>CM042849.1:48085016-48704016 GCA_023653725.1 Bungarus multicinctus | reverse complement strand
GTGACTATGTTGCTTTGATGCCAAGGTGCTTTCTGAAAAAAAACAAAAAACAACTATAGCATGAGAGAGGCATAAGACCAACCTGATAAAAAATAAATAACACAGGCAATAAAATCAGAATTGTATATGTAAGTAAACAAGACATATATGAAGGAGGGATAAGTCAAAATTTATCAAGAATCTTAATCAGAGAAAGTAAACATACAGAAGTGTTCAGAAAGACTTCTAGCCTTTTCTATCCATGCTAATTTTAATTAGGTAGGTAACATATTGAGTAAAATATAAATCCTGTTTTGTCTTACCACTGAAAAATGAAGAATACACTATTCTTTTAAAGCTTGTATAGATCATTACTAAGAAACAAAACCAGATGTAAACTTAAATATAATTTCATTGATTCAAAATACATCAATATAGACTTAAGTAAGGAGTGATGCCTGTGAAATGCCCATGCAATTAAATATAAATGTAAATATAAATGCTGCTTTCATGCATGCATGATTTATCATGGCCTATAAATTTTGATTTTATAAATGAGTATATACTTTGTAGATCTAAATATGAAAGAAATTTACAGGGGAGTAGATCAATTTGTAATTATGTTTTGGGAGGTCAAGTATATGTCTGGATTCCTGCGTAACAAGGGAATGAAAAGTATGCTAGCAAATTTAGCTTTGAATTGCAGCTTTTGGCTATAATTATATATTTTATTGAAGGGTGTATTTAATCTTGTAGCAATACTTGACTTCATGGAGGAACAGGAATTTAAAATTTAAATAGTGAATAATTAAACTAAAATATATAAAGAACACAATGTTAACTAAAAATGAAAAGAAAGAAAGAAAGAAAGAAAGAAAGAAAGAAAGAAAGAAAGAAAGAAAGAAAGAAAGAAAGAAAGAAAGAAAGAAAGAAAGAGTCAGCTGTTCTTCTGATATTGTGGGATGAACGATAACATATGAATCCAGTCGTAGATTTTCAGTGAAGTTATGTTTTATTAGTCTCTCACACCACAATCACAGGCAACAGTAATCAACAAAAACCTGTTTAAAGTCAGCTCAGGGTTTTACTACAATCCCTAGTTGTATTTATACATATCATTACCTAATGGTTTTAATCACCTTCTAGCCAATAACTCTGCCTAACATCCGTCCTTTCTAAAGAAACTAAACTCTGTTAAAGTAAAATGTAATATTATGTTGCATAACAATTTTATACACTCCAGTGAATATTTATTTTAACTCCTATGTGTCTTGCACCATCCTTATCCCACCCCTGTATGGTATGCTTTAATGTAGCCTCAGTATGGTATCAGTCTTTGCCAGAATATCAATGTTTATCATTTGATGTCATGATTCCAACCTAGTCGTTGTTGGGATCGTGACAGAAAGAAAGGAAGGAAGGAAGGAAGGAAGGAAGGAAGGAAAGGGGGGAGAGAGAGAGAGAGAGAGAGAGAGAGAAAGAAAGAAAGAAAGAAAGAAAGAAAGAAAGAAAGAAAGAAAGAAAGAAAGAAAGAAAGAAAGAAAGAAAGAAAGAAAGAAAGAAAGAAAGAAAGAAACAACTGGCCTAGAGAGAAACTGAAAATTATAAATAATTTTGAAAAGTGCACGCAAATCTAAAAAATATTCAGCACAAAATCTGATAAAATATATAAAATTTGCAAATTTTAATTTTAAATAACAAGGAAATATCATTTCAGATGTTAATGGTGCAAATAGGTAATAGAAATGATATTTAGATGACTTAGCCTTGGATAAAATATATAGATCTGCTTCCAAGATTTTATCTTGTCCTTGCTTGATTACTATCAAATGCAAAGGCTATGTATGTTTCATTAAATAGCAATAGCACTTAGATTTATATACTGCTTTATAGTGCTCTATAGCTCTCTTTAAGTGGTTTACAGAGTCAGCATATTGCCCCCAACAATCTCGTCCTCATTTTACCCACCTCGGAAGGATGTAAGGCTGAGTCAACCTTAAGCCTGGTGAGGTTTGAACTGCCAAATTGCAGGCAGCTGGCTGCAGCAGAATTAACTTGCAGTACTGCACTCTAATCATTGTGCCACCACTGTTAAATGATAAACCTCCTTAATTTGTTCTCCTAGTTATGTGTAAATAAAGTATGCTGGCAACAGAAAAACACGATTCATTTCCTCTAATTTATGAAGCTGAATTTTTTCACTTTGACAAAACCATTTAAAGTCTACAAATAACTGTAACTGCAAAAATGTTTTGTTATATGCTAGTTGGAAAATTTCCACCTATTTCATCTTCTTGAAAGATATTAGAGAAAGAGTCAGACTTACGTATAAAGGAAAGCTATTCCATAAAACTAGGTCTACAATCAGGGGTGGGATTCAAATTTTGTAATAAATGATTCTGTAGGTGTGGCTAGGTGGGTGTGGTCATGTGACTGGGTGAGCACGGTTTCTTCTTTTTTTGGCAGGCCTTTTGGGCTTCATGGAACCTCCTGGGGGGGTGTTTTTGCTCCCAGAAGGCTTCCCTGGGGCTCAGGAAAGAAAAAAATGAAGCATGGGAAGGGCATACAGCACCCCACTGCTCTCCGTTTTGGGGCCTTCTGAGCCTCAGGGAAGCCTCCTGGGAATACATTTTTGCTCCCAGAAGGCTTCCCTGGGGCTCAGGAAGAAAAAAAATAGAGCATGGGGGGGTCACCCACACACACTCTGTTTTGGGGGCTCCTGGGCTTCACGGAAGCCTTCTGGGGGTGTGTTTTTGCTCCCAGAAGGCTCCTCTGTGACTCAGGAAGAAAAAAAATGGAACCTGGAAGACCTCAAAATGGAGCATGGGGGGGGGGCGCATGAAGCACCTACGTTTTTGCTCCCAGAAGGCCCCCTGGGACTCAGAAAGAAAAAATTGGAGCCGGGAGGGGCATGCAGCACCCTCCATGCTCCATTGTGGGGCCTTCTGGATCTCAGAGAAACTTCCTGGGGGGGGGTGTTTTTGCTCCCAGAAGGCTTCCTGGGGTCCAGGAAGAAAAAAATGGATCACGAGGGGGCTACATTCCTCCCTCCATTTTTTGCCTTCCTGGGTCAAAGCAGTAAGTAAGTGAGAGGAATCCCAACATATCTGATCATAGGAACAGCTGATCTTGGGAGGGAAAAAAAAAAGAAATACCTTAATGAGTGACTGAGCAGGGAAGAACGCATCAGTGATGTTGGATATGTGCGCAATGTTGCGCATGCGTGATAAGGACTGACTGGGAAGAGCACAGAGGGACAGGTGGAGAGGGGTGAGGCCAGCCAGAGGCATGATTTTTCAGTTCTCTGAATTGTGCAGAATCATAACAATGAGTTCTATAGAACTGATCCGAACTGGTAGAATCCTACTCCTGTCTACAACTAAGAAATAGCACTTCCTAGTTGATTTGACAAAACCAGGACTTTGGATAGCACTAAAAAACACATCATATATTTGAGACAGCTATGCTGGCTAAAAAATGGGTCATCACATGGTAGCTTCCAAATGGTGTTCAAAAGCATGTAAGAGTACATGCAAAAGTCTTGAGTTGATGAGGGCATGAGTCACCAATTCAAAATCCTTAATAATGCCACATTTCAACTCTATATTCGCTGAAAGTCAAAAGATGCTATTTTGAGATGGTTTCCAACATTTATTTCATTTTGATGTTCATTTTCTTATTGTGTGTAGCTAGATGGTGGGAGGAAAGACAGTGAGAATATTTTCAGCAGAATCTGAGGTGAAGTGTCATTTTGGTATTAAAGTTGCTTAGTATTACTACCAATGATAAATTATATTGCATTATAGTTATGATCACTAGGATATCTTTTAATTAAAATAATTTTAATAACTTGCATTGCAACCATAGATAGCTTGCACTGTGCAATAATTTTGACATTACACAACATAAAATTATCCATCTGAAAAGGGGTTCAAGGAACATTTTTCTCCTTGAAAGATTGTCACAAACTTTCCAGGAAAAAAATAGTTTTAATAATGTAAGGCTTTCACATGAGGAAGATCTGTCTTAGAATATTATAATTCTAAATAGTGACAACTGTTAAGCACTGGTAAAATCTTATAAATCCATTATGTTAGTAACAGATTGATTTTTAAAAAAAAATTAAAACAGTATAAAATTTAACCATTCCATTGGGACTTCCAATCTTGTGATTTCTTTTTTTCTTTAGATATACTCTTCATTCTTTACAATACTCTAGGTTAAACAAATATTTAATAAAAATATAATAATTAATTGAAAATAAATAAATAATAAATAGATAACATAATAAGGATTAGCTATATTTTTTAAAAAAGAAAATGAAAAATATCCATATACATTATAAGGACCAGTTTACACTTAATATCAGTTTATGTGCATGTATATATGTATACAGTTGCATAGTGATGATTTTGTACATTATTATGATTATTTTTATTGAAAAATACAAAAAAATCAAAACAATGATTAGGAAGTGGAGGAGCAATGAAGTACGAATGAGTTGCTAAGCTCGTCATTGAAAACACTTTAGTTTGTCTACTCATAATAAAGACTGATTTAAAGTATTAATTCAAGACTATAGCAATATTGTTTAAGCCATTTATGCCTAATTATGTTATTCATATATGGCACACTATGAGTAACAACATATTTCACACAGATTTTATTTAATACCACATCTTTTGTACTGCTGTCACAGAAGTAATACAACCATAAATTACAAAATATAATTTGGGAGAGGAAAGGTTTAGACTACCAGGTTTTTGTTCTTAAAATTCAAGGTTATATAATACTTCTGATTAAAATCAGATTAAATCAGTCGTGGGATTCAAAAATTTTGCTACTGGTTCTGTGGGCATGGCTTGATGGGAGCGACAGAGGAAGGATACTGTAAAATCTCCAGACAGAGGTGGTATTTGCTGATTCTCCAAACTACTCAAAATTTCTGCTATTGGTTTTCCAGAACTGGTCAGAACCTGCTGAATATTATCTCTGGATAAAATGCTTTGGAGTGCAAAAGATTACAAGAATAGATGCTTGCCTATAACTCATTAAAGCAGCTGCATCTGTTTCCACCAACACATGGCTGCTAATACAGGGGAGTGATTCAAGAATCTGAAGTCTTGCACAGTCTTATTAATAATCTCAGAACAGCCCTGAGTTTCCACTGCTGTCACACTGTTACGTCAAGTACATGACTAATAAAGGAGTGGAAAGGGGGCAGTTATATAAGAAAGCATATTTCATATTTTATGATAGGTTAAATGACTCCAGAAAAGGATATTATTTGTGAGGTTGATAGTACTTAGAAAAAAGAAGACTGATTATGATAATGAACTGCTTAAGAAAGAGTGGTTATGATAATCAAAAGAATGGGAAAAAAAGAATGGAAAGAAAAGAGTCAAAGTATTAATCTAATGCCAGATTGCCTACAAGGAAAGTGTAAATTATAACGGAGTCTGCTTTTTGTTTCATTCCTATACATAATCTGAACCCAGGCTTAATTAGAATTTTTCCCTTAATCAGAAAAGTGACTTTATATAGATATCTGTTCACTGTGATGTGGGAGAAATTCTTAGATAAAGGATAAACTTTCATACAAAATAGAACTTCTACATCAATTCTAAGTGTATTCACTTTGAAGTACAAATTTATTGATTCAGCATGAACTTACTTTCAAGTAAGTGGTCTTAGAAACAAATCCTATGGTAAGAAAAAAAAGTTCAGGTGATAAAAAATCCTGTTAGTTTTATCTTTTTTTTTTAGAATGCAGCCTTATCCTTTTTCTTTTTAATAAAAAAATGCAATAAAGTGGACACTGATGTTTTGGAAGGTTTCTCATTAATATTTGAGCTATTTATTTATGTATATTTGTATGCATTTATGATATTTATGCACTGCTGTGATCTGTTATGACTGGGTCATTAACAATGTCTCTAACTAAATATATAACTCAACCAAGTTTGATCAAATAAAAACCTAAGCCACTATCACAATCCACACCATTTGCTGTTAGATCTCTTTCTGCCAATTTCCATTGATTGAGTGTTGGTATGTTTTTTTTAATGTGAAATACTAAAGGAATGTCACTGCCTGATAATCTTATAGGCAGCTGAGGCAAGTCAAAGGTCAGTTTTGTCAAAAACATATTTTTTTCAATATATTATTTGCAGATATGGTTATTCTGCTCTTTTTTCTTATTTTTACAGACATTTCTTTCCTTATAAATATTTATCTCCCCTTTAAAAGTTTACCTAGTCTTCTAATAACTTTCTTAATCCAAGATATTTTTCACAGTGGTTGAATTTTCTGAATAAAAGAAACATTTGCATAAGAATATATTTTGCTTTATCAATATGATAATTTCTATGTCCAAAACAAACAGAAAACAAGTTCCAATAGAAGTCATAATGGCAGAGGTATATATGTGTGTGATTGTTTGGATAGATAGATTATATATATGATATATAAATATCATATATATGTTATTTTAAGCAAACCTGGGTAAATTACCAAAAATAGAGTAATTATGGCATTCTTTTGGGTAATAAGACATGAACCCATTACCCTATCAAAACAGAGATATTTAAGTTGTCTTAGTTTTATCTACATTGGGTAAAAAGGACTTTCTGATATGTGATTTTGGGTAACAAAAGTAAAAGTTTTGGTATCACTGCACTAACCTAATCTAAAATAAAATGAAATTCTTTTGGACATAAGGAACCATTCAAATAAAATTACTGATAAATCAATCAATGTATGTTTTCCAAGGATACAACCCAATAATCAAATGCAGATATTTGTCATTTAAAAGAAGTTAATATAAAATAGTGATAAAGAGTATAGAAGCTGTTCAGTCTTAAAATGTGGATAGAGCAAAGAACTCATACTTTGTTTTCACATTTGTTTCTTTTCTTCTTCTTCTTATTTCCTTTTCTTTTTTTCTTTCTTTTTTTCTTTTTTGCCCTAGCACTTCAAACAGAAGGTTTGAAATTGCAGTCTGCCCAAAGCACAGTTTCTATTACATCCTCAAAGGCAATCACTATTGCAGAAACAGACATTTGAGAAAACTAGATAATTAATCCAGTGCAGCTGGCATAAAAAATATATTTTGGCACCAAGTTCGATACCATTAAATTTTTGGCACCAAAGTATATGAGTAGCACCTTGGGGCAAGTTAAATACATAGAGACCTAGTAAATTGTTAAAGCTGAGAAGAGAAGACAGAGAGACATAGCTCAGTTTTCTTTTCCAAGGCCACTGGACTAGGCTCAAAACAAAGAGACCAAACCTGAAAAAAAGTACTAGAATATAGCTTGAACGGTAATATTCTCAACGTACTTTTCCTCAATAAGCCTGGTGTAAAACTTCAGTCCTATAGGGTTCTGTCTGTCCCCAGCTAAATTCAAGGTGACTCGGACAGATGATATTAAGGGTTATATATGCATAGGCATTTTATTGTAACCATTCACAATTACTTGTTGAACAATTTGGAAAGCATTCAAACACATCATATCTCAGATCAGCCACAGAAATTACTGCAGTAGATTGAAATGAAGCCGTAACATTGTATCAATAATCAATCATTGTTCTCAACTTTAAAACTATAAATTAGTGGAAATACTAATTATTGTATTTCTGGTATGGTACAGTATATAATTGTTTCTTCAACAATATTTAAAATGTTACCATGTTTAAATTATATTTAAAATTTTACTGGCCTAAACCAGCCAGAGATTTTGAACATTGTTGCAAATATTGTCTAGTTGGGTCAACAGATCAAAAAAGAAGGTATTTCCACAACTGGCTGCTGCACGAGTCAAGTTTTACAAGTCAAGATCTAATTTATTACTTTAGAAATGGATGATTTAAAGACATAATACATTTTTGTTATTACTGACCATTTCACTACACACAATACTGATGAACATGAATGTAATAATTGACTTCTGATGTTTTGGTGAATTGAAAATGAATTGTGAGCAATTTACCTTTTGTTTATAGCAACATTATGCATTCAAGTAAGTGTTAATCGATATTTTCAAATACATTGCCTTGAGGCACTGTTTGGGTACAAGTGGTAGGTACAATCCTGTCATTTCTATTCAGAAACCAATTCATTAGATATACTGTATCTATTAGCAACAATATATGGGCTTCCAAAATAACACATACTAATCAAGTGCTTGATCATCAAAGTAACAGTCCAATTTCCACAAGGGGAACTGAAAGAGCATTACTCAGATATAAATAAATGCACTACAGCCACTCAGAATACCAGGGAAAAAAATCATCTATACAACCTTCCGACAAAAAGAATACATATACATTTTTATTAACCAACTCTCTTATGGAAAGGATAACACTGTCATACTCTCAAAAACATATCAGAAACACTCAACAGACTATTACAACAAAACAGCATCTCTACAGCACACAAATCAGCTAAATCTTAAGTAAACCATAAGACCCAGTAACCCAAGAACAAAAATCAGGAGCCATATACAACAAAAAGATTATAACAACCTAGATAGGACAGGCAGAGAACTAGCTAACTAACTGAATTCTTGGGATAGACAGCCGGATTAATTTGGTTTAATTTATTTTAATTGTATTTATTGGGTATTTATTGTATGTTTTTAGTAGGCTGTACACCGCCCCGAGTCCCTTTTTGGGAGAGGGAGCGGTATAAAAGTTTAATTAAATAAATAAATAAATAAATAAATAAATAAATAAATAAATAAATAAATAAATAAATAAATAAATAAATAAATAAATAAATAAATAAATAAATAGCAGAGTACATTCATGATCAGCCACCAGCAGTTAAAAGACAGGATGAAAACTTAATCTTGCAAGACATGGACAGACCAAAATGGATTTGCCTTGAGCCTTGATATAAGAGGTAACAGAAAGAAACTTTCGCAAGCTTTCAATATTCTGTTATTATGCCTTACGACAATAAAGTAACATTCCTGCAATCCTTGTGAACTTTCCTGACTTGACCTACTTTGAATGGGTAACAAAGAGCCACTGGAAACAATGACATGGGTAATTAGCATATACAGCCCCAAAAGGATTGGCCTTTAATTATTCCATCCCTAAATGCTTTATAGCAGCAGCAGAATTACATATAGAAGTATAAAACAGTTCCTTTCTCTATTTTGCACTATGAAGGAAACAATTTGCAGATGACATCTCCAACAGATGATGGATAGTAGATGGATGTATCGATGATAGATAGAAAGATAGATAGATGATTTTTTTTTTCAATTTCTAAATTTCAGCAAGTGTGATTGGGGGCATGTTTTTTTTGAACAGGATAACATTGTATTTCTTCTGTTCACTAATGTTACACAGAAGACAACTTAAATTATGACTATGTGCAAATACTTTTATTGTAAAGGACATTTTTGTCTTGAGTAACATGTTCAAGGTTGTATGAATGGATCTATCAATACATTTATCCTCTGCTATCTCTGACACATGCTTAACAAAACATTGTTGTGGTTTCACTATACTTTGTGGCATAAGAAGAATACATATTTTCTTTTTTAAAGCATTTGTTCTTTCATTTTTTCCTTTGAAAACCTTGACATTTGCATCAAGAGTCCCTTGAGGTCTTTCCATATCTGCTGGTTTTCTATTTCATTACATCAATAGCACACTTCACCCACTTTGGGTCCTCTGCTTTTTTCTTCCTTCTATATTATAATGTATGCACAATAGTGTTATAAAGACTTATCAAAGTCACTGAACTGCATTAGTCTTTCAAATGTTCTCCATATTTATATAAAGCTACTAACATTCTTCAGCTTTTATTGTTTTCTGTCATCTTTTTGTGATTAATTTTTTTTCCTCATACCATTTATAACTTATTGAGCTTTCTATCAATTTATGATGATCTCTCTTAAAATCGGTATGATATATGCATTTGTACAGTATTGGATTTTAACTATAACTTAATTTGCTGAAATATAAATATATGATATAAATTTAGGGTTGTATCCAATCAGTCCAATTTAATCAGTGTGCCCCTGGTATTGAAGAATTCCAATAGAGGTGTCCAATTGGAAGAAAGGAAAAGTTGATTGTTAATTATATGCACCATCTTTACTGAAGACTTGGATAGATATTTCAAAAAAAGTATCAGATATAATACAGTAGACTGTTAGAGATAGTCAAAAATTACCTTCTTCAATACTCAGACACTCAAAAATTACTTTTTTGTAATTTTAAAAAGCCTTTACTTTTTAAATATATATATATATATATATATATATATATATATATATATATATATATATATATAGCACACCTTTGATGTATAGTTTGATGTGAGTATAGTTTCCACATCTACAACTCTATAAAAACTGCAATGTCTATGAATTTGCCTCTCAAACTGTTGTCAAAATAAAATTCTGGATTATTTTACATCATGATGATTTAAGCATGTTCATTCTTTCTGATTATATTTTATTACTTCTCTGCAGAGGTTTCATATTTGCTATACACATAATAGACATTCATTTCCTGCCAAGAAATTCCATCAGAAATTCCCAGAATAATGGAGTTGGGCACATTTCAGATATTAAAAGCATGCTATCTCATACAAAATCATGGAAATGATGGAAATGGCAACTTACTTTCTCCCCCCAAAAAAGTGATACTATGACATTTCCTAAGATAAATGGACAAAGTTTTTTTTTTCTTTAAGTAATCATATAAACTCCAGAATGTCCTGTGTAACTCCAACCTCATCTCTTTCTCTTTTATGGAAAAGTACATATTTCCCAATACCATAAAGAGCTATAGCCCCCACAAATTTTATTGTATTATATGTTTCTATGTTTCTATATTTGCAGAGCATTCCTGGAAATAAATGTGATTCTAGTATTTATAAATTAATTTATTATATACCAAACAGTTTCTTGTGTGTGTGTGTGTGTGTGTGTGTGTGTGTGTGTGTGTGTGCAGGTCATAGATAACATACTGGACCTCTTGGTATTATATTGAGAAACATAAAATTAAACTATGTGCTTTTCATGTCAACTACTTTGGAGAGCAGTAAACCGTTTCCATGGGGAAAAAGAAAGCACAAAATGCTTTCTTCCACTAGAATTATAATGTGACACATAAGATAAGTAGTTCAGTCAGGATGACTGGTTTACCTGTTTTTGCACAAAATATTTCCCTTCCTTTGAGGACAAATTGTCATCTAAATTTGACTTCTACGAGCAATATTTATCCTGAGTGATGTATTAAGCATACTCCTGTTAGTCCCAGCACTGCTTGAAGGAATGGGATTCTAATTTACATATTTTTTACTAATCAAGTTACAGTTGGTTCCTTACTGAAAAGCAAAAGAATTGTGATTGTTTTTTCTGGAAAGAAAAGAATAATTAACAGGAAATCAGCTGATACATTTGTTGTCCTGGCATTTGCTTTCCCTGCTCTTGGTGGCCTTTAGCAATGGGTGTAGTTCAGGGGTGGGATTCTACCAGTTTGCACCTATTCGGTAGAACCGGTTGTTAACATTCTAAGCAGTTCGGACAACCGGTTGTTAGAAGAAATTACTGGTCTAATCCTGGAAGGAAGGAAGGAAGGAAACATTCCAGTGTTGGTTACAGAAACTGCCTCTCCATTAACCCTTATTACATTCTTGGCAGGACTAGACTTCCTGTCTCTGGAACTTCTCTAGAGTTTTTTTTTCCTTTCTTTGCTGGTACTTTGCTTGTGTGGAGTGACCATTCAAAGTTACAATGGCACTGAAAAACGTGACTTATGACAATTTTTCACATTTACGATTGTTGCAGCATCCCCACAGTCATGAGAGGCCAGGCAAGGAAATGCATGCCTCGATGTGAGTGATATTGAGTTGGCCACGCCCAGTCAATAACATGATCCCCAAGCCACATCCACCGAGTCACATGACCACCAAGCCATGACCACCAACTAAGCTACGCCCACAGAACCGGTTGTTAAAAAATTGAAATCCCACTTCTGGTGTAGTTGGAAGATTTTGACCACATAAAGCACTTTGTAAACTAATTTGTAGCATATACTGCATACAATGGACCAGATGCTAGAATATACATGTATGCCTTATGAGACTGGGATTATGTGTTTTATCCCCAGTAACAGACATATAATGTCTGTTTTCTGGTCTGGATACTATCAGAAAATTATGAATTGGCCTTATGTTTCAGTGCAATTATTATGTCATCTGAAACTGCCTTTCCTAAGTGGAAAGAGGAGAGGGAGAAGAGGGGGAAGGAAAGGGAAAGGGAAAGAGGAGGAGGAGGCAACTAAATTGTCCTTCTTGGTCTTTAGATCTAACACTATTTTTCCCAAAGTACATTCAAAACTAATGCTTCAGACCATGTTGGTAGGGTTAAAAGCAATGTGCCAGCTAGAAAGATATATAGAAGTGATCTTTTAGTCAATTCTTTCATTAAAAGTTTCTGAACACATTTTAAAAATCATCCATTAATCTTTCCTATAGAGACCTTTTGGGGTTTTTGTCTGTATCCTAAATTAATGTGATGTAAGAAATTAGTTCTGTTCCTGTCATGAACTGCAAGTTTAGTATAGATAAATATTGGAAAAATAATATATATGCTTCACTGGCTTAGTGATATTTAAAAATCTGGAAAAATATTCTGTCTGAAAAATTAATACAACAAATAATAGCAGTGAAAATCCTAAAATAAGTGCTTGTTTTATTCAAAGTTGGTCATCATTTATTACTTATGTTAGAAGTGCTTTTTCTCAGCAGGCTACCTTCCTTGTACAAATGTCCTACTGTCTACAAATATTGAATATATGATTGTGCTTATATTTCTTTTTAAAATCAATATCAAAGTGGTATTCTTTTTTTTCTTTTATTTTGTTTGCTCAATTTATTTTTCTTTCTAACCCTATATTTCTTTAAAGGTGCTTGTCTTATTTTGCTTCTCCAATCAAAAATGGTTTATGAAACATTTTAGAAAGCCAATTCATTTTCAGGGTGAGCAAAGGATTTATGAGTTCTTATTCCCTAGATGTATATATTGATTTTCTGTGATTATTTGTTTTCTTTTTTCTAATGCCATGTTTCCTCCTTTCCTTTCTACTATTCATTAAGGTGTTGTCTTCAGTTAGATTTCTACTAAAACGTTAAGATTTTTCTCACTTCAGAAGAGAGTGTACTTTCATTTTTAGTATATTTTTCAAAAATCAGTACTACTACTACAAATTTTCAGCAAAGGAATTCTAAAATCTTAATTGCTAAATATGTCTTGGTGGAAAAAGACAAGGAGGAAAAAAAGGTATAAAGTGGGTATAATTGAGTGAATCCAATGTAGTTATTCCATTATAAAAATATTTGCAAACAGATTTTAATTTAGATTGCTTCTGTTTGTGGAAAGAAAGTGAAGGCTCACATACTACTTTGTCTATATTCTTGAGGGACCTGTACACGTCCTGAAAATGTTTTATAATATACAATTTATATAGAAAAAATGGTGCACTGGATTTGATATTTTTGTGGATGGACAATCATGGATCCAAGCCTACATAAATATAAATGTTTTGTTCATTGCATGTGCATTCCCTCACCAGTTTAAAGATGGCATACAGTACAAATAATGTTCTCTTTAAAGTTATTTTTGCAGTGCGTTAAATTGAAATATTGATACCTCAATGTCACCTATGAGTTTCAGGATACACAAGAATAAAGGTTTGCATATCTCTAGTCTGCATCCAGAAATTTAATCATTACAGTGTATTATCTCATAAGGCGTTTCATATATATGTGTGTGTGTGTGTGTGTGTGTGTAAGGTTTTGAGCTGATAAATAATTAAATAAGGGAGACTAGGATAGCTCTATTTTGAGCTAGTTAGCTCTCTTCAGCTAGCCATACCCTTAGTGGGATTCGAACCAGGGAAGTATTACATGTGAGGCAGTTGTAATTGCCACTAGACCACTGGTTCTATCCTGTTCAGCTGAGGCAGGGGAATAAGTATATACTTTGTAAACAAATAGCTTTCTGTCGGTATGGTCTCTGGTGATGAGCCGAAAGACAGAAAAGAAAGCAATATGCTTCCTCCCTTAATTGGGGCTTAACAGGGTGTTGTAACACAAAGTATATATATATATATATATGTGTGTGTGTAAGGTTTTTAAGCTATATATATATATATATAAAATATATAATATATTATATAAAAGAAACAGCTCACCAATCAATAAATAGTACTAATGCTCTACTAAACATTTATTTGACATTTTTAAACCATTCCAATTATAGAAAAATCATTTGCTTTTGAAAGGAAGATAACATCTTGCACTTATATAAGTGAATTTTTTTTGATAAATTCCATGCTTTTATTAGTCCAGAAATTTGAACCTTACCAGCCAGCTTCAGCTAATTTCCAAACAAAGATAGTATAAACCATCTTAATGCCAATGATGTTCAAGTGGGGCTCCAGTTATTTTGGGATTGCACCCAAGGCACCTATTATTATTGGTACTACCTTTGTTTGTCTTTGCCACACTCATTCTATTTCTATTTCTGGTCTTTGTATTTTCTTATCTTCTCTAGTTCTTTCTCCTCTATTCTGCTGTCTCCGGACACTCCAGACTTTTTTGTCTTTCTTATTGACAGTTGTTAAGTCTGGAATGTTATGTGCCAGGTGCCTGTCTGTTTGAATTCTATAGTCTCGAGCAATTTAACTTCTTCATTTTCTATGACTTTCTCTATTATATGGTCCCACCAGTTCTTGCTTGCAGGCAAATGATATTTCTTGCAGATCTTCCAATGCACCATTGTTGCTACTTTGTCGTGCCGCTGCTTGTAGTCAGTCTGTGCTATTTTCTTACAGCAGGTGGTCTACTGTTTCTTCAGCTTCTTTGCATAGGTGGCACTTACTATCTGTTTCTGTTTCCTGTTTGTTGGCTATGTACTGATATCAATAAATTGTACGTTTCGGTTTTCAACAACTGTGATATCTGGCGTGTTATGTTCCAAATGACAATCTGTCTGTATTCAAAAGTCCTACAAGATCTTGAACTATTCATTTTCAATAACTTTTTCCACTTTATGTTCCCATGACTTTTCAGATACAGGTAAGTCGTATTTTTTACATAATGATCAGTGGATTAATTTAGCAACTTCGTCATGTCTAGCTTTATAATCCGTTTGTGCAATTTTGCTGCATTCACATATTAAATGTGAAACAGTTTCAACTTCGTCGTTGCTAAAACAGCAGTTTGGATTGTCTATGGTTTTTTTGTATCTTTGCTTTCATGGCATTAGTTTGCAGTGCTTGTTCTTGAGCAGCATATATTAAACCTTCCATTTCTTTCTTGAAGGTTCCCATCTTAAGCCATGCCCATGTCAAGTTGTCATCACATTTTCCTTCAATGTTTTTCAAGTGCTGTCCATGCAAAGCTTTGGTTTTCCATCTATTTAATCTGTCATCCAGCTGTTTTCCCTTATATTCTGCCTTTGTTTCTGTTGTTTTTATAATGTTTTCTGTTTTCACAGCCTGCAGCAATTTTTCTGTACTTTGGTTCACATAATCATTCAAACTTCATATTTCTTCTTCTACAGTTTGATGGATTTGAAATAGCCCTCTGCCCCCTATTTTTCTTGGCAGATACAACCTGTCGATGTCACTTCATGGATGTAAAGCATATTCAAAAGTTTGCACATTTTCCAGTCCATGTTTTCCAAGTTCAGCCAAAGTCCATTTAATGATTCCAACTGAGTAGCATATCACTGGAACTGCCCATGAATTAATGGCTTTAATTATGTTTCCAGCACTCAGTTTTGATTTTAATATTTTGAGGAGCCTCCTGATGCATTGACTCTTTGACTTTTCCATTCAAGATGTTATCTGCTTCCAATATGCCTAGGTATTTGTAACTGTCATCCTTTGCTAATGCTTTCACTCTGCTTCCATTTCTCAGTTCTATTCCTTCTATTTTTTGCATTTTTCCTTGCTGCATGGATAATACAGCACATTTTTCAGGCCAAAGTTCATTTTGATGTCACTGCTGAACAGTTAAACTGTGTTCAGTATTGATTTAAATCCAATGGGGCTTTTTGCATATATTATTATTGTTGTTGTTGTTATTGTTATATATTTTATTCATTAAATACAAAACTCAGTCAACTGAACATTTTAAAAAGTATCACAAATATAATTGACTGACTCAACCAAGTATTTTCTTAAAATATATATTCCGAGTAGTGTAGTCTTTTGCAACCCCACTGGTACCAAGTGTCTTGATGACAATGGGTATCATTGTTACATGTTTCATTCATAATTTATTATTATTATTATTATCATCATCATCATCATCATCATTATCATTATTATTATCTCTTTTATTCATTAAACATGAAACTCAGTCAACTGAACATTTTAAAATTTATCACAAATATAATTGCCTGCACTAATGGTTGATACGGATTGCTAACAGCACCCTAAGTATCAATCAAATATTATTGTTGTTGTTATTATTGTTATTATTATTTAATCTTCAATTTGACTTATAGACTAGGACTGGTAAAAACATAATAGTTCAAGTCCTAATCAAGAAACTAAGAGCTATTAAGGTAGCATCTGAGTATATAGGCAGTTTCTAATAGGGTGTTGGTTGGGTTTGTTTTTTTCAAAGTCAGGATATTCAGGTCTAATAAGTTCAAAATTCCTCAATAGTTGCTCGACTTCAATGTTAAAATCATGTAATTTTATTATTTTTTCTAGTTTTTTCTATTTAATTCATCTGGTATTGCAATATCAATGAACCAGACTTTTTTCTTTTCCACAATAGTGATGCTAGGTGTGTGGTGGGCCAAATGTATGTCTGTTTGGATCTGAAAATCCCACAGCATTTTGACCTGTTCATTTTCAAGAACTTTGTCAATTTTGTGTTCCCAGTCATTTTTGCTGCATTCAAACACAAAACTTCTGGCAAAGCTTCCAATATTTAATTTTGGCAATTTGATCATGATGTAGTAATCAGTCTCTGAGATTTTGTTGTCACCACTGATAATGTGATCCATTGTTTCATTTTTTTCCTTGCATAATCAACATTTGCTGTTGTTGCTGACATGCTCAATTTTTTATTTCATGAAATTGCTATGTACTTCTTCTAGAAACAATTTGCCATTGGAGAGTAAAAAAAATCAAAAGAGTGTTATTATATAAAAAATCTCAACATGAGAATACTGGAATTAGTATGAAATATATTATGTCTTGTAACACAAGGATAAAGATAGGTATATTTTTGTAGCATAACTTTTAAGTGCATGGCAGGATAGACAGATCTTGTATTTATCAAAGAAAAAGCTTCTCTAGGAAGGTTTCATGTATACCACTTGATTTCTATGCTAGAAGAAATATGGCAGTGAATTTGTATATTCTCTATTTAAATTTTTGATTAGTGAAAATTGTACTGCACCAGTAAATGTCATTTATATATCTATTCACTAATTTCTAATTTAGTAAAACACATTTCTACAATTCTAATGGATCTAAAAATAAAACTGCCCCTTACTGCACAGAACTGTATTTTAAATTTCAGTCAAAAAACACTCTGGGACATTTTAAAATGAATGAGAAAATGTAATTTAAAAATTCTACATGCTTCTTTTATGATTAGGGATATATTACTAATCTTGGTTAAAGGCTGTCTTTCATTTGTATTCTATACATAATCCTTCAACAGGTAGGAACAATTGACATTAACAATTTGGAACAAGTGACTTGTGGTTTATATCCATTAGCATTAAAGAATGACTAATTGCAAATTTTGCTATTTTCACCATGAACCATCCATTAAAACTGTCTTTCTCTCTTGGAACAATGCATTATTCTGCCTACCATTACTGATTAATGACAAAGAAATTATATTTGTGATATACATAACCTTTAAATACACATTTTAAGTAAGAATAGACATTAACCAAATGTGCAGCAGGATAAAAAAAATGGTTTGAAAGCAGATTTCCAAAAGACGGGTAGTATTCTGAAGACAGGGTTTCTAAATGTCAAATGTTCCATTCCGGTTTCATCCATTCTGTCTGAAAAAGAACTATCAACAAAGCTTGGTGAAAACAGTTTAATTACTGCTCTCTTGACACTTGTAATACATTTTCAGAAGCAGCCCTGTACATTTATTTAGCAGCCCTGTACATTTATTTAAGCCGAACAGTTGTACAACTAAAATGTCCTTTGAGGGATTTCATTTTCCCATCCATATTTTTCCTACCCGATCTATGTGTTAACATTTTTCAACAGCTTTGTCATTTCAGTACATATTTAAAAATGTATCTAGAACTGTGTTCTCAGTTAACAGGCCATCAGTGAAGTGAGCAGCAAACCATCAAAATGAACGATAAAAAATGGTTAATACATTCTAGCCCTTTTCCTGGGTCAAGTAATTACACCACACTAAGAAAAGAAACTTTTGCAACACAGAAGACATGCTGTCCCTGAAAGCTAAACCATGATAACTTTAATAGCTTGTTATCATAATGACATTTTTTCTGCAAAAGTCTGCATGAGCAATAAATTAATGGCATCTACCGAAACTTGATCAAGTGAAAGTTGTGTTTTTCAAAACTATGCAACTTCTGTTATAAATTAAAACCAAGGGCTTAAGGCTGTAAGTAATGTGACCAATGGATAAATGCAAGGAATTCATCAGCCTACTTGAGTAAGACTCAAGACTCCCTCTACCCTGATTAATTTTGCACATACATAATCACTGTGAGGAATACATGTCTTTTTTCTGACAGAAACATGATTTTGGCTCCATTCAGACAGTCTAAATTCACTGAAAAAAAATTAGAAACAGCCGAATTCAATCTCACACAAAATTATTGATTTTTTTCTGTCACATTATTCTGAATACAGTTAATCCTCAACTTACGGCTACAACTGAGTCCAAAATTACTTTTGCTAAATGAAATATTTCTTAAGTGAGTTTTGTCCCATTTTACAACTTTTCTTGCCACAGTTGTTAAGTTAATCACTACAGCTGTTAATTTAGTCACATGGTTAATAAGTGAATCTGGCTTCCACATTGGCTTTGCTTGTCAGACTTTTGCAAAAGCAATTGACATGATCCTGGGACAATGATACGATCATAAATAAGTACCAATTGTCAAGCATCTAATTCTGATCATGTGACTATGGAGATACTGGTTGTAAGTGTGAAGAATGGTCATAAGCCACTTCTTTCAGTGTAACTTCAAATGGTCACTAAGTAATCTGTTGTAAGTCCAGGATTATCTGTACACCATTTTTTGTGCTGTTTGACTGTATAACTACTTGGAACCTGACTACTCACTGAAAGTGACCAACCACATTGATTGTGCAAACAGCATATACCAGCTCTGTGGTGTCTGTCCAGTTTTCCAGAATTCTAACAGTTATGCTGCAAGGGAGAGAAAAAGAGAAAAAAAGATTAATGAACCTTGAAAAGTAAATAGAAAACAAGTTAAAAGAGAATTGTGCATTTTTAATAGAAAAATAAAGTGAAAGACATGAAACAGAACATTTGAATTAAAATACAATTGTATAATACATTGCTGATTAAATAAAATTGGCATTTCCTTTTATCTTCACCTCTCATTCTGGGAATTTTGGAAAAGCAAAATGAACAAAAGAAACAGCTGACAGGTAAGCAATGAAGGCTATGTGTGAGAAAGGAGCAGGCAAGGCTCCTTTCTCATACATAGAGCAAAAGAGCAGACGATAAAAGATAAACTATTTTCTCTAAGCCTCTTCCTGTGTCTCTTGATGTTTCTCTTTTTTTTTTACTTTTCATTCTTCATTTACATAAACAAATTAGTTAAATGTGGATGAAATAATTCCATTTCTTTGGCTACTTCAATGGAATGAACACATTAAATGCTAAATTGCTAAAGGAATGAAGGCTGATTACAAGGAAGCTCTAGCAGATGATAAACAGTAAATGATAGAAACCTCTAGGGAGCTGAGCACCTTCTAAGAGCCACTCCATGCTTTCCACTTATAACTAATAGGGCTCCATTACTGTAAATGCTGTGCCCTCTTGGCAGGAAAGTAAGCAAATTGATGGCCATTACCTATGCAAAAGATTCTATATACTGTATGCAAAGGCTGGAAGCATTTGATAGCTTTGGAGAAATACATTGTGTCTGACAAAACCAGGGTTGTGAAGAGTCATAAAATGACTCACCAGATGCCAAAGCAACTTTCACAATGAATAAAAGATGAAAATGACATCTATTTTTCTTATTCTGTGAAGCTGGTAACTAACAAATAATCTTAAATAAATCTGATGTATTGTTCCCAACTGACATGCTAATGCTCCAATGACCTAGTTCCTATAGCCATATCTGTCAAATAAATTTTTAATACTAATAGGCTCTTTTATCATGTAGTGCTACAAGCAAATTTGTTTTAGCACCCACAGTATGATGGTATAATTTGTCTCTGAGTCTCCAAATTCATCAATTACTCTTAAAGCAACTGCTTCACTATCATGTGTTAATGGTTAAAAGCTATATAAACACTCAATGTATGCATCCTGTAGGACCACATAGAGTGAATTCTGCTATAATTAGAACCATATTACAGAATTCACACAGCTAGCAAATGATGTATTGCCATTATATAACACATAAAAAACAAACAGTTCTGAATAGCACTTGAGTGGCTATGGTTGTTTGTGAAGTTGTAACCTCTATTGTGTTGTATATTTCTATTAAAATGGAAACTGTTGTTTGAATGACAGATCTCTACTGCTGAACAAGCCATGAACATTTAATATCTATTTTTCTATTTCCTTCATCCTTGGAGAAAGATAATGTGATTTTCTTTCTATTTTGATTGTCTAACCCCAGAAAGAAAAGCTGTTTGGATATGTGCTTTTCTTTCTTGGATGTGTGTGACAATTAATCATTGTATATGTCTAGACCCCATGGTAATCTTTGCTCATGTTCCTGTCTCTACATTCATCTTTGGCATTGTGTATTTAGCTGTAATATAGTCCAATTGATTTGTTTGTAGTTGCAATGCTGTTCTCATTCTTGTCCTTCTGGAATATCTTTATAGCACAAACTTGCCACATACTCAAGTCCTAGCATACAAAATTGATTTACAGGATTAGAGCAAAAATATTTAACTGTGGAAGTAATAGTACAGATGGATATAAACTTGTCTCCTTCTGTTATTGTGGAGATTTGGCAATTTTTCTTAAAAACTATCTGAAAAGAAAAGCTAGAGAGAATATAAACATACAGTATGTATAGAGAAATCAGTAATTCATGGATGCAATAATTTTGATTTTGGAATATCTTCTACAACAAATGTGGGGAAACTGCCCTTTCAGATACTGTTGAATTATAGTTCCCAGTACTGATACCCTCTTCCATTTACAGATGCTTGAGAATTTCTTGTAACCTGGGAATAAAGTTATTATATATACCTGTATACTGCATGAGTCAAAAAGAGGGCTGTGAAAATATTTACAGACCCCTCACATCCCAGACATAAACTGTTTCAACTCCTATCCTCAAAACGATGCTATAGAGCACTGCACACCAGAACAACTAACCACAAGGACAGTTTTTTCCCAAACGCCATCACTCTGCTAAACAAATGATTCCCTCAACACTGTTCAACTATTACAAAGTCTGCACTACTATTACTATTAATCTTCTCATCACTCCTTATCGCCATCTCCTCCCACTTGTATGACTGTATGACTGTAACTTTGTTGTTTGTATGCTTATGATTTATATTGACTGTTTCCTAGTATGATTTGATTACTTATTGTACCCTATGACTATTATTAAGTACCCTATGACTATTACTATGATTCTTGACTCTTGACGAATGTTTCTTTTCTTTTATGTATGCTGAGATTTGTACCAAGTCAAAATTGTACCAAGTCAAATGTATGCTGAGATTTGTACCAAGTCAAATTCCTTGTGTGTCCAATCACACTTGCCCAATGAAGAATTCTAATCTATACATGGGTTGAAAAAGTACAGAGACTCATTATTTTCTTCAGAACAACAACAACCCTGTGAAATGGATTAGGCTAATAAAATGTGACAAGTCATCTAGCCAATTTTCAATGCCTAAAGTGGGACTAGAATGTACGGTCTTCTGATTCCTAGGCATCATAAAGACATTATCCCAGTTGCCCAACTAAAGTAACCAAGCACCTATGTTGGGCAACAACATTATAGCAACATCACCACTTTAAAAATGACTGAGGTATATTTTCATACTGCACAGGAGAATACAGTAGTAAACACTGCTGTATTTTACCAAAACAACCATATAAAAATAAAACAGAATGCAAAACACAGGACTTCAGAAGTCTTCAAGTGACTGGTTCTTTTTGCCACAAAATGAAATAAATGTAATGTTGATCCTACAGATTTAATATTTGGAATGCAGCTCATGTCAAAACTTAACATGATCCTGAAGCCAATGGACATAAAGAACTTCTGATACAACCCATTATATAGGAAATCAGACAATCCAAAATAGGAAGTTGTATCATGTCATAACCACATGCATTGGATTCATTTCCATACTGGCTGTTTTAATACATTGCCACACATTTGAACCCTTGATTATCTAAATTTATACATACTGTTCTTAGATGCAATTTTAATTATTCAGTTGATTTTTTTTTTAAATCATAAGCTAAATATATTTTTATTTGAATGTTTTATCAAATATATAGTATTACAAATATCACAGAAATAATAAAATTATTTCTGGAAAATACACTGCTTCAGGAATATACCATTAGGAGTATTTCTGTTCCATGCCCAGTTCACCAGTATTTCTTTTTAATTAATTATATTCACAAGTATTCCTTAGTGTCTGTCATCCTGGTTGCAATCAGTCTATAACTTACTTTTTACATGTAGTTCTGCAATAAGAAATCCCTTGAGGCTTGTCAGACTTTGCTGTGCTTCTCACTGTTATTCAGCAGTTTATAGAACATATTTTTCAGGCTGCGAAAGTCAGAAGCAGAAACCACATTGGCTCTGCTGGAAATCAGATTTATTTGCTTCTTTTTTTCTAAAGTACAAAAAGTATCTAGTGACTCGTGTTCAAAAGTCCAACAACATTCAGTTACATTGTAATTATTATCACCTTACAGTTGCATTGCAGCAGAGCATTTTAAGAAGCTTTTAACATTAAGAATTACTGCTTGGGTTTTCTTTCTGTTGAGTTTACTTGTTTGTATTTTGGCATTTCTTATCTTGTTTTCCATGTATATAGAAAAAATGTGTTTTGTATACAGTACTTTTAAGACAGCAAGCAAGGACTATATTTTTCATTGGTTTTCTTGTGTAAAGTGACTCTTTCTTGAAGAAAAGACACTACATGTATAAATGATTTTATCTATAAAATATACATATCCATATCCATTTTAATGGAAGCAATGGATCAGCGGCTAAGATGCTGAGCTTGTCAATCAGAAAGGTCAGCAGTTCAGTGGTTCGAATCCCTAGCACTGCATAACGGAATGAACTCCCATTACTTGTCTCAGCTTCTGCCAACCTAGCAGTTCGAAAGCATGTTAAAAATGCAAGTAGAAAAATCTACTTCCCACTCTGGTGGGAAGGTTACAGCATTCTGTGTGCCTTTGGTGTTTAATCATGCCACCCACATGACCCTGGAAACATCTTTGGACAACGCTGGCTCTTCAGCTTTGTAATGGAGATGAGCACCGCCCCCTAGAGTCAGAAATGACTAGCACATATTGCAAGGGGAACTTTATCTTTACCTATATCCATTTTGTCCTAAAACACCATTTTAATCTATTTTAATATGTCTAGACTATAAACCGTACCACAAATTTAAAAAAATGCTCAACACCTATGCACAGCTTCTTTCTGATCCATGTAATAGGCTGGGAAATGTAAATCAGGGTTTGTTTAAGTTTTTCTTTTAGCATTGTGCAATGTTTTATGCAGAAAGACTTGCAGAGCAGGGCAGAGGAGTTTTCCCAATTTCTGTACGATAAAATCGCTCAGATTCGGGGCAGGCTGGACTCCAGTTGGATGGTCCCGGGGGAGGTGTCTGGAGCATGTCTTGAGACTGTTATCTGGGAGGAGTTTGACCCTGTGACCGCTGAGGGTGTGGGCAGGTTGCTGGGGAGGCTGAATACCATCACATGTTTGTTGGACCCATGTCCCTCCTGGTTGGTTTCGACCTCCAGGGAGGTGACACGAGGCTGGCTCCAGGGGATTATCAATGCTTCATTGAGAAAGGGATCACTTCCTACTGCTTTGAAAACGGCAGTGGTGCGACTCCTCCTCAAGAAGCCTGCCCTGGACCCGACTGTTTTAAATAACTATCATCCAGTCTCCAACCTTCCCTTTGTGGTGAAGGTTGTTGAGAGTGTGGTGGCGCATCAGCTCCCTCAGTACCTGGAGGAAGCGACTTACTTTGATCCTTTCCAATCGGGCTTCAGGCCCAGGCATAGTACCGAAACAGCATTGGTCACGTTGGTCGATGATCTCTGGAGGGCCCATGACAGGAGTTATTCCTCTGTCCTGGTCTTGTTAGATCTCTCGGCGGCTTTTGATACTATTGACCATAGTATCCTATTGTGGCGGTTGGAGGGGTTAGGAATTGGAGGAACCGTCTTATGGTGGTTCTCCTCCTTCCTCTCTAACCACTCGCAATTTGTGTTGACGGGGGGGAGAGGTCCACCCCTAGGCCCCTCATTTGTGGGGTGCCTCAGGGCTCACTCCTCTCCCCTCTTTGTTCAACATTTATGTGAAGCCACTGGGGGAGATCATCCGTGGTTTTGGGGTACAGTGTCATCTCTATGCTGATGATACTCAGCTTTACATCTCCAGCCCAAACCACCGCAACAATGCTGTGGAGGCTATGTCCCAATGCCTGGAGGCCGTACGGATTTGGATGGGTGGAAACAGGCTTCAACTCAACCCTTCCAAGACTGAGTGGCTGTCGTTTCCGGTGTCCCGATATAGTCAGCTGACTTCGTCGCTGGCTATTGGGGGAGAGATCTTAATCCCCACAGAGAGGGCTCGCAATTTGGGCATCCTCCTGGATGCACGGCTGTCTTTAGAAGATCACATTACAGTCGTCTCCAGGGGGGCTTTTTATCAGGTTCGCCTGATTCGCCAGTTGCAGCCCTTTCTGGATCGGGACGCCTTATGCATGGTCACTCATGCTCTCATCACCTCCCGCCTGGACTATTGTAACACTCTCTACATGGGGCTCCTGTGGGGAGCACCCGGAGGCTTCAACTGGTGCAAAATGCGGCTGCGCGGGTGGTTATGGGGGTGTCAAGAAACTCTCATGTGACGCCTCTCCTGTGCAAGCTGCATTGGTTGCCGGTTGCCTTCCAGGTTCGCTTTAAGGTTCTGGTTTTGACCTTTAAAGCGATCCATGGCATTGGACCAGGCTATCTGCAAGACCGCGTTCTGCCGGTAGTCTCCCACCGACCTGTGCGCTCCCACAGGGAGGGCCTCCTTCAGGTTCTGACAGCATCTATGTGCCGCCTGGTGACCCTGAGTAACAGGGCCTTCTCTGTGGGGGCACCCAACCTCTGAAATGGGTTGTCTCCTGAGCAATGTAAGACCGCTGACCTGAGAGCATTCAGACGTGCTCTGAAAAGTTGGCTCTTTGAGCAGGCCGGCCGGGGCTGATTTTAAATGGGAGTTTTAAAGTGTAATTTTAGATATTGGGGTTTTAAATTTCGGGGTTTTAAATTCGGGGTTTTTATTGTAATTTATTGGGGTTGGGTGTAAATTTTAGCAGCAGCCTTAAGATATTTAATTTCTTTTAACTTTTGTAAAGTGGAATGTGTTATAGTTGGCTGTGCACCGCCCTGAGTCCTTCGGGAGAAGGGCGGTATATAAATGTGTTATAAATAAAATAAATAAAAATAAATTAGTCCTACTCACTGTTGGATAACAGAAATATCTAGGTAGCTCAATTTTCTATGAACAATGATCATTATTGTTGAACTTTAAGAAAAACATTGTTTTAAAGATAGCAGGATGCAGTTACGAGTCATGAAACAACATGCAGAAATAGTACACATTATCTAAATACAAAAATTAACATGGGTGATAGAATAAATCATGCAAAAAACAAGTAAAAAATTATTTTCAGAGTATGATTTATTGGGATCAGCTGATGAAACTAACTAAATTAGTGCTGCCATGATTCTGGGAAACTGACAATAATTACTATAAAACATACAGATAATCAAGGAAAGATAAGTGTCTATTTTTCCATTTGGGGCAAACTATTCCATAAATTTGGGATGTCAAAAGAAAAGGCTTCTCCTGTTGTCCTTGTCCTTTTTGTTCTGAAGAAATGGGAACACACAACATACTTTGCTAACTCGGATGGTGAGATAGTTGTTGGAGAAGACGATCTCACAAGTGGCCAGGATTCAGTAATTAAGTACTTTGTAAGCGATAAGCAACAATTTAAATTATACCTGATATATTCAAGATATATCACATTTGCAGCTGCATTTTGAGGCAGCTTTATAAAAAGTTTTCAAATGTTATTAATTCAGTGCTCAGTAAGGCCATATAAATGGTCAAAGTAGATTTAGGGACATGCATTGAAGAGGGAATTGAATTAAGAGACACCATGTGTTTTTGCTGCTTATAATACTCTATAAAATATAATTTCAGTTCTATATATGGATAGAATGTGAATTGTGTATATGTGTGGGTTCAGTAATAACAAAGAAATTGTGGCCTTGACATGAACAGCTAGTTTATGAGATTTATCATCTTCTTAAACTTTTTGCATATTAGAGCTGTGGAAGACTAACTCTGAGCTTAATTCAGTTTTGCAATCTTTAATTCCTCAATGTGGCAAGCCATAACTTCTGACTTTGTTGTCTCGTCTGCTAATAAATGTTTCATTTCCATGTGAACATGGTTCATTGTTAACTTTATTCTTAGATTCTGCATGGTTGAGAAAGATATAAGTTTCTGACAATAAGAAGTTTGAAACTTGCGAAGCAAGTGTAGCAACGCTCTGGATACAACATAAATCTCTGTAATCAAAGGCAGCAACATCATATTCATAAGTCAAACAAGAGTTATCAGAAAAAATGTGAATTGTATATTTATTTAATTATAATAAATGGCCTGAGAAGAACTGATTGTTACATTAGTTGGAGTCCACCATTGCATCCATGGATCATTTTTTAAACTGGATAAATTATCCCTTTCCAACAACTGCAGCATGAACTAACTATAGAAATTTTTGCTGTATTACTTATCAAATTTATATAACCAGACTTTATCAAAAGTGACTCTGGGTGACACACGTTAATGAGATAAAACAACAATGTAGAAAACTTCATAAAAATAAATAAATATATAAATGATACTTTCCAAAATAGTAATAGAGTGTAATTGGTTTATAATGGCAGTCTTAGTGGGGTTGCTTTTAATAGTACCAGTCAGCTAATTGGGATTGAAACCAACTCCTGTTCTTTGTTTTTTGTCTTATTTTTTTTCTCTTTTCCAGTCTTTGTAAAAACAATTGTTATTATAACATACAGGTATTAATGAGAAATCTTTGGGGGTATATTTTGTAGTAGTATTCCTTACATAATTTTGATTGCATGCATCATTTTAGTTACAATAAACTTATAAGGATTGCAGACTTTTTAGCTGGTCCTCAGACACAGACAAATCAGTGACTATAAGAGCAGCTACCATATAAAAAGGTGATATCTTAATGTTTAATTTAATTGGCTGTCATTTATGTACATTTTGTTACTAGCAGGCCTAGTTTTTGTAACTGAAATTGGCTATCCCTCAAATATCAGTACATTAAGTGAGGTATGATATATACACCAAATGATAGCCACATACAAAAGCAGAGTTACATTATATTGCACTTACAATGTATTTTTTATCAAATAATAGTTATTACTGTTAATTTCACATTATCTGTTTTGAGGGACACACTATATTTGTCCCTTTCCAGTATGGTGGTCACAGGCTTAAGATGGTTGATGTTTTGAAATGTATGATTTTAAAGATTAATAACCAGATAAAATATTCTGAATGTTATTGAATTTTGCCACATGCATTTGATATCGTATCCTCCTTTCCTATTCTACCTCTTTCCACACAAATAACATATTTTTCACTTCATAAGAAGGTTTAGAGGACAAAACAAGCAAAAAAAAAAATCTTCTGAACCAGAGCCTGAGAGGACCACAGATAGGTGTCCTCTCATGTGCCACCTCTGCCTATTGACTCCTGCACTGCAGAAAAGAGACAGAAGAGGTGGGCAATGACAAAGACAGAAGAGGTGGGGTTCAGCACTGTTAAATGGCTCTGCCTCCGTGACCCAGCTGCTATTTACCAAAGGACTGCAAAGTACTTTTGGGGAACAAAAATTCAGCATACAGTGGAACCTCGGGTTGCGAATACTTCTGTTTATGACCAAATAGAGTGACGCCATAATTTTTTTTGCTTCTGTTTTATTTCTGGTCGTGAACAGATCTTCAGATAGTGACCAAGCAAACCTGAAAATCACCATGGCGATTTTCCCTGTCGCAATTTCCCCTTTGGAAATTCTTTCTTGGCCAATAAAAATCATTAGAATACAAGCAACAAGGTTACAGTCATACAGTCATAAGTGAGATGGATGAAAGGAAGGATGGGAGGAGTAATAGTAATAGTAATGCAGACTTAGCAAATAGTTTGACAGTGTTGAGGGAATTATTTGTTTAGAAGAGTGATAGTGTTCAAGAAAAACTGTTCTTGTGTATAGTTGTTCTGGTGTGCAATGCTCTATAGCGTTGTTTTGAAGGTAGCAATTGAAACAGTTTATGTCCAGGATGTGAGGGATCTGTAAATATTTTCACAGCCCTCTTTTTGGCTCGTGCAGTATTCAGGTCCTCAATGCAAGGCAGGTTGGTAGTAATTGTTTTTTCTGCAGTCCTAATTACTCTCTGAAGTCTGTGTCTGCCTTGTTAGATTGCAGAACCAAACCAGACAGTTATAGAGGAGCAGATTACAGACTCAATAATAATCTATTCTTGATACTAATTTTTCTTTCCTGTGAACTTCTTGACTCACAATAACAGTAACTAACGATGTGTGGCATGCTATTTGTTCTGTAAAATAATTACATAATAGATAGAAAGCTATGATAGAAAGCTTTTTGGAAAGTCATTATAGAAAGCTTTTTGGAAAGTCAATCAAAATGATAGATTCTATTGTAACTAAATCTATTGTAACTAAATTCACAGCAACAAGAGGAGCTTAAAAAAGGAAAGCTTCAATCATATGATTTCTGGAAAAATACTCCAGCTGTATGTTTCAGATATTTTCTTCCTAAAGGAAGAAAGTCTATGTCTAAAATATTTTTTTTTGTATGAATAGTTTTAATTTAACAATATTTATTTGTTCCTCTGTTTATTGGTTCAGCAATATATGTGAGGAACTTCCTACAAATGTATCACAAGATATTTCAACTTGCTGGAACTTTAATAACACTACTTATCAGAAGTAACCATGTAAAAAGTAACAGAGCAACTACGTGATGAATATTTACATCTATTTTCAAACATTAAATTTGTGTTAGATTTAATAATGAAATAATGAAATAAAGTATGAGCAAAAACGATTGTAAAGCAGATAAAGCATTGTAGATATATTATGGTGCTTACTAAATCTGTCAAAACATAGAAGCTAATTAACACAGAGAAAAAAGAATATAATGCCCATTTGTAACTATATAAAATTCATAAAATTCTTATAATTAAAAAGTACGCTAGAGTGAAATATAATAAATCAACACCACATTTTGGGTTACAAAATTTTAAGCTATTGGATAATAAATTCATATTCTCATTCTGTCTCTTAAAATCAGAAATGTAAGTTTTTTTCCACTGATGTAAAATTAACTTTTTCCCCCAGGTTCAAAAGAACAACAACTGTACACGAGATGATACATTTCATGTTCAAGAGCACATTAAGATTCTTAATTTCTTTCCAAAATTGTATTAATATATCTAATGATTCAAAGAAGAAAAAAGTATAGCTGAAAAGGTCAGATTATATGTATTAAAGATTCTTCAAATTGTCTAGAAGGAAAGCAAGTTTTTTATTTTCTATATCAGATTGTGAGAAGACACAATCTCAATCTGATACAGAAAACAAATTTATTCCAAATTTGAGAAATGATTGAGATTTGACTCCCACAAGAATGTCATAGATGGAAGTTTTAGATCAGTCTCTTAAATCTGATTAAATGCTTTTTTGTACATTTATATTGTAAAATATCACACCAGAAGGGAAATTTGATCATTTGTTTTGAAGTTATATGTGAAATAAATATTTATTTAAGGGTTAGATTATTTTTGGATGCCTATGACAACATTGTTTTCCAAAGTTCTTTTTTATGTCTTTACTTCTACATTCTGCATCTTTATTCAAACATAGTATTTATTATTAACACTACTAGTACCCTGAAGGAAAAGCATTTCTTCTAAGGCTTTGGAATAGGCAATATAATCAGAAATTACCTCATTCTTTGCACTTCTTGCTTAAAGCTTTGCATTATCAGCTACATGATTGTTTGTCAAGTTGCAATAGATATTTCAGCAATGTGTGAATGAATAGAATAATTTCACATAGAAATTTCTCATGACTAACAGAATTTAATCAGAGTGCTATGATTATGTGTACGTAACATGGGCTATGCTTTGATAATGAGTATATCATACATATTTGCACAATCAAATGAATTTTATTGATTAGTAACACTTAATATCTTCTCAAACTATTCCAGTGGTTTATGCCATAAGAAACCCTAAATATCTCATATTAGGAAATGCATCATACTTATTACAGTTTTTTTAAAAAATCTGGAATATTAAAAGAACAATTTTCTCTAGGGACAAAGATTGCTATAAAGTGTTTCAAATCAAATATTTGGCTAAAGAATATTTATCAAGCCATGAAAGCTTTTTCATATTTAGCACATCAATTCAAAGATGATGATAATCCCTAAAGCATACTGAATGTCATGTAGAATATGATGAAGGTCTTTGAAATTCTGCTAAGAATATTGGTCTGATTTTTCAATAGCTTTTAGTTGAATGAAGCCAATAGAATTCAATGATATATGAAATTCCACCTCCCTATATATTGCCCAGTTTTTCAGTTTCCACTGGAATGCTATTTAGATTAAGGGTTTAAACTGTAAGAAAAAAATATATGAACATCTGCTTTTTAAATTCAAATCAATGAGATAGTTGGTAATCAGTGAAAAATTAAAAATTGGGTATCCAATTCATACATTTTACCCAGAGATGGTATTCAGCAGGTTCTGACTAGTTCTGAAGAACTGGTAGTGGAAATTTTGAGTAGTTCAAAGAACCAGCAAATGCTATCTCTGACTGGAGATTTTACAGTATCCTTCCCTTACCATGCTCACCAAGCCACGCACACAGAACCGGTAGTAAAAATATTTGAATCCCACCACTGATTTTACCAACAACATTTCAATAACATGCTCAGCAATATTACAGCTTTACATTTCTTGTATAAATAACAGAGGCTAATTTTGTCATATCTCTTTTTGCTAGACTTGAGATAATTTTTAAATGATTATCCTGAACAAGTAGAATATCCAGTATTTTTTGGTTTCCAAATGTGCTTGTTGCAACTTCTTGTTGCAAATTTGATACTTGAATAAAAGAAAACACAGAAAATTAAATCACAGGCTCATTTTAATTGTTAATTATACAAAACTGATTTGTGTAGCTGGCATTGGGGAACAGTATATACTTCATATGGAAGTCACAAAAGAACCAAGAAAACTACTATATATTCAGAATTGCTGTCCAAAATGACATCCAATGCACTTCCTCAAATCATTTTTTAAGTGTGTGTAACCCTTTTGCCACCTCTCTATTAGGTAGTTTTTCCTAACATCCATCCAAGCTTTGTTTTCTTTTCTTTAGGTATCAGTATATTCCAAGTTCTATGTTCAAGACACTGGTGGGAATCAGCCAGTGAGTACCAGTTCAGCCAAACCTGTTGTTAATTTTTTGCGTAGTTTGGTGAATCAGTCAATCCCATCTCTGGCTGCCCTCCTCCCGGCCTCCCGGGTTGCCATTCAGAGTGGAGAAGCTACAGGGATGTGATTGGGAGCCATGCTGATCAGCTGAGAGGTAGAAAACAGACCGGCTGCACCAATCAGTTGGGAAGCTGCCCCCCCACTGTCCATTTTTGGCCTGGGCAGTCTCCTACAAAATCCTGCAGCAATCACCATTCCCTCACTAACCTGATTTCCAGCTCCTTTTTCTGGCATGCAGGGGAAGACCATATGACTACCAGTTTAAATAAGTTCAGTCAGACCTTCCAGCTTCGTGAGATTTTTTTTTCCCCTGAGAAGTTGGAAAGTCTGACTGACCCTTTTTTAACTGGTAGTCACATGGTCTTCTTTTGTTGCCCTACACGAAGGAGAATGGAACTGGAAAGCAGGTTAGTGAGGGAATTGTGGTTGCTCTGGGATGGGGTGGAAGTGAGGATTTGGCATTATGATTGCTCATACGTAGGAGCCAGTAAAAGAGGAATGGAAAAATCTCTCTCTGTAGATCAGAATTTTTCAATCTTGACAAGTTTAAGATGGACAAACTTTATGCTGTCTTGGGAATTCTGGCAATTGAAGTCCATGCACCTTAAAGTTGCCTAAGTTGAGAAGCATGGGTCTACATTAGACCTTAGGATTTTCCATTCCTGTTTTATTTAGAGTTTGGTACAATTAAATAAATCAATTGTGGTTTCCTTAACAAACAGTGATTAAAGCGATATGTACCATTACTGGACTTTTTGTGAGAAAGTGAAATTAAAATTTGATCTGGGCTTTGATGATTATGTATGGGATTATGGAAATAATGTAGACAAATATTAATCTTAGAGTAAGAGTATGATATATTTTTTACTTATATCTGTACCAAAGAAAGTTGGAAGTCTTTCTTTTTCAGTTTTCCTTCTTTTCCTCTTTCTTTCTTACACTTTCACTCCTTTTCTTTTTTGAACCTTTTCTTTTTTCAAATCTGTTTTTATTTATTTATCCCTTATTTTGTATTTTTTTTTTTATGTATGAAGGATCAAATACTCAGCCATTATAATTCTACATTCCTTATTTACAGAATTCATATCAAAATTTAGAATGAAATCCATGGGGTACCATTTCATATAACACAGGTTCTGAGTCCCTCTAACCAAAAAGTATGTATCCAGAAGAGAATATTTGCAGCTCACGGTTAAAATGTGGAGTCCTTGGTGCTCTCTGAGCTTGATGATTTTCTTGCAGATATTTTATTACCAAACTAGGTAACATCATCAGTACTACAAGGGAATGGAGTTTGCTCTTATTTTCATATACTAATGGCTTACCTTGTCAGTGTTGATCAGTGGCTTCACAAACAGTGTTTTGATTGGTGCTAGGTCTCTACAGCTTTCGGCAGAAAAGGGCTATTCTGCACACCTCCCTCAAATGTTCTTTAAAACACAGAGTTTCCCACCATTCCTTTAGGAATCTCCAACATGCAAACTGTGGTTACTCATCCTAAAATGAATCCTCTTTACCTGAAGCTTCAAAATTTGCTGTTTGCTGGGAAGATGTGTAGCTAAAAGTCATTCTACATTTAGTGTACATCTGACTTTGGAGATATTTCTTTATAACTAAACAAAAGTGTATTTTCTGTGCAGTTCACACCCCTTGCTCGCTGGATGTGGATGTCACAAAGCAAAGCCCACATTTTGTAATTAACTCCCATGACCCATTTTGGTTGGTACAGTTTTGCAGGAGGCTGAGTTCTTCATGCCCCCTGCCCACTCCCACCCAGCTGGTCATTAGGGCAGAAAACTAGTTGTTAAATTATTTGAATCCCACCACTAGTTCCAGGTTAATAGAGACCAGTTCTTGACTGTTATTTTTTTTTGTCTGATAATTCTTTTATATATATATATATATATATATACTTTGTGTTACAACACCCTGTTAAGCCCCAATTAAGGGAGAAAGTATACTGCTTTCTTTTCTGTCTTTCGGCTCATCACCAGAGACCATACCGACAGAAAACCTTATATATATATATATATATATATATTTAAAGCTAAACATTCATAGTTCTCTCAGTTTGTCTTGTAAGCTTTAATATCCTTTCTTAAAATACAAGATTTATGCAAGATATTCAAGATAAATCTGACCATTGTAGAACACTAGAACACACTGGATTATTCAATAATATCTAGGGACTTCTGCTACTTTTGTCAGAAAATGTGCTCTGGGAGAGCAGGCAGGCAGGCAGATGTCTCGGGGCTGTTGCACATGCGTACTGTATGTTTAGCAGCTGCACACGCAGTGCGCATGTGCAGCAGCCCTGGGACATCCGCCTGAGCTGTGCCATGGCACCATGTGGTTGGGAAAGCCAGGAGAGCGAACAGGACAAATGGGTGACCGGGCAACCCGGTTCGGGGGCATGGCAGCCAGGGGTCACTACAGTTCTGCGACCCACAGCAAATCACCGCTACCGGTTCTCCCGAATAGGTGAGAACCGGTTGAATAGCACCTCTGGATGTGATGCCAGGTAAGTTTAGTTAAGTATGACCAACTGATTCTCCCTATATATTTTGACTAGCAAAGTCTGCCTTGATAAAGACATTGTGGAAACCACCTAGAAGCACATTATACTGATGTCATAAGGTATTGTCAATGTTCTTGGGAATACTTTATAGCTTCTATTATACTTCCATTTTTCCATTATGTAATACATTATAAAAATTTATTCTGCTTCTTCATTAAAATTGTTTTCATCCAGATTAGACCATGAGGCTTAACTAATGCTTCAAATATGCTGCAAATGGCCAACAGTCTTTATACTGTAGATTGTTGGTTTATTATTTGTTCATGACAGAATGCTATGCTAAAGGCTATTCTCATTCATTTCTTTGATGGAATATAATCACAGTCATTATACAGAATACACTAAATATACTCCTGAAAATAGAAATTTTTCTTCTTCCCTGGAATCTACATATGTGTATTAGGAGATCTGAATTCTGAAATAGAATTATTAAATCTGTTAATTACAATGGATTACAATTAAGTATTTTAATTTGGGATATTTAATTTGGGATATTTCAATTATGGAAAGTTTCCTTTCCTTTCCTTATCTCATCTCATCCTAAAAGTACTACAGGCAATAACTACATTTCCTGTAATATTGTTACTTGCACCCAAAGGACTAATTCAGATATAGTAAACAAGACATGTGTGACACATGTTTGTAATCCTTCTGTTTTATTTTGTATTCTAAAGGCATCTGAGGTAAACTGTATGAACTTTGCTTTTGTGAAATCTCAGCAGATTAAAGGATTCTAAATGTTAGCTATATTTTGCCAAAAACTAGACAAATCTTACTTTGATTTGGTTCAACTACATCTTCAGTTTCTAAAGCTTTTTAATACATAGGTTTATTCATGTTCTTTTATTTGAAAATAATCATTTAGAATTTAATATTATGCTTGTTCAAAAACATATCCCTTTAGTAAGCTGTAGTCAAAATGAATCACTATACTATAGTATAGTACAATACAATGATGGGATTCAATTTTTTTACTACTGGTTCTGTGGGCATGGCTTGGTGGGCGTAGCAGGGGAAGGATACTGTAAAATCTTCAGTCAGAGATGGCATTTGCCGGTTCTCTGAACTACACAAAATTTCCGCTACTGGTTCTCCAGAACTAGTCAGAACCTGCTGAATACCACCACTGGTACAATACTATAGTTAGTGCAATACTACAGTTAGTGCAATATAGGAAACAATATTTGTTCTTCATTTTTTTTTAAAAGAAATACAGCTGTTACTTGAGGATTAAATGCATGATTTCAAGTAGTGCTTGGATCTAACACAGTACTCTATTGAGCTGAATTTTTCTGTATGTGACATTTTAATATTGTGACTAAATATAGATGCCAAGGTTCAGATTTTGTCATTTTCTTTCTTTTTTCTAATGTTTTTCATTTTGTATACATCACCTTCCTTGATAGAAACTTGGAGAACTTGAAATCTTGCCCATTAATTCTATTATTCCAACTCTATTATTCTGTATTTCAACTCTAGTAGTCTGCATTCCCATTAATTAATTGAGTGCACCTAAAGAGACAATGCCTTACTATGGATTTAGTGTGTGTATTTTTATCTATTTTTGGTGATAAACATATTGCATTACATATTTTCATTTTTATTTCATTTTAGTGCATAATACACATTATATGAATATATATTTGAAGAAATTTATTAAAAAACTAAATTATAAATTGTTCTGTGTGACAGTCTTACTACACTTTTCTTCAGCCATATTTCACTAATTTTAGATGTCATTACAGCCTCAGTATAACATTAAATGTTACAATAATGTTGTGTTTGAGGGGAAAAACTCATGTATGGGAAGTGTTATAAAACTGACAGTTTTACTGCAAACAAATGTCACATAGATATGTTAGCACTCTGAAATAAATGCTAGACTACCATCTATATTAAAATTAAGAGGTGTCAATCTTTTAACACTACATAAATGTCACTACATTTGCTAAATGTTAACCTAAAGATTACATGGCTTATTTGTTTCAGAAGATTCTACTCTATAGATTGCTTGCTTGTGAAATTCCTATTTTAAATGAAATCTAAGTCAAAAGAGACATACATTAGAGATTAAATATTTTCAGCTTGTATGACCATAATGAATTTACAAAGTCCAAGATTGCTATGGTAGACAGGGCATGAGATAAGTATCCCAGTGGTGGGATTCAAAAAAATTTACTACCAGTTCTGTGGCCATGGCTTGGTGGGTGTGGCTTGGTGGATGTGGAAGGGGAAAGATTGTGTAAAATCTCCATTCCCACCCCACTCCAGGGGAAGGTTATTGCAAAATCCCCATTCCCTCCCCACTGCACTAATCTGTTTTCCAGCTCCATTCTCCTGTGCAGGGCAACAAAAGAAGACCCAGACAATCAGCTGGGACTCGGGAGACAGAGAATAGATGGAGGCGGGGCCCGTCAAAGATGGTATTTTCCGGTTCTCTGAACTACTAAAAGTTTCCACTACTGATTCTCCAGAACTGGTCAGAACCTGCTGAATATCACCTCTGAAGTATCCCCAGGAAATGAAAATCCATAGAATGTACTGTATATCAGTTATACTCAAGCAAAATGATCATTCGCAAAAACAGTGATCACAGGTTACATGAATCGATACATTCTAAATCCTACCTTTCATATATTTATTTATTTTTCATTATCCAACTTCAGAAAAGTCATTCATACATCTTCTCCTGTATTTATTCTCAGAAACAGTATATTTTCCTTTTTCTTTTCATTCATTAATTAATAAAAGGAGTAAATGACATCAATTAATTAATGTCATTTACTCCTTTTATATTCCAGGTAGGTCACATTTTTTTCATATAACATGATTATTACCATATTGCCATATTATGTGCCTTTGATTCTGATCTGTGTTACCCACAGTAGCTTTGATAAGTCAAGGCTATCATATAATGTGTTGTAAAGATAGAGAGATTAGGTTACCAGCCTTGCTCATCTTGTGCCACATGCAATATTCTCTACTGATCAGAAGGACAATTCTGATTTTTGTTGCATTGTGGTGAAAATGCCAGAAATTCAATTTTTAAAACACCATTTTTTAATCTCAGTCATAATCATGATATTTTGCTGATGCTATGAGCTCTAATGCAGCCAATATATTATTGTCTGAATAGCGCCAAATAGGAGATATAAATGTGCAGTGTATCGACATGCTAACAGGATGCAGTTTTCTTCTTTACTGAATAATAAAAGAGGTAAGCGTAAAAATCTTTACATAAAGTAGACTCAAACACTCTTTAATCTCAGGAATTCTTATGCAGACTTAATTATACTCAGGTGCTCAGCAAGTTAATTACTTTCAGTGCCTGATCCAAGGGAAAAAAAATAGCAGATAGGGCCATATGAAATGTGTTATGAATATCATGAGAGCAATTAATGTGACCTTTTAGTCAAATTCAAATAACTTCCGTGAAGCCCTTCAAGCAGATTTGATATTATACAAAATAGGTAAGGCAGTTAATTGTTTTTCTTCTGCTGAAATTCTTGTCCTGGATATTGCAGTAGTGACCTTCCTATTCCAGTTATTATAGTAAACTAATGAAAGAGGTGTAAACAGCTCCCATAATAAGTCATTGTGCACTGTTCCACAGTAAATCACAACCATGGCTGAATAATGACAGACACGTAATGGTATCATAATGCAACTGCTTACCTACGTCTACACAGAAACAGAAAATATAGTTGTGCTATGTTTTTGTCCATTGCTTTTCCTCTCTCCTTTTCCTTTATGCTGTATATTCTATCCACTTTTCCTCTTATTTCTGCTTCTGGTTTTTTTCCCAACCTATATCACCCAAAGCACCCAACACTTGTTTACATTACTAACTGTTTGGTTTAAAGGATCAAACTCTAAAGATAGGTTTTAGGGATGGTTTGCTAACTAAAGATTAAACTAATATAATAGTTGCAGGCATTCATTTTTCATTATTCTCTTTTGGAAGAGAAAGTGAAACCAAGGCAATGAATGTCCAAAAACAGAAAGAATAGCAATATTTGAAATCTTATAGATAAACACAATAAAACATCATAAAACCATTTCTATTTAAATTGGTAGAGAGGGTTTTGTATTGTTATATGTCATGATAAGGAAAGCAAGAAAAATATATCAACTGGATGAATAGATGCAATGTCTAGCTGTTAAGAATGCAAAGGCTAAAATAATATCTATCTAAAAATCTACATGATTTACTAAGCATGCATGTAATTAGTTTCAAAATGTATGAAGAAATATTAATAAAACAGTAATTTAAGATAGTATTATAAATTTCCTATTCATTTATAGTAAATTTAGTTTTATGGCCTGAAGGACAAGAGGATTTCCTTGACAATGTATAGCAGAGAATGTTTTCCACTTTGTGACTGAGTAAATACACAATTAGAGAATGCAATCGGCCGTGGCATGTAGTCTTGACATAAATATGGAAACTTCTTTAATATTAGTGTTTTGATTTCACTGAGAACAAAAATAAGATATGCTTAGTAACTACCAAAGCCTGATCTACAAAAACCAAGCATTTCCTATTGCTTTTGCACTCCACTCCAAAACTAGAAGAAAAAGTGTAGAAACAGAGTATATTTTGTAAGGTTGTAAGTGTCATTTCACAGACTAATAATAATTTGTAACATGATTTTGTAAAGAGATACCTTCAAGCTCAGCTGCCTATTTATCCTGTACAGATAAGCCATATGAAATTATGAAAGGCTAATATTAGGATATAACACGTTTCCAAATGACAAATAATTCAGTTGCTAAAATTCTTGGAATTCTATCCTTTTCATTTAAAAAAAAAATCTTGTTAAAAAAATGATTGAATTATGCTAGGGAAAAAGGTTAACCTTCATTTCAAGCAGTTAATAGAGAGCCAGATAATAAATATTTGATATTTGGAGAAAAAAATAAATTGATTATTGTTCTTCCACTGGAGATGATTTATGTAAGCCACTCCCACGTCATTTCTGGTTTTTGGTAAGAATCTGTGGTACGTTGAAGGAAAATTATGTTTCAAACTGAGATTTTCCTAATTTTCCCTTTTCTTGAACATTTTAATTCTTCTGACTAATTCATTTCAATTTATCTATTTTTTTGTATTAACAGAAAGATATCCTTCCTCTACTATAATTGTACTTCCTAACTTTTCCTTTTTTTACATTGACAAATTGTTTTATGCAGTTCATATTACACTTAAATAAATTCCTCAAAGCATGATAAATAAAAGGATATAATAAAACTACTTGCATTATATTTCAGTAAATAAAATATTTCTTCTTAATTTTGATAAGAATTTTACAATACAAAATATTTTATAGAAAAATACTTGAAAATATCATCTTTGCAATATTTCTATTTTGAATAAATCATGAATGAAGTATATTTTTTCTTAGAATTCTCCTCTTTTTTTCAAGTGGAAAACTGACATTTCCTTCAATAATTTACATGGATTGTTCTGCATGCTGCACTTTAATAGCCCCTTATGAAACTTAATTTAACAGCATAGTTTCAGGATGAAATAAATTGTATCTAGGAATATTTGGACATTTTCTACAGCTATCTAAACACATATAAATAAAATTTATGAAATAATAATATTAAGATTTACAAATGATATGAAGAACTTCATCACTTAATAAAATTATAGTATGATTAATCTGAACTATATTTGAAGATTGGAAAGAAGAAAGCAAGATAATACCGACTAGGCTAATGCAGATTTTTTTTGGGGGGGGGGGGAGGAGAATGTAATGAATATTTCCTTCAATACAGTGATGTGAAATCTACAAAACTTTAATGTCTTCTCTTTCCACTGATGCTTGTCCACTTGTATAAACTGATATTTATTTCTTATATTCTTTACTTATGTTTATTCCTGATCTCTAGATACTGTGGGAGGTTCTACAATCAAGAGTTTCAATTTGACCAAGTGTTATTCAACTGCACATAGAATATTAGGCATGATTATGCTAGGCTGCTATTTTTTCATCATCTCTTGAAGATTTTAGTCAAAACGACTCACCTCTTTTCAATGCTACATTATGTTACATACTCTTAACTAATTTGCTTTCTATTACTATCTCTATGGCTCTTCAAGTTTTATTGCTTTTCAAGTTTCAGTCCTGCATTGAATAAATCTGTTTCCCCTCTGATATTATCTCATTGCTATGTTCCAGAGAGAATCTTATTATTATATGATCTTATTATTAAGATCATATTTCCAATATTTCTAGCTTCCTTATATTATTTTCATGCCGTGGCTGGTTTTTTCAATGCTTCCCAATTTATATAAAGTGTGAATGCATTAACCTATTTACTTTCCTTTTCAGATCATTAATGAAGATGTCAAATAAATATGAAAATAATGCTGGTATTTTTAGTACCCAATAGAGCTTTCCCCATAACTAGATAGTTTGATGTTTATCATTATCTTTTGTTAATGGTTGGTCAGACATATTTCAGTTCACATGATAGGATTCCAAGACTATGTTAATTAATTTTGTAAAAATAATGTTCATGACCATTTTGAATAGACTGAAATTTGTAGTAAAAGGTAGATCCAGAATATCATTTCCTTCAATCCTGTTGTGACAAGCTTCCTAGCTGTGAACCACTACTTCCAAGTTCATGCCATCATATGGAGTCCATAGCAAATTGTAAAAAACTCAGATCTCACCAAGATCTAGGGTTAATATTTTGTTTTGTTTTATATTTTTTTTATTTTTAACAACAAACATAGACAAATACAAACATAAAACAACAAGATAAAACCATCTTTCAATTATACGTGTGTAAGTTGGTACATAATTCTTGTGCATAATATATATAGTCTTTTCATCTTGAATTTAAATTTACATTCATATTACATTAATCAACTTTCCATGTCATATTATATTATTATTATTACACCATCAATAGACTTTAGTTTCAAATCAACATTATCCTTTAGAGCAAATCTCAGTTCTTGCTAATTTTAATTCATATTAAAAGTCTTTCAATAATAATCAATTATAACATATTATTATGGTTGTATTATACTTCAATTTCCCACTTTTCTATCTAACCATTGGTAAAATAAATCCTATATCTTAAAATATTCTTTTTCTTCTTGCTCTCTTATTGCTAACGTTAATCTACTGATTTCTGCACATTCCATTAGGGTTAATATTTTGCATGGCCCAAATCCTTAAAAACTGTGACAGTCAGCTGTTAGCTGTTAGATATTGTTTATTCTCCCCATATTTTTAAAGCCACTTACAAATTTCTTACATAAAATCAAAGATAGATACAGTATAGATACAGTAAGTAATAGATACAGTACATAGAAGTGGTGGAATTCAATTTTTTTTTTACTACCAGTTCTGTGGGCATGGCTTGGTGGGCATGGCAGGATACTGTAAAATTGTCAGTGAGAGGTGGTATTTGCTCTGAACCAGTCAAAATTTCTGCTACCGGTTCTCCAGAACTGGTCAGAACCTGCTGAATACCATATCTAGTACATAGGTAGATTTTCTTATATATCCAACCAGAAATGCTACAATGAAGTTGAGATAATTGATTGACAGATTATATCATCAGCTCATTGTCAACTTTTTAGCAGCCACATAGTTAGATTTCCTTCATGATGATTTGTCCCTAACCTGGTCTTCCAGGTTTTCACTGATAACTGATACACTGATAACTGAATTATCCATCTTTCTGCTAATCATCCTCTTCTCTTTCCTTCCATGTCTTCCACTCAAGCATAGATGATAAACAGTTTATGATGAATCTAACAAAGAGATGAAAATAAAAATTAACATATCAAAAGAGATTTCCCCTGATTTTATCCCTATGAAAGCAATTTTGAAACAGGTTGGTCTAAATGATTTCATTTGGTGCAAAGTTGCTTAGTGACTAAGAATTGTTATGAATTTAGGGTTCCCTAGTTCTAATCCAACTTTTTAATATTCTTGATTATATGAAAAAATTATTTATATTATTGTAAGTAGACATTTTGATCACTACCAACATTTTAAAAGAAACTTGCACTTGAAATTTTCAGATAAATTTTATTTTGATCATTGTATTCATCATTCAATGCTTGAACTAACAATAGCCAAGATGCTTAAATGCATGTAGTCTATTAGTATATTATTAAAGTAATAGTAAATGCATGTAGTCTATTAGTATATTGCTTCAGTCAAGACCAAGGATTTGTGTGTGTGTGTGTGTGTGTGGTGTGTGTGTGTGTGTGTGTGTGTGTGTATTTTGTCTGTCCATCTCATAGGGGATTGAAATTTGTTCCAATATATGATTTCATTGATAATTAGGTAAGGAAAATGAGGTCAGTTTAATGCATACTTGCATGTCAGTGCAGAATGATCATACTATTTCCTGTGGAAGATTTTTTATTATTATCTTCTAGGTTATAGACAGTATGTTTCCTTACAACACTTAGTCCATTAGATAGTAGCTGAGCATAACCTATAGGTTTAAGATTTCCTGATGGAGATTTAATTATTCAACATCAAATCCCTTAAGCATTCAATTGCCAATCTGTAAAAGGCTATTGAAAACTATAGAGCAATGAAGGAACTTCTTTTAACTATGATAAAAACACAGTTAAAACAGAAGAAATAATAAAATGAAGGAATGAACAAAACATTTAACAAAATATTGCTATTTTATCAGTTATTATATAATACTTTTATTGCTTATTTTTATCAATACATGGGCCAAAGAGCTTCATGTTAATGGCCGTAGTTTTCTATGGAAAACTGATTTTAGGATCAGATTTTTTTCTTCATCAACTTCTGCAATTTCTTTTCATTTAGTATAATGCCAAACACATTAGAAATATGTCATAGAATATATGATATATTAAAACCATAAATAAATTGAAATATTGGTTGGTAGTGAGTGAAAATAAGCAAAAAGTAGTACAAATTAGTTACCTTTGACAGACAACTGCCCCAGTTCAGTCAAGAAGGCAAAAGAAGAAGAAAGAAAAAAAGGGAGGGAGGGAGGGAGGGAAGGAGGAAGGAAGGAAGGAAGGAAGGAAGGAAGGAAGGAAGGAAGGAAGGAAGGAAGGAAGGAAGGAAGGAAGGAAGGAAGGAAGGAAGGAAGGAAAGTTACATTTAAATACCTATCTTTTTCCATCCCACCTCCTAAACCTTATCAATTGGAAACTAATCAAAGAAGGGTTGTAAAAATCAAAGTATTGATGTCTCCTAGGATGCTATCAAAACTTAGATTGTTGACAATGATCACATATTATTATGGGATAATAACATAAGATGTTGGATTAGAATTGGGAAACACAGATTCAGGTTCACCTTCAACAACAGAAACACTCTTTCAATTTTTCTTGGGAAAAAGCTTTAAACTATCATTGTTCTTCATTTAAAATGACAATTTGGGTCAATTCAGATAAGGTTTCATATTGCTCTTGGGTAAGTGTTCTTAAATGGGTTGTTTTGTTCATCGAGCTACTATCAAAAATCAGATTTTTCATTATAGGAATAAAGATTATAGGAAACAGTCAGATACCTTTCTTCTTTTGCTATTAGGGCAATATATATATATAAAAGGTTAGTGTGACTTTTACAGGTCAGTAAGGCCACACTGGTGGATGCTTTGCAACCATCAGCACACATAATCAGGTGATTAAATGAGCCAATGAGTTCTCATCTATGTTTTCTGGCCTGATTCATCATTTTTTTATAGTTCATATAGTTCTAACCCATGTCTGTCTAGATGCATTCAAACATAATCTGTCTTTTAGATTGTTTTTAAAGATTGGGCAGATGGGGATTATCATGATTACTTGATAATTTGTGTGTATTGAAATAGGTTAGAATGAAATAATACAAAATAAAGAAATTTGCTGTTGACCCTAAAACAGAGTATATCCAAAAATATAAACACATAGTCTGAAAGTAAGAATCATTTTATGATATGCAACAATAAAATATGGACCTTCAGGATCTTATTTATGACATGAGGTTTATCTGTAGTTCTTTAAAAGGAAGCCTGTTGCAAGTAAAGATGCATTGGATCTGTATTGTTATTATAAACTTAAGCACTCAAGCCTTAGGGAGACCAAGAAATTGTTTCGTTTCCTGTCTCACAGTAGCTATAGCCTGTTAAAATTCACAAAATTATTGTACTATGGTGATCATGGATTGAAAACTCTTAATTTAACATAACAAATTATTGCTTAATGGTGAGATGTGATGAAAATAATGAGATACATGATTAAATTTCTGAGGCACTGCTAGATTTTGTTCTGGATCCTAAATTGCATTTTCATCAGCAGTTCATGCAGTGTCTGTGGTGCTACATTATAAAATCTGAACATTATGTTCTGAAAACAGCGCCATAAAAGAGATTCACTACTATTCTTACTGTGGCTTCCTGCCAATACTTTGGAACTATGCTTTCTGCTTTCTTTTTACTTGGTGTTATCATTAAGCTTATGTTTTGCATATATAACCAATATGTTTTTCCTTTTCGTAGACAGATTTCACTTCTAGTTTATTCAGTTCATAAGGTAGAGACCATATGCCTAATACTACATGTCCTAGGACTGTGTATTCTTTAATCAGATGGATATTTGAAGCTAAAATATATCATAAAGATTTAAGAAGAATGTTGTGTGAAGATATTTTATGACAATTTTATGCAATATCAGGATCACAGAAAATTTTGCTGTGTGGTTTGTTTTTCCAAAATAGTTCTGTTGAAGAAAGAAGTGTCCATTATGCCATCTAAGTTCAGGAAAAGGAGATTAAAGAAAGTTGACAAATAACCTGGAGATTTATGACCAAATCTGCAGCATTTGAGCATAAATTCTCCTCTTCCCTTGAGCACTTTCTGAAAAAGAACTTTCAACCATTCTTCGCTGGCCTCAACATAGTCCCAGAGGAAATAGTGAACTAGAGAGTTTGAAAGACGTAATAATGAGATAGTGAACTCATCTTGTCCAATAGCATGGCCAGTTATGTATGCAGAATTCTTTTCTGGGTCTGGTAATAATCAAACCCATCACTTACCACATGTATTTTTCTTCACTGAACAGTTGCTTGGTGCAGTTATTTCTTTTGAAATAAAATCTTTACTTACAACCCGGATATCATCAAATCCTTCTGAAAACAGTAGCTGAAATATAAAGTTTTAGATAATCAGAAGATTTAATATGCACTTCAGTTGCAGAGATTCTCTTGAAGAATAATAAAGATGAAATATTAAAAGTGACAAATTAAAATTAAAAAATAACTAAGTGAATATCCCACCAGAATAAATGGGACAGTTTTTCTAAGTTGCAAAGCATTATATGCATGATGAAATGCTTATCTACAAACTGCAACCCATTGGACCAAAGTATTTGATCCCAAATGCCTCCATTTATTTTATATGTAGATGAGATAACATATTTTCTGATTTGAAATAATATTACACAGTTTTTCAATTCATGTTATTTTGGATAGATATTTAACAAAAAAACCAAATATACAGATTCTTAGAGACATAGACATACCATCTTATTTTGCTGCTACTATCTCCACATTTCTCTTGTTTTAGCTTTTGGAGCCATCAAGAATCATACATTTGGCCAAGAATAATTCTATTCAATTGGATAAAGTTCAATGTCTATTTAAAAACAGAAAATGGCTTCAAATCATTACTGGGTAAGTCTGCCAACATTAACTCTAAGAAAGTCTTTGATAAAGAGAGCTTACTAAAATAAATTTTCTTTTATCAAATTGCTTATTAGATATAAAGGGTATTGTAATTATAATGGAGTGAATTGGCCAGATGCCAAGAAGCAATTAAGGAAACACAGCATACGCTACCAATATGATTGAATTTAATCAAAGTAGTGATAAAATAAATTGGTTAAAATGCTTCATCTTTGAGAAAATCATGTTTCTGTTGTGAACTGGGAATAGGCATTAAAAGAAGAAAGCACTTAAAAATGTACTCTGACTTTCCTCACAGCATATAGCTGGAAAAGTTATACATACTATATCTATCTATTTAGATTCTTGCAGAAATCTGGTGAGCTGTACATATGATAGTACAATAGGTACTATCTTCACAGAATTGCAGACTTAAGAAAGAGCCAATTATATTAGCATAGGAACCCAAATTAGAGTAATTCTGACAGAAAGTTGTTCAGCCACTCCTTGAATATGGCTGCTATAGTGAAAACTATGTCTATCTGGGTAACTGGTTCTATTGTCAATATAAACTTACTATTGGATGTTTTGTGTAACATTCAATTGGAAATTTTTCCTATAAATGAAATTATCCCACACACTGCACTCTGAAAGGAAAGAGAAAGATATTTTAGAATAAGTTGTCACTTTGACTGTACACTAATCAAGATACATTAAAATGAAATTTCATTGCATACAGCTCTCAAAGGGTCACTACCTCCAATATACACTCCATAAACATGATGACAAGAAATAAATAAATAATAAATAAATACAAAACTATGCATATACCCACATATATTATATGACACAGACACACAACACAGTCTACTTTGATGTATTCATGTACATGGTAAGAAAAATGAATCTTGCGAGTTTACCAAATGGATTGCATAGTGAATAAAGCTGTAACAGAATCTGGTAGTCCTGCTAGAAATATTTTGAAGCTTCTTCCCAGAAGGGAACAACAGAAACAGATTGTAAAGTAGATGTGTGGTGTTTCTAACAATGCTTTGAGTTCTAAGCTCTAAGCACTTATAAGCAGTATCCTGAGTAAAAGGAAGCAAGCTATCTAGAATCTTCTCAGATGTTCTTAACATTCTCTGGTACATGAGAAATTTATTTTATTTATTTATTATTTACATTTATATGCCGCCCTTCTCCAGAGACTCAGGGAGGCTTACAGTCTTTAGAGCACCATGCTAAGTGCTCGGCAATAGCCTTCATTCCATTGTATATGCCTGCTTATTACTAGGGATTTTTGCCCCCCCCAAGCGGCATTCTTACAAAGTCAGCTTATTGCCCCCAACAATCTTGGGTCCTCAATTTACCTACCCCAAGAGGATGAAAGGCTGAGTCAACCTTGAGCCTGGTGGGATTCGAACCAGTGGGATTCGAACCGGCACTAATTGCAGGCAATTGAGCTAAGTGCTAGATGATTAATAGCCTGCACCACCAAGGCCCTTTTTTGAAATGCAGAATATAATGAGAAAAATGTAGCTATTTCATCTACATAAACTTTTGTTCAGTATAGGTAACCCTGAGTTAGGACAGTACACTTGGCGACTATTTGAAGTTATGACATAACAACCCCCCAAGTACTTATGATACAGCAACAAAGTTACCACAGTAGCACCACAGCAGTCATTCATCCTTACAATTGACCATAGAGACTCTGCAACATTTGCCCTGCCTATTTCCAGCGCCCCACCTGTGCTTGAGCCTGTGGATATTCATCTTGTAAAGATCTTTGGTTTCTTGGCCTGCTTAGGTGCTTCTGGCCATTGGTCTGTTCACAAAGAATGGAGGGCTAAATTACCACCAGATCACGTGAGATCATGATCTTACTATACTTTAGGCCTCTATTCTCTGCATATGGGGGCTTAGACAAAACCTGAGGCAAAAGGCTTTGCAAATGGAGGTAACTGAAGCCTTCCCTCCATTTGGAAAGCTTTTTGCTATCTTTGCAAAAAGACTATGTTACCAAGCAGGGAGGCCAGGAGCAGCGCTCTTCTCCTTCTGGGTCTCTGTTTACAGTCGCAAAGGCCTTTCCTCAAGTTCTTTGCTGCCAAGAACAGAGCCTGGGAGGGACATGCATGACCCTCTGGGCAAAGGCCTTTTCTCAAGGCCTTTGCTGCCCAGAACAGAGGCTGGGCTCCATTCTCATTAGCAAAGGACTTAAGGAAAGGCCTTTGCCAACCAGAACAGCCCCTCCCAGGCTCTGTTAACATTACAAAGGCTTTTTGCAAGGACAACTGAAGTCTATAGGGTCCCTGCATGCCCTGAAAAGCCTTTGCTCATGACAAAACTGTGGTAGAGAGGCTGAAGAGGAGACAGTTCCATTGATCATCGAGATCTACGTTAGGTAAGTGATTCAGTCAGACAGGATGAGAGGGGAGGCATGATATAGTGATCAGAAACATTACCTCTCCAAGATACCTTGTGCACTTAATAACCTGTGCATTCAATTAGCCAATGCATGGGCAAAAGCAGGGACTGATCATGTTCAAGTTACATGATTAACTCCTATGAATCGTCAGGTTACAATTGTAATTGGCAGGCTCCACTACATTTGTAACTCGAGGACTACCTGTATTTATTATTTATTTATTTATTCAATTTATATACCACACATCTCCAAGTGATTCACAATCCTTAACAATATATTATGGGTGGATGGAATTCCACTGTAGTTATAGTGGTGATTATAGAGTTGACATATATATTAAAGTGGTAAGGAAAGTTACAACCCCCTTTCACTCTTTTCTGCAAAAAAATATCTGTAAAGAACTGACCGTTACTGCTGCATCTAACTTATGTGATAATGTTATCATGCAGAATTCTATTTAAGAAAGTTGATTGCTACAGATTTTTCCAGATATAGAATGAAGTGACATATATGGAACATATGTGTGTGCATGCATATATTGCTCTGCCCAAAACTGCAGGATAGCACATTAATCCATGGTTGATCTAATCTCCCTAAAGCTTGCTTGTTCATTAGCAAAAACTTCCTGCTGTTATAACCACTCAAGAAGCTTATAAAATAAGAAGTGTGTGTAGAGTTTACTGGAAATACTGGGATACTAATTGGTCTATAATTAAATGAGCCTGTGCTATTATCCTTCTTAAAGAGTGAAATAGTAAGAGACAGGTTCCACTCATTAGGTATATGAAAACTATTACTGATGTGGATGAATAAGGAAGCAAGAACAGCAGCCCACCAATCAAGGTTCCTTTTTAATTATATAGCAGGTATCAAATCACTAATAAGACATTTAATGTTTTTTAATTATTATTTGACAATTTCTAACTGGGGGACTATTGTCAACTCACCAAGTAGACCATAGTAAGAATCAACTGCATAGGAAGGCTAAAACTACTTTTATTGAGATTGGTCATTGAGACATTTGGATTTAATAGTGTCTTGGAAGTCTGATTGTATCATATTTTAATCTCCTTCTTAAACACATATGGATTATGAAAATGCCTGTCTGAGATTTCCATATATTTTCTTCTTAATATATATATTTTTGCCTTGCCAGGTCTCATGTATTTCTGTCAAGGATGTTTTTCTTACTTTCTACATTTGGTAGCCAATTTGGTGGATTAGTTGACATGAAAAACAGTTACTTTCAACAGTTGGTTGAAATTCTTTCAATTCTCTTCCAGAAGAAAGTAGATTTTTTTCTGTGGTCTGTAATAAGTGTTCCCAGTTATTGTTTTTTTAAAGATCTACAGTATAAGTTGATTTCTAGTGATAGGTCAGTTGATTCATTCTTTTGAAGGCTAAGACTAAAACTGTATTTACCTGTACATAGTCTTGATCAAACAAAGTTATTTTCTTCCTTATATGTGAATTTGTTCATGAGAAGATGATTTACTAACAGTAAATTCTGAAGCTTATATATCAGTAGTTATGCACAGTAAAAACATCTACAATATTTCAGATCTCAATTAAGAGCTGAAGAATCTCTAGGATCAGATGTGTGGCAAAAAGTAGGTGCCTTGATTTTTTTCTGATCCTTGGGATGTATTACACTATATCATTTTCCTAACTTAGGCATAATTATTTCAAGAAATACAGTATGTACAAAGGCCCAGATGAAGAAAATGATCATTGTTTGGCCATAGCTTAATTTTAAATGATACTACTAAATCATAATCAGTTAGCACAAAGTCAAGTGAACTTGATATCATCCCCAGACCTTCAGCAATAAGGCCACTATATTCTGCCCCTGAATATTTATTTATTTTATTTTATTTAGGAAATTTATATTGCTGCCTATTTGCACATGGAGACTCTAGGCGGCTTTCGTAATATATTGTTGTTATGTTCAGTGGCACTTTTTTTCTAGGTCAACAATAAAGGGATATTTTAGCCTAGGGTTACAAAGAGAGCATAGGAGTGGGATGGTTATGAACATTGAGATGGGATACCAGATGTTCTTGGGTCAGGTTTTGTTTCTATTCAGCTGGCCAAAAGAATATGCCCTCTCATTTTCCATGAATATTAATAGCATGTTATTGATGACATTATGTATATAGTTATATAAGAATCTAATTGACTTTCAGGTTGATTAGACTGCACAGTCCTGACCTCTTACGACATAGGATCTTCTAGTGCTATAAAAATTTCCCTATATATATATATATATATCAGCTTAAAAACCTTACACACACACATATATATATATATATATATATATATATATATATATATATATATATATATATATATATATATATATATAATCAAGTTAGCATCACCTCTTAGACATCACACATATGAGCATGTGCCAAATTTTGGTTTGATTCACTTCTTATCTTGATCTTTTGGTGCTTTAGACATTAATTCACTTGTGAATAGGAATAAGGATAAAAGATATGGGTAAAGATGGATAGAGTAAAGGTGGAATAGAATAAATACAAATTTCTATTTCTTGTCCATGAAACAAACAGCACAGCAGCAAATAATATAGTTTATTTCCTTCCCAAGTTCAATAGGCAAAGCTTATTGTCAGTTTTTCATGTCAATACAGAGAGCTGATTATACCATTTATCCTCTCAATAAAAGGAAACGAAACAATAATTGAAATTCTGCTTAATAAGTCCAATGAATTTTCAATTTGCTTCTTAATTTTTCAAAGTAATCTGAAAGTACCTAGTTCAGTTCAAAACTTTGATTCACACCAGAAATATAATTCAAACATTCAATTTGAAAGTGAAGTTTAATTTCTATTGAATCATATTATTGCTCTGAAATATCACATAGCAATAACTCACACATAATCACACACACACACACACAAAAGCATGGTAACAATAATATATCTACTAATAAACTTAAATAAACTAATATAAATCAATCAAATCAACAAGAAAAACAAACCAGAGCTTTTGCCTAGTTTGCTTTAGTGGTCACTAACTATACATAAATTCTGAATGGAACAGATGTGTCTTAGTAATCTGCTGTAAGTGAGCATCTAACAGATTTCTGGAGAAAAAGCATTCCATATTTATGATGCTGTAACAGAGAAAACTTATGAGAAGAATCCTTATTTGTTTATACTGCAAAATCTCTTCATGTCTAACAGATGAGCAAATTTTGGCAACCAGAAATTAAGCATAATTATACTAAGTTAATTACAAAACATAACATGTATTTTTACTTATCCTGCTATTGTTGCATTTTTTATAGTTAATATGAACTACTCGTCTAATGGGAAACAGACAACCTTATTTAAATAGGCTTGGTTTAAAATATGCTATTATATAACGTCTTTGATACTGACAGTCTTGTGATATAGTTCAGACAACATCATGCCTATCCAGACAAGCATGCACAAAAGTACTAGCTTGCAATTACATTACAAGAATCTTACAAGTCTTAAAGTACATTTCTCTTGTCACCTTTATAGTCCAAGAAATGAAGGACTTTCTGAAATGTCCTTGTTGAAATTTTGCCATGCTTATATTCCTTCTTCATGCTTGGACCCTTGGCTTGTCCTCTTCCCCCTGTACCCTATACTAATTCCCACATAGCATTATAGGAATAGATTCTTTCAAGACAGTTTCCTGATGTCTTGTTTCATGTATTTGCTTAAAATAATCTGTACAGAATTTATGGAATAGCAAGCTTCCAAATTCCATAGTAGATAGTTGATACCAACCTATGTGCTGACCTTTGACAGATTGCTTTTTTAATCTTGCACATGAAAATTACCCTTCAAACTCAAATTACCTACAGGCTGTTTCTTGTAATATGATGCGACTGGAATGTTAAAATTTGTTTTGGTATATAATGTAATCCACTGTGACTGATCAAATGCAACCTTCCATAACACAGCATAGGGCAGTGCATCACAGTAGAAAATTAAAATCAAGTTGATAAAATTACTTCCGGGTAATGACGTGTATGCCAATAAATACATGTTAATGTTTCATTGGCATTCTGCTAGCTTCTTCAGAAGAGATCTAAAACTGAATTCAGCAAAGAGTTGTTGGAATGTTCATAGTCATTTTCTAACCGTATAATGAGGTTCTCCCTAAATATTCAAATTATAAATGTATACTGACCCATATTTCTTAGGAAATGACTATTAAATTGTGCCAAATTGCTGATATTTTCCAAACCTTTTTTTTAATTTAGCTCTTGTGATCATTATTCAGCCTAGATCAGAGTCCACACATCTGGAGGCCATCCAATAGAAAAAATACTGGGTTACATTTATGATTAAAATCAAGTTATTTGTGGGAAGCCACAGTAATGGATATTTGAGTCACACAAACAAATAACAAAATATTACATTTCTACATATTGTAGGTTTAAGTTAACTGTAACAACTACCAAAATAAAGTAATAGTATTTGGGAAAGAAAAATTAATTAGCTTTGAAATGTAGTCAGAAAGAATAAAGTTAAACATTTATAAATTTGATCTAACTGCAGAGCTGGTATTCAGCAGGTTCTAACCAGTTCTGGAGAACCGGTAGCGGAAATTTTCAGTAGTTCAGAATACCACCTCTGACTGCTACCCTCAATCTATTATCTGATTCTTGAGTCTCAGCTGATCAGCTGAGTCTTCTTTTGTTGCCCTGCACATGAGAATGGAGCTGGAAAGCAGGTTAGTAGGGTGGGGAGAGTATGAGGATTTTGCAGTAACCTTCCCCCAGGAATGGGGAAGGAATGGGGATTTTACAGCATCCTTCCACAGCCACGCCCACCAAGCCACGCCCACAGAACTGGTAGTAAAAAAATTTGAATCCCATCACTGTCTAACTGGATGCCAGTCTGATGTACTGTTTAAGGCATCAAGCCTGAAAACAGAGACTGTGAGTTCTAATCCTGTTTTGTGTACAAATCTAGCTGGCTGATCTTGGGCCAGTTCATCTCTCAGCCTAGGAAGCAGGAGGTAATGACAAACCACTTCTGAAAGAAGTGCATTTTCTGCCAAGAAAATGCAGGGACAAAACTGTCTCAAAAATAAAAAGTACAATAAAGTAAAATAAAATTAAAAATACTGTGAGTTTAAAAATAATTATTGAAGCTGAAATCATTTTCATGCAATATGTATAAAATCTATAACTATCCTTTAGTTTCAACTTATTCATCTTATTTTTACGTCTTACAACACAGAACATAATTTAATTATTAAATCTCAGCAAGGCTAAGTAAGTACAATTTCTCTTTCAGGGAATTAAAAATTGTATGAGAGATTATCATTATCTATTCATTCTACTGTGACTACTGACAGTAACAGAAACTTTGGTTTTATGCAGTGGTGGGATTCAATTTTTTTTTACTACCAGTTCTGTGGCTCGTGGCTTAGTAGGCATGGCAGGGGAAGGATACTGTAAAATCTCCAGTCAGGGGTGATATTTGCTGGTTCTCCGAACTACTCACAATTTCCACTACCGGTTCGCCAGAACTGGTCAGAACCTGCTGAATACCACTTCTGTTTGTATGAATGAATGCATGTGGTTACGTGAAATCATGTTTCAGAGCAGATATTTTCACATTAGGGAGCTATCAACCTTGGGATAGGTAAACCTTTTGAATCAATAGTCACAATTTAAAAGTGGTATCAGTTAAACATGTGTGATGTTGATTAGAAGAGTAAGCCACAATAGAATTTATACATGAACACACAGTCATGCATTACTGTTTTACTCATACATTCAAAATTCCTTTGGGTGATATATGTTTTCCTCAATCTTTGATCCTCCAGAAGATGCCAGGGAGTTTGAGAGTTCTGCACAGTATCTTAGTTGCCCTTAGAACTTGCATTGTTTGGGGCAGAGAATTTTAATGTTGTTTCTGGAATCTGTTGATGTCACTTTCCCAGCTTAGAAATCACAGTCTTAAGTGTTACTACCACCACTGGGACTACTATGGCCTACAATTTTCATATCCTTTTCAGTTCCTCCTTCAACTCCTGATATTTTTTCAGCTTCTCATACTCCTTACAGAACTTGCTCCACTTGACACCTCTACATCTATCACAATTGCTCTCTTCTAGTACTTATTTACTACCATGATGTCTGGTTGATTAGCCAGTACATGATTGTCTGAATCTGGAAGTCCTATGGGATTATAGCCCTGTTATTCTCCACAACCTTCTGTGGAATCTTCTGGACTTAGGGCAAGTGATCTAGAATCTACACTATGCAAATGTTTCTGCACACAATACGAGCTACTACTTGATTGTGACGTACAGTGTATGCTATTGCCACTTACACCCTGTCACTATGATCTCGGCTGTTTTTGGGACTCTCTCCATTATTTGCACTTTGGGTCCTGTCTAGTATTTTGTATTTGTGTGTGTGTGTGTGTGTGTGTGTGTGCAAAATCACTTACTTGTTCATTCTTTGAGAGAGGACTAAAACGACTCTTTCCCTTAGCAATATTAGCAGCAGAGAAATCATATAAAAATCACTTCCACTCAATATCACTACGGGTATGTAATATTAGGCTTACTCATGCATGCACACACACAGATACACACATATACAGACGCTAGAAATCCTTATCAATATTGCTGTTTCTGGTAGAGAGAAGGGAGAAATATGCTGCATCTTTTTCAGCTGATTCCTTACCAGAAAGCCTCAGGAAAGAAGGCTGTCATGAGCAGAAAGAAAAAACCTTGGACTGAATCATATAAGGTTCAGATTGTCTATCACTAATCTACACCATGCTAGCTTTTTCCATTTCAAATTACAAGTTGAAGATATAGGAACAGAAAAGAAATAACAGCATGTTTTCAGAACTAGGCAAATCACATTGAAAGCTGGAGATAGTTATCCATTGCATCCTTTTTCCTAATACTTTTTTCATGTATTTTCCTATAATTACATTTTTTCATTATAGCTAGCATTATATTCAGGAAAGCACATGATGACTAATTAAGAGTTACCATTAATCTGGAAACTGAACCTTTATTTTTTTTGTGTTTTTCCCTTGTTTGCATTGAAAGGTGATACACCTTTTTGCTAATATGACTGTATTGATAGTATTCCTTCTTGCAATGTATAATCAAACCAATTCATAGCACAGGCGATGCATCATACAAAAAATGACAACAGAACTTTAATCTACATTTTACCAATAAATGGAAGAAGTTGGAATCTGACTATTCCAGCTCAGCTAGTTGGTCAATCCTTTTTAAACAAATTTTCTGTTTGTTTATAAAAGAAATGGTTTGAAAAAACTGGGTTTTTCACATTTCTACAGTTGTTTCCTCAGTATATATTTTCTCATGTACAGAGAAGTACTTGATAATAAAGAATAGAGAAAGAGCTTTTTATGGAGCTGATCTATTGTCATACTATCTCTGATTACATTACATACTTAATAATCCAGAAAGTAAACATGGTTTGTGTTGAACTGTCTTCTGGCTATCTCCAAGTAGATCCAATCACAATCAGTCACTGCCAAGCTAATAATAGGAAAGTTACTTTGAAATATCAGTTGGATAAAATCCTGAAATCCTGAAACATCTATGATTTATTATGAAATTGCCGCTTAGCGAGAGAATGATGTTGTTTTACAGGCTGCTTCAAAACCCAAAATGAATTATAGAATCTGGAAGTAACACTCATTTAATTATTTCTAAACTGATACAACTTCAAATATTATGTTGGAGATATGATATAGGGTAAAAAGCCTGTGGATTTCGTAATTCTGACAATGCCAAGTATATCATATTCTGGGGTTCTAGTTTGTGGTTATTGTGGTTTTTGCAGTGCACACACCATTAAAAATCAGAGACCCTATTCCAATTCACTTAAAGCTTTTTAAAATGTTTGATCCAGAAGCAATTACTCATTGCCAAGGCCCACCTCTGGCCATTTGGTAACTAAGGTAATAGCTGAAATCCCAAACCCTTTCCATTAAACAAAAAAAAATTACTAATAATTCCTTTTCTGTTACAGAAAACTTTTGATGTTTTAACAAGTAATTTTTCTCCATAAAATTGTATGATAATATCACAACAATTTCCATAATTATTTTCAAACAAACAAAGAAAAGGGAATATATTTTATCATAAAAAATTGCAAGTTCTTAAATAAAAGATTCTGCTTATCAACATGGTTGGCTATATAACATCTAATGACACAATGTTCTGTATATAGACACAGACGGAAAGAGAAACACAGTGGGAGGAGGTAAAGAGAGAGAGAGGTAAATCAAATATTTAATTTTCTATGCTTACTTGTATCAATCAATATTTGAGGCTGGAAATATGAAAATTTATTTTCAACCTTTATTCTGAATGGCAAAACACACGAAAGAAAATAAAAATAACATCCCTTTTGTTTGGGATCCAAATCTTATACAAAATTCAAATTTACATTTTGACTTTGGCAACCACATGTTTAAGGGACACTTGCAGGGGTGGGATTCAAATTTTTAACAATCAGTTATGTGGGCGTGGCTTAGTTGGTGGGCTTGGCTTGGTGCTCATGTGACTGGGTGGACGTGGCTTGATGGTCGTGTTATTCGTTGGGTGTGGCCAACTCAATGTCACTCACATTGAGGCACGCATCTCCTCACCTCTCATGACTGTGGGGACGCTGCAACAGTCGTAAGTGTGAAAAATGGTCATAAGTCACTTTTTTCAGTGCCATTCTAACTTTGAATGGTCACTCCACACAAGCAAAGTACCAGCAAAAGAGGAGAAAACCTCCAGAGAAGTTCCTGAGACAGGAAGTCTAGTCCTGCTAAAAATGTAATAAGGGTTAACGGAGAGACAGTTTCTGTAAGCAACACTATAATGTTTCCTTCCTGCCTTCCTTACAGGATTAGGCCAGTAATTTCTTCTAACAGCCAGTTCTCTGAACTGCTTAGAATGTTAACAGCCAGTTCTACCGAATAGGTGTGAACTGGTAGAATCCCACCCCTGGACACTTGTCATACTTTATGTTTTTGCAAGATGGTCACATGGAAGACAAATGCCAGAAAAATCTCTTAGTGCTTTCATAACATATGTTCAAGTAAATCCTGCATTAACTGACAAAAGGAACTATTTCATTGTAATGACACTTTCAAATGATATAAAAATAAAACACAATACTGAGGATACCTAACCAATTTTGTTATGAGTTAATTTTTTTAATGACAGAACATTGAATATTCAGGAAAGGTTGCCTAATGTACACTGATGAAGTTACATTGATGGAGCAATGGGCCTCTTGAAATAACCTAGTAGTTTAACTTTGTCTTATTTTCTAGTCAAATTTCCCTCTCTTCTTCTCTTCTGAAATTGGGTTTATTAATCTGTACTATTTCTAGAATCTATGAATTTGTAACTATATTTTTAAATTTTTGCATAAGTCTTTAGCACTATTTTTATTATTTCTTAGATACCAAAAAGTATATCCATTAATTGCTAATTCATAGTCTTTGATCATATTGTTTAAGTGTTTCATATTTAGTGTGATCATATTGTTTATTTAAATATATCTTTATTTATTTTCTGTCTCTCTTCAAGATGCTTCTTCCTTCTTCTCTAAACACCTTTGAGTGGCATGACTTCTAGAAGAATATGATGAAGTGTTTTTGTTTTAATTGAAGTTTTTGATGAAGTGATTAATTCTTCCTTAAGCAGCTAGGATACTTAACAAATCTGATGAACTGCTCTCATTTTTGCAAGCCTACCTGGTATCACAAAAAAGACCTGACAAAAGAGAAACATGAATCTGCAGAATTAAAAGGATCATATTATGAAGTGTTCCAGATAGTAATGGAATTATCATTGTGCTCTAAAATTCATCATATGTAAAAATTAAACATTTTTGAGGCCATTGGTCAGGACTTAGGTGCATTCAGGAAGTCTCTAGTCACCTGATTTTAACAACTTTGTTTAAAAATATTTTTAAAAAACATTATAATTTTAAAAGCTCTACTGCTTTTTCCTCCTTTTGAAATGTTATTTATTTTAAACTTCTACCATATGTTATTCAGTCATGAAGACATATGGTTCATATAGCAATAACACGTATTAGTAAATGTTATTGAATATATTGCTGTTAAAATCAACCATTTTAAATGTATAAAGAAACCCGATTTGAATTTTTTTTTTTTCATTTCCTAACTTCTTTTGGAAGTATTTTTGGTGATGTGATTTTTAAAAATGCCAAAAATAACTTATTTCAGATAAGAATTTAGAACATAATATCTAACAAACAAAAAAACAGACTGTGAAGCGTATTACAAAAATGTGTCCATTTACATCTATCATGGTATTTTTCAGGATAATAAGAATGCTAAGTGTAAGTAATATTGTATATTAAACAACACAATTTTGAATTTTGAAAACAGCTCTGTTTCATTCACTATGTAGTTTATAACAGCAATATTTTAGCACTGTACAAAATAATTCTTTGCTTGAGGATTTTTAACTGTATGAATCCCTGGAGGAAATTACTTGCTTTCAGTCTATTGGATTAGAGGTCCAATGGACCAAAGCAAAATTCTTGCTAGAATGTTCTAATGTCAGAGAGCTTTGGCATATCCAGTACTGGCTACCAAAAATTAGCAGGTTGGAAGTGAAGTCAGGAATGAGGAATTTAGGGAAATTTTTCACTCAGTTTGTCTCTCTACACATTTCACAGTTAATTTCAAAAAGACATTTTGGCCATTTGTAGTTCACATTCCTCAGTCCCTTCCTTTCTCTTCCCTTTCAAGGCTGCAATGGGAAATATTTATTTCATTTAAAATTTGATACATGTATTAATATAGAAAAAATAAGAATGAAAAGGAAAAATAAGAAAATCTAACACAGTATCATCTATCTATGAAAAATCATTTAACATTTTAACACAGCATTAAATTGCAACAGCCAGATTAGTGCAATTGTCAAGGCACCAGGCTAGAAAGCAAGAGACTATTGAGTTCTAGTCCTATGTTCCATACAATACCATCTGGGTAGTTAATCCTTCTTTCTCAACCCTAAGAAAGAGGCAATGGTTAGCCACTTTTGAAACTTTGCCAACAAAACTGCAGAGGCTTATCCAGGCAGCTCAAGAGTCAAAACTGACCCAAATACATATTCACACACACAAAAATATGCCTATCTGATTTGTTTTTAGAATAGAATAGAATAGAATAGAATACTTTATTGGCCAAGTGTGATTGGACACACAAGGAATTTGTCTTGGTGTAAATACTCTCAGTATACATAAAGAAGGAACATTCGTTAAGAATCAAGAATCATAATGTACAACACTAATGATAGTCATAGGGTCATTTTAAAAATATACTACATATTATTGAAGTTTAAATCATATCCATGCAATGTATATAATATGTGACTGTCCTATATTTTCTCTACAGGTGAAACTCAAAAAATTAGAATATCATGCAAAAGTTCATTTATTTCAGTAATGCAACTTAAAAGGTGAAACTAATATATGAGATAGACTCATTACATGCAAAGCAAGATAGTTCAAGCCATGATGTGTCATAATTGAGATGATTATGGCTTACAGCTCATTAAAACCCCAAATCCATAATCTCAGAAAATTAGAATATTGTGAAAAGGTTCAATATTCTAGGCTCAAAGTGTCCCACTCTAATCAGCTAATTAAGCCATAATACCTGCAAAGGGTTCCTGAGCATTTAAATGGTCTCTCAGTCTGGTTCAGTAGGAATCACAATCATGGGAAAAACTGCTGACCTGACAGTTGTGCAGATAACCATCATTGACACCCTCCATAAGGAGGGAAAGTCTCAAAAGGTAATTGCAAATGAAGTTGGATGTTCCCAAAGTGCTGTATCAAAGCACATTAATAGAAAGTTATATGGAAAGGAAAAGTGGGGAAGAAAAAGGTGCACAAGCAGCAGGGATGACCACAGCCTGGAGAGGATTGTCTGGAAAAGGCCATTCAAAAGTGTTGGGGACTTTCACAAGGAGTGGACTGAGGCTGGAGTCAGTGCATCAAGAGCCACCACACACAGACGGATCCCGGACATGGGCTTCAAATGTCGTATTCCTCTTGTCAAGCTTCTCCTGAACAACAAACAACATCAGAAGCGTCTTTCCTGGGCTAAAGAAAAACAGACCTGGTCTCTTGCTCAGTGGTCCAAAGTCCTTTTTTCTGATGAGAGCAACTTTTGCATCTCATTTGGAAACCAAGGACCCAGAGTCTGGAGGAAGAATGGAGAGGCACACACTGCAAGATGCTTGAAGTCTAGTGTGAAGTTTCCACAGTCTGTGTTGATTTGGGGAGTCATGTCTCTGCTGGTGTTGGTCCACTGTGCTTCATTAAGTCCAGGGTCAACACAGCCATTTACCAGGAGATTTTGGAGCGCTTCATACTTCCTTCTGCAGACAAACTTTATGGGGATGCTGACTTCATTTTCCAGCAGCTGCCCACACTGCCAAAAGCACCAAAACCTGGTTCAATGACCGTGGGATTACTGTGCTTGATTGTCCAGCAAACTCGTCTGACCTGAATCCCATAGAGAATCTATGGGGCATTGCCAAGAAAAAGATGAGAGACACATGAGACTGAACAATGCAGAAGAGCTGAAGGCCGCTATTGAAGCATCCTGGTCTTCCATGACACCTCAGCAGTGCCATAGGCTGATAGCTTCCATGCCATGCCACATTGAGGCAGTAATTGCTGCAAAAGGGGCCAAAAACCAAGTACTGAGTACATGTGCATGCTTATACTTTTCAAAGGTCCGATATTGTTCTATGTACAATACTTGTTTTATTGATTGCATGTAATATTCTAATTTTCTGAGATTGTGGATTTGGGGTTTTAATGAGCTATAAGCCATAATTATCTCAATTATGACACATCATGGCTTGAACTATCTTGCTTTGCAGGTAATTAATCTATCTCATATATTAGTTTCACCTTTTAAGTTGCATTACTGAAATAAATCAACTTTTGCACGATATTCTAATTTTTTTGAGTTTCACCTGTATATTCATCCAATTTTTAGGCCTTATAACATAGAATCTAATTTAATTATTTACTTTTAGCAAAGCTAAGAAAATATAATTTCCTGTCAGAGAATAGCATGTGAGTCTATTCATTCTACTGTCTTTTCTATAAAAAATGTTCATATCTCTACAAAAAACCTCAAAGATTTCAAAACACCATTTACTTCTAAAATTGAATATGAGCTATTTTCCAGAGGAAAATAAATTTACCTTCTAAATGGGGGGAAATACTGATTTATCTGATATGATTGACATTCAACCTATTTCAGTTAAATATATTGATCAACTATGTGCACACCTAGAAATAAATAAATTTTTACCGTGCAGATTAAAATTGGTCGTTTTTGCCCTTATTTATATTGAAAGATTTGAAAAGAGAATGATCATATATTTTCAGTGAGAACAGCAATTTCTATGACATTTTCTTTCTGTTTGAAAAGAATACTTTTTATTCACTAAATCCAATGCTCAATAGATCTGTAATTATAGTAGTACATTGTAATTTTTGGCAATATAATGAAAATTGCATTCGCATCTTTCTGTTTTCTTTTTATACCTTAGAAGGATAGCCAAAGAAGAATATGGAAATTATGTACTATTGTTGATTTCTTTTTCTGCACTATTGTCTTTTGACTTTCACTTGTTTGCTGTTTTAATTTTCCAATTGTAATTCTAATTTTTAACAGTATTTTTAAGTTTTTTAAAGGAAGCTATTATGTGTTACTGTTTTTTAAATGTTGTTTATTGTTTATCTCATTGGTTGTGCTTAAAATTTCACTAATCAAAACTTCACTACTGTGTTTTAATACTACAAAATATAACTAGTTAAGGACAAGATCAATTGAGCTTATGGAATTGTAGTTTGAGTACAGAAGCAATGGATAGCAAAATATGAATTTACAGAACTTTCATTTTTAATTTTTCTAGATAAGGCAGGGAACCAGAGGATTATTATCAGAATAAACCAATATGTTTGTTTATTTTACATGTAATATTATGCTTTAAATTATGATATATTAATACAATGTGTTATACAAATTGTCATAATGAATTACATTTATACATAAAACATATGAAGGAAAGAACTTAAAAATGTTAAATATTAAACAATTGCTGAAAATTATATTCAAAATGATTTGCAATTCCTGTAAGAGAATATTAACAAGAAAATAGAGGTCTTTCTTAGAGATTTTCTAGTCCAACACCCTGTTGAAGCAGAAGACCCTATATGATTTCAAACATGTGGCTGTCGAGACTCTTTTTAAAAACCTTCAGTAATGAAGCATCTACAGTACAACTTCTGAAGGCAAGCTATTCCATTGGTTAGAAAGTTTATCCTTAATTCCATGTTGCTTCTTTCCTTGATTAGTTTCCATCCAATGTTTCTTGTCTTGCCTTTTGGTACTTTGTAGAATAATTTGACTCTTCTTTGTGGCAGCCCCACAAATACTGGAATACTGCTCTCATGTCACCCTTAGTCCTTCTCTCTGGACTGGCCATACCCAATTCCTGCAACCCTTCGTCATATGTTTTTGTCTCATTATCCATTTGTCTAATAATCCTTTATCGTTGTCCATTTTTAGACAAGGGAGATATAAGTGATTTTCTTAATTTCACATGGGTAATTTGCTTAGAGTCAACTTCAAATGATATAAAAATGATCTAAAAAATAATGGAAAGCTATTGACCTACTCAGAATGTTTAGATGTCATTTAAAAATGAGAAAATGAAATTGTATAGTAAGAGTACTTCTTAGAAGGACATTAATTAGTCATTTATTTATTATTTGATGCAATTTTTCTGCTGAATCAGGTTTCCTGAACAATATCATAAAGTTATTTATAATACCCAATTGGTTTTTGTTACACAACATTTGTATTCACTCCAGTGATTTATCCTTCAGTAATAACATCAAAAAAAGATTGTTCGTTGTCATTAAAAATGGCAAGTCACAGGAGCAGTAGACCATTGAGTCATGCAATGATTAATTAACACAGTATTTTTTTATTGTGGCACTTTTGTCCTATGTAATTATAAATCTTAGAAGCTAACTTCTAAATGTCCATTAATAGACTTCAGCCAATTTTTAAGCTATAGAGTCAGTTTTAGGATTGATTCATGTATTACCTCTTTCCTTCTTTCTCCTAAATAGATTTTGCTCATCTGTTAATGTGAGCTCTTTGTTCTGTAAAATATAATTTGTACAGAAAAATACTATTAACCAAGTCTCTGAACCGAAACGTGTGAATTTTTGACCTATTTAAATCAGGCGTTAAAAATTCAGGGGATTCACATATCTCCAAGACCGTGGCAGATTTCTGTGATTTTAGAAACATTTCTTTACATATGAAATGTATAATAGTCAAAACTTTTTCTAAGTGGAAATTACAGTTTTTATCTCAGCCTGTAATAATCAGTGCTACCTATCTCTCTCTTTAAATAACCCATTCACCACCAATCTTCCTATAACGTTCCACTTTCACTACTATATTTCATGGCATTATGTGTTAAAAAAGGCATCTCAACATTAATTTGAAAAGCCCTGAACCTAGCCCCAACAAAATTACCTTTCAAAATTCTCCCCCAAATGTGAAGACAGATAAAATGGGTAGATGATTTCTCCATAGCTTTCTAGTATATATCTGTACAAATTTTCAAGTGCAGATTTCTTTCTGGTGATGACAACATTTCTTATTGTTATTTATTTGAAATATATAAAGCCAGGAAACTGATATTAGCATATATTGTTTGGATATCTCACAAATAAATAAATGAAAACAAAATGCCATTGTTTATCCATAAGAATTTATAATACAAACTTCATGGTCCAAAGTATTCTTTTCCTGTGAAGGAAACTAAACGTATCTTCTTTGCATTAAATGTGATAGGACAAAAAATAAAATAAAAAATTGCCTACACTGATTTCTACACAGTGGCATATTTCTTCCATATTTCACCTCCCTTCATGAAACAAAATAAGAAATACCAGCCTTTTCAAAAGATTCTAAAATTATGTTCTCAAAATCCACTGAAATGATTTCCATGTAATTTGACAAATTATTTATATGTCTTTCCTAGAAATTTAATTTCATTCTGATTATTTTTAAATAATATTTTAGAATGTTTTTACCATATTAGAAAATGTAAAAGTAGGAGCTTGCTTTTTCTAATTATAGTCATGCTGGGTCCCCCACAGGACCTTGCCAAAGCAGAATAAGGATCTAAGTGTCAATCAAGCTGGACAGACCTTCTTAGCTTCAGGCTATACTCTGAGTGGTCAATCAGCCATGGGCCTGAAAAGATGGATAACAAGAAAAGAGTGGATAAAGAGAATCATGTATTTTGTCTTTCATAAATATCCAAAAATCTATATTTATTTGTTTATTTGTTTATATTTATTGCACCACTTATATCCTGATTAACTGAATGTAGTCTTAACAGTTTATGTTAAAAAATCTCCAAAGAAGCAAAGGGAAAGAATTAAATAATCAAAATAATGAACACAAGCACAATTAAATTTAACATTTTAAACAGCAAGTGAACATTTAATTCCCATTCAGTGAAAATGTTTTCCTAAAATGTACAACTGTATTGAATGTTCATATTCATGCCTGTACATATTTATAGACATCCATACATGCATACATTATTTCATCGATAAAATGCACCCCCCTTTTTTTAAAGGCACGTTTTGTGACATATGTGGTCATATAAATATGATGAATGAATGAATAAATTATGAAGCCTACTGCACATACAACTTCTTATACAACAGTATAACCTCTTACATAAGTTTTTAAAAGAATTGTTGTTTGGCAATAATTGAAGCTTTTTTTCACTCTAATATCAGTGCAAGTTATGAAAAAGTCACATTTAACATATTTCTTGCTAAATATGTGTGATGCTAATATCAATGTCAGTTTATACTTTATTCTGCTGCTCCAACCACATGGAATCACAATAGGTGTTAGGATCTAGCCACTTGGTTGACTTCAAAAATCAAAGCAGGGTCAGACTAACTTTGTATCTACATATGAAACCAGCAGGGAATTATAGCACTGTTGAGCTTAGCTTGAAAGTCTTCCCTTCTAATATTAACACAGGACAAAAATATTTCCATAGATTCATAAAACTAACATCTCTACATTCTGTCTCACAAATTTCCAAGTAACTCCAATTTCAAGAATGGGTCTCGAGGGAATATAGCATGGTTGTGATGTGTTGAAGAAAATGGATAAGGCTAAAAAGCTTTCTATGAATATGGATAGTCATGGATTCTGTTTCATCATACAAGGCAGTTATATTAATGCGTCTAATAATTATTCAAGACATTTAGTTCTCTTGTGCATGGATATAATTATAAAATGACTACTGTGTGAGCAAAGTTTATAAACATTTCTGCTTTTAACAGATTTGTTTATTCTTTTCCAAGATAACTGTTGCTTGCAGTATTGGCATTAAATCAATAGGTAGACATTCTCTAATCTTGCTGATGAGAGTCTGTTTTCATGAGGTTGAAAAAACACTATAGCTTAAAATGATTAATGGGAGAAGTGAATTTTCTGCAGGGCAAAATTTTCTAAAGCCAAGGAGTTGCAGTGATAGCAGCACAATTGACGCAAAGGCTGGCCTGCCCACTGTTTAGAAGTGCAGCGCCAGTTTTTCTCAAAGAGCATCTTGCTTACTGTGACAGCTCTTTTGCTTGACAAGTTGAACTTCTTGACTGATGAAATTTATTGTATGTTGTTGAGCCACATGAAAGCTGAGTTAGCTTCAACTAAAGGATGTCTGACTTGAGAACAATGTTTCTTTCTGCTTGAATGATGATTGCAATTCACATTTCTAACTGTGATCATGAAAAGCCAGGTGATAATTTCAACCAGGTTTCTTTTGTTTACTTTTTGCTTCTTGGTAGAAATCTGTGCACTTTTATTTTACCATACTGAATAAAAAGATGAAAGAGAATTTTTAAAAACTTAATTGTGCCGAAGCACCATAACTCAAAGAGAAATTTGCTCAACTCTCCCCAAATGTCTGGGAAAAAAGCCAGGTCTTAGAGGATATCTTAAAGATGAACAAGAGGGCATCTGTTATACATTGGGAAGAAAAAAAAAATCCGGGTTTGAAGATGGCCGACGCGGTGCTCCGCCGCTACTCGCTCCGGCCTAGACGGCCTCAGCTGCGGCCCCCCTTGTCCCCTAGGTCCCCTCGCCGGTGGCAGAGGCGAGGGAGGATCGGGGGAGGCCAGTCGGGACATCTGGAGACCGGTCGGGGGTCTGCTGGAGCCGCGGGACCGGTGCAGAGGGCGGCGTGGTCGCGACGGCCCTGGCGGCTCCGAGTCGATCGTGGAGGCCCCGGAGGCCTTTCCCGGCGGTCGGCGGTCGGCGGAGTAAGTCGGCGGTCAGCGGAGCGGGGTGTCTGTGGACGAGCGCCTGGCGGCGGCCGCGGCAGCGGCAGGGGCCGCGGCGGCGGCGGAGGCCGCGGCGGCGGCGGTGGCCGCGGCGGCGGCGGCGGCGGCGGCGGCTGCCTCTGGGGTCGTTGTGGCGGCGTCCTGTACAGAGACTATGTCACGGCATGGCCCCAGCGGCCCCCTGAGGAGTGTGGCGGCCCTGGATTCCCCAGGGCGGGGCCGATTCGGGGGGGCCGTTTGGAGGGCCTTGGACTGGCCTCGGCGGCCTTGCTACAGCCGCGGAGGCCTTGGAACAGCGGCCGTGACACCCCCGGAGTTCCAAGGGGCGGTGAAAAGGCCTTGGCGCCCCCAGTGAGGCACGGCGGCGTGGCAGGCTCGGCGACCTCACTTGGGCCGGGGCGGTCTTGGGAGGCTCCGGTTGGTCCTGACACGGGCCTATTGCAGTTTCGGCCCTGGAGTGGACCTGGGGCACCCTTGACGGCCCCGAGGACGACGCGGAGGCTGGGGGACCCACGGAGGAGCTCGGCTGAGGAGTGGTGGTGCCGATGCCCCCGTGGGCCGCTTAGGCGGAGCCATGGTTGTTCCCCTTTTTTCCCTGGGGCCCCCACCGGTGGCAGAGGTGGTGGGCCCAGGGGGGGGATTAGCTCTGCCTGTGACCTTTTCCCCCCCGGGGGCCCCACCGGTGGCAGAGGTGGGACGACTGGGGGAAGGCGGCATATACCCCAGCCTACCTGGATTTTTTCCGCGGCCAGAGGATGGCAGAGACTGCAGGCACTCCGAGACTGTCGAGGTGGCCGGGACCACGGACTTATTCGAGGGCAGAGCTCTGGGCCCTGAGGGATGCCCCCCTCTCCCTCAGGTGGCCTCCAAGACTCTCTAAGACCTTTTGTGATGAGGGATCCTGGGATCCGGAGCGATGGTGGGGCCGAAGAAACCGGAGGAAATGTTCTAAACCTGTGATTAAATTTTTAATGGGATTTTTTAAGGGGTTGGAAGGATCCAGGGCGGGCGGGGGAGACAGCCCGCATGGATTTGGGGGCAGCCAGGCCGGCACGCGCACCTGGGGGGCCTCGGGGGTTCCTGTGTCGGGGTGGCAGACAGGGGGTGGGCAGCGGGGGGCTAATTTTATTAGCACGGTGACTGGGAGAGGTAGATATGCTGGGGGTAGAGGGCCATATCCGGTAAGGGGATCGCGCTCCCGATGTCTGCAAGCGGTAGCGCGCTCCGACCCTCTTTACCCATCCTGCAGCCCTGGTTGTCCGGAATCTCAGGCCCTGAATACCCGGCTGTTGTTGTGCAATGCCAGGTCCGTGGTTAATAAGGCTCCCCTGATCCATGATCTGGTTCAGGAGGAGGCCGCGGACCTGGTAGGTGTCACCGAAACCTGGTTGGGCCCAGAGGGCGGTGTCCCTCTGGTTGAGATGTGCCCACCAGGTTTCCTTGCATTTCACCAGCCTAGGGCTCAGGGAAGGGGTGGTGGGGTAGCGGTGCTTATAAAGGAAGTCCTTTGTCCTAGGGAGGCCACTGTCCCTCAGACGGCTGGCTGTGAATCTCTATTTGTGAAGTGGGGGCAAGGGGTACAGATGGGTCTTTTGATGGCGTACCTGGCTCCCTGCCACGTCTCATCGGCCCTACCCGGACTCCTAGAGGTAATAGCCGGGCTGGCGGTTGAGACCCCTAGGCTTTTGGTCATGGGGGATTTCAACCTGCCATCGCTCGGTGAAACCTCGGGGTTGGTCCGGGAGTTCTTGGCTTCCATGACGGCCATGGACCTGACCCAGTTAGTTTCTGCCCCCACTCACATAGGAGGACACATGCTGGACCTGATTTTTGTCTCTGGGCAGTGGTTGAATGACTGTAATTGGGGGGATTTAGTTATTACACCCTTGTCATGGACAGATCATTCCCTCCTTAGGCTGGATTTCTGTTCCGCTACCCCCCACCGCAGGGAGGCGGAGCCACTTAGATGGTTCCGCCCCAGGCGCCTAATGGACCCGGATCGGTTCCAGAGGGAGCTTGGGCCATTTCCTGAATATCTGGCTCTCAGCTCGCCTGGAGACCTGGTGGCCACCTGGGATGGGTTGGCCGCCGGGGCCCTAGAGCGAGTTGTGCCTCTGCGACCTCTGACCCGGCACAGATCCCATTTGGCTCCGTGGTATACGGAGGAGCTACGGGAGATGAAGTGCCGGAAAAGACGTCTAGAGGGCATTTGGAGGGCGAGCCGTTCTAAGTCTGACCGAACACAGGTGAGATCTCATATTAAGACTTACCTTGTGGCGATAGGGACGGCGAAATCTTCGTATTTCTCCGCCCTTATTGCATCAGCAGAAAATCGGCCTGCCGCCCTGTTTAGAGTGACCCGCTCTCTACTTGAACCGAGAGCGCGGGATGACCTCTTGCAGGGTAGGGCGGAGGAGTTTTCCCGATTTCTGCATGATAAAATCGCTCAGATTCGGGAGGGGCTCGACTCCAATTGGGTGGTCCCGGGGGAGGTGTCCGGGGCAGGTCTTGAGAGTGTTATCTGGGGGGAGTTCGATCCTGTGACCGCCGAGGGTGTGGACAGGTTGCTGGGGGGTCTGAATGCCACCACCTGTTTATTGGACCCGTGTCCTTCCTGGCTGGTTTCGGCCGCCAGGGAGACGACACGAGGCTGGCTCCAGGGGATTGTCAACGTTTCCTTGAGAGAGGGGGTGCTCCCTACCGCCTTGAAGGCGGCGGTGGTGCGCCCCCTCCTCAAGAAGCCTTCCCTGGACCCAGCTATTTTAAACAACTATCGTCCAGTCTCCAACCTTCCCTTCGTGGCGAAGGTTGTTGAGAGTGTGGTGGCACGTCAGCTCCCCCGGTACCTGGAGGAAGCTACTTACCTCGATCCGTTCCAATCGGGCTTCAGGCCTGGACATAGCACTGAGACGGCATTGGTCGCGTTGGTCGATGGTCTCTGGAGGGCTCGTGACAGAGGGTTCTCCTCTGTCCTGGTCCTATTAGATCTCTCGGCGGCTTTTGATACTATCGACCATAGTATCTTATTGCGACGGTTGGGGGGGTTGGGGATTGGGGGAACCGTCCTTCGATGGTTCTCCTCCTTCCTCTCTGACCGTTCGCAATTCGTGTTGGCGGGGGGGGAGAGGTCCACCTCTAGGCCCCTGGTTTGTGGGGTGCCTCAGGGGTCGGTCCTTTCTCCCCTCCTGTTCAACATTTACATGAAGCCGCTGGGCGAGATCATCCGTGGTCTTGGAGTGAGGTGTCATCTGTATGCAGATGACACCCAGCTGTACATCTCCACTCCGGACCACCCCAACGATGCTGTGGGGGCTATGTCTAGGTGCCTGGAGGCCGTGCGGGACTGGATGGGCGGGAACAGGCTTCGGCTCAACCCATCCAAGACCGAGTGGCTGTGGTTTCCGGCGCCCCGATATAGCCAGCTGACACCTTCGCTGGCTATTGGGGGGGAAGTTTTGCCCCCCACAGAGAGGGCTCGCAACCTGGGAGTCCTCCTGGATGTACGGCTGTCGCTTGAACATCACATTGCGGCCGTCTCCAGGGGGGCGTTTCATCAGATCCGTCGGATCTACCGGTTGCGGCCCTTCCTGGATCGGGACGCCTTGCGCACGGTCACTCAGGCCCTTGTCACCTCTCGCCTGGACTATTGTAATGCCCTCTACATGGGGCTCCCTGCGGGGAGCATCCGGAGACTCCAGTTGGTGCAAAATGCAGCCGCGCGGGTGATTATGGGGGCGTCACGTAGCGCCCATGTGACGCCTCTCCTGCGCGAGCTGCATTGGTTGCCGGTGGCTCTCCGGGTTCGCTTTAAGGTTCTAGTTTTGACCTTTAGGGCGACCCATGGCATGGGACCAGGTTACCTTCAGGACCGCATTCTGCCAACGTTCTCCAACAGGCCGGTGCGTTCCCACAGGGAGGGTCTGCTCCGGGTGCCGTCGGCCGCTATGTGTCGTCTGGCGGCGCCAAGGAGTAGGGCCTTCTCTGTGGGTGCCCCCGCCCTCTGGAATACTCTGCCACCGGAACTTCGTACCGGCACAGACCTGAGGGCCTTCAGGCGCGCGTTAAAGACCTGGCTCTTTGAGCAGGCCGGCCTGGGCTGAGATGATGATTTTAAATTTGATCTCCATTTTTAATTTTAAATTGGGTTTTAAGGGTGGGGGGGGTTTTTCCTAATTTTAGTATGCAACTGATTTAAATTTAATTACTTTTTAACTTTTGTATTTTCTGTGGGGTTTTTAGATGAGCTGTTCACCGCCCTGAGTCCCTTGGGAGAAGGGCGGTATATAAATGCAATTAATAAATAAATAAATAAAATAAATAAATTATTCCAGAAAATAGACAGCCACAGAAAAGGCATGTTTAAAATTCTAATGCTTCTATCCAAAGTATGTTTACTGTATTGGCTATTCTTTTACAATCTCACATTTTAAATCTTATTTTTGTGGATATTAATACTATTCTTATAATTGCTCTAAACCATTCTATAAGCTATGAAAATGAGAGTACCATAAAGATCATAATTTAATGATGGTGGAGGTTTATTCTCTGAGTTTGTGTGTTGGTTTCCAAACATTTTGTTACCAGCCTAGGTAACATCTTCAGCAGAATCTCGAGGATATCAGCATCAGTGTTCTCTGTTTATAAAGCCTTCATGTGGTCAGTGGGTCTTGTGAGGGTCTTGTGATGGGTAGTTATATCAGGTGAGGGTCATTGGGAGATAAAGTACTGGTTGGGGAATGGAGGAGGAAGCTTTTCTTAGTGCTGTGGAAGAGAAATGCCTGCTTCATGTCTTTCTCCACAATGGCTATCCAAAAAACTTTCAACACACAGCATCCAAACCACAACACATCATAACTAACCATACTAATTGTACCATACACAAAATGATATCAGAAAATGATGTCATAAATGACATCCAGAATTCTCCAACCTTTAGGAATAACAGTAGCCTACAAATCCATAGCCACATTCTGCCAGGAATTATCCAGAACCAAAGACAAGATACAGAAGGATGAAAGAAACAATGTAATTTACAAAATTAACTGTAACAATTGCAATTGATTCTGTCATCATATCAATTGAAAACCAGAATACATGAAAATCAGCTGGTAGTCAATTGCCATAATCCCAAATCCCTAATCTCTATGTCAAGCTTTTGCTGTTGCAACCATTACTGCTTCTCAACTTGCCAATGAACCAGGGGGGAGGGAAGGGTGAGATGGAATAAGGCTCTAAATATCAAGAAGAAGTGATGGGGAAAGTAAAATACATAGATACTTCCAAAAGCATGATATCAGGAATGTTCTGCTTTCAGTATGGGAAAGAATCAAACAGAATCATTACATGAAAATACTGGCCTGGCTATCCACAATGGATGCACTAATATATCCAAATGTTCTTGAACTGAAAAAATCATAAGGTATAAAGTTTTCCTAAATGAAACAAGGGGTCTTAAAATCAAAACAAGAACTAAAAAAACCAAAGAATTGATTTGGCCTGGTGACCATATATTCAAATATAAATGAGACACAAGAAAGATGCAGAAAATATGGATTCTATAAAGAACCCCTAAATTAGATCAGATATTTCTAGGGACAGATGTTAAATTAATAAACAAAATATATAATTTCCTGATGAACTTTAAAATGGAAGAAGAACATGTAAAAGAAACTATGATAGTATGGGCCAAAAAAATAGGATATACTATACAAAGAAAACCTTTACAAAATGTTCTACAGATGGCATTTGCGATCATTCCAAAACATTTTGCCATAATGCTGGAAATGTAATCAGATATTGGGTCCTATTACCATATGTGGTGGACTTGTCGAAAGGCAAAAAAAATTGGCTAAAGATTGGTGATTAGAAGAAATGACAACACAACAAATAGATTTAAACCAGAACTGTTGTTACTAGGTATGCTATCTGGGAAATATAACAAAATAATTATATATTTAATATTACATGTAATATTGGCAGTGAGAAATACATACACACAAAACTGGAAAAATGAAAGTATATCTATAGATCAAAATGTAATAAAGAAAATATTAGACTGCACCAAAATGGACAGCTTAATCTGAAAATTAAGGATAAAGAGGAAACAGTATTATTTAACATGGGACTTATTCTATAAATGGTTAGAAAATAGAAACAGAAGTTAATAAATTTATAATTAAGGATGATCAATTATATATATGTGTGCATGTGTATGTGTATGTATGTATATGTATATTTGTTTTCGTAGATTTTCACAGGTACAGGTATGCAGGTCTTGGCATGTTTGGGTCTTTTCCCATGTAAGATTGAGAGCATCTTGGTGATGTTTCGACGAGGTCCCACTTGCCATCTTCAGGTTGATTTCTTGACTCCATCAACCAATTAAGAAATGACAACACAGCCAACCTCCCCACCAGTATTTATAGAGAGACAGAAGCTCTGATCATGCTTTGCTCACACAGGCACGAAGCTGAAAGCACCAGCCTGAAGATGGCGAGTGGGACCTCGTCGAAACATTGCCAAGATACTCTCAATCTTACATGGGAAAAGACCCAAACATGCCAAGACCTGCGCATATATATATATGAAAACATATATGTGTGTGTGTGTGTGTTAGGTTTTTGAGCTGATAAATAATTAAACAAGGGAGACTAGGATAGATATATTTCGAGCTATTTAGCTCTCATCAGCTAGCCATACCCTTACTGGGATTCGAACCAGGGAAGTATTATATGTGAGGCAGTTGTAATTGCCATTAGCCACTGGTTCTCTTCCAAATCAGCTGAGACAGGGAAATGAGTATATACTTGTGTTACAACACTTTAGTATTCATATATATATATATGAACACATATTTTATACAGATCTGATACAGACACTACACTGCTGTTGCAAAATGGAAATATTACATATAACAAAGGAAAATGTTAAAAAAAAGAATGTAAAAAAAAGAAGTGAGCTAAGGACACTTTGGCAGGTGTTTGGCAAAACCAAATACTTTTTCTCTTAACAGTACAATGATATTCAATTGGACAATGTGACCTGGAGAAGGAGAATCATATATTTTAATTATGTCGCTTTGAACAGGAATTAGCTAGATCTGGTTTTGCCCTAATATGGTTATTGCCCAAAATAATGTACTTTATAAAGTTTTGCTTTAAGAGATTGGATCGACCGTGCCTGCTTTGGTTGGGTTTGTCATTCGGAGTGTTGTCATTCTACCTGTAGTGACCCCAAACAGCACCAAATTGATTTGAGCAATATAAGAATCATCGGGAATGCTATCACCCACCATGAATGCAAGTTTAATGAAGCCTGGCATACTCCAAGAAATTCCATCAACTACATTGAACACATAAATTGGAGACCCGCATAACTGGATAGAGGCATTCCATTGCAATGTCCTGCCTTCAGCTTCAACCATAACAACACAAGACCACACAATAGATACAAACTCAAGATTAACCACACCAAACTTGATTGCAGGAAATACGACTTCAGCAACAGAGTGGTCAATGTCTACCTGACTTTGTGGTTTCTTCCCTAAACCCCAAAAACTTTAATCTTAGACTGTCTACTATTGACCTCACCCCTTTCCTTAGAGGTCTGTAGGGGGTGTGCATAAGTGCATCAATGTGCCTACCATCCCTGTCCTATTGTTTCTTTTTATTTTTCTTATATGTATCCATTTCATGTATTCATAACTATGTTTATACTGATATCTATTATCTTGTAAGCAATTGAGAAATCAAATAAATAAATAAATAAACCTGTAACCAGCCTATGACCCACTCAGAATTCAAATCAACCACACAGCCAACCAGCAATGGCACCAACCTACTATCAAGCACTTTCTACACAGCCCCCCAACCCCCAACAAGCACTTCACCCAATGATCTTCACCCAATGTGACCTCCCCATCACAAGGCCTATCACAAGACTCTCACCTACATGACTCATGCCTGACCAGAGGTGGTATTGAGCAGGTTCTGACCAGTTCTGGAGAACCGGTAGTGGAAATTTTGATTAGTTTGGAGAACTTGCAAATATGACCTCTGACTGGCTCCGCCCCATCTATTCTCTGCCTCCCTAAGTCCCAGCTGATCGGCTGGGTCATCTTTTGTTGCCATGCACAAGAGAACAGAGCTGGAAAGCAGATTAGTGGAGTGGGGTGGGGAGGGAATGGGATTTTGCAGTATCCATCCCCTGTTACGTCTCCCAAGCCACACCCACCAAGCCACATCATGCCCACCAAGCCACACCCACAGACCCATTTTTGAATCCCACCACTGTGCCTGACCCATCACAAGACCTATCAGAAGACCTACTTACCATGCAAAACCCTTATAAACAGAGGAACATTGACACTGACATCCTGTACACTCTGCTGAAGACAACTAACCTGGTTACTAACCTACTAACCTTTGTTACTAACCTGGTAACAAAATGTTCAGAAACCAACCCACAAGAATGAACCTCATTCCTTATCCTACACCTGAGCTACAGATATTCACCACCATCGCAAACATAATTTAATATTCATATTTCCTTCTCAAAGAGATATTTTGATAAACAACCAAAGAAAATTTACATGATATCTCAGGCAAGTTGAAAGAAGCAGCTCCAGAGTTTACTACAAACCCTATGTGTTTAGAAAATAAATGAAATGAAACAAATTGAAAAGTTTGAGCCATTTCAAGTCGTGAATTTTAATAATAGAAAATCAGGAAAATTGATTATGATTATGAATTGTATTGTACACATTTTGTTGTATTCCAACATATATTGTTAAAATACAGTATATACTGGTATATAGGCATTTCCACATTACCTCTCTTTTTATTATCCTTTTACATATAGCTTGGGAATTAATGATTGCCAGATGTTTTCCAATAGAAAAATGAATCTATAGCTTCATCCCATGGAAAAGCAGAAAAAAACCAAGAGTCCTAGGTTTACAGGAGCTCAGTAACAGATGAATCAGAAATATTTCTTTTCAGCTCTTCAGTACCACAAGTTTGGAATTGTTTTGAATTATCTACCTGAATTTTACACATAGATGTATGAATAGTAGTCTAAGAGCAAGTATGTTCCAAGTTTAACAGAACTCATGGCATTCTATTTAATGCACTGAGATTTAGTCATGTAGCCAATCTAAAAATACTAGTATAGGAAATATTTCACATATTAGATGTTTGAAGTAAAGCAGGTATCCACAGAGAATAGTATTGCTTTGTTAAAGGCACATAAACCAGTTATTAGTCAACTGTTCACTGATAAGCCTCCTACGTGCAAAATGTAAATTGCTACAAATTCAGAACTGAAAGCCAAAACTAACTCATTTAATTTAGATTTTATAGGCTGTTTATTCCTTTTAAAAGTGGAACAATCCTTAATACTGGCAGCACTGGGTTAAACAAAGAACCCAGTGCTGCCAATATTGAACCCTGTTCCAATTATTACAACTCTGTAATAATAATCTCCGTATATTTCAATTAACTCAGTTATTTCTTGTTTTTATGTTGCACTCATAGACATCTATACTACTAATCAGAACAATGTAATTACTTCTGAAGTTCTTCCATGTTATTTTTTTATTACTGAAAACTGATCTGAGTTCAACAACTTTATTTCAGAAAAACTACCTTTCAAAGATGTTAAAGAAATGGGGATCGAATGATTTTCTATAAATTACTAATGGCGTAGAGGGAACACTAGTCAACATGTCCTTAGGGAAGAATAATTGTCTTCACTTCAGGCAATAAAAAGCATTGGTCAGAAGTAGCTATTTCCTTAGACACTTCTGCAGACACTGGAAGTAAAGGGCAGAGTAACAGACAGAGAAACTTGTTAAAATGTTTCAAATCCAACAGGACAGAATTAATTCACACATTAATTGGAAATCTTAACCATTACCACACACACAAACAAATACAACTATTATAAACACAAGCTTAAAGTAAATAATTGGTTGTCCATAGACATTTAAATAATTGGTTGCTTTCCAACTGAGAAAATAGCAATTCAACAGAGCATTAGCCCGCATTTCTGAGCTATTATACTAAGAAGCAAACCACATCCTTTCTGTAGTTGGCAACCTCTTTACTATGGCAAAATAATTTTAGAACTGTCACAGTCTATTGCAGAAATGTATACTAGGATTACAGATAAGCAAAATACAGTGAAAGAAGATGCCACATAGTCCAAACAGTTTTGTCAAAAGCATGACAACATCTCTTTGCTTAGCCTATAAGCTCTGCCATTTCCAATTCTGCCTGATGAAGTGTTTTTTGGCCAGAAATGTCTATTGTTGGTATTAGAAAGGTAAGAGCCCTATCAGCATAAAAGCATTTGAACTTGAATATTGTAAACTTTGTTTAGCATATTGAATAAATTCAGTAAAATTACTTAGGCTGTTTATATTCCACTTCATAGGATTTTCTAAACATAGGAAGCTGAAGGAAGAAAATCAACTGACTCTACCTTCAGGGTAAATATGCCAATCATTATCACTAATTTTGCTGGATGAGAATTGGTGTTTTGTTCCTAGAAGATCCATGGTGGGATGAATACTAGCAGGGATAGTATTCTTTCCTTAAAAATCTGAAACACTTTTGAAGATGCATGAGATGTCTAGGTTTTTTGGCTTATTTTTTTTCCTTCCAGCAAAATTCTCCTTGTCAAATCTCTCCACAGAAACTGTTTCTTTGTAGCATATCCTACAATGCCCGTGTGACCACACAACTTCATATGATTTACATGTTTGTTTCAGAGAATACTTCAAAGAAGCAGCAGTGTGTCCTATACTGCTGTTCCAAAGAGAAAAAGCAAATTCCTTTGACTACTTCATACATTTTCAAGAGCCCTCTCTCACCCTAGTCATAAACAGACCTGTGAATATATCTAAAGTTTTTCATTAAAAATACAGGCATAAAACTGCTAGATCTGCTTCAAAGTAGGCAATAGGACACATTGAATTTATACTGGCTCATATATTTCTACAATCTCATCTGTTGTGGCTTGTCCTGAATGTTGAATGGGCAGCTTTCAGTGCAGAGTTGTATACTTTCAGTGCTATATGCAGAAGTAGAAAAGGAGTTGTCAGACATATTAACGTTGGGAATAATACCTTACTTGCTCTGCCCATTCAAGGAAATTTAGAAGAATATCTGTTAAGAAAGCTTATATCTGTTAAGAAGTTTTATGTTGTCACTATTAGCCACAGTGGCTTGAATTATTAGATGTTTTTCAGCAATATTTGAAGGGCCCAGATTTTGCACCTCTGGTAAACAATACAATTATATAGAAGGCATATGAAGTTATGCTGCTTACAAGCAATTCACATATCTTTTTATTTGTTTTTTTTTAATTTTTAACTTCTCAAATAAACAAATGTCAGAAAGGAAATTAAGAATCTTACTAATATTTATGTTCTTCCCTATGTTTCATTCAACCCCCCATCAGAGAAGCAGAGTGAGATGAGGCTTCAACAGAAAGGAAAAGGCTTTTTTTCCCTCTTATTTAAGTATTCTTTTACTGTTGCTGATGGCACAGAATGTATATCCAACAGAACGCCATAGTTCCCATATACTTTGTACCATTTCCCTAGTCCTGAAAGACTCTGATGAGGCTGGTGAAGGTGAGCTCTCACCAACACAATTTAGCAGTATTCTTTGACTGTAGAGATTGTACCAAAGCCTTAAAAGGTACATGCAATATATCCTGTGGATATCTGCTTAAGGGAGGGGGAAAACAAAAGAAAAGTAAAATCAGGATAAGATAATTCTTACACATTTCATACTAACATAATGCGCAATTACAGATTGGGTACGAATAGTGTAGGTTTCATCAAAAACAACACTGAGCTTGAACAAAATAAGTGAAAATATACCTTTTACATATATACTATATATGTATTTTGTTTAATATACTGTATTTATACTTTGTTTAATACAAATTTCAGAGCCATCAAAATCTCACTATATGGCAGAAAACATAATAAACTAAGCTTTCTGTTTTAGAGTAAAATAAGTAGATTTCCCCTAAGTGACCGGATTCACTAAGCAACTCTTTAACTCTTGTTTATTAACAAATTAAAGGGCCGGGTTAATACAGCATTCTAACCCACTATGTTTTGTGAACTATAACCACCTGGATACTCTTTTGACTCTAAGCTAAAACCTAATAAACACAGCAATATTGGCAAATCTAGATATGAAATTATAGTCACAGTCATCACTACATATTCAGATAGCCATTATGTGGCCACAAAGAGATATAAACAATTTAATCTTTGCTGCCATGTTAATTTTTGCATTCAAGAAATGACATCTCTAGTAATTAGCATTCATTTTTTTCCATCAGGGATCCAAAATGGGCATATTTGAGAAGCTGTTCTCATTCTGAACAAAATGATTGTGTATAAGAAGATGTTTCTGTCGACTTTGTTATTGGAAAATTAGAGCTGGGTGGTGTCAGGAAAAACATTAAAAAATTAAAGCAAATTGAATGTAATGGGATTGGTATTTAACAAGTCTGAGTGGAAAAACTAAAACAGATGGATTGAAGAAAGAATAGGTGATTGGAATGGGCAATCAATTCAAAATAAATATTTTAAGGGGACTTGGCCATGTTGGCCAAGCAGAAAAACAAATATATGACAGAATTCAAACTACAACTGGACTTAAATGCAAGCTACTCAATTCAAGAAGCCTTGTAAATAAAATCCCTGAATTTTTCCTCTTACTAAATATAGCTAAATTCGACATCATATTTGTCTGTGAAACATGGCTCAATGCATCTCTCCCTGACTCTATTACCTCAGTAAGAGACTATCATGTTTACCGTGCAATCCGTAGAGGAGGTAGTGATTCTATCTTCTATAAAAAGTCCTTACATCTAAAAAACATCCAAGTTACCCAAGAGCTTGCTCTTCCTGAGACCATTATCTGTGAACTGACCTTAAATATCACATTTTGGTTCTTACTATGTTACAGAGCCCCTGATTATGACATCGAACATGTGAACAAGCTAAATACACTACTAATGTGGGCAGCATCCTGCCCACACGCTTTTATCTTTCTTGGTGACTTCAATCTATCTCATATTAACTGGACCCTAAATGATTGTACAACTGAACCCATACATGCAACCTTCTACAATGCTGTAATAAATCTGGGACTGGAACAGCTAGTAACCAACACTATTAGGCTTAACAACTGCCTCCATCTCATCTTCTGCAATAGTTTGAATTCAATTTACGGAATATAAATTAAAGAACCCTTTTTCAACAGTGACCACAATATGATTGACTTATACATCCACATAAAAATCATCACAGCAACAAAATCCCCAATTATAACTTCAAAAAAGGCAACTATGATCTTATAATCAATGATCTCTCTTCCCTTAATTGGCAATTTCTGTTAACTGGATGCAATACTGTTGAAGACCATTACAACATATTCTTACTAGAAATTAAAAGAGCCATCAAACTATATGTACCAATAACAACTCCCAAAATCAGGAAAAACAGATTACCCATAACAATAAGAAAGCTTCAATCCAAAAAGAGATCACTTTGGCGGAAAAAAAAATCTGGTCATGTTGCCAACTTCAAAAGCCGATACAAAAATCTATGCCACCAGATAAAAACTGAATGCACTAATTATCACATTAAACAAGAGGAAAACCTTCTACGCTTTCTACAATTTTGTAAACAACAAGCTAAAAGACTCAAGGTCCATCCCACCCCTGAAAGGACCTAATGGCAAAGACTGAAACGACGACACCATCAAAGCAAACCTCTTTAACACATTCTTTGACTCAATATTTGTAAACAGCAGTGAATCAAGCCCAGTACTTCCTAGTCAAACCACAGACAACTACAATGATCTAATACATATCAATTTTACAGAAGACATTGTTGAAAAAGCACTGCACAATCTAAAACATCCCTATCTATTGGACGGGACAGAATTTGTGCCTACTTCTTAAAAAAGTTCTCCACTGCCATAGCAGAACCTCTAAGCATAATCTTTGAAAAATCTTTCAGGACTAGTTCCTTGCCAAAGCTATGGTCACAAGCCATGGTCATCCCCATCTTCAAAAAGGGAGACCCCAGCCTAGTTGAAAATTACAGACCAATCTCCTTATGCTGCATCACCTGTAAAGTCATGGAATCAATTAATAACCAATCCATTATCCTCCACAGAGACAAACAACCTACTCTCTAATAAACAATTTGGTTTCAGGAAAAAACTATCATGTAATCTGCAACTCTTACACTGCAAAAACATATGGACTGCACAACTCAATCAGGGCAAAGCAATAGACGCAATCTACATAGATTTCTGTAAAGCCTTTGATTCAGTGGTACACGACAAACTACTACTAAAACTAAAATCTTATGGTATCTCTGGACACCTACATAACTGGATAAAAGCATTCCTGTCAAACAGACAACAAATAGTCAAAATTGGGAGCGTCCTATCAAATTCTGTACCTGTCAACAGTGGTGTCCCCCAAGGCAGTGTTTTAGGACCAACTCTCTTCATACTCTACATAAATGACCTCTGTGATCATATTAAGAGCAACTGCATTCTCTTCGCTGATGATGTAAAGCTATTCAATACCACAGACAATACAACTATCCTCCAAAAACACCTTGACTATGTATCAGAATGGTTAATCAAATGGCAACTTCAAATCTCAACAAATAAATGCTCTGTCTTATATACTGGCAAAAAAAAAAATCAGAAAATAAAATACAATCTAAATAGTCAAGACCTTGTTGAGGATCCAAACTCTGTCAAGGACCTTGGAGTACTCATCTCTAATGATCTAAGTGCTAGAGTCCACTCTAACTACATATCCAAAAAGGTATTAAGAGTTGTTAATCTAATCCTACTAGCTTCTTTTCTGGTAATATCACACTACTAACTAGAGCATACAAAAAATAGATCTAGCATACATTTGCTAGATCTATTCTTGAATACAGTTTATCAGTCTGGAACTCATACCATGTATCTGATATTAACACAATTGAGAAAGTCCAGAAATATTTCACAAGAAGAAATATTCCGCTCCTCTACTCATTGCAGAATACTTTATGCCACCAGACTTGAAACTCTAGACCTAGAAAACCTAGAACTACGCTGCCTTTGGTCCGATCTAAATATAATATATAAGATCATACATTGCAATGTCCTACCTGCAAATGAATACTTCAGCTTCAATCATAACAATATAAGAGCACATAATAGATACAAACTCAAGGCTAACCGCACCAAATTTGATTGCAGGAAATATGACTTCAGCAACAGAGTGGTCAATGTCTGGAATACTCTACCTGACTCTATGGTCTCTTTCCCAAACCCCAAAAACTTTAACCTTAGACTGTCTACTATTGACCTCACCCCCTTCCTTAGAGGCCTGCATAAGCGCACCAATCATGCTTACTGTCCCTGTCCTATTGTTTCTTTTTATTTTTCTTATAAGTATCTATTTCATGTATTCAAAACTATATTTATTCTAATACCTGTATCTTGTAAGCGATTGACAAATCAAATATAAACAAACAAATAAATAAATAAATAAACCATACAATGAGAAGAAAATGAAATCCTAAAAAAGTTATGGCCAGATAAAATATATTAACATCCCAAAAAGATAGGATTGATGTTCAAAATACAAAAGATAAAGTACGAAGCTGTTTATTGACATGATGGTTTGCAAAAGCAACAAAAAAATTAGGATAATTAATAAGGTGATATAAATATAATGATATAAATTAGATTCAGTGCATTTCCAATACTTTTTTATAAGTCTTTGGATGACCATTTCTTATTCTTTCACTATTTTTTGTGACATGGTTTATTGTGGAAAAGAATAATCTAATAAATGTTTCTTCATATATATATTTCAGCGCGTTCTCTCTTAAATTTAATATTAAAATATTTCTAACACAGATATATGTATAATTTTATGTATAATTTTTTACATAAGAATTTTATAATAGAAATATTATAGAAAAAATCTATCTTTTTTTTCCACTGCAATGACAAAATACAAGATAAAGTTGGAAAATATCAGCTTGGTGGTCATCTGCTATAGAATTGTAATCCTTACTCTATTAGAGAAATCTTCTTCAGGGATAATGAATACTATAGTCATCTTATGGCTGGTCATATAGCAGTCTTTCCAAAGTCAATTCCATTTATATGAATTATTATATACACCATTTTCCCCTGTAATTGTCTTATAAAAATAAATTCTCCTTTGTTATTCCTCTGCATAGAATAGCCAAGTAAAAATTTAGCTTTTTTTTTAAAGAGAATCTCTATATTTCCCTGCACACATACATACTTGCTTTCCATGAATGTTTTCTCCTGCAGTTTAAGTCAAGAGCATTATCTTTCCTTTAGACATTATCAAAGTTGACCACTTACGCAAATAGAGGTTATAGATGATTTTGATACTGTCTCATGTTTTCATACTATTAGAAAAGAAAGGAACAGTAAATGTGCCTGCATGTAAGTTGAATAATTATAATAGAATATTGTTTAACCTGGGAACCCCGTTGTAGCAGAGGTGGTATTCAGCAGGTTCTGACCAGTTCTGGAGAACTAGTAGCGGAAATTTTGAGTAGTTTGGAGAACCCGCAAATGCCTCCTCTGACTGGAGATTTTACAGTATCCTTCCTGTGCCACGCCCACTAAGCCACAACCACAGAACCGGTAGTAAAAAAATTTGAATACCACCACTGCATTGTAGGGATCAATACAGTAATACAATATTAGGTCTGTTTCAATACAGACCTAATATTTTGGAAACATGGTCTGAATTAGTTAGAATAATATGAGCAAATACTGTGTTGTCTTTGAAAATCAGTAGCAACCAGCATGTCATTTGTCCTTTTTTAGTTGTCCTGTCCTGTTTTAATGTCTTGCCTTTAAATAATTCCTATATTATTTTGCTTTTTTTTGCTCAATCCTTTAGATTTTATCTCATTTGAGTGTTTATTGCATTTGAATCCAAAAACCTCAAGCCTGTATTTTATTGTAGCAAAACATCTTTTATGATGAGATTTGGTGGGAAAGATATCACAACTACAATATATCTTTGGAGAACAAATTGATGACCCTCACTCTGTCAAGGACCTCCGAGTACTCATATCTAACAACCTAAGCACCAAAGCTCACTGTAACAGCATTGCCAAAAAGGCATTAAGAGTTTTAAATCTAATCTTACAAAGCTTCTCCTCTGGAAATATAACTAGGGTATACAAAACCTTTGCTAGACCAATAGTTGAATACAGCTCATCTGTCTGCAATCCGCACTGTATATCAGACATTGAGAGAGTTCAGAAGTATTTCACGAAAAGAGTACTACACTCCTCTGCTCATAACAGAATACCCTATATCACCAGGCTTGAAATTTTGGGTTTGGACAACCATGAACTATGGTTGGACTTAAGCGTAGTACACCAAATTATCTGCTACAATGTCCTACCAGTCAATGACTACTTCAGCTTCAACTGCAACAATATAAGAACACACAACAGATACAAACTCAATGTTAACTGCTCCAAACTTGATTGCAGAAAGTGTGACTTCAGCAACAGAGTGGTCAATGCCTTCGAATGCACTACCTAATTCTGTTGTAACATCCTCTAACCCCCACTCCTTTAACCTTAAACTATCCAGTATTGACCTCACCCCATTCCTAAGAGGTCTGTAAGGGGCGTGCATAGTGCCTCCCGTTCCTGTCCTATTGTCCCCATTTATCAATACCTATTTCCTGTATTATTACTCATGTTTATACTTATACCTATTATCTTGTAAGTGATTGACAAATCAAATCAATCAAATAAATAAATAAATAATAAAGAGTTGAATGAAGAATTGGCTCACCTGTTCTTTTCTCCTTTTTCTTAAACTGTTCATCAGAACAGAAGATTCTAACCAGCAATTCTCAATTGACTAAATCTAGACATCATTGCATTTTTATTTCTTATTTGAATGGGAAATTTGAGACAAATTGCTTTCTTCTGATCACAGGATATTATAGTCAGATAACAGTATTCTGTAATATATTCCTTCATGAAAATGGATGTTTTGGCTTGAACATGGGTTTCTCATATCCTCTCAGCTATTTGCTATCCATCTTTGACACAATAGTGTTAGTTTGGAATGGAATGTTTTCCTGTTAATTTTGGCATGAATTCTATCATCATATTTACAAATGAATAGATTGTTCCAGGCCAGATTTTTCATCAAGTTGCCAATTATACAAGTAGTAAACAATTATTGAATATGTTCATAAAGGTTAGCCTCTTTGTTAATTTTACTTGTTTTATTATAGCATTTTTTTAAAAAGAAAGTAGGCAAAAGAGCCAAAGCAATAAACATTAATAAGCAGAAGAAAAATGGGTAAAACAAAATAAAAGAATATGCAAATGAAAAATACCATATAAAATATTGAACACTATGACAATTTTCTAATACAAAATTAAAAATAAGGTTTCATTGTTGCAACACTCATTAAATATATGCCAAAGGGAAACATTTTGTATCATTTTTTCAAAAACTGGTAAATTACATATCTCCTAAATCAAATCCTTAATATATGGAATAATATTATTTTTCCAATTTCTTAAAATAATTAATTTGGTAAGCCCCTTATGCCCAATATAGACTCAAAAACTTCTAAATCCCATATTTTGGAAGATAATTCAACATAACATTAACTTTTTTTAGATTAAAAAAAATTCCAAATCTATTTATATTTATTAAACTATTGTTCCAAAAAAGATGCCAATAACTCACAAGATCAAATAATGTGTATCAGTGACTACTCCAATCTTACGTCTAATGAGACCAATTTAACATTCTTTAAAATGGCAACAATTCATGTGCCATTATTGGATATACTATTTCTTTAGTTCATATATTATAAATAATATTGATATAAATTATACTTTTTTAAAAAAGTTGAAAGAAACACAATGTATATTTAATTTCAAATATCAGATCTATCAAAGGCAAAAATAATACTTCAAGTGTCTTTAAAGCAGTCAAGTTACATGTTTCATACTGAGCCATTAAAAAGTTCTTAAGTTGATTACAGTGACATTGTTGTGAGTTAAGCAAGCAATGTTATATTTAGAAGAAAAATCCTTAAAATAATCATTACAAAGTAAATGATTTAAAGTAGTATTCACTATTCCACCCAAATTTTTCAATAAAAGGTTTTTCTCCTTATTTTTTACAACAGAATTCTTCCACAGAGTTAAACATTCATGACCATGAACTTCAATATCCAATCTAACCCAACTTAATAGGCCCAAAAATGTCTAGCAATTGCTGAACCCTTAATGGAGACAATGTTGTTTTTTTCAAAGATGTCCACAAACGAAAATAATCTACTAATCTTCATTTAATGTAAATATGATTAGTTGAATACAATTTAAAACATAAATTAATCATGGAAGAATTATTAATCACAAAAGTTAATGCTCAAATGTGGATGCCTTCTGAAATTTGTTCAAAGCTTTATAATAATCCAGATATTTATTTATTTCAAAGTCTTGCTTGGCTAAAAAAATTTGGTCCTTATGTGTCACAATTGTAGATGGCTCATAAAATCATAATAATGCCAAGGAATAATAGAGGAAATAATAAATCCAAAACAACTAATCCCCAATTCCATCTCTATTCTAGTACAAATTATGTTCCCGCTAACAAAGGCAATGAATATTATATAAAATAAGTTAAGTACACTGAAATTATATTAATTTGAGTAAGAAAAATTAATATTCTTATAACTGAAAGAAATCAGTGAGTCTTAAAAACATGACTGTGATCATACATTTTATATTGTGCCTTCCTTGATGATTTTCAACTTTCTTTGTTAAAAAATATTGCAGTAGAGTATATAACTGTCATGTCTGGACAGTAAAAATACTGACAACAATTCGGTATCAAAGATATACAGAAAGCCATGAATCACATACCAGACATTATTTTGGTAAGCAATCAGTTTAGAATCCAATGGTCAATTAATGGAAACAAGCCTCTAATTCAAAGTGCTGAACTTTTTCTTGTTCAACTCTTTATAAAGATTCTTTACAAAGGTTATTGTTTTTTTCCCCATGGATACTATGTTCCATTTAAAACAAACTTATCCTTGTGTTCTTCAATTATTTCTTTAAGGAAATTACCCTGAATACATCTCATTTGTTCTCATACTTTTGAAGTCCTAAAGTTTTTATTTTCATTAATGCTTCTTAGCCAATATATAGACACTTTTAGTAAGGTTTTTATTGTAATTTCCATTTATGCCACTCTTTTCATTATTGTAACTCTTAAAATAAATTTGATTCTGAATGACATACTGTTTAATTGGTTCATTATTCAATTGATTATTTTCATTAATAGATTCTTGGAAAAAGTATTAATAAATTCATCAGTGGGATGTAATTAAAGCTTTAATGAATTGTTTATTTTTTAACATTTTGTTCTATTGTTCTTATTCATTAAAATGTAAGAGAAAGTCCATCACACAGAAGAAAAGAAGACAAAGTTTAGTTGTTTGGTTTTCTGGGCAGAATATAAAGGAATATGTGTAGCAGAGTCCCTTGTGGAGAGAGAGCAGTGGAGCTAAGTGAAACAGAGAAAAAACAACTCTGGACTCTTCAAGGACTAAAGAACCTACTGAGGTTTATTCTCCCCAGTTCCTTGAGCATTCAGGGACAGTCCATGACACCAAAACAGACTCTTTGGAGCCTCAGAAGTCAAATCAAGTACTCAAAATAAATGTCAAAATAAAAAATATGCTCAAGGAAGTACTGTACATGTACTGTACTATAAATGGGTCTGGTAGCAGAAGTGAACTTGTTTTCATAGTCTAGCGCAAACTTCTTAAATAAAACTTTCAGCTTTATCTGTGAGCATATAGGCATCTCCTTACTCTCTGGCCCTTCTTTCTTTTTGAATAAGGTTTGCAGTCTTTCTCTGCCTGGTCTATGAGCTCAATTTCAATCAAGTGGCATAGAAAGGTAAAGAGATTGTTCTGGTAATGATAATCCAACAAGTATTTTCTTTGTAGACTTATGTTTATTGCTGTGATCACCTGACATCTGCTATTCTTCTTTAACCTTCTTCTCCACCCCTGTATTTTCTTTAAAAGCAATCTGCATGCTTAGCAAGCACTGATTCTGCATGCATGCATATTATGTGGCTGGGCCTTACTTACAATAAGGTTGGCGTTTTCCATTCAAACCAATATGAGATATTAAAATGCCTAGAAATTAGTTTTGCTCTTTTGTCAGGAAAAAACACACTTTCCTCAATATATATACATTGAAAAAACCTGATACCAAATGCCTTTTGTGCTAGAAATAGCAGAAAAAAGTAGACAGATATTGATATGCCACGTATATGTACAAAATAATGCATGTCCAGCATCAAATCTACCCTCCGAGTGTCAGCTTCAATGCTCTTTCTTACAGAAAAGTCATCAATCTAGTCTGACATCTGAAGTACAGTGAGCAAAGTTCAATACACTTCAGATTCAAAAGGGAATGTGGAAAAGTATAAGGACAAATGAAAACACCAGAATGTAAGATAAATATTGCTATGTGTCATTGAACAAAGCAGCAAATGTACAATATGAGATTTATAGCATCAGCCCTGGAAAAGAAAGAATTTATAGTTTTGACCAGGAATGTATCATTTAAACAAAAAGAATTCTGAAGAAAACAAGAACAAAAAAATATGATAAGACTAGCTGTTCTAAACTCTAGGAACTTAGTTGACCAGGTAGGATTTACAAATTTATTCTTCAATTCCAAATGGAGTTTGTTAGATGAATAAAAAAAATACAGGAGTCACAGTCAAATCCTTTGCCAGGCTAAATTAATGCTGAGAACTCATAAAAGTACCTGCATCACTCTTGTGTTCCACCTTTACCTAGCTTAGGTAAGTTAAGATTGAACAAGAAGATCTAAGATCTGTCTCACAAGAATATAAGGAAATAAGCAATGCTGGCATCTTTGTTCAATTGTTCTATCCTCCAGTCAAAATGAGTGATTGGGTGGATAGCACAAAACAACAACAACAAAGCTGTTTCTGTTTGTTGCTTAAAATGAACTTTTAAAAATACTTTATAGAAATGTTGGAAGGGACCTATGGTTATTGACTTATCTAAAACTGTGATAAATGTCTCTGTAACAATGTTTTATAAAAAAAATGGAAGTAAAAGTCACACCCAAAAGTTCAAACTAAAACAGAATCCACAGTGAGCTTAAAGAAAGCTGCTACACTTCCAAGTAAATAGTCAGGAAAACATTCCATTACCACTCTTAGGTATCTCTTTGAGTCTATTACTGTTTTGAGACACAATAGTGCCAATGTCTTTCTTTGTTTACTATTCATTATTGTCAACTTTTCTAAATAAAAGGGTCATCAATTCTTACCTAATACGACCTTTCTCATTGGGTGGAGATAGCACCTCAGGATTGGGTTGTCAGTTGCTGCTAGTTGATTGGACTGAGTCTGTCAGATCTGTGAGAACACTCCCCTCACCCCTAAGGGTGCCGCAGAAATTGGCGAAGGAATGATGACAGACTAACATGTTTTCTTGTTGTTGTTGTGCTCCACTGGATTCGGAATGGATCTCCAACAGGGTGGGGCTGGATGCTATCTCCACCCAATGAGAAAGGTCATATCAGGTAAGAACCAATAACCCTTCTCCATTGTGGTGGAGATAGCATCCAGGATTGGGGCATACCAAAGCTTGCTGTCCTATGGGTGTGCCTAATTCAGTCTGAATCCCCTAGACAGGGTGGAGCTTTTGAAGAACCCTCCATCCAATTGCTGCCTCCAAAGATGCAAAGGAGTCCAACTTATAGTGTTTGATGAACAGAGAAGGTGAAGCCCAAGTTGCCACCCTGAAAACCTCCTCCAGAAAGGCCTGAGTGGCCTACGCCAGCAATGTGGCCGCACTTCTTGTCGAATGGGCTGCTATTTTTGGAAGTACCGCAAGTCCCTGGGATTGGTAGGCTTTAGAGATGCACATTCTGATCTTTCTCCCCACAGTCATTGGAGTGACCTTGCAATTCATGGCAGAGGGTTGAAATGATACAAAGAGGGATTCAGACTTTCTGAAGGGGGAAGTTCATTTAACATATATACGAAGGGCCCTTTGAACGTCCAGAGTGTGCTACCTTTTTTCTAATATATGGACAGGATTTGGACAGAAATCAGCTAATATCAGTTCCTGGGCCCTGTGGAACCAAGAGTTTACCTTTGGCATGAACGAAGGGTCCAATCTCAAAACAATTCAGTTGGGGTGAAAAATACAAAGGTCCTTCCTGATAGATAAGGCAGCCTAGTCTGAAATCCTTCTGGCCAAGATGATGGCTACCAGGAAGGCAAGAAAAAAATTGCAGAGAAGTAGATCTCAGTGGTTCAAATGGGGCCTCAGTAAGCGAATGCAGTATGTTAGAGAGGTCCCATGTGGGATATCAATGAACCATTGGAGGCCTCAGATTCGTAGTCCCTTTAAGAAATCTGTGTACAGTGGGATGCCCGGTTAGGGATTCTAAGCCCTCCAATGAAAGTGCAGGTTGCCACCTGCCATTGTAACATGTTGGGTGACAGGCCCTTGTCAAGTCCTTCTTGAAGAAAGTCCAGCACCTGGGTAACCGAGGCCTCGGTAGGGTCTATCCCAGATCGTGAGCACCATTCTCAGTAAGCCTTCCAGGTCGCATCATAAATGTAATTGGTGGAAGGTCTCCTAGAGGCCTGAATGGTTTGTTTCACCTTGAGAAGTAATGGTCCCAGATCAGAGATCCCCACTCAATCTCCAAGTGGTCAATTGGAACCACTGGGATTCCAGATGTAACAAGGATCCCTGGCTGAAAGATACACTGTCTGCTGGAATCCTTCAAGGATTGGCCATAGATAGGATTACTAAGTCTGCAAACCATGGCCACCTGGGCCAATGAGGAGCCACAAGTATGAGCTCTTTCTCCCAATAATTTCTGTACCACCCTCAGGATCAGAGGCAGAGGAGGAAAGGCATAGAGGAGCTTCCATGGTCAAGGGCTGCATAAGGCATCCATCCCCTCCACCCCTGGAACTGCAAACCTGGAGAAGAATCTTGGGAGTTCTGAATAGGAGGCTACTGAGACTATTGTAGGGCTGCAGATACCCTTTGCTTTATTGTCTCCACTAGTAGAACTGCATGTTGAACTGCTCATCTGGATCCAGTCTCATTGCTGGATGGAGTGGGTGTGAAAGTGACCTATGTAGCCACTCTGGTTCTTTGTACATTAATTGCTAGCTGCTCTGTTGATGGGCAGATAGAGAAAAATTCTTTTCCCTCAGAAGTTTCAAAAGGGATTTCAGGCTCTTGCCATTTAAACTGTTCTTCAGTTCCCTCTGTGGCCAGCTCCTGCAATTGCCTCCTGTCATTGTGATGACACCTGGCTCATCTTTTCCATGGCCACTCCTCATTTTGGTGGGAATCAATACTGGTGCTGTTGGAAACAGCTTCTAGACTTTCTTAGGCTGCTTCTTTCTGCCCCTTTGCCCACAGCCTGTTCAGCATCCTGTGTCTGTGATGCTCATCCAGCTCTGCTGCCTTGGAGCTCTTTTGAACCCCTGCAGCCTTGGCTCTTGGCTTGGGGTCTTCTGCTGAAGCTGTCACACCTGGTTCTGAAGGGCCGAGAGAGAGCGTGATGGCCTGTGAGCCATCTCCTCCGCTCTCCTGTTCGCATGGCTGGCATTTTCTGAGGAATCTGCCATTTTGGCTAACTGACAGGCAGCCTCTTCTCCCTTTAATCTGCTGACCTGTGGCTCTGAAGGCATAAGGAGAAAGACTAGAACTTTAGCCAGTGAAGGGCAAAAGTGGGAAAGCTGTCAAAATCCCATCACCAATGACAGCTGCCTTCGCGCCCTTTTTAAAACACCACCATGGATTAAAAAGGCTCTAGCAGCCATTTAAAGCCTCATGCTAGCCCTCCCAAGCCAAAGCAATAAGGGTGTGGAGGTATCCTTAGACACACTGCCCTAAAAGCCTCCTTACTTGAAGGGAATCAGCCCTCAGCCAATTTGTCAACTTCACTCCAGGCCAAAGCCCAGAATGATCAGACTTTTGACAGCCACTCAGTTGGTAAACCAGGAGCCAGCTGTCACATCGATAGCATTCAGGATTGGATTTCTCTAATTTTAAACAATTTAATGTTGAATTGGAAGAGCAATGAAGAAACATGTTGTCCTAGCTGCTTGACTGAATCAATTTCTGGGGAATCCTTAGCAACAGGGGAGTGTCCTCACAGATTTGACAGTCCAATTAGCTAACGACAACTGACAACCCAATCCTGGATGCTATCTCCACCACAATAGAGAATAATTTTGATTACTGAATTTCATATAAATGTGGAAATAGAATAATCTTCTAGGGTAAGTGCCAACAAAAATTCAGAATCAAAATCATATGTATTCTAACAGATGCTTTTAAATTATATTCCTTTCTATCTGAAATGCATTTCAAATGAAGAGAGGTGGTACACATAATGTCATACCTATTCTCATAAATGTAACCTTTGCTTGAAAACCTCCAGTAATGGAGCACTCATAACTCCAGGAGGCAGGATGTTCTATTGCTTAACAGCTTCCCAGGAAAGTTGCTTTGATTTTGAGTTTGAATGTCTCTCTGTTAAAGCTTCCACCCATTGATTCTTTTCCTATCCTATCGTCAATTGCATGCAATATAAGTCCAACGCCCTATATAATCAGGGCCACGATGTGGACATTTTCTGTTTCTATATTCAAGCGAATATGATCTTCAAACTAAATAATTACAGACTGTGTAATGAGTACACAATCCCATTCTCTGATAATTTTCAATTTTTGCTACATACAGCCATTACATTGTAAAAGTGTTCTGGTTTTCTACACCTTCATGGAGACGTAAAAGAATGTGGTCCTTGCATGAAGGAAGTCAATAGTGTATAAGACAAACAAGATAAGCATTTCATCATCCAAATAGTTTCCAGTGCCAGTTTTCTGAATTTTTTAAAGGATTTTTTTGCAATACAATGGGAAATATTTATTATATAAAGACACTCTTTTGTTCATTGAACCAAGTTTTTTTTTTCAGAAAGAGATTGTTCCATTATTTGCTTTGCAATTATTTTCATTGGAGAGGCAAGAAATGATCTTGATGTTTTCTGTACAATCCTTTCCCAATATTTAGTTATGAAATTACAAAACAAGGACTAAAATGCAACTATAACTATAACAGAAAAACAGGAATACAGTTTAAAAGTTATATTTTGTAAAAGAGTTTCTTGACAATCTATATGAACATATGCAGCCAGAGTTTGGAGAAGCTTTTAGCTCAATGGTGTACCTAAATTAGTTCTTAAGTCAAAAGAGCCCATACATTATTTAAAGAGTGACTCATAGAGAGGTCAAAAGGCAACCAATTGGTTCTTACAACATGTCCTTACAGGTTGGCAGAAAAACAGTGTTTTCTTTAAAAGAACTAGTCTCAATTCATGCACTAAGAAATGAGGCAATCATTTAATTTTATTATTTAATTAACCTATAAAAAGAGTAGTTAAAGTATTATTTGACTATGACCATGTAGATCCCAAGTGCTAGATTTCTGCATTTTCAATTACATTTTAAACTACAATATTATTTTTTTCTGGATTTTCTGGTTCTTAGAACAGCTTGCATGTATTGAAGGGACAATATCCCTAAGAAATTTTCACAAAAAGATAGCAGCAAGATTTCAGTGTAGCTTGTGTATTAGATGTGGTATCAATATTACTATTATCTTGAAATCATAGAATGATATTAACAGGTTAAAGTCTCTCATACCATAATGAATGGTATGAAATCTCTCATATAATGAATTTTTGTTACATTTGTTTTTGATTATGTATAGAAACTTGATGACTAAAGGACATTTTTTTTCCTGCAAAAAAATGCAGGAAAAATTTTAGAGAGAGCACTTTGGTCTTAGCTAAGTCAAATGAAAACACTGTAGACAAATTTAGCTTGCTTTACCTTGCAACGATGAATGTTTTTGTGTTAGTATGAATGACTATGCTTTGTGATGTTGATCTGTTTCTCACAGTTTTACTGTTTAATTCTTTACCATAGAGACTCCAGCAAAGTCCCCCATCCCAACTATACTAAATGTACATGAATATTCAAGTGCATTTTTTTCATGTTACTCAGGCATTTTATTGTATGTTTGTGTTAGGCAAATTCATAAATCAAACCATTCCAGAGAACCGAGACAGAGTTCAAATATCAGCATTTGGGCAACAAAATATCAGGATGGCCTATTCTGGGTCAAGGCACAAGCACAATCCCTTGCCCAGGCTCACAAACAATAAACATTGTTTCCATAGTGAGCTGACAAACATGGGGCTTTATGCAAATTTCTATAACTACAGGATAGTGCAAAACTGCAAAGCTCCCAACACTTATTTTTACATGCATACCTAGAAAATCTTTTAATCAGCATGCTGACCTTGCCAGAGACAGTGACTACTTTAAGGAAGGCTATGTCCTTCTTATAAACACTCCTTTCTAATGCTTTGATTATTCTACCCTGATTCAGCAGATGCTCAATAAATTTAGCATTGCTATAGGATTATCTAGATGTATTGATTTAAAGTTAAATTAACTCAGCTGATGCTCACCAACTTGATCTGGCTACAAAATCATGCAAGCATGCTATGCGGCTCTTCACTAAAATTGTATTCCCTGGATGGTCCTCAGCATCTTTGAAAAGCCTCTGCCTTTTCTTAAGTATTTTAGTGTCAGCTCAGTCTCATGGCTGGGAAACTACAGCAGTGAATCTGAATCAGAGTCCCGATTTTAATGAATATAAGAAATTATAATGGTAGTAACTGGTTTTTTTCCCCACATTTCACTTTCCCCTCGTTTGAGGTTTAGGAATTGCTTTAAATTATATTAAGCTTATTATGTGGTCAACTAGGGATAGTAGTTTGTCAACTTTGCTATCCTTAGAAAGCTAAGCAGGACTGTACTTTGTACTTGGAATGGGGATCCCCACCAGTGGTAGGATTCAAAAAAATTTACTACCAGTTATGTGGACATAGCTTGGTTGGTGTGACATGACTTGGTGGGTGTGGTGTGGCTTGGTGGGCATGATGTGGCTTGGTGGGCATGGCAGGGGAAGGATACCGCAAAATCTCCATTCCCACCCCATTCCAGGGGAAGGTTACTACAAAATCCCATTCCCTTCCTACCCCAGTAACCTGTTGAGTTAACTGAGCCAATTCCATAATATTTTAATGAAAGCTATAAATTTGTGTTTATGTGGCCACAAGAAAGTGATTTGAATAAACTTTTAATTTTATCTTTTATTGGGTAGATACTAGTATTTGCATGTGTTCTGGCTCAAAATGATAAATATTTTACTGATTTTCAACAGAAGGATCTGAGGTTTCATATATAATCCAAACTTCAAAAATGTCATCAAAAAAGCAAACGCACAACAAAGAATGTTCTTTCTGTACCAACTCAGAAAACTCAAAGTGCCCAAGGAGCTGCTGATTCAGTTCTACAGAAGAAATATTGAGTCTGTCATCTGCACCTCTATAACTGTCTGGTTTGGCTCTGCAACCAACAAGACAGACAAAGACATCAATGGATAATTAGAACTGCAGAAAAAACAATTGCTACCAACCTGCCTTCCATTGAGCACATGTATACTGTACGAGTCAAAAAGAGACTCTGAAAATATCTACAGACCGTTCACATCTTGGACATAAATTGTTTCAATTTCTTCCCTCAAGATGACATTATAGAGCATTGCACATCAGAATAACTAGACACAAGGACAGTTTTTTCCCAAATGCTATCACTCTCCTAAACAAGTAATTCCCACAATACTGTCAAACTATTTACTAAAACTGTATTACTATTCTTCTTATCCTTCCTATTACTTATCTTCTCCCACTTATGACTATAACCTTGTTGCTTATATCTTTACAATTAATATTATTTTATTTAGTTTCCTAATATGAATTGATTGCTTATTTAGTATCCTATGACTATGATGTTGTATCTTATGATTCTTGATTGATCTTTCTTTCCTTCATTTCTCATAGTTTCATTGTTTATTTATTTATAATGTCTGAACTTGATTTGACTAGCTTGTACTGTACATATGGTAGTACAGTCATGAACTCAGTAACTCTTGCTGCATGAGTCTGCATATCTCCTCATTCATTGTAACGATAACAACTTTATAGAAAATATGTTTCTGTATGCTTTTTTGGAAATTTCCAATATCTATGGAAATTTCCATTATCTAATTTTCCAATATCTATGGAAATTTCCATTATCTAATTCTCTAATAAATAGACTTATTTTTCCTTGCTATTCGTTTACCTTGAATTTTCCTTTTTTTTAAGTATTTTTTTTAATTTAATAAAAATATGAAAAATTAAAAGAAGACAAGAAAAAAGAAATTATATAATTACAGGGGTTTTGCTCTTCTTTCCATTATATAGTTATCATTCTTTCTCCCTTTCTCTTTCCTCTTTCATTTTTAAAACTTTTTACACAAATTCATAAATCTCAATTCAATTTTTCTTCTTTTAACAAAACATCTATACATGATTTAACCTTAAATTTTGCAAAATGAAAAATATAAGTGAGTTTTTTTTTCTCATAGGTATTCTGGTATTTGTGATTGTATTTGTGTATTCCGAGAAGATCTTAAATATTTATTTCCCTATTACAATTTTTTAAAAAAGAGTCCATCTTTACCAGCTGACAGCCCTGATAATGTGCTACTGTCTTTTGTAATGATGTGTTGCAACCTGCTCCAAAAAGTCACTTTAGCAAAGTGCATCATTTGCCTTATAAGTAAAGGTCAATTAGCAAGAAATCTTTGGGGTTGCTAGAGATAAAATAGCTGTCCTTGGAGAATACAATCCTGCAATTCTTTGAAGTTCTTGAATTCTCTGATTGGCAGGGAAGTATTTTCCAGGTTCTTCTATTTCCCTGCTTTCTAAGTGATTCTATTGATTTACATTTTGTAGTATGAATAAACAAATTAGAAGGCATGATTCTCTGAATTATTTGCAATAAAGGCATAGAAAGCAAAATAGGCTTTCTCTTTGGCAATGACTTTTTCATATGTATTTTAATGATTTTTTTCCTATGAGAATACATTTCTATTTTTTATGGCACAGGTATGGTTATTGAATAACAAGCAGCAATAATAAAAGTATATCAATGAGAGTGGAAAAAAGACAAGAAAATTTAAAATTGGGCAAGAAGGCTGAGCCTTTAAAAATGTCCCCAATTATTAATAGTTTTAGACTATTCATAGGAGTGACTGTATTATCTGAATTCAACTCTTAGCTAAAGCATATACAACAAGAGCAAGAAGGGTTATTTTGAAAAGCAAAATAAACTTTAAAAGTAGTAAATCTGAGAGATTTGCTAAAGAAATCATGAATTAACAATTCACTTCATAAAAGCTTGTGAATGGATCACTGCTTCAATGATTGTGAAACATTTGGGCTTAATATATGATAATCTATTAGTAATTAAAATTAAATGAAAATATTTTGCTTTCTGTCAGTATAATTCTTATTAACAAATGCTTAAGGCAAACAAAAAGATTGCATTTCAGACTCTAGATGGACAAAACATTATTAGATGAAATGATTTCCAAAGAAGAACTAAATGTTCTGTGTTTCCCGAATAATGTTAATATATTTGATACCATAATATCCCAGACTATAGAGGGCAGTATAATATGGCTTCCAGGGTTTCATATTGAAAAGGTGGATTGGTGTACAGTGATATACAGAAAAGAGAGAGGAAGCTTCTATGTTAATAACCACTGGTGCAAAGATGTTACAGTACTAAAGAAATATTTCAATGTGGACTTAGAGACACTATTCATCAATTGCACACCCTAAAAGAATGTACTCACTGATACTATGACATCATATGTTAGCTTTTGTGAGGACATGTGTGTGCCTATCAAAGACTTGTGCATGTATAATAATAAATCTTAGTTCACAACTAAACTCAAGCAGCTACATTGTGCCAAAATTAGACCTACAGGAAAGGAAACAGTGTTTTGTACAATCAGGCCAGGAATGTATTAACAAGGGAGATTACAGTAGGATAGCAAAGAGAAGTCTGTTCAAGCAACTTCAACCCCCCCCCCCCCCAGTCTGTACAATCAAAGCAAGCCTGTAGCTCTAACTTTCTCTTTTAGCAAGTAAGTCTGTAGATATAACAAAGAGAAACTACTGAAAAAAGCTGGAAAATCAGTTCTCAACTAATAAACTAGCAAATATGTGAAGAAGCATGTAGAATATCATTGGCGACAGCAGACCCCCATTCCCTTATCAACAGATGACCTGAATGTATTCTATTGCAGGTTTGAGAGAAATCCCATTTATCTACCATACCTTCCACACCTCAGATACACCAACTAGTAGCCAAGGCTTCTACACCTATCTCCTACATCTATCTCTGCCCCTCCTACTTCTGGTGATCTTAGAAAAAGATGGGCAAGGTCTATTTCATAGACAAAGATGGACGAGGTCTATTTCATAGACAAAGGATTAGAAAATAACTAGGTCCAGACAGAATAATTCCTTCCTGTTTCAAAGCCTGTGCTAACAATTGGCCCTCATCTTAACCCACATGTTTAATAAATCATTAGATACGTGTTATGTCCTTTCTTGCTTGAAATGCTCTACTATCATCCCAGTTCCCAAGAAACTCCCCAACTAGGTCCTGAGTGACTGTATACTGGTTATTCTGATATCTGTATATGTGAAAGATCTTTGAAGAGTTAGTGCTGGTTCTCCTTAAAATCATCATGGATCCACTGTTAGACCCCTTGCAATTTGCCTACAGAACAAATAGGTCAGCCGATGATGCTGTCTATGTGCACTGCACTTCATCTTGCAACATCTTGAATCTCCAGAATTCTTATTTTTTGTTTGTGTGTTTGTTTGCTAGACTTCAGCTAGGCATTCAATACCATCATTTCAGAAATTATCCACTCTAAACTAATTCAATTAACTGTGCCTGTCCATACTTATCAGTGGATTTTTGACGAAAAGCAACAGGTGACACTAGGAAATCACATCAAGTACCCAGCCAATTAGCACAGATACCCTTCAGGGCTATGTGCTCTCTCCCTTGCTCTTCTCTCTATATATTAAAGACTGTATCTCTTAGGATACTTAAGTTTGTAGATGATATAACAGTCATTGAACTTACTCAAGACAGTGATGAGTCTGCATATAGATGGAAGATTGAACAACTGGCCCTATAGTAGAGTTTGAAGAATCTGGAACTGAACATGCTTAAAACTGTAGAGATGGGAGTGGATTTTAGGAGGACCCCTTCTATTCTATGACCTCTTACTATATTTGGGAGCACAGTATCAGTAGTACAGTTATTCAGGTTTTTGGCTTCTATAACCTCCCAGGATTTGAAAAGAACACCTAACATTAGAACCATCATTACAAAGATACAACAAAGAATATTCTTCATTTGTCAAATTAGAAAGTTCAAACTGCTCAAAGTTCAACCAGGAGTTATTCATACATTTCTACAGAAAAAATATGAAGTCTCCCATTTGAATTTCTATAACTATCTGGTTTGGAATAGAAACCAAACAAGATAATTACAGACTCCAAAGGATAGTTAGAATTGCTGAAAAGAACAATTGCAACCAGCTTGAATCATTTTATTAATTCTTCATGTGATACAAAATTGTGTTTAACAACCTACGAGGTAGAAAATAAGGATACAGGGAAAATACTATGACACACAGAAAATCTGATATGAAATCAGATAGCTAACATATAAATGTTAATGGATAAAACAATAATTTTAAAATAGTGGTTTATTTTTCATTTATTATTATCATAGGGCTTTTCATCGCTTAAATCATGCCAAATTGTGGTACATATTAAGGCTAATAACAATGTCAGAATATCTGATTTTCAGGACCTGTTACAATACAGATAATCCTCAATTTACAAACAGTTCACTTAGTGACTTTTGGAGGGAAAAAGTGACTTATGACCATTTTTCACAATTATGACCATTGTAGCATTCCCATGGTCATGTGATTTTACATTTGGATGTTTGACAACTGACTCATATTTATGATGGTTGCAGTGTCCCAGATTCACGTGATCACTTTTTGCAACCTTCAGACAAGTGAAGTCAATGGGGAAACCAGATTCACTTAACAACCAGGTTACTAATTCAACAACTGCAGTGATTCACCGAAGAAATGTGGCAAGAAAAGTCATAAAATGGGGCAAAACTCACTGAATAAATTTCTCAGTAACATAAATTTTGGGCTCAATTGTGGTTGTAAATTGAAGACTACTTGTACTCATAAAGCTAATTAAAAAAACTGAGTTTGCGGGGGTGGGGGGAGTCTTCACAATAGGGCAATGTTTGCTTTGCAAATTATTCAGAAGTGGTTTGGGCCTCATCCAAGAACAAAATTTCTCTGCTGCCTGTTTTCAAACTTCTGCATTTAATTGGTGAAGCACATTGTCTGTTTTATGAATTGCATCAAAATTTATTGAAAAACTTCCCATTCAGAAAACCAAGGGAATGAGACCAGATCTTGTTCTATATTTGTTTATATTGTTTAGCAACCAGATTTAAAAGTATGGTTGGATATAGAAATTATTTAATTGAAATTGGAGCATTAAGAATGTGCATTAAAGCATTAAGAATATGCAGACATTATTATCTGAAACTAAATAAGACTTAGAGCTTTCTCTTTTTACCGTGATACATACTAACTGAAAACCAAGATGATATACCATAAATTGGTATCACAACTTAAAATACAAAAATATTCATGCATCCTTATTATTTATTATTTATGCATTAAATCATTACTTAGCAAATGTATAACTTTCTATAAGTAGTATATATGTTTCCCCATCCAAGTAGGCACTTGTTTGTCATATATTTTTTAGCTTGCAAGAGCAGAAGATGTTGATGATGAGAATATGGTTTGGCTTGTCCTGTTTGAAAGTATAAAAAATGAGTTAAATCTTCAGTTATTGCAATATAAAAAACTTATTGTACCATTCATCTAAGGATAAAATTTATTATCACCATTCTTGCCACTATCAGCAAATAAATCACCAGATTTTTAGGTTTTATTTTCTTATTGTCTTCAATAAATATAAATCAAAATGTTCAGATATGAATCTTATTTGGCTTAATTTTCTACAAATGTATTCCTTTTGTCTTTCCAAAATAATATCCAAGCTGTTAAAAGGCAGTTCATTTAGTTTGACAAGTTAAGTCAAAATATCTGCAAGTAGGCTGGGAAAACAACCTCACAAATAGTTCTTAATGAACAGGATTTGAATAAGAATACAATATTGTCATTCTTTGGCCAAATTAAACAAAATTATATCACAATAAAGACAAAGATAATGCTTGCTGAATACACACTTGATGGCAAAGAAATGAAGGCTGTAGATAGTTTTGTTTTGTTGGCTAATAAATAAATAAACATGGACAGCATGCTGAAAAAAACCTATGTATTATATGAAGCTTATATTGAGAAAAAAGATAGAAAACCTTCATAATATGAATTTTACTCATTAGAATATCTGGAGTGATAAAACAACTAATGAACCAATATTGGATAAAATGCAAGTGTAGGAGTGGTCCCTACCATTGGAAGAGGCAGGGACCATTGGTGTAATGGACTATCCTGAAGAGATGCAATGGACTATACCAAAGCAAAGTTTTCCAGGAAGATGAAAACACATTCAAAGGAAAAGGTGAAATAAAAGGTAATGCAGTCTGGAGATGAATAGGAAAAGAAGAAAAATAAAATTGCCACTCCTTAAAATTTCCTGGGATATATTAGTTAGGGTGAGAATAATAAAAGTTTTTATCTGCCTATTGCGGATTCTACCTATTGGTTATAAGCAAATAAATAACTGAATTTTGGCTATATGTATGCCATTCCTGGCTGCTTGTAACAAAAAGTTATCACTCCCTTGCGGTAATGATCAGAAATGTGCATATGAAAACATTTGGGCATGTGATGAACGCATGTTGTAAAACTGATTATGTTCAGCAACGAAGAAGAGGTAAACAACTTTTAAGGCTGATGAAAAGGATCAAGAAATTATTGGAATACTTTGGAAAATCTACAGGTGGTAAGTAGAATCAGTTACAAGTTTTCAGAGTTTCAGTCACAAATTGACTTCACTGAACCTTACTTCATACTTAAGTGTCAGTAGAGGGGGCGTGCATAAGTGCACTTAAGGTGCCTATCGTCCCTGTCATTGCATTTTTATTCTCTTATTCTTGTTTTTGTTTGACAAATTCCAAGAAATAAAAAAAATAAAAATAAATTTTAAAAAAGCATATATGACAATTGCAGTAAATTGTGGAAATGTAATGAATGGTAGTTGCTGAAATGGCCAAATGTATTGCTGTAATTAGAGATAGGACATTGTCTAAGTTTAATGATGATTGGAAAATCCTTATTGAGTTTTTCTGGGGCAAAAATCCAGAGTCATGACATATGTTTTTGGAGATTAGAATAAAAAATAATAGATCATAGAAAAATATAAGAAATGCTATAATTATAAAAGAAGATATTAACTTATATTTATATTTATAACTGTGGTAAAAGAAAATTGGAAGTCTCTTATTTATAATCTTTTTTCCTTTCTTTGATTTCTGAACTGTTATCTCCTCTCTCTGTCTCTCTCTGTCTCCGTCCTCCCCTCAATTTCTACTCTAAATATTTCTTTTTGTTAGCTTTTATTCTGCATTCAAATTCTAATAAATTTTATTTTAAAAAGGGTGAAATTTGCCCATAAAGTACTGAATTTATTCAAACTAAACTTCACAAAGATTTAAGGTACCCTTAAAAGCATAAATTTCAACTCTATATTTGCTCTGGTTGTGGTCATACTTATTTTAGGAATGAAATTCTTGATGTGCTGCCAAAATTCTGGTGAGGTCTTAAGATATTAGGTGATGTTCCAGACTAAGTATTACGTATTAGGTTACCTATTATGTCACAATCCATACATAAGTAATTAGGTCATTTACCAAACTAGACATTTCTGTTATAATGATATACTTTTTAAAAAATTATGCTATTTTAAACTATTAATAATTTAAACAATAGCTTAATAATAATGTTTAAAAGCAGCTTTATTAATTTATTTGAAGAAAATACATAATATAATCTTAAAAAATAATTGGGGATATTGAGGTGGCAGAAATGAAGACGCAGAAGAAAGTGAAAGATTTTCCTTAGAAGTAAACTTTCACAAACTATGTTACTAATTACAAATATATGTCCTTCATTCTTGACTATAAATACTATGATTTCATAGGGAATCTGTATGGAAATAAATATTAAATATGTGCTTCAATAAGTTACAGATTTAGAAAGAATACAACAATGTGTTCCTTCCGTTATGTTGGGAAGAGTTACCAGTAAGAGAAAGTCAGGCTGCCAAATAACTTGATAGCAATAGCATTTAGACTTATATACTTTATACTTATTTAGAGAGTGCTTTTCAGCCTTCCCTCTCTAAGTGGTTTTTACAGAGTCAGCATATTGCCCCCAACAATCTGGGTCCTCATTTTATCAACCTCAGAAGGATGGAAGGCTGATTCAACCTTGAGACGGTGAGACTCGAACTGCCAAACTGCAAGCAGCTGGCAGGCAGCAGAAGTATTCTGCAGTACTGCATTGTAACCACTACATCATAAAGGCTCTGTATCCCAATGGCTGGACACCAGAAAATCTGATACCAGCCAGATCATAGAACAACTCAAAGTTGTTCAGTACAAGAACAGAAGTTGTAGAGAGACTTGGACCATAAGAATTATGATGAGTCAGACATACAGCAACTGAATGATATCATCATCATCATCATCATCATCATCATCGTTTTCATCATCACAACGATGTTTTAAATCAAAGTTAGCCATTAAAATAAATGTCTGTATTAGATAGTGAAGTGTAAGAAAAGGAACAATTATAATCTTTAATGTTAAGAAAAAAAATACTGTTTGGAAACTGATGACAGTATAAATTACACTGCTTGCTAATTTATGATGGAACTTCTCACTAATTTGATCTTTGATATCACCACAGTAAGTTATCAAAATCCATGTGGTACAAAAGTCACCAGTTCACCTATTTATATATGTATTTAAATATGTAAATTTAAATGTATTCATTAAATTTAATAAATTACATTTATTTAATCAAAAGCTGTTTAGTTTAGTGGCTAAGGCATCAGTCCAGAAATCAGAAAACTATGAGTTGCAGTGTTCCTGAGGCACAAAGTCAGTTGGGTGACCTCAGGCCAATCACTTTCTTAGCTCTACAATAGATAGTGCCAAATCCTTCTAAGATACTATATTAATGCCTTTAGACAGTTACCATTCAACATGGAAAACATATTCCACATCTTCTAGATCAGGTGTGTCAAACCCAATCTCATCACAGACCATGTCACAACATATTAGGATTGTTTTTACCTTGCGTATCTGGCTTGGACATGGCCTATGTGGACCATATCTGGCCAGCAGACTGTGTGTTTGACACCCATGCTCTGTATAATGGTTACTATATACAGCACATAGAAATAACCTGAATATTCAGCATATACTGGAAAGAGCTTGGTAGAAATAACATTATTATGTGGGAATAACTTTTCTGTTATTAATGGCACATCATCCATGTATTTAATATGTATTTAATTTTTTTATGAGTCACCTTCCTGCTACTGTGCAAAGGACATGCTTCACTCAATCAATGACATATTGCACAACCACTCTAGGTTTAAAAAATGACTATGCTATAGATAAACATCTGGAAACAGAAATGAGATGCTATTTTGATAACTGTTCTTATGGCATTCCCAGACTCCTGCACAAGTGGATAGCTATGTTCCAAATGGTCAAAATAGGAAAGGCCTATCAAATCCAGCACCAGTTAATAGCAGTGTCCCACAAGGAAGTGTCTTAGGACCCACATTCTTTCTGCTTTACAACAATGACCTATGTGACAACATTAAAAGTAGCTGCATCTTCTTCACCAATGACATAAAATTGTTTAACACCACTGACAATGCTGTTGCCCTACAAAGCGACCTTGACTATGTGTCAGAATGTGTCAAAATGATTTTTGGCAACTCCAAATTTCAACTAACAAATGCTCTGTCCTACACATTGGCAAAAAAAATCAGAACACCAAATACAAGTTAGGAGGAAATGATCTTGTAGACCCTCACTCTGTCAAGGACCTAGGAGTACTTATCTCAAATGATCTAAGTCCCAGAGCTCACTGTAACAGCATTGCCAAAAAGGCTTTAAGAGTTGTTAACCTTATTTTGCGAAGCTTCTTCTGGCAACATTGAATTCTTAACTAGGGCATACAAAACCTTTGCCAGACCAATTCTCAAATATAACTCATCCACCTGGAACCCGCACTGAACATTAACACAATTAAGTGGATTCAGAAGTATTTCTCGAGAAAATACCCTACTCTTCCACTCACAATAATCCTATGCCTGCAGGTTTGAAATTTTGGACCTGGACAATCTAGAACTGTGCCACCTGTGGTCCGATCTAAGAATAGTACACAAAATTGTCTGTTACAACATCTTACCTGTCAACAACTTCTTCAGCCTCAATCACAATAATACATGGGCAATAATATATGATACAAACTCAAGGTGAACCGCTTCTAACTCGATTACAGAAAATATGACTTCAGCAACAGAGTGGTCAATGCCTGGAAAACCCTACCCAACTCCGTTGTTACAGCCTTAACCCCTCACAAGCTTCAACCTCAAACTTTCTACCATGAACCTCACCCCATTCCTAAGAGGTCCTTAAAGGGGGCATGCATAAGCGCACCAGTGTGCCTACCATCCCTGTCTTACTGTCCCTATTTATCTGTATTTATTCCCTTTGTTCTTATTTATGTTCATACTTATACTTGTTATCTTGTACATATTCGACAAATAAATAAATAAAATAAATAAATAAATAAATAAACTGATTCTTCCTTGAAGTAGTTGTAGTTGAGAAGGATCTCACAACTCCTTGAACTTCTGTGTGCACGGTACAATGTATATTGCATGCCTACTACAAGCTAAAATCTAGTAAATAAATCTTATATAAAAATTTCATCATTTTGTATCCATTAGTAAAGAAAAATGGTACCTAATATGTCAAGTGTAAATAATTTATCAAAATGTGGGGGATATAGATCAATGTTTTAAACTTCTAAGTTAAAAATAAATAAATAAATGGTACTTAGCATCTATTTTTTCAGTCTTTCTCTACAAATAAATTAATGTTTGCTTTGTGTGCAAACTGCACAAAATGCATCCATAAAGTCATAATCTAATTGGAACATAGCATACCACCAAACTAAATGTTGCCTTAAAGAACATATATAGAATTATTAATCTGTGTGGTCTGACAGTTGAAATAAAAACACACATTTTAAAAATATATCAACATACATCTCAGACAAAAGCAAGCAGCCAGTGAGTGCCACTATTACTGCACAAGAACAACATACATTCAGATTTATAAAAAAAGGAAGGCAGCTGCTTATGACATTAGCTATCAAAGTTATAGTCTCCAGGAAAGTGTGAAGAAGTTTCTGTATCATGATTTTGATTCTGTCATCTTTATCAGTATAGAAGTGATGTAGACACTGCCAGTAGGTAAGTACTAAAGGTGCATTGATAAGCATTAAACTCTGATCATTGAGGTTGTATCAGCAGATTGTAGATGAATGGGATTAAATTTAACACTGTCAATTGTGATAAAAAATAGTTTGGAGAGATTTGGTATATTCTGATTGCTTGTTTGAGCAGGCAAATAAGAAAGCAAGTCCAGTATTATTAGGGTTAAAAATGCGTGCTAGAAACACAAGTACTTAAAAAAATTAAATACAATAAAAGCACACTAAAAGGCAAGGAATTGTATTCTGTAATTTTCATTGGCATTTTTCAATCCAACACTAATCATTTCTTCTCTGTGTGATTTTGACTTTCACATCAATCTCAGCAGCTTGTCATGAAAAAACCAAAGGCCTAGAAGATCCCATTTACAACTACCAGCCGTGTGTCTCACTCTATCCCTGAAGCCGACACTTCCTGGAGTCATTAGCAAGATATTCTCCATGCAGAGTCATCTTTAGAAAATCTTCTGGCAGCAAATGGGGTCCCCTGTGGGTCACTGGCAAAGTTCAGAATCACTTCAATCAGAGCCCGGTAAGAAGAGCAATGGTAGCTTTTTGTAAGGAAATGATCACTCACAGCTGATGGTTTAGTCAAGGCCACCTGCTTGCCATCATCAATATCTGTACCATTAGCCTCCACAATCTTGCAATACACATGCAGCAGGGAATTGTTATGGTTTTGTAATGTCAGCCATAGCCTGAGTTAAAGGGCATTTTCTAATGGAATATATCCTGCTTCTCACCTTGTTTTCTCTGCTATCAATGCCTCCCCTTTCAGGATGGCTTTTTTCATGAACTTCCTCTTTTAACAGAGCCATGCCTGCCCACTTTGTAACTATTCCTGACCATTACTATACCCAATTGAAACTACCTGCTTGTCTTCAATAAAATGGACAGTCAGATCTCTGTCAGCTTTCTTGGCCACTGGTTTCATTTGCAGCTTAATAATTCATGAATTTGCCTGTCTACATGAAGAGTCATCCTTGGAAGCCTGTGGCCCAACTGGGATTGCTTAGATGTGTAATAAACTTTATCTTCCAAGACATATTTGCACTTTTCAGTCAGAGGTGGGATTCAATTTTTTAAACTACTGGTTCTGTGGGCATGGTTTAGTTGGTGGACGTGGCTTGGTGGTCATGTGACTGGCTGGGTATGGCCAACTCAACATCACTCACATTGAGGCATGCATCTCATCTGGCCTCTCATGACTGTGGGGATGCTGCAACAGTTGTGAGTGTGAAAAATGGTCATAAGTCACTTTTTTCAGTGCTATTGTAACTTTGAATGGTCATTTCACACAAGCAAAGTACCAGCAAAGGAGAGGAAAAAACTCCAGAGAAGTTCCTGAGACAGGAAGTCTAGTCCTGCCAAGAATGTAATAAGGGTTAACGGAGAAGCAGTTTCTGTAAGCAACACCAGAATGTTTCCTTCCTGCCTTCCTTACAGGATTAGGCCAGTAATTTCTTCTAACAACTGGTTCTCCGAACTGCTTAGAATGTTAACAACCGGTTCTAGTAAATAGGTGTGAATCTGTAGATTCCCACCCCTGGTTTCAGTCATCATGAATGACTTTCTTCAGAATTTTTTTGCTTTGGAGGGCTGCATGTTTGAGAGTGTATTTCCAATTACTATATGTAGAAATATATATCCTTTAGAAAAGCAAAAAAGCAGGCTGTAGTTATAAAAGTTTCCTCTTTCACTCCCACATATAAATTGGTCTCTGTGTTTGTTTTAAATTAAATTTTAATTTGAAGGTGGCTTTTAATTCTCAAAAAAGATGGAATGATTTAAACATGTATTTGTTCCTACATTTAAGGAGCATATTTTAAAAATTAAAGAAAAATAAAACTATATTAGGGATTTTTTCAAAAGCAATCAAAATAAGATTTATTTTAAAATATGGGATTAAAGCCAAGCTTTAAAGTTACTACCATTAATACAATCAAATGGAAGGCTTTATTAATTATGAACTTTAAGACTATCAGGCAGTATTTCCTAATGGAATTTGGAGCTATGTCATATCAAATCAGGCTTCTGACCTAATGACAGACATCTCATATGTTTATTTTGAAGATGTCCCTGATTAAAACTAATAATAATCTCCTATTCCAATTCAATATAAAGTGTCACATCTGATGATCTATAAACAAGCTATGCTTTAAATTATTACTAATACCTCAGAAATACTGTAAGAGGACCTAGGAAGTGTAGGGTTCAAATGTTTACAGTGGAAACATATATTGGAATATATTTGCTAAGTGCACCTACAAGCATGTAAATTCAAAATAATACAGAAATATTTAATTTCAGTTAGTATGGTGTATAGAATTAGATTTAAATCTAGTAAAATCTAAGTTTAAATTCTTGCTATGCTGTGAATTTTTCTTGGAGAAACCTCAGATTTACATTTATATCAATCACTCTCGGTTTTGCATATGTTCCTTCATAAATCCATTATATCATTTCCACATCAACTTGTAGAATTATTTCAAGTTTAAAATCATATTTAAATCCTTAGTTAATACGCATTATAGTACCTTTAGTGCATCTTATCCTAAATATATATTTTAGAAGAAAAAAAATGAGCAAAGGACCGTTGTAATTTTAGTTAGTAGTTGAATGCTTCATATTGGAAATATGACTCGGGTCAAGTTTGCTTAATCATGATAACTATTCAAATGCTTAAATATCTCTATATAACATAATTTCAATAAATGATCAAAGCAATCCATGAAATAAAGAATTCTTTTATGTAATAAAAGGTCCGACCTGACATTTTTTTTAATGCCTCGATTACAATAGTTAGACTGCTAGTAAATGCTCTACATAGGACTATTGTTGTGTTGTGAAAAAATGCTCTGTTGATTATTTTGGAAAGCCATAAAAGTGGGTGGTTTTAAGTATCTTAGGGGCAGATTTGGTGAATGGAAATTTTCCCCCTTTTTTGCATTTGGCTCTTTCTCTGATATAATTTTCTTTTCCTTTTCTTTTCCTCTGGAATTTTTAATTGACTCTTTTCCTGCTTCTATTTTATTGTTGTTATGGTTTACTGTTTACACCTTCTTATAGTAGAAGAATATGTAAGCCACTCAGCATCTTTACTGATCAAAGAGCATATAAACTCTAGTACTGGTAGTAGTTAAGCAGCTAATCTGTACACAACATTGAAATCATAGCTGATTGCTGCTTGTTTTTCAGATACAGTTCAAAATAATAATTTAATCTTCTAAGGTATTTATGGATTGAGTATCTGAAGGATTGAGTCTCTCATTAAGATATTAAGATATCTTGGTATTAGTGCAGGGATGGGATTCAAATGTTTTAACAACTGGTACTTTGGGTGTGGCTAGGTGGGTGTGGCTAGTGGGCATGGCCATGTGACTGGGTGGGTAAGTGCCCTTTTTGCCTCTTGGGCCTCAGGGAAGTCTCCGAGGCAAAGCAGTAAGACAGTGAGGAGGTTCCCGGCATAGCTGATTGTCAGAACAGCTGATCATTGAGAGAGGAAAAAAAGGAATACCTTAAGGAATGACTTGGCAGGGGAGAATGCAGTCAACGATGTTGGGCATGCACAAGATATCACGCATGCGCGATAAGGACTGACTGGGAGGGGAGGGCCAGCCAGGGGCATGATTTGTCCAGTTCTCCAAACTGTGCAGAATTCTGTAGAACCGGTCCAAACCAGTAGAAACCCGCCCCTGTATTAGTAGCTGCCCAAGATAAGATTAGTATCAGTACCTGAATATTTGTATGCAGCCTTCACATGCTATGATACATGTGGAATAAAAAAGCAATATTGCTGCAAATCTATCCTACAAATGTACATAATATTTATGTGCATGAATTTTGATTCTGTGTACAGGTCATCCTTGATTTACAATCACAACTGAACCCAAAATTTCTGTTGTTAAATGAGATGTTTGTTAAGTGAGTTTTGTCCCATTTTACAACCTTTCTTGCCACGGTTGTTAAGTAAATCATTGAGGTTGTTAAGCTAGTAACACAGTTATAAAGTGAATTTGGTTTCCCCATTGACTTTATCAAAAAGTTGCAAAATGTGATCACATGACCTTGAAACATAGCAGTGGCCTTAAGCCACTAGCATCTGATTTTTTACCACATTAGATATAAGTCAGTTTTTTCAGTGCCATTGTAACTTTGAAATGTCACTAAATGACTGTTGTAAGTCAAGGACTACCTCTAGTAGTGAAACATTATTTATTATGGAACCTATCAACATGAGCTTTATTAATAATGTCTGATCAATATAGGAGCCTCTCATAGAATCCTACTCACCCCACACATGAATATGAAAATGCATGGTAGAAATATAATTCAGAATAATAAGGCATAATAAGGTTCTTCCTAATTTAAAAACATACATTTTTGGTTTTATCTTCCTTCTCTCACCATTACAAGTTGCAAGGTGGTGGATTGGAACATGTTCCTAAAGAATTAAGGTAAGACTGAAAATATGTACAGCAAGCAAAATGACTGAATGAAATGTGCTAAGACTTCCAGGATTTTCAAGCATGCAAATCCTGCAGTATGTAGTCAGCATTATTTAGAGAGATTAATTTCCAAAAGCATACATTTTCTTCATAAACAAATGGAATAATAATAAAGTAATCATCCTTGTTCAAACAAGTCTGAACAGAACAAAAGACACCTCTTAAGAGATTTGTAAAGCATACTGAGACAAATGATTTTTCTTCTTTAATCTGGGAAAGGTTCATTCAACATTTTATTTTATGTATTATTTTATTTTGAAATGCACAGAAAAAGTTCAAAAAGATTTTTTTTCTGTTAAAATATTCCTTACTATATTCCATGTTTGAAGAAAATGAGGTAGCGCTTTTTATAAATATGTTAAATTTGTGCCAGTCAATCAAAATAATATATAATCTCCCTTTGTAACAGACTAATCTCTTTCTCTCTTTCTCAGTCTCCCTCTCTCTCACACACATCTACATCCACACAGACAGGAGACAAAAAAGATAGTATATACTTTCTTTCTTTCCTCCCTCCCTCCCTCCCTCCTTCCAAAACTTTATTTTTTTAGTCTGCAATATTGAAAAAGAAGCCTTATCTATGATGAAAATGAACATTTTTGGAGCAGTTGTAATCTTAAATTGTAATCCAATAATACTATACCTGTTGGATCCCAGTTTGAGGAAAGCAATCAACTCAGAGTTTTAAAATGGGCAAAATCCAGGCTCATCCTTCAAGGTACAGTTTTCTTTGTTGCAGTGCTGCCCTCTGGAATAATCTCCTTCCCCAAATATGCACCCCAGAAATCCAGATGGCTGTAATCCTGGTTTTATTTAGGAAGTTATTAAAAACCTGGCTATTTTCCTAGGTTGGGAGTCCAGGTAATGATTGAGTTCTTCTTTGATAAGTTTGTTGTTGCTTATATGCTTGCCTTTGAATGACTATGTTTTTTTTATTGTTCCTACTTTTTAAAATGTAAGATCTTCAGAATCTTCAGAGTTGGGCATTTCTAAAATGGATAGATGATGGAGATAGAAAAATGCATAGAAAAACAAACAAAAAGATGGACAGATATTCCTTCTTGTTCTTATCCTTCTAAAAAGAAACCAGAAATACCCAAATAATAGGTCTTACAGGCATTAGAGCAGGGGTATCAAACTTAAGGCCTGTGGGCTGGATTCAGGCCATGGATCTTAGATCTGGCCTGGGGGATCTCCCTGGAAACAGTGAAGAAGTGCCTCTGCCAGCAAAAATGGAACTCGGGAAGGCTGTGTGTGGCCTTCCTGAGCTCCATTTTCACTGGCAGAGCACTGCAGGGGCCATCACAGCAAAACATGGAACTTGGGAGGGCTGTCCTGCAGAGCACTGCAGGAGGCTGTCACAGCTGAGAATGGCTCCTGCCAGTTTGTACCAGTTCTCCCAAACCGTATGTTAATTTTATAAGCAGTTTGGACAATCGGTTGTTGGAAGAAATCTTTTCCAATTTCACAGGGCTAATCCTGCAAGGAACGAAGGAAGAAAAGATTCTAATGTTAGCCTAATTCATATCTTGATTGCTGCCCCTACTGCTTTAAGTGTTTCAGAAACTGCTTCTGGGTTAATTGCATTGTAACAGCCTTAATGGTTCTTGGCAGTATGCCCAGACTTTCTATCTGTAGCTGAGCTTTTCAGGAGTCATTGTCCCCCCAGAGTTTTTTGAGGTACTTTTATTCCTGGGGCTTGAACATCTATTTACAGAAGGGTTGGCATAGCCATACTGCCTTTCATGTGATTTTTTTCCTTAAATCTGGATGATTACCTTGGATATCTTGTGAGGTGAGTGAGAACAGCTGGAATCTTTAAGTGGTACAAATGGATCTAATGATTGCTCCAGAAGTCTCTTGTCTATGAGGATTTTTCAGTCATCCAGGTTGTGGTTGTCCCGAAGGTGCTTTTTTCAAGAGGTAACTGGACTTACTTGGTTTCCAGAAAGTCCAGTTGCCTCTTGAAAAAGCACTTTTGGAGTATACTGCATTGCTTCAGATGACCAAAGCACATGATTGCTCACTGATAATAAGTGGATCTTCCTTCCAATTTGCTCTCATGATAATATGGCATAGTAACATGGCACCAATTGTAAAAAGTTAACACCCTACCCCTATCCTAGAAGAGTGAAATATTTTGAGAAATATTAAAAAGGAAGAATAAATGGATGAGAAATGGAGAAACATGTTTTCTTAGAGGGAAAAGTAGTCCCTACTTTCCTTAATAGCCCACAGCAGATGTCAGTACTTAAGAGATAAAGAGATAGGTAGCTATATTCATAGGCAAAAATTCCCTGCAGCAAGATCTGAACAAAGACAGAATGGGATTAACCCTTACTCAATATGTTAATTTGTTAATTTGTCTTTTTAGCTCAGCATTTTGTAGCCCAAATATGCCTACCCACTTTCTGGAGAGCTTAAATGACCTCTCTGATAAACCGTTTCACTTTATGAGCAAGAGTTGGCTGAATTTAAACTATTTTAATTCTACAGTGTGATCTGGCACCCTGCCTGATTTGTAACTCTGGGTTGCAGGTATTGCTGATGAAAAGGAAGGTATTCAGACAGAATGGTTTAGCATTCCATTACAGCTGTGATTCATTGATCTTCAATGTGTATTCCCCCATTTCTAATCTAATGATTGGTATTTAGGGCAGCTTTTTGCAAGCAAAGAAGCTTTTTGTATTTCTGTACAGGTAATCCTTGACTTACAACAGTCCATTTAGTAGACCATTCAAAATACAATGGCACCAGAGGTGGTATTCAGCAGGTTCTAACAAGTTCTGGAGAACCGGTAGCGGAAATTTTGAGTGGTTCAGAAAACTGGAAAATCCCACCTCTGACTGGCGATTTACAGTATCCTTTCTCTGCCATGCCCACCAAGCCACATTCACAGAACCAGTAGTAAAAAAATTGAATCCCACCACTGAATAGCATTGAAAAAAGTGACATGACTGTTTTCATACTTATGACCATTGCAGCATTCCCATGGTCACTAGAGGCCAGAATGAGGCTAAGTGTCCCTCGATGTGAATGACATCATTTTGGCCATGTCCACTCAGTCACATGCCCACCCAGCCAATCATTAGGCCAGAGAACTGGTTGTTAAAAAATTTGAAGCCCACAACTGTCCATTTTCACTGGCAGAAGTACTGCAGGAGGCTGTCACAGCTGAAAACAGAACTTGGGCAGGCCATCTGCAACCTTCCTGAGTTCCATTATCACTGGCAGAGCACTGCAGGAGGCCATCACAGCTGAAAATGAAGCATGGGAGGGCCAAGCGCAGTCTACCTGAATTCCATTTTTGCTGCAGGAAGCCATCACAGCCAAAAATGGAGCTCAGCTCTCCCGAACTCCATTTTCTTTTTTTAAATAAATTTTATTGTTCTTTTACACTTTAAAAAACAAAATTAATCATTAACAGCACTGTAGCATCATTATTATATATATTCATCTCTTATAGATATTTACATTAATATACAAAATTATGTGATTACATATATTTATCTATAGTATTCTTATCCTAACTTTCTTTATTTCCTATTTTCCAGCCAATTATACAACATACCCCAAATTTCATGATATTCCGACTCTTCATCTTTTAATTTTAAAGTCAATCTATCCATTTCGGCACAGTCCAAGATTTTTTGAATTACCAATTCCTCTGAACGAATATTGTTATGCTTCCAACATTGTACATATGTTATTCTTGCTGTAGTTAATAAATGTAACACAATATTTTTAATCTTTTTAAGTATTCCTAACATGAATAACTCAGGTTCAAATTCTATTTGTTCTTTTACTTTTTCTTATAGCCACTGCTTAATTTTGGTCCTGTATCTTTGGGCTTCAGGACAGGACCACCATATGTGGTAGAAAGTGCCTTGTGTCTTTTTACATTTGCAGCATGCCGGGTTCGTGTTGGGGTACATTTTAGCTAATCTCCTTGGAGGTAGATGTCATCGATAGAACATCATTATAGGCTGATGATCCTGTTAATTTATAATTCCAATTCCAAATTTTTCCCATTCTGCTAGATCTATATTATGTCCTATGTTTTTGGCCCATGCTATCATACAGCCTTTTACTACTTCTTCTTCTAAATCAATTTCTATTAAGTATTTGTACAATTTGGTTATACATTTCTCCTCAGGGCCTGTTAGAATTTTGTCTAGTTGTTGCAGTTCTGTATAAATTCCATAGTGTTTTCTATGTCTTTTTTATACCTATTTTGCAGTTGAAGGTACGGCTACCAATCTATAAATATTCCTTGTTCTTTGAGTTCCTGGATTGATTTTAATTTCCCCTGATTATCTAAAACATCTTTATATTTTGCCATTTTACCTATATCCAAATTATTGGGATGTATCATGGCTTCCATTGTGGATAGCCATACTGGAATTTTCATGTAATATCTTACCCTAATTTTATTCCAAATTTGTATCAGAGAATCTCTTATGAAGTGTCTATGAAAATAGGTTTGTTTCTTAATTTCTTTTTCCCATAGGAAAGCATGTCATCCCCTTTGTAGGTCATGGCCCTCCAGGCTTAGTATCCTTTTATTATTTAAGTTAACCCATTCTTTGATCCAGGTCAAAGCTGCTGCCTTATGGTAAAGCTCCCAATCTGGGAGTCCAAAGCTGCCTCTGCTTCTACTGTCCTGTAACACTTTTAATTTTATTCTGGGTTTTTTCCCTAACCATATAATTTTTTTCAAAAATCTTGTTCATATCTGTAAAAAAAATTATGTAATTTTATGGGGATTGTTTGGAATAAGTATAAAAATCTAGGTAGGATGTTCATTTTGATCACCACAATTCTCCCTAATAATGATAATTGTAACTTCCCCTATAGTTCCAAATCTATCTTTGTTTGTTGTAGAAGTTTCATGCAATTATTTTCTTTTATTGTTATATCTTTTGCAGTTAACCATAATCCTAGATATTTAATTTTCTTTGTCATTTGAAGTCCGATTACTCTTTCTAATTCTTTTTTCTGTTCTTCTGTCAGTCTCTGGTGGAGACTGACTCTGAGGGAGAGGAGGAACAGCCAACAGGGAGTGGAAGGGTGGCTCCAGAGGTTGTGGAGGAGGCTGGGGAAGGGCAGAGGCCAGCTGAGCAGTCAGAGGAGGACCCAGGCCCATCCCCTGTCCATCCTAGGGCACGCAGGGAAGAGAGGATAAGGGAAAGACATAGTCTACTCGGGAAGAGAAGGCCTTGATCCTCTTAATGGGATGCAGGTGTGAAAAGTGCATGAGTTCGGACCTGCGTGCTAGCAAACACTGGAAACAAAGAGTGTTTTATTCTTGTATGAAGTTTATCTTGGTTGGCATTCTTCCAATTGACTATACCTGGTTATCTTCTTGAAGTTTGTAATTAATTATCCTGGTCTGTCTTGTAACTTTCTTCAGTGTGGTTTGTTTTTGATTTATTATTGCTTCGTTATCTGATCTTTGAGTTGGACTGTATTTCTTTCGTTTGGAATGTTATTTTGGAAAAAGTTTAATCTCCAACTGTGAACAATTGAACAGTGAAGCCAAGTTGAAGGCATTAAAGAACATTTATTTATGTTTTGGTTTTTATTACATTTGTGGAACACTCCGGATCATCACATCTTCTGTCAAGTTCTTAGTTAACATTTTAGTCTTTTGTCTATTAATTGTAAGGCCTGATTCTTCTCCATATTTTTCTAGTTCTTGAATTTAATTGTTTCCTGCCTCTATAGGATCTTTAATAAAAAAATACCAGGTCATCTGCAAAACCTTGGAGTTTATATTCCTCCCCTTTAACTCTAGTTCCTTTTATGTCCAATTCTAATCTGTCTGTCTAATTCGAATAAATAAAATTCCTAGCATCAGGATGAAAAGCAGAGGCAACAGTGGACAACCATGCCTTACCCCTTTCATTATTTTAAAAGTCTCTGTAATTCTTACCATTTAATAAAATACTCGCCTTTTGGGTAGGATATATAATCTTTATCATATTCTCAAATTTATATCCTAAATTCATATTTTTAATTTGTTGCACCATAAATTGTCAATTCAGATTGCCAAATGCCTTCTGCGCATCCAGAAAAACAAGTGCCACCTGTTTTTCTGGATGGGCCTCATAGTATTCCAAAATATCCAATACTATTCTTGTGTTGTTTCTAAGTTGCCTTGATGGAAGAAATCTATTTTGATCCGTGTGTATATTCGTTTAATATATTTTTCAATCTCTCTGCTATTATGGTTGTGAATATTTTGTAATCCGCATTCAGCAATGATATTAGCCTATAATTTTGAATTTGTCTACTGTCCATACCCTCTTTTGGTATTAGCGAAATATATGTTTCCCTCCACGAACCTGGCAATTTGGCTTCTATCAATACTTCATTATACAATTCTAGCATTAGTGGTTCAATCTGTTCACCCATTATCTTATATATTTCCCCTGGGAGCCCATCTGGACCTGGAGTTTTATTATTTTTCTGCTTTTTAACTGTTTGTTTCAATTCCGTCATCAATATTTCTTTGGATAAAATTTCCCTCATTTCTTCTGTTATTGGTAGAATCCCTTCCCTTTTAAATAGTCTATTATTTCTCTTCCTCTATTTCTTCATTTTTATACATGCCCTCAAAGTACTGATACACAATTCTTTCTCCCCCTTCCATTGTATGTTGAAATTCTCCATTTTTATCCAGAAGTTGGTGTTTTATCCTCTTCTCCCTCTCTTTTTTTAATCTATGGGCTAAACATCTCCCTGGTTTATTTGCTTGCTCAAAGAAATTTTGTTTCATTGCTTTTAAATTTTTACCATTTCTTCTTTCTCTAAAATATTAAGTTTGTGTTTGATTAAAATCAATTCCCCTTTAATTTTAGTATTATGTGGTGTTGTTCATAGTTGGATTTCTAGGTTTTTAATTTGTTCTTGTAATATATTCTGTTGTTTCCAGTTCTCTTTATTTCTTTTTGATGTGTATGATATTATAATTCCATGTGAATAAGCTTTTATGGTATCTCAAAGATTTTGTATTGATTTATGTTGTTTTGTATTCTCTTTGAGAAATAGTGCCAGTTCCTTCATAAATTTTTGGGTAAATTCTTTTTCTTTTATTATTTGTGGGTTTAAAGCCCATCTTCTTTTTATTTTCTATTGGTCTCTCCAACTTATTTTAAGTAAATTGTGGTCTGCCCAGGTGTTCGGTAGTATTTCAATCTTCCCCACTTCTTTTCCTATTTCCCTATTCATCCTGGCCATTTCAATCCAGAACCATGATTGATGTGGTTAGAGTAAAAAGTGAATTGTTTTTTTACAATTTTTGAATTGTTTTTTCCTTTACCTAAGTTCACTTGTCTCCATATATCTATTAAATTTAATTCTGCTATCATCTCCAAACATGTTTTGGTAATATTTTCTTTTTCGTTCTAGTCTTTTTACATAGTTCTTTTTACTGTCCACTATTGCATTGTAGTCTCCTACTATGCAGATGTTTCTCTGTCCCGTTTCTTTAATTCTCTCATGCAACTTTTTATAAAAATCTTTCTGATTTTCATTTAGTGCATATATTACCACTGATAATACTGGCTTCTGGGCTATCCATATTTCAGTCATTAGTATTCTTCTTGTGGGATCTGAATAGATTAAATTTGTTTTTATCTCTTCCCTAACATAAATAGCTATTCCTTTTTTTTCATCTGCTAATGCCATATATAATTTCCCTAATTTGGGGTATTCTAGGTATTTTCCATCTTGTTTTTTAACATGTGTTTCTTGCAAGCATACTATATCCTGTTTCTGTATAGCTAGTTTTGCCGATATTCTTTTTCTTTTGTTTGCTGAATTTAATCTGTTTATATTTATCGATAATAATTTAATTTCTTCCCCCATCCTCCTAATTGTATCTTTGTTTTTGCCTTCTGTTAGCCCTTGTATCTCTTTAGATTCTTGCTGCTGATCTTGAATCTTCCTCTTCTTGTTGCTCTTTCTCCTCCTTACTTATTTCCTCCTGGTCCCCTTCTTTGATTTCCTGTTGTTGTTGTTGCTTTTCTTGACTACTGGACTCAAGTTCCTCTTTGCTGTTCTGCTCTTTTTCTGGTCTTACAAGTTGCTCATAAAACTACTGTGCCTTCCCTAGAGTATCAATCTTAACTTTCTTCTCTTCCCATAACACTAGAATCCCTTCTGGGACTAGTCATCTAAAAAGTATAGGTTAGTTGCATAGTAGGAATCGATAATCTCTTCTCTGCTCCCTCACCCTCTTCGGACCTGCTTCAGCATTTGTATCTCTTTTCCTTGGTACCTCATTGGTTCATCCCTCATTTATTTTGTAAATTATGTCTCTAACTTTTTTCCACGTGACCTAATGTATACTTCCTTCAGTAGTCTATGTCTTCTAGCATAGTTTGTACTCACTTTATATATGTCGTCTAGTTCAGTCAGAATTTCGTTCTTATCTGTTTGTAGGGTTTAAGCTATTAATTTAAGCCTTATTAATTCTAAGTCTTCTTCTTTTGTTTCTACAACATTCTGGAACCTGAGATAGGAGGCTGCATGATCCATCTCCAAATGGATCAGGAGTCTTCCAAGTCTTTATTTATTGTTTCATCCTCTAGTCAACTAGCTCCAATTTCTTCTCCATTTGTTCCATTCATATTTCTACTGCTTTTATTGTTCTTTCATTTTTCTCCAATGCTTGCTGGATTGAGCCTACTTTTTCATCTAATTTATGTATGTCACTTTTCATCTCACTTTTCAATTTCCCCATTTCTTCTTTCACTTCACTTATCTCTGCTTTCATTTCATTTTTCATCATCATTTCTTGAAGTTTAATCATAGTTTCTTGTATTGTTAAAAGCATTGTTTGTATGTTTGGTATATTTGGGATTATACTTGTTTTTCGGTCATGAGCATCCCTTCGATTGATCTTTGTGTCAATGGAGAAACAGTCGCTGATATTGATGGATTTGGTGTTATTTCTTTCCCGGCCTTCAAGATTATTGTGGTAATGCTCGTCATTTCTTTTAGTATTTTGTTCTGTTTTTCTAAGATGTTATATATGTTGTCCTAAATTAACATTCAATAGTTTAATTATTATTGTCCTTATGTTTTATACACAATTCTGTAGATTTAACTCCATTTTCACTAGCAGAGTGCTAGCAAAAAAGCTACTATCAAAATGGCGATTTGATCACATACTTTGCCCTCCTCAGACACCATGAACAACCAGGCCAAGGAGAGCAAGAACATAAGCATCCTTGAGGAGGAGATAAGTACAACCTATCCCCACCCTGGCCGTGCTCACTCAGCCCCTGAAAATCAAACACAACCCAGATATGGCCCTTAATGAAATTGAATCTGACACCCCTGCATTAGAGCATGAATAAAGAGTCCAACTATGGACCAAACATGATATACAGTAATCATAATCTCTACCATTTTACCTTGAAAATTATGGAAAATGATATCTTAAGTGGTAAAAATTAGACCTTAGGAGAGAAAATTACATAAAGAAAAAGGACAACTACTTTACAGACTTCATGGAAAAATTATAATATCAGTTATGTATCATCTATTTAAGATAAAAACAGGATTAATTTGAATGCTGTAATTCTGTGGCTTTAATGCTATGGAAAAGACAATTTAGCAATCAACTAATCATTTCAGAACAAAATTGGTAGTATTAAAAAAGAAAAGAAAAGAAAAATGGTTGTTTTCTCCTAACTTATAATACAGCAATCATGATCTCCAATGCCATCATTCATGGATTTCTGTTTTCTTCAAATATAATAAGGTGAATTTGTTTTGTCATTGTCTATAAAATGGAGTATAGTCACCATGGTGATGCACATTCATGAGTAAAAAAAGAGAGAGAGAGTGGAAGAGAGGGAGAGAAGGAGAGAAAGCTTCAAGAAAAGTACAAGAAATGTTTTGTTTCTACAGGAAGTATATATAATGGATTTTTTAAAGATCAACCAAAGTAACTATCTTCCTTTTTTTCTGATGCTCAGATTACAATTTGAAATTGGTTCTGAATCCATGGGAAATTGTTCCTTATGGTTTCTAACATATTTTGATTTATGGGCAGAAATCTAATAGGAGGCAACGCTTTAAGCAAGCACCGATACAAGAACCAGAAGGAGAAGCTTTTGAAATGCAATATGTGAATCAGTTTTATAGATTATTTCCATGAAATGAAATGAAACTAAGTAATTTATAATGCTTTTGTAAGGCCACGCTTGGAATACTGCATTCAGTTTTGAGATTCTAGAAAGAGTGCAGAGAAGAGCAACAAAGATAATTAGGGGAGTGGAGACTAAAACATATAAAAAACAGTTGCTGGGATTGGGTATGTCTAGTTTGATGAAAAGAAGCATTAGGGTGATATGATAGCAGTGTTCCAATATCTCAGGAGCTGCCACAAAGAAGAGGAAGTCAAGCTATTCTCCAAAACACCTGAGCGCAGGACAAGAAGCAATGGGTGTAAACGAATCAAGGAGAGAAGCAAACTATGAGAAATTTCCTGACAGTTAGAACAATTAATCAGTGGAACAACTTGCCTCCATAAGTTGTAAATATTCCAACACTAGAAGCTTTTAATAGGATATTTGATAACTAATTGTCTGAAATGCTATAGGGTTTCCTGCCTAAGCAGGGGGTTGAACTAGAAGACCTCCAAGGTCCCTTCCAACTCTGTTATTCTATTCTATTAAGCATTAAGAGTTATAGCATTAAAGGATGAGGGTAAAAAGAAAGGTGACAACTTGAAAAAATCAAATTGAAAACATTTGTACAACAATGAGACACACTTTAACTACAATTGAAGTTATAATAAAGGATTTTTTAAATTGTATATACTATTACAGAATAGTTTCTGATGGATAACTTACCAAGCAAATTAACTTTATATTTGTACATTTTGAATTAATAGCTTGCAGAAGTATATGTTATTTAGCCAGGCATGGTTTTTCACATCACTATTTTTGAATGTGAAGTTATATTGTGGTTATTGGTCAACAGTGTGACACTCCATGTTTGCTTTAAGTGTGGAACTTGTCTGCTTCAATTTAGTAAAAGATGCCAAAGCAATTTAAACCTAGTCCTTCTCCTTGAAGGTAGTAGCAATGAAGCAATCAGTTGGCAGGCAGAAATAAGAAAAGTGCAATGTAGTTTTTCATTAAATTTCAGACTTGGAACATTCCACAGTTAAAATTAAAGTGGATGTTACATATGGAATTCTGGATGCTGTCATTATTACTTCCATTAGGGTTAAATCTCTGTTGAGATATTCCAAGCAAACTAAGATTATTAGAGACAATTGGCATCAAATTTCAGCACTACTATTCATGAGCAGACAGGCAGACGTGTTATGTCTTTCAGTTACCATTTGAGTTGTCATGAATTATAGGCCCTAGGATATGGCAAGACAATCACCCAGAAAACTCAGTAGCTCAGCTGGAAGAAAAGTGATAAAATTTGATCAATTAATAAAACTGAAAAATTTTATGATGGCTACAATGTTAACATTTTTAAAAAGATTTAGAGCATTTACATTTCCAAACATATAGCTGATCATACGTCAATAAACTGTCACATAAATTAATATGATTCCTAACCATGAAAGATATATTTAAAAAATCACAGGGTGTCTTTGGGATTGTACTTCTTCAGAATAAAATATAGAATTGGAGAACAATGACCTAATGCAAAATTCTTTAAGGAAGGGTATAATTTGGCCACTGGAAATCTGGGAGAGTATTAAAAGTTTGAAAAAGTTTGAAAACTATTCTAGTAACAGATTGTGAAAAGATTATAGGGAATTCAAATGCCATGGGCTTTGATCCTATTAAAGTACAAGTAGTACAGAACAGACATTGGTTATTTTGTATCTATTATGTTTTTATTACCTCCCTGGACACACAGGGAATTTGTCTTGGTGCAAATACTCTCAGTATACATAAAAGAAAAGATATATTCATCAAGAGTCAAGAATTATAAGGTACAACACTTAATGATAGCCATAGGGTACAATAAGCAATCAAATCATACTAGGAAACAGTCAATATAAATCATGAGGATACAAGCAACGAAGTTACAGTCATACAGTCACAAGTGGGAGGGGATGGGTGATAAGAAGTGATGAGAAGGTTAACAGTAATAATAGTGCAGACTTTGTAATAGTTGAATAGTGTTGAGGAAATTATCTGTTTAGCAGAGTGATGGCTTTCGGGAAAAATTGTTCTTGTGTCTAGTTGTTCTGGTGTGCAATGCTCTATAGCATTGTTTTGAGGGAAGGAGCTGAAATAGTTTATGTCTTGGATGTGAGGGGTCTGTAAATATTTTCACAGCCCTCTTTTTGACTTGTGGAGTATACAGGTCCTCAATTGAAGGCAGGTGGGTGGTAATTGTTTTTTCTGCAGTCCTAATTATCCTCTGAAGTCTGTGTCTGTCCTGTTGGGTTGCAGAACGAAACCAGACAGTTATAGAGGTGCGGATGATAGAGTCAATAATTCTTCTGTAGAACTGTATCAGCAGCTCCTTGGGCAGTTTGAACTTTCTGAGTTGGAGCCGAAAGAACATTCTTTGTTGTGCTTTTTTGATGATGTTTTTTGATGTTAGGTGTCCATTTTATGTCATGTGATATAGTAAAACCTAGAAATTTAAAGGTCTCTACTGTTGATATTGTGTTGTCTAGTAATGTAAGAAGTGGTAGTATGGGAGGGTTTCTTCTAAAGTCTACCATCATTTCTACGGTTTTGAGTGTGTTCAGTTCCAGATTGTTCTGGTTACACCACGAGCCAAATTGTACAACCTCCTGGCTATATGCGGATTCATCATTGTCTTGAATGAGACGAATCACTGTTGTGTTATCAGCAAACTTCAGTATTTTAACAGATGGATCATTTGAGATGCAGTCATTGGTATATAGGGAGAAGAGAAGTGGAGAAAGCACACAGCCTTGGGCTAATTGTACAGGCTTCAGGTGTGATTCTGCCTAGCTTTACCTGCTGCTTCCTGTCTGTTAGGTATTCTGTCTGAAACAGAATTTCTACAGTAGTTTTGGGGATAAATGAATTGAATAGTCACAAAGTGACTGGTTATAAGTTGAGGACTACCTATAAACTGCAAAATGGGATCTTAAACTGAGCTACCTGAAATACAGCACAGTGATTAATTTGTCCTTATCATAATCAAACAGCAAAAACAACACAGCTATGTTAGTAAGAGTGTAAGATTCTTACAATGAGAAGTGTGTCATTCATTTCACAAATTCATTCATATATAAACTGAAAAAAAATACAATTATGAAAAGAAATGTGTCAGATTCAAGAGGTTTGTTCTGCTTCTACAAATTGCACACATACTTTTAGCTACAGTGACAGAATTTATATAGAGATAAAGTTAAGTTAGTAACGGTTGATAAAATCTCAATGCATAAACCACAGATAATTAAATTTCATGAAATACTTTAACAAGTCTTGCAATGGTTTTTCTCTCTGTATTTAAAAAGCAACAGCTGCTAATCTTAATACATGACCAACATAGGTTACATGAAGATATAATATACCAGAATGATTTTTCCTCCTTATCTTTTTGATGACCTTTTTCCTTTGTAAGTCAATGGAAACTTTTTTCTCCATTTGTGGAAATTTCTTTTATATAGGGAAAAATATGAATCTTTTATGGGATAAGAGATTTCAATTTAAAGGTAAAGGAGTGAAAATGTATTTGTGAAAATACGCTACAATGGACAAGAAATTAATATCTCAAAATTTCTAAGGTACTATTTCTAAGGTACTAACCTTGGTACAGCCAAGGTTAAGCAGTTCAAAATCACTTCAAAATGGTCCTGCTGTATTCTAAGCACACTTTTTAGTTCAAGGTTTCTTCTCTTTACCCATTAGAGCATAAGATCTTTCTTTTTTAGCATGCATACATAAGCATACACACACGTTAGGCACATTTGATACATACAGAATCAGTCAGAGGTAAATGTTTTAGTTGTTTTGTTTTTAAAATAAAGGATGCTTTAAACCAGGGGTGTCAAACTCAAGGCCCATGGGCTGGATGTGGCCCACAGGGCACTTAGATCTGGGGATGGTTGGAAATAGCAAATGACCAGCCCACGGTGGCTTCTCTGACATGAGTGCCTGCAGGTGTAGTTTAGGCCCAGTCTGGCTGGTGATGAGCAGCCTCCTGCTTGCTGCTGATTGACTAGTTCAAATGAGCAGCTTCAGGGGCATGGCAAGAGTTTGCAGTTCAGCCCAATGAGACAAAGAAAGCAATGCTGTGGCCAAGTCTAGGCCTTTTTTACTACCAGATGCCTGCAAAAGTCTTTTACTCAATTTAGTAAAAATGCTTTCCTTAGATTTCATGTTCTTACAGCTTTGCCGTCATTTGAATAAAACACTTTGACTCCTTTGCCAGTGGGTCAGCCTCTTCTGGAGCTCAGGAGATCCAAAAAGTAAGTAATCCATAGGAAATGGGATGGGGAGGAATAAGTAGAATCCTGGACAGTAGCAAAGCAGGCCCAGTCTGTGGGGATCTGGCAGGGCAGAATAGGGGAAAGAAATTGTGGGACCAGGAGAGCATAAGGTATCTCAGTGGATTGGGGAGACCTTCGATGGCCTGCTATAGCACTGGCCCTGCATGCTTTTCCTCACTCTGAGATACCTCATGTGCATTTAATGACCAGAGCATTCGATGAACAAATACTTTGGGAAAAGCAGGGAGTGATCATGTTAATTTAACATGATTCAATTAAATGAATCTTCAGGTTACAAATGTAATTGGCAGTTCTATTCATTCGTAACTCGAGGATTACCTGTATAATGAGAGTGAGGGAGGGTCTCAGGGAAGTCCTGCCTTAGCATGGACTACCATAGGTGCCCTCCCCTGACCTGAATCACATGTGATGCCTACTATGACCATGCCCACCCTGGCCACACCCACTATAACTACTCCCCCTTGGCATGCCCCGGCCCTGGCCCTGTGAAGTCAAACACAACCCTGATGTGGCCCTCAATGAAATTGAGTTTCACATCCCTGCTTTTTACAGTGTTATCTATGGAAATAGCAAGGATCCAATTCATTTACAAGATATCTTTGATCGTGGATCTAATGGTGCCTGTCTCTAATATACAGTGTCAGGCACAATTAACAACCACGTATATATTTTGTTTTTAAACCAATCATACATATGCTGCATCAGGATTGTGTTTGACCTCAGAGGGCCAGGGCCGGGGCATGCTCAAGGTGGGCGTGGTCATAGTTGGCATCACATGAGACTCTTGTCATGATTTATGATCAAAAACATTTTATTTTAAATACAATTGAAAATTTTTTTGACAGCTCTTTTCTATCAGTATATGTTTTGATTAGTCTTAGAAGTAAGGTTGTAAAATTCTCTTAAGATGGTCTTATTGTTTGTTAAATTAATTTAAAAATTATTTTATTTTACTATTCTACAAATATTTATTTAGAAGAATGTCAAGAACTAAGTCAAATAATTAATATAAGAATAGGCAATAGGTAGATACATTTTTAATTAAACTTTGGTCATAGATGGATTAATAAAACGTTCAAGTCAACTTTTCTATTGAAAAAATATTCTATTCTGTAATTCCTTCAAAATTCTGGCTTCTTTTTCATATTTTTCTTTTTTGTTTGCTTTCTTCATATCCTTTTCTTCTTTATCTTTCATTGGATTTAATAGTACAACATTTATTTTGGCTTTAATGGAAAATAATACCACCATGATGGAGCAAGTTTATTGTAGTAGCTAAGGCACCAGGTTAGAAACTAGGAGGCTGTGAGTTTTCCATTTGTATTTTTCTGCTCTTGTTGTATCTGGTGGTCTTGTTTAAGATGACTATGGTGGTGAGTGACTATTGTGTAGAGAAGGCTCACACATTTACCTGAAAGATCACTCAATGTAATTTGTAGGGAATCTGTCAGTCAAAATTTCTTAAATTCCAATTGGATTCCAGCCTTGAGACAGGCCCCCATCTTCCCCGAATCTTCAATAGATTACTAGAGATGTGCTATGTTCCTTCCTGCTTCAAACGTTCTACCATCATCCCAGTGCCAAAGAAGCCCTCCATTAAGGAACTGAATGACTACAGACCAGTTGCTCTCACATTTGTAGTTATGAAAATCTTTGAAAGGCTTGTGCTGTCACACCTGAAAACCATCACGGATCCGCTGTTAGATCCCATGCAGTTTGCATACCTAGCAAATAGATCGACAGACGATGCTGTTAACATGGCTCTGCACTACATCCTACAACACCTCGAATCTTTGTCCTCTTTGTAGACTTCAGTTCAGCATTCAATACCATCATTCCAGACACTTTTCTAAGTAAACTAAACCAACTAGCAGTACCTGAACACGCTTGTAAGTGGATCATAAGCTTCCTAATATACAGGAAGCAGCGGGTGAAGCTAGGCAAAATCATATCCGATATCTGTACAATCAGCACAGGGCCCCCCCAAGGCTGTTTGCTATCTCCACTTCTCTTCTCCCTATATACCAATGACTGCATCTCAAATGATCCATCTGTTAAAATACTGAAGTTTGTTGATGACACAACAGTCATTGGTCTCATTCGAGACAACGATGAATCTGCATACAGACAGGAGGTTATACAACTTGCCTCGTGGTGTAACCGGAACAATCTGGAACTGAACACACTCAAAACCGTAGAAATGGTGGTAGACTTTGGAAGAAACTCTCCCATACTACCACCTCTTACAATACTAGACAACACAGTATCAACAGTAGAGAGCTTCAAATTTCTAGGTTCTACTATATCACATGACCTAAAATGGACACCTAATATCAAAAACGTCATCAAAAAAGCACAACAAAGAATGTTCTTTCCGTGCCAACTCAGAAAGCTCAAAGTGCCCAAGGAGCTACTGATCCAATTCTACAGAGGAATTATTGAGTCTGTCATCTGCACCTCTATAACTGTCTGGTTCAGTTCTGCAACCCAACAGGACAGACACAGACTTCAGAGGATAATTAGGACTGCAGAAAAAACAATTACCACCTACCTACCTTCAATCGAGGACCTGTCAAAAAGACGGCTGTGAAAATATTTACAGACCCCTCACATCCTGGACATAAACTGTTTCAACTCCTTCCCTCAATACGATGCTATAGAGCATTGCACACCAGAACAACTAGACACAAGAACAATTTTTTCCCGAAAGCCATCACTCTGCTAAACAAATAATTCCCTCAACACTGTTCAACTATTTACAAAGTGTACACTACTATTACTGTTAATCTTCTCATCACTCCTTATCACCCATCCCCTCCCACTTGTGACTATAACTTTGTTGCTTGTATCCTCTGTTTCCTAGTATGATTTGATGTTGATTGTCCCCTATGACTATTATTAAGTGTTGTACATTATGATTCTTGATTCTTAACGAATGTTCCTTCTTTAAGTATACTGAGAGTATTTACACCAAGACAAATTCCTTGTGTGTCCAATCACACTTGGCCAATAAAGTATTCTATTCTATTTTATTCTATTCTATTACAGGTATTGTTTTGCTCAGTTAATTTGGAAGAGTTTAGACCTGTTGGTAGGCATTTTGTGATTCACTTTTGGCAGTGGTAAATTGTTCCTTGATAAAGGGTATTCTTCTTCTATTCTTAAAGAAGTCATGGTCTCTTTTTAGGGAACGTTGTTGGCAAGATGATCAGAATAGATAGAGCAGATTATTTGTACCCTTTCCAGCAGGAGTGGGATTCAACCGGTATTATTACCAGTTTGGTGACTACATTTTGCTGTGCGCATGTGTAAAAAAACCTTAAGCAGTGCCACCCGGACAGCTAAAAAGTGCTGTGCATAGGTGCACAGCATTTGAAAAGCCTCTTTTTTCTTGCTTTTTCAACCTCAGCTGTGCTGTGCAAAGCAGCTGAGGTTGAAAAAGCAGGAAATAAAGCCCGGGCAGGTGGGTGGGCCAAACAGCATCTAACACAGAACCGGTTCGGTGTCTGCTACTCTTCAGAGCTACCAGTTCTATAGAACCAGGCAGAACCAGTAGCATCCCACTTCTGCTTTTCAGGCTGGTTTCAGGCTCAAGAATGGAACTGAAATGATATTGGATGAACTATTGTGGAAACAAAATGGGCATAGTGGTCTCTATAACAATGGTATACTTATGATTGACTCAGGGGCTGGCAGCAAAGAGTACTGTTTTTCTCCAGGGCTGGTTCCAGTCAGTGTTGATTTGAGGAAATGGGTCCTGTACTCTGCCCCTGCTTTACAGTGTCTTTAGCAATATCTCCTCCTGTTTAAGCTTTATATGATGCCGTTGGGTGAGGTTATCCTACGGTGTGGATAACCAATGGCTTTATATCTTTATATCTCAGCCATAGGCTGATTAAATTTATTTATTTATTTATTTATTTATTTATTTATTTATTTATTTATTTATTTATTTATTCTAAGTACTTATATACCGCCCTTCTCCCGGAATCAGGGCGGTGCACAGCCGATCCTACCCCAATACATTATACAAAAATTAAAATGAATTAAATAATTTAGGCTGTTGTAATTAAAAGTTTACCCTCCCCCATAACTAATTAAAAAAACCCAAATATTTAAAATCCAATTTAAAACGGGAGACAGAGTTAAAATCTTGTATCAGCCTAGGCCAGCCTGCCCAAAGAGCCAGGTTTTTAACGCCCGTCTGAAGGCTCTCAGGTCCGTGCTGGTGCGTATCTCTGGGCGCAGACTATTCCAGAGGGCAGGGGCCCCCACAGAGAAGGCCCTACTCCTGGGAGCCGCCAGACGACACATAGAAGCCGACGGCACCCGGAGAAGGCCCTCCCTGTGGGAACGCACCAGCAGAACGCGGTCCTGCAGGTAGCCTGGCCCAGTGCCATGGATCGCTTTAAAAGTCAAAACTAGAACCTTAAAGCGAACTCGGAAAGCCACCGGCAACCAATGCAGCTCGCGCAGGAGAGGCGTCACATGGGAGCTTCGTGATGCCCCCATAATCACCCGCGCGGCCGCATTTTGCACCAGTTGGAGTCTCCGGGTGCTCTCCGCAGGGAGCCCCATGTAGAGAGCGTTACAGTAATCCAGGCGAGAGGTGAGGTAATACTATGTAGGTCCTATCTTAATGTTTGGGGATCTGAATGAAGAACAACAGGCTTCAGCTCAACCCCAGCAAGTTCTGGACTACAAAACAAATTGTATTACCCTAACCAGAACCTATATGCAGTTTGGGAATTCTCCTAGACTCATAGTTCCCATCCAAAGAGCAAAATTGGCAGCTTTGGTCAGAAGGGCCTTTGTGTTGTGTGCTATTTTCCCTGTTCCTGGATTGGGAGGGTCTCCTCACAGTCACTCATGCCTTGGTCAATTCTGGTATGGACTATTGGAATATGTTCTAAATAGGGCTGCCTTGAAACAGAAGCTGTCATAGATTTCCTGTAGAATGCAGCTGCATAGGCAGTTGTAAGTGTTCACCATGAGGCACATATTACATTTTCGATCTCTGAACTACACTGGTTATCAGTACATTTTCAGGTTCAATTCAGTGTGCTGGTGATGACTTATTAAGATCTTTATGCCACACCACTGGGTAACATATACTGCCTCTGCATCAGTTATATCTATCTTTTCATTATGTCTATCAGGAAAGATAACTTCATATGGCATCCTCTAAGAAATGTCATTTGGTGGGAGCTCAAAAAGAGACCCTTTCCTGTTGTGGCAACCATTATGTGGAATATCATTCCATTGATGTTATTTTTGCTCCAATCCTACTGACCTTTTATAAGACCATAAAGATGTGACTGTATCTCACGCATCAAGATCTAGAGGACCAATGAAACCTATACAGTGATTATTGTAAGTATAGAATATTTTACACCTTGGCATGAATTTTGTTAATTTAATCGTATTTTTTTTAGTTTTTGAAAAATATTGTTTGTTTGTTTTTTGCAAATTTTAAATTATAAGCTTTCCAAAATCATACAGTTGAGATGAATGCCTGCATGAACTGAGCAAATAAATAAATAAAGTGCCTACATTGTCATTTCTGTAAAATGGACATCTATTACACCAAAATACAGGATCTTTTCACTCAGTTTATGAGCAAAGATGATACCTTTTGTATGTGAGTACAGAGTAGAAGGAAACAATCTCTGAGAACTAAATTGGTGGGGAAAAACATAATGAGTTAAAGAAAGGAAATTGGTTCTTTCTTCAGCTGGAGAAGTCTAACTAACCCACACAGTTTTCTAAACTCTAACATAAAATTTTATAAGAAAATTAAATAAACATACACAAACATCATTTGAATTTTCTGCTTTGTTACAAATACCTTTTTTCGTGGCATCCTTCTTCTATAACCAGTGAAATACAGCTTAGGGTTAGAAAATATGTTAGAAAACATAAATATATTTTTTTCTTTCCTGAAGCTAAAAGTAGTGGCAGCAAATATTAAAGTGACTTTTTTATTACATAAGAACGAAAAGGAAAATGAGCCTGGAACCTAGATAAGAAGTCACTTAGCAATATTCAGAAATGTCCTCCCCCTCAAACTTCTTTACTAAAAGATTTTTAAGAATTGTTTGGCAGCTAAACTTTCATGTTTTGTCGCTTTTATGTGTAAGAATACGCTGGCTGCCCTACATTGTTACTTGCTGACTGTAGCACTGATAATTAAAATCAACTTGAAATATCATGATGTTCAGTCAGCCTTGCTATATATATATATATACAGCTTGTCAGAATACCTTATTAGAACGTGTCATTTTGGTCAAATAATTGTAACAACAACAACCAAACCAGGAACATTTTGATGGATGAATAGTATTCCCTAGTCAACTGTAGTAGATTACTTTATAGCTGTAAAGATTATATTCATCAGATTATATTCAGTTCTACATTACCAGTAAATCTGTGGTAAGAATTTGATTATCACTAACACAATGTTATATCATGCTTTTTCAATTTTATTTATTTGATTTTTATTGTGACTTCACTACTTTATAAGGCAGCAAACACATATAATACTCTTCTTCTCCTATTTTCTCCACAACAACAATCAATGAAATGGGTTGGGCTGACGTAACTGGCACAGGTAGCTTTCATGATTAAAGCAAGACTAGGAATTCACTGTCAGGCTGCCTTCCCTATCATTTGTGCTGCAGCCTGCTACAATTCTGAGAAGGAAGGGGAGGAGAAAAAGGGAGAAAGGGGAGAAATGGAGGGAGATCAATGCAGAAAGGAAGCAGAAATGTGAACCAATTTTATCAGGCCTACTGAGAATAGCTTTTAAAAGTGCCCAGTTCTCAAAACATCAAGCTGCCATCCTGTTAGGCACTAACAAACTGGTCAAAGGAGGGAGGGCTAAGGATTTGGAACAATTATAGTAATTTGCGTAGGTTTTCTTCAGATCTTCCCTTGCTTTCATTGCATCCAGTTGTCTCTAGTAAAAGAGCCTTGTAACCTTCTTATGGAGTCAAGCATCATTCCTTCCTAGAGGGCCAGCTGAGGCAGGGCTGACAGTCACAGTCTCCCAATGTCCTGTGAGTTTCTAGGCCAGCAGTTTAACACTACATCTAACTGGCTCTTCATGGTTTTTCATGATTTATGAAATAATTACAATCATGGGCCTAATAAATTGTTTCCTTAAGCTAAATACAGAATAGCTATATAAAAGTGCACAATTTATCAAATTTTCAGTCATAGTATCTTCTGCATTGGACGGATTTTTAGAATGTCAGATGGACATTGATTCATCTTATTGTAATCCTATTGGTTAGTCTGGAGAGATAAAACAGCTCTCATTCATTCATTCATTCATTCAATTTATACAGCTGCCCATTTCCAATATGTAACTCTGGGTAACTCATATTAAACACAAAACAATAAAAAATAACTATAAAGTTTATAACCGCAAAATCATTAAAACCATTAAAACCATAAAAACTAGGAATAGAATAGAGTTGAGTTGAGTAGAGTAGAATAGAGTAGAAGATTTATTGGCAAAGTATGATTAGACACACAAGGAATTTATATCCAGTGCATAAGCTCTCATCTTACGTTGTTTGTAATACAATCAACAAAGTAATACAATCATAATAATTATACCAATAAGATGTCACTGCGTTTGTTTTTGTTGTCTGAGGAAGCATTTCCACAGATAGTTTACAAAATGAGCTGGACTGGTTATCAAGTTTCCATAGTAACAAGATATGAGTATCTTGTGAAGTTCTGGTTTACTGCGCATGTGTGCAGGGGAGGAGTTTTACTTCTACTTCATCTTTCTTATAGTTTCTTTTGCTTGTTTAGTAGAATGGTACTCTGTATCTTTTGTTTCTTAGTTATTTTGTAAATAAAGTATGCTGGCAACAGAAAAACACGATCCAAGAGAAGGGTAACAATAATAATAATATCATACTACATGGTTAAATATGCTTAGACATAAGACAATACTATAGAAATTAGATGTTGAACAGATTGATGGTAAGAGGAAAAACAACTCTGTTGTTTTGGCATGCAATGCACTGTAGTGGATTCCAAGCAGGGGTGGGCTTCAAAAATATCAGCAACCAGTTCTCTGCCAAGTTGTTGGGTGGGCGTGGCCATGGTGGGCATGGCCTTGTCGGCCTCCTGCACTATACAGATTTTTTATTTATTTATTTATTTTATTTTTTATTTGCATTTGCATTTATATGCCACCCTTCTCCGGAGATTCAGGGCAGCTTACAGTCTATGGAGCACTATGCTAAGTGCTCGGCAATAGCCTTCATTCCATTGTATATGCCTGCTTATTACTAGGGCTTTTGGCCCTCCCAAGCAGCATTTTACAAAGTTAGCTTATTGCCCCCAACAATCTTGGGTCCTCAATTTACCTACTCCTAGAGGATGGAAGCTGAGTCAACCTTGAGCCTGGTGGAATTCGAGCCTGCACTAATTGTAGGCAGCTTGCACTAAGTGATAGATGATTAACAGCCTGCACCACCAAGGCCCAGAGTGCCATTTTCATCCTCCCCATGCTCCGGAGGCTTTCTTTCAGCCTCCAGGAGGGCAAAACGGTCTTCTCCGTATTCCGGAGGCTCTCTGGAAGCCAGAAATGGGCCCATTTTCGGCTTTCTGGAACTTCTAGAAAGCCCATTTTTTGCCCTCCCCAGGCTCCATGCAGCCCTGTACTTACCTGGCATTCATAATGGGTCTCCTATGATGGGTGGGGTGGCAGGGCCAGCCATGGGTGGGATTTGTGGGTTCACCAAACTCCACAGAATCTTAGCAAGAGGATCGTCCGAAGCCGTGCGAACCTGCAGCAGTCGACCCCTGGTTCTGAGGGAAGGAATTGAAACATTTTATGTGCAAGATATGAGGGGTCTGTCGATATTTTCTCATCCCTTTTCTGACCCAAGCAGTATACAGGTCCTCAATGGATAGTCCTGACAATCTCTTAACGTCTGTACCTATCCTGATTGGTTCCTGTACCAAATCAGACAGTTATAGAAGTATGAATGGCAGACTCAATAATTCCTCTGTAGAACTGTATCAACAGCTCCTGGATCAGTCTGAACTTTCTGACTTGATGCAGGAAGAACATTCTTTATGTGCTTTTTGACTAGTGGTTCTAATGTTAGGTTGTCCATTTCAAATCCTAGGAGATTATAGTACCCAGAAACCTTGTTTCAACTGTTGATACTGTGTTATCTAATATTGTAAGAGGTGGTAGAATAGGAAGATTTCTCCTAAAATCCACTTTCATCTCTACAGTTTTAACTGGGTTCAGTTCTAGATTGTTGCAACTGTACCACAGGGCCAGTTATTCAAGTTCCCGTCATTATGCAGACTCATCACTGTCTTGAATGAGACCAATGACTGTTGTATCATCTGCTTCCATGGGGATGCGGGCAAATGCTTTCAGCCTGCTGAAAACAGTGTTGTCTCAGGTGATGCAAGTCTGACTCCTTTGTACAAGTACTGTGATTTATATGACTAAATATGAAGAATTTGCCCAGATATCCAAAACCAGTAGAACTTGTCATAAGGCATTACGATACTGATTTTATCATTTGATGAAAGAAGCAGGAGTCTGCAGACACTACTGCAAATGGTCATAATTATTAATAAAGTTGTGACTCTTGACCCAAAGGAATATCTCATATTTATCTTGTAGTGTGTGAGTAATACAAATGAATGATACTTTTTAATCCTTAATATTTAGTCATGTAAATCTTTTTGTTGATTTAATACCTTAAAGCAACACCATTATTCTTCAGGTATGGCTTTTATTTATTTATTTTACCCTGCCTTTATTATTTTTATAAATAACTCCAGATGGCAAATATAACTATTATTCCTTCTTCCTCTTAATCATGTTCAACCCTTGGCCTTAACAATTCTAGAATTCACATCTTCCAATCTGCAATCTATGTACTTCTGCTTCATTAATATTTGGAAAGTGACCTGGGATTTTGCCATCTTAGTTGTTAATTAAGTGTGGAGTATTCATATTATTAAATTTGCATCAGTGCAATGCATTCATGGTATTGCACATTTCATGATGATGAATAGATTTCAGTTGCTCAGATCAGAGTTACCGGGATGGAAACTTTTTAATGTGAAGTAATGGTTAGAAATGATGTGTAACACAACACATACTACCATTATATTACTGTGATTACATCTGTTATAAACATTCTAAAATATTGTAGGATTTATAATATTTATATATTTTGTTTTTAATATTCTTATTCAGCCATTTTTTTTGTAATTGGTCAATCTGAAAAATAAGCCTATTGTTCTTGCATAAGGAAAACTTAAAATCCTAAATCTTAGAACCTTTCCTAAGCAGAATAATGTTCAGATAAGGGTTCTTAACAAACTACATTTCAAAAATAATGGAAATGAACAGTATGACATACTATGCAAAACCTTTAAAAAATCTTTGGTTATATGATAGAAGTCTAATTGTGAATAAGAGGTTGTAGGTTATCACCTGAAACACTTTCCTCTAAAAATATTTTGCTGCATGCAAAAAGTTCTTTTGTTTGGAATTCAAGTCTATATTTTTCCCATTATGCTATTTTTTTTAAAGTTCAGCTTTGGCTGTTGATAAATATTAGTTTAAACAATAATTACAGTGTTTGTTTCTCAATAGTTTTTCCCAATATTCTCTGCTCCAGTCTTATCTTTAGATTTAGAACTGCAAGCTTTAGAGAATTTCAGGGTTCATGGGAAAGTATGCTGGAGTATAGAAGCACATCACAACTTTATGATCACTTTATGAACATCATGGGATGTAATAACCATTGTGGAAAGAACAAATGAGGTTTACTCTTGGAAAAAGTTTTCAAATTTAGTAAAGTTTCACAATTTTAAAAATTAAAAATATTTTTAAAAATAATCAAATTAGTTTTTAGATAAACTATACAAGCTAGTCAAAAATTATCTCCCATCTTTCTTTAGCTTTTAAAAAATATTGATAAATTTATGCCTATATTAAACTCTTTGAAGAATAGTACATCCTAAAATGGACATAATAAATGACCTAGAAGATGGAAAGTGGAATATACAATACAGTTTAAGTTTTAAATCCTATGTGAAAAAATCACTTTTCTCAGTTTCAAACAAAGTAAATTAAGAAAAAAATGAAAGATATGGGGGAAGTAAATTAAAAATCAGCAAGGACATTTAATTTTGTAACTTTAGATCCTGTTTAAAACTTGCATAAAGTATGCAAAAATATGCATGTGTGTGAATATATATTTACATGTGCCTTTGTATATTCATATCATACATAAATATATGCATATACACAGACCAAATTAAAAAAAAACTTAATGTTTCATGGGAAATAGCATTCATAAATGCAGAGATGTTTCATTTTGAATAGACATGAATCAGATTATTCAGCCAGAAACATTAAAAAAAAGTCAAGGGTGGTGAAATTTTATATCTTGAGCTTGCCACCGAATAATGTCAAAATAAAATTAAATGAGTCTTATGCCTATTTCAGTCCTGAGCTGAGGACAAAATTAAGTGGGAATGTAGAATCAGAGTTAGACTAAAATATTGTCTAGTTATTTTTAAATAAAAAAGCTTCATTGTCAAAGCATTTTCTTTACACAACATTTGGCAGTGATATTTCCCTTCGTGTTTATATCTCCCTTCATATTATGTTCTGCTAATATCAGTTAATATACTGCATATAATGTAATTAATTACAACTCAGTTGTATTTAATCTCAGTTTCTTTTCCCCTTTTATTCAATCATGCCTAATATTTGGAGATTGTCTGCAGTTTTCTTGGCATGGTTATTCAGAAGTGGTTTTCCATTGCCTCCTCCTTAGAACTGAGAGAAAATGATTGATCCAAGGTTTCTAATCTCACAGTCTCCTGTTTTGTTGACTGGTGCCTTAGCCACTACACCTAACTGGTTCTCTTGTTTTCATTAATAGGAACAAGCTACAATATATGCAAAATGTCTCATTGGATTGCTGTAACAGTAACAGAATTGAAAATGATCTAGTCCAAGCTCCTGTTCTCATAGGAGACCTATACTATTTCTGATAAATGCCTAACTAGTTTCTTCTTAAAAGTCTTCAGTGATGCAGCAGCCACAACTTCTGAAGGCAGTTCTAAAGGCTAATTGTTCTCACTGTTAGGAATTTTCTCCTGAATTCTAGGTTGCTTCTCTCCTTGATTAGTTTCTATCCATTGTTTCTCACCCTGCCTACAAGTGCTTATAATAAATAAATTGTTCCCCAGTTCCTTGTGGCAGCCCTTCAAGTATTGGAAGATTGCTATCATGTCAGGCCTGGTCCTTCTTTTCATTAGACTAGATATACCCAGTTCCTGCAATCGTTCTTTATATATTTTAACTTCTAGGCTCCTAATTATTTTAATTTGTCTTATATAAACTCTTTCCAAAAAGTCAATTTAGCTGGGTCTGAAATTTATAGGGCCTTTCTCATAGTGAAAATCATAAATCCAGTCACAGTGGAGTTAAAACTACTGTGCCAACTGGGAAATGTTCACCCAATTTTCCACTGCAGTTTGCTTAAATTGGTAGTAGGATTGGAACTGAGGCAAGTAGCCAGGACAGCTCCAGGTCCAATCATAGTAGAAAGGAAGACACACTACAAGGTTAAAAGGATCCTGGATTCCAGGTCATACAAAGGCAAACTCCAATACCTAGTCCAATGGAAGGAATATCTGATGTCAGAAGCTAGATGGGTTAAAGCACAGAATATGAAGAAAGATTGATTGATATGGAAGTTTCATGAGAAGTACCCCCAGAAAGGACCTTTCTGAAGATAGAGGAGATCCTGGTCTTCATTAATGTGTGTATGTGTTTGATGTTTCAAGGTGTTTCTCACTTTCTAGGAATATCCAACTGTCAACTTTGAAATGAATCATTCTGCTGCAGCCATTTTCCATTTTTCAGCTTGTCACACAGTGTGGGAGAGGGAAAGTTTGGAATGTCAGACCAGACAACAACAAGTGATCATCCCATGGGAACCAAGTTAATCTCAACCAGTGCTGGCTAGACTCTGAAGGAAATTGCCAAAGTGTTGCCAGAACACCTAATTGGACAATGTGACCTGTGACCATGAGGAAGGGAATTATATATTCATTAATGAAACTGAAACTGCAGGAAATATTTAGGGCTGGTTTTGCTTTTATTTGTGCCAAAAAGTTCTTTGACAAAGCTGAAAATTGCAGAGTGCTGCATTGGTTGGGTTCATTAGTCAGAAGCTTGACATCAACATATTTTTTTATTGGGGTTACCAAAACAGGATGCAATATTCTAAGTGTGAATATTGCATGAAGGCTTTTTAGAGGAGTACATTCATGTACTCTTGATTCTATTTTTTGTTAATGCAATCTAGGATTGCATTGGCTTTTTTGGCTGTTGCTACATACTGTTGGCTCATGTTTAAATGGCTGTCTACTAAAATTTCAAGATCCCTCTCACAGTTACTAGTGTTGAACCAGGTTTCACTAGTCTGTACCTGTACTTTTTATTTTTCTTGCCTACATGTAAAACCTTGCTTTTCTCTATATTGAATTTCATTTTATTGGCTAAGGCTCAGTGAACTAGTGAGATCCACCTGGATTTTGAGCCTATTTTCAGGGGTGTTAGCTAATCCAGCCATCTTGGTGTCATCTGCAATTTGAGGAGTTCCCTTACTATTCCCACATCTAAATTATTTATGAAGATATTGAAAAGTACTGGACTGCAGACAAAGCCTTGGGGTACCCACCACTTATTTCCCTCCCTGTAAATGTAGTTCCATTAAGTTGTCAGCCAGTTACAAATCCATCTAATGGTGATGCTGTCCGTTTTCCTACCTTTTTTCTATCTTTTCAAGAAGTAGATTGTGATCAAGTTCGTTAAATGCCTTACTGAAATCCAAACAAATTATGTATACTGCATTTCTCTGATCGACTAATTTAGTCACTTTGACAAAAAATGAAATAAGATTTGTTTGACGTGTTTCTGACAAATTCATGTGGGCTATTTGTTATAGCTTTGCTTCAGGGGTGGGATCTGACAGGGTTAACTACCAGTTCAGTGATTTACGATGTGCTTCTCTGCACACTGCCATCCATCGCACGCCTGTAAATCACCATCAGTATGCTGCGTGCAGAGAAGCAGCCTTTGAAAAAGCCCTTTTTTCCTGCTTTTTTAACTGCAGCTGTGCCTCACACGGCAGCTGAAGTTGAAAAAATCATGAAATAAAGGTCAGAGCCCGGGTGGGCGGGTGAGCAAAAACATCAGCATACATAGAACTGGTTCTATGTCTCTGCTGCTCTTCAGAGCTACCGGTTCTACATAAGTGGACAAAACCGGTAGAAACCCACCCCTGCTTTGCTTGCTTGTAGTTGTTTGCAGATCTGTCGCTTTGTACTGTGCTTTGTATCATTGCTTTGCTTTGCCATGTACTAAAACTGAGAAATGAGAAAAGTAGTATTATGGGAATAATGGAATATAACTGTTACATGATTATAGTTAGCATCAGCAGTTTACTGGCCATGTTTTTCTCAGCTTTTTTGGAAATATGCACCTGCTTTCTTAAAGTGCATGGCTAAAGATATATTTATGCCAGAAGCAAAGATGCTGTAGAGTACACTCTTTAACTTTGCTTGCCATGGTCAGCTGAAACTAAAATTTGCAAAAAGAAAAAAGTATTTCATAAAATCATGATTATATTATATAAATGTCCTCATGAACCTGATTGACTAGATAATGGCATTGAATCAGACCAAGGCTTACAGTGTTGCAATGACTGGACATATTTTAGTTGATTTAAAATGAAATGTAAGTGTTTTAAATACTATTGAACAAGTCTTCTTTATAGCAATCATTTAGTAGGATTAGGATAATTGTGCCAGGTTTTAATACTATATATCAGTGACTATAGGCATAATTTGAAATAGTTTCAGATACAGACTCCTTAAACTGGGGAAGGTTGGTAAGTGACAGAGATTCTTTTGCTAAATTATAAAATGATAAAGTATTTGCACACACAAGGGGTTATCTGCATAATAAGTTCTTAAAATCTCTGGCCATGTTACTGGAAGATTGTGACCTTTCATTACTTTGGTACCCATTATTTAAGCCTTAGTTTATTTCAGAATCAAACTATTGTTGTTTTTGTTGTTATTATCTGAGGAAAGCAGGTAGAAAAAGGAGACCTAATTATGGAGAAATAGTCTTTTGTCTATCCTCTCATTTTCTAGAGTAGGATAGATAGTTGTCATTTTTTTCTAGTGAAAAGTTTTCTAGTCAAGGGTTATAAGTTGAGGTTTATACCTCAATATAGTAGTTCTTTGTTTATTTTTATTTCCTACCAACTATCAAGAAAAAATTGCAACAATCTAAATTGTTGTTTGATTGTCAAATTTCAGAGTTTTCTTCGCAGCTTATCACCATGCTAAAAAAGTTCCTTTATATGATCTGAAGAAGTTCTCTTCTGAGAGAAGAGAAGACCTTCTCTTACCCATTTTAAAATCTAATCACCAGTAATAATCTTACCAGAGATATTATATTATAGGAAAGAGTCTATGCATCTTCTAACACAGAATAGTATCAAACTGTGAATCACATCTTCGATGGAGGTTGTGAACAATTTGGAAAGAACTACAAAAATGTTTTGGCTAAGGAATTGTAACTCTTACGATTGTAAGGGTTTGTAACCCCTAATTGTAAGTATTTACTTACAGCCTTACTTTTTAAATTTTTATTTTATTTATTAATTTTCTATAGTGACCCAACTTTTCTTAATGGTGATTTCCCAGGTTCTGTGAATAAACAACAATATTGTATTATTTTCATGATTTTTATTATACCACAATATTTTGAAATGAACCTTTTTAATATCTTATATATCTATTTAATTATCTGAATGCTAAAATGTATCTACTAAACTCCATTGCTTTGATAACTTGCTTTGATTAAAATGTAATATGCATCATGAATTTAACCAGCAAAACAATTATTCCTACAAGGCATAATATCTATTGCATTTGGACCATGGGACGGAAACATAGTTCTCAAACTGCATTGATTCACTCAGAATACCACAGCAAACTTGGGATATTTTGTATGTTAAGGGAAGCATAAAGATAGTCAACATTTATTGGACACCCAGTGAAATACTAGCCTAACATCTCTGAGTTTCCCTTGAAAACTTAAAGTACCTTGTGGTGCATTTGTAAGTTCATGGTTCCTATTAAGCCCATGGTTACTAAATTGTGTCACAGTGCCACAAGTCATCAAAGTGCATAGTTTGGGAACTGTAGGCATAACGAAAAAATTACTGGGACACTAAGTGTACTGTGAGATAAAAATGTTTGGGCACTTTTGCACTAGGCCATTACTGTACGTTGATACCTAATATTTGCATTTGACCAGTGCAAAGTTTGGCATGTAGAATAATAAATCCATACTTCTAAGATGATTTATTAATTTTGTGTTAGAGAAGTTCAGTATTTTTTCCTCATTATTTTTTAATTTCTAGCTTTAATTTCAAGGAAAGTTTCTGTTTGGTTATCATTAGTTTGTTTTATCATTAAAATACTAGTAATATTAATAAAAGTGAATTTAAGTTAACAAAGTATGATGAAAGCAGTTTTATGATTATAATTTTACTAGAGAATAGCTTCAACATCATATTTCTTAAAGATCCTATCAATTTAGTGTGAAACCAAACATAATAAATGATATATCGAAACAAGCCATGAAACACAATTGCCAAGTTATGCTCATTGTTTTATTTGGTTCACAGACTAAGTGTTAATGATTAAAAGTAAGTAATATATTTATTTCTTGTCCCCCTTTCACAGATAAATAATTATTTTTATAATGGGGCACAGAATTCACCAGTTTATTTATTTTAGGAACTTGTGGAATTACAAGTTGGAGAACTGTTTCTGTAACAAATGATGTCCCTAACCTGACAAGCATATGAGGTCCTTGCCTTTTATAACTATTTCAGTTATGTGCATCTTTCTTCAAAAGATGGGTCACTGACCTCTATCAGAACTCACTGTTGTTAGAATGCAGGCAGCTTTCTAATGAATGAAACACTTGTTAAGCGCCAAATCCCACTGTCCTGGTGAATAAGCTAAGAAGAAAGTTACTTTTTTAATATATAAAATAAAACAGCATACACGCTGCTGAAGTTGCAGGAAGAAACCTAGGTGTCAGGATATTAAACAAAAATAATTATTTTCTAAACTAGAATGTATGAAATTCTTCCTTCTTAAGATCTGAAAATTTTTATTGATTGAAGTCTGTCTATAATTAGTTAATTGCAGACTTGGAAATACGCATTTTAAATGAAAGTTTAAAAAAATAAAAACCAATTACTATACTACAGAATACATAAAGCTGCAATTTTTAAAGCTGCTCACCAGTCTCTCATATACAATAATTAAAATTGCTGGTTTCCAAAACTTCCATGTAATTATATTAACTTTATAAAATCTATTTAAATAAATGTATTTTCAGTCTAAGCTGTATTTAAAAAAATAAAACAAAACAGTCACACATTGAGTAAAGATGAGTCTCCAGAGAAATTTATAACTTTTTGATGGTGACTATTTATTCAGGATTTTTTAAAAGATGTAAGAAGAAAAACCCTGTATTTGCTTGTATTTGCTTTTCATCTTAAGATAATACAAATGAATTCCCATATGATAGTATTATTTAACAATAAAATATATTTACTAATTTTATAATATTGAATTCAATAAAAGCAATATTTTTTCAGAATTAGCTTTGAAGGCTTATTAATTTTTAATATATTTATCAGATGTTTAATTTTGCATTTCCATCATATGCAATTTGTGTCTTACTTTATGACTTTATTTGAAATATGGTAAATGTGCTAGATTCATGAAATATTTTTTCACTAATAAATATTTATAATTTTAATTTTACCAATTTATCCATTCCTGCTTTTTTCATATAGAAATGAAATGAGTAGAAAAGCAATGACATGGATTTTCAGGGCAATCAAGACAGGTTTCTCTTGGCTTATTTTACTAAATATTCAATCAGAATTATTATAGAACTTGTATTTTATACTATAGGACAGTATTTGTTTTTTTTTCCTTTTTTATTCATGTGAAATGCATGAGTTGTTCCAAACACTTTTACTTAAAATCCAGGAGGAAAAACCATACCTTTGAATGAGAAAGATTTTTAAAAGAAAAAAGTTAGAGAAGGGAAATAATATATGTTATTCCTTCTTCAGTGCTTCTCATGCTTCTTCATCCTATTGCCATTAGGCTTATGAGTAGGCCACATTGAGTTCCCTCGGATAGAAAATGCATCATATTAAGGTACATTCAATATTGTAGATATTTGTAATGTATATTCTTGAACTGTATGCAGGGATAGGATGCTACTGGAATAATAACCGGTTCGGTGGTTACATGCAAGTTAGGCATAGTCAAACTTTCTTTCTTTCTTTCTTTCTTTCTTTCTTTCTTTCTTTCTTTCTTTCTTTCTTCTTTCTTTCTTCCTTCCTTCCTTCCTTCCTTCCTTCCTTCCTTCCTTCCTTCCTTCCTTCCTTCCTTCCTTCCTTCCTTCCTTCCTTCCTTCTTCTTTCTTTCTTTCTTTCTTTCTTTCTTTCTTTCTTTCTTTCTTTCTTTCTTTCTTTCTTTCTTTCTTCTTGCCAAGATGTAATCAAACTCTTTTGAGCCCTTTCTATTGTGCTGCTTCACAAATTCCCTTCATATTATAACATTCTGTCCTAAGGTGAACATTTGAGTCAGGAATGTGTAATTATTCATTTTCATTTCTTTTTTGTATATTTTGCACATTTCTGTATCTATGCATATTAACATACATAGGTATATATGCACATTTTCATGTATGTGCATATATGATTTTTTGATCTTAAAATATTGGTGCAGTTCAAAAAGATAATATGAATTCCTTAGCTAATTCACTGATACTCCTTCTCTAGCAAAATCACCAGGACTTTAAGTCGGACACAACCAATTGGTGAAAGCATGGGCAGGCTGATATGACATAAGCTCTGTCCCTCTGTATGTATGTTATGATGTCCCCCACATTTATAAAGTGGCAGCACTTACAGCATGAGAGTGTGAAGCTGCTTTCAGTGTTATGACAAAAATGCTGAAGGCTGCAAATTTCTCTGCTTCAATTATGATGGTTGAGTTGAAGGTCCTGTTTCTTATCTTTTAAATTACTGGATGTGATGGCTTCAATGGTGATTGTAAACTAAGTACATTTCTACTTCCCCTTCAATTCTATTTTCAATAAATCTGTTTTAATATCTGTTTTAAAATGGAGTCATTTTACTATCCAAATATTTATGCATGTAAATAATTTTAAAAATTGTGAAAGTCAAGGGAATGAGTTGAAAGTCTATGTTCAACTTAGCAGATTTTAAACTGCTTTGGCCAGGCAATAACTCCCTCCTTTAGGTAGAGAAGATATATTTAAATGTAAGTACATATATACAGTTTATATATTTTGAACCCCTGCTGCATTTGGTTGTGTGGTGTTCAACCCAAATTGAATTCACGATGATTTAAATGATGGTAGTTCAGAGAAACAAAGCTCATTATATGCTGTTCTTTCCTGAACTATTAGAACTATTTCCCTAGTTGATGCAAGTCATATTTCTACACTTTAAACAAACATGGGCATATTTCTTATCTTATGAAAGGATTCTAAGCTACCTATTTCTTTTATGATTTGAAGATTGTTCACTAGTGTGCCTAGTAAAAACCCTGGAGGTCCTTAACAAAACGAAACTACAGCACTATGGAGATGTGGGATCTGAAGAATTTGGAGATTTATTTATCCTCAATTCTTTGACTTTCTATGAACTTTTTAAAAGTGGATTTGTTCAAAAAGCCTTTAATGAAACTCAATATTTCAACAGACCCCTGCTAGGATATAATCGCTTTTATAACTTCCAAGATGCTCTCTGAAAATACACACTCTAATGTGCCCCAGTTTCATCAATTTATTTAACCTTGTTTAAAATGTGAATGTTTTTTACACGTGACAAGCAATTGGGCTTGTGATTTCTGAAAAGAGTACTTTGAGTAGTTTGAACAAGACTCATTTCATATTGATTTTGATATGTGAAATATTAATGTTTTCTATGTTTATGGCTGTTACGTACAGCTGAAGACAAAATGGATTAATCCTTTAATTTCCTGTTCACTTCTCTACCACATGTATTGTTCCAATGATTATGAGGCTATTCTTTCTCAAGTAAATCATTTTTTAATTGATAAGTTTCTATTCTTTTCATATTTAATTTTTAATGTCAGAACATTCTTATTTTATACTGAAAACTTATTTTCTTTGACACTTAAGTATTGTTTTATAGTCTTTAGAGTTCTTATAATCCTAATGAAACTGAGATTTATGATGCCCATGAGAAACACTCGGTTTCAGTTCTAAAATGTTACTATGGGGACAGAATTGATATCCATGCATTCCAACAGAAATTTATTATAAAATACATACTGTCCAGGACAGGAAAACCACCATGAAAAAGATGAGGAACTACCAGTATATTTTCTATGATTTAACAGAGATTTATGACTGCTTTGAAATTACAACTTGTTCGTATAAGACAACTTTCAATGACCAAGTACTCTAATGAAAATCAAACAATCCTGTTAATCTTAAGTTCTATCACCAATTCACCAAAGAAAGTTGCAGGGTTTCATATAAATCCTTTCTTGTAAAACAGAGCTATCTTTTATTTTAAAAATAAAATATGCTCATAAACTACATGCTGCTTTATTTCTTCACACTAATATGAACAAGAATAAATAGCCAAATTGCTCTTTTTGGAATAGTCATATGCCATTCGACAGAGCTGTACTTGGGAAGTGATGTGAAGTACTAGAGTAGCACGTTCAGTTATTTTTCATTGGCATGATACAATGTGGTTTATCTCTAGCTGCCAAGATAGCTTCAGAGTAAACATAAAAAGTCTGATCAATAATGTTGTTTGGGATATAGTCCATTATAAGACTACATAATTGGATCATTCTGTTCTCCTCTAAGGCTTCAGTCTGGAATATCTGAATTGCTGTACCAATGGGCACTCAAGAGCAACAACACTGAAAACAGCAACAACAAATGAAGGCCAACTTTTTGCTCCAGTTGGCAACTGAAGAAGACAAATAACATGTTCTGGCTTTAACAAAGAAATCTGGTGGGCATCAACTGCAATGGCAATATTGACCATTTTGTCACCTGAGTGTAACATTTAGGAGCATTTCAGAATGGGATAAAAATTGCAGAAATCACAAACAGATGGATCATTCTTATGAGACCATTCAGCAAGTCTGGCTGATGACAAACAAAGCCAATCTTCTGTGTGAGGCGTATGTGAAGACAAGATTAACTAGTAAAACAGAAGAATGACATAATTTTCTAGCTGAATTGTCTCATTCATTGTTTGTGCTGTAAATGAACTAATATATTTTTAATCAACAAGCCAAAACAATTCTCTAAAACATAATACTGTCTGGCATTTAATGTGCTATTTAGTGATATTTAATAGCTGCTTTATGATAATTACAAACCCCTTTAATCTATTGAAAGCTATAATAAGTGTTGGCTTATTGGAAATAATAATAGGAATATTAAGAATGCTAATTCAATCAACATTTAGCCAGTTGTTAATGCCAGCGGCACCAATGTTTCTTTTAGTAATAACTGGTCAATCTTATTGATTTCAATTGGAAATAATATTTTAACTGGATTAGGATTCAATTCACAGAGCAGATTAATTATCTAAAGACTATTTAGTAATAATTAATCAATTTTATCTATCTCTCATATTTTCCTACAATCAGAATTATCAAGATTGTGACAGTAAAGAATAATTAATGTTACAACATGTTAATTAATGTTACAATAATGGGTTCAAACAGGAGGAATAAAGATTAATCAGTTTTGCAATCTGGATTTTGTATTCTTTTATTTCTAGTTAGTGTACAGCATGACAGTCTTGTGAGTATATTGTGCTCTTGTGTGTACCTGTCAATGTTATAAAGAAAAGAAACAGAAATTCACAGAACTAGTTATATGACAGCACAGTTTTTTTGTGCTGCTATTATGCGTAACAGTGAACCAAAATAAAAACAGAAGACTCATTGTTGTAAATTATCCCCTGATCTGTTGAGGACCTGTACAGAAATGCATTTAGGGAAATGTAACAGACAAAACAGAATTATTGCCACTAAAAGACCAACAATATATTAGTTATCTTTGTTAAATCACTTCATAGAAATAGAATGCAAGATATCCTATGTAATAAAGCAAAATAAATATTTTAACAAGCTAAAAAGGCTAGTATTGAACATTCTGAGAAACACATGTCCTGCAGTGGAGGGCTTATACATTCAGGAGCACAGTATGGGATGAATAAGGTGAAGATTGCAGAGCTTAAACTACATTTCAGGCTTCAGACAGATATTTTCATTTTATTTATTTATTTATTTATTTATTTATTTGATTTATATACCGCCCCCTCTCCCTGAAGGGACTCGGGGCGGTGAACAGCCAATAAAAACACATATACAAGGTACAAAGTATGAGATAACATAAAATATTAAAATTTAAAAACTGAAATACAATATGGCTCTAATAAAATATAAGCAAGTATTAAAAAGATTAAAACCCAATTAAAATTTAAAAACCCCTAGGCCAGTCCGGCCTGCCGAAATAAATGCGTTTTGAGCAACCGACGGAAGGCCATGAGATCGGGGGCGGCCCTTACCTCCGGGGGTAATTCATTCCAGAGAGGGGGTGCTCCCAATGAGAAGGCCCGCGCCTCGGGGTCGCCAGCCGTCCAGCCGGCGGCACCCCGAGGAGGCCCACTCTATGGGAGCGTACCGGTCGGTGGGAAGCCGATGGTGGCAGGAGGCGGTCTCGCAAGTAACCTGGTCCCGAGCCATGGGGCGCTTTAAAGATAGTGACCAAGACCTTGAAGCGCACCCGGAGGGCCACCGGGAGCCAATGCAGCGCGCGTAGAAGTGGCATAACATGGGAGCCCCTAGGTGCCCCCATTACCACCCTCGCGGCTGCATTCTGCACCAACTGGAGCCTCCGGATGCTCTTCAAAGGCAGCCCCATGTAGAGAGCATTGGCATAGTCTAGGCGGGAGATCACCAGGGCGGAAGTGACCGTGCGAAGCGCATCCCGATCCAGAAAGGGCCGCAAGTGGTAGATCCTACGGACCTGTCCAAAAGCCCCCCTGGCGACGGCCGCCACATGATCTTCCAATGACAGCCGTACATCCAGGAGGACACCCAGATTGCGGGCCCTCTCTGTGGGGGCAAGAATTCCCCCCCCCCACAGCCAGCGATGGAACCAGCCGGCTGTATCGGGGTGCCGGGAAGCACAGCCACTCAATCTTAGATGGGTTGAGCTGAAGCCTGGTCCGCCCCATCCAACACCGCACGGCCTCCAGGCATCGGGTCATCACTTCGACGGCTTCATCGGGGTGGCCCGGGGTAGAGATGTACAGCTGGGTGTCATCAGCGTACTGATGGAACTCTACCCCAAAGCCACGGATGATCTCACCTAGCGGCTTCATATATATGTTGAACAGGAGGGGCGAGAGCACCGACCCCTGAGGCACCCCGCAAACCAGGGGCCTCGGGGCCGACCTCTGCCCCCCTGCCAACACAAATTGCGAGCGGTCAGAGAGGAAGGAGGAGAACCACCGCATAACGGTGCCTCCCACCCCCAACCCCCCAGCCGCTGCAATAGGATACTGTGGTCGACAGTATCAAAAGCTATTTATATTTTATATTTTCTATTTAGTAAATAGAAAACCTGTTTAACTGGCTAAGTGGTTTGCTATTATTTTAATCCCTTAAAAAAAGAAATACATTTTATAAGGCTTCCCAAAACTCAATTAGATATTTTAAATATTATTATTATTTATTATTATTTATTTATTTGTCAATTGCTTACAAGATAATAGGTATAAGTAAAATATAGTTATGAATATATGGATACATATAAGAAAAATAAATTATAAAAGAAACAATAGGACAGGGATGGTAGGCATGTTGGTGCGCTTATGCACGCCTCCTACAGACCTCTTAGGAAAGGAGTGAGGTCAATAGTAGAAAGTCTAAGATTAAAGTTTTGGGGGTTTGGGGAAGAAACCACAGTCAGGTAGAGTGTTCCAGACATTGACCACTCTGTTGCTGAAATCATATTTCCTGCAATCAAGTTTGGTGCAATTAACCTTGAGTTTGTATCTATTGTTTGCTCTTGTGTTGTTATGGTTGAAGCTGAAATATTCATTGACAGGTAGGACATTGCAATGTATGATTTTATATACTATACTTAGATTGGACTGAAGGCGGCGTAGTTCTAGGTTTTCAAGGTCTAGAATTTCGAGTCTGGTGGCATATTATGCAACGAGTAGAAGAGTGAAGAATTCTTCTTGTAAAATATTTCTGGACTTTCTCAACTATGTTAATATTAGATACATAATGTGTGTTCCAGACTGATGAGCTGTATTCGAGTATTGGTCTAGCAAATGTTTTGTATGCTCTAGTTATTAGTGTAATATTACCAGAGAAAAGCTACTAAGATTAGGTTAACAACTCTTAATGCCTTTTTGACTATGTAGTTACAGTGGGCTCTAGCACTTAGGTCATTTGAGATGAGTACTCCAAGATCCTTGACAGAGTTTGGATCATCAACAATATTTTATTTTCTGATTTTTTTTGCCAATATAGGACAGAGCATTTATTTGTTGAGATTTGAAGTTGCCATTTGTTTGACCATTCTGATACATAATCAGGGTAGCAGTATTGTCTGTGGTGTTGAATAGCTTTACATCATCAGAGAAGAGAACGCAGTTGCTCTTGATATGATCACAGAGTTCATTTATGTAGATTATGAAAAGAGTTGGTCCTAGAACACTGCCTTGGGGGACACCACTGTTGACAGGTACAGAATTTGACAGGATGCTCCCAATTTTGACCATTTGTTGTCTGTTTGACAGGAATGCTTCTATCCAGTTAATCAGGTATCCAGAGATACCAGATACCAGATAAGATTTTAGTTCTGAACCACTGAATCAAAGGCTTTACAGAAGTCTATGTAGATTGTGTCTATTGCTTTGTCCTGATTGAGTTGTGTAGTCCATATGTTTTTGCAATGTAAGAGTTGCAGATTACATGAAAGTTTTTTCCTAAAACCAAATTGTTTATTAGAGAGTAGGTTGGTTGTTTCTAAGTGGAGGATGATGTAAATCAATAATGGGTTATATATACAGTTCATATGATAAAATAATAGCTAAAATGCAATTTCATCTTCAGGAATCAAATTCAATAATTATTACTATGGAATCATTTTACTACTATTCTCAAATAATTGGATATGAATACATAAAAACTTCATTTGTGTGGATACAAAAATTCCTTGCTTAAAATACCAATATAAATCTATTATTTTTGTTTATATCCTCATTGACATACACACATAAATACATAGATAGATAGATAGATAGATAGATAGATAGATAGATAGATAGATAGATAGATAGATAGATAGATAGATTATTAAGCAACCATAACATTGATATTTGTTCTATAAACAAACCTGCAGTAAATATTAATGCTGAAAATGTGACTATGCTCTGATGTCCATCATAGAGTCTATGATGGAAACAAATTATGTTATTATTTAACTAAATACAATTGGGGTGGAGTGAGAATGTGATTCTTGCATTTATCATTAATTTATTCTTATATTAATGTTATAATTAATTTATTGTTATATTGATTAGCACAAAACACCAGATTGTTGATGATAATTCTGCATGTGTGAACATTTCTTTTTCTCCTGAGAGGGATACTAAAAGAATTGCCAAATTGTGGAAGGAGCCAGAAATATAAAGTGGGTGACATGTCAATTGGAAAGCCAGAGTAAGAGCAACTAGTAGATTTATTTCTCCTTTGACAATACATTGCATGATATATGTCTTTCTTTTATACTTTCACCATTATATATTAACAGTCACTATTAACAAATATGAAATACATTACATATTCTACTACTGGAATCCCATCGCTCATAGGCAAATAGAAATATTGAAATATTTATAAAATATTTGTAAAATAATTATTGAAAGACAATCTTGGAATATTTGACTTGTGAATTACCCTGTTATACTTCACCATTTATGTGTGAGCTTGTGGAGATAACAATGGAGCTTCAAGGATGTCATTAAAATAAAATAAAATCAATCAATCAATGAATCAATCAATCATAAATTGTGGGTTGTGTAAATGTTGCTGTCTATTATGTAGCTCTTGGCAAAAAATATATCTAATTTTCCTACTAAATATGCTATATCCATCCATCCATCCACTCCATTTATATGGCTAGCTATCTCAAGTATATGACTCAGGGAGGTTCATAACATTAAAGTACTGCTTATTCCCCAATACACTACATGTTACCTTTTTGTTTATCACAAATTTATATTGTTATGTTCCATTAAAGAGGGAAAGCAATGTCAGTTGTTCAGGTCTATAGAAATATAAAACATTTGTATGCAGTATTGTCCCAAATATATCTAAAATGTCTTTGGAAATGAACCAGGATAACACTTATTTCAGAACTTTCAAGCAAAGTAAAGGGAACTGTTGGTCTATTTCTGCATGTCATTTTATTTCTGTGGTAAAATAAACCAAATGGTTTGCTGAAAAAAATTGGATGAATTCCAGATGAACAGCTACTATTCAAATTAATAGTGACAGCTCATCCTGAAAAATGCGGTTATTTTCAAATGATGGATATGAATTCAAAGGGGTGTGAAAAACTACGGCATTCATATTGCTCAGAAACTGTTGACAGTTTGGCATTTTCCTAAAATGGATTAGAAACAAGCCAGAACATTGCATTTTGCATTTCCATTAAGCAGAAATTCCTTATTAAATGATCACTATTGAAATATACATTCAATGCCAAAAATATCAAAATCAAAGAATCAGACTTCTATTACATTAGTCAGGCGCAATATGCAATCATCCAGACATTTTAAGATCCAATTTCCATCAGTCCCAGATGTTATGGGCAAGGGATTGCAGCTCAATAACAATTGGATAGCCACAATTTTAGATTTCCATTAATATTAATCAAACAGCCTCCTAGAAGTTCAAATTACTATGAGAGAAACACTGTGATACAAATTATTTAAGTTATTGCACACAATGGTAAGATTCACTTTTACAACCACTACTGAACTTGGGGTGGATGTGTGTGTGGGGGGGGGGGGGATCATGGTTTGTTACCACAGAGAAGCTTTAGATTGCTGAAACCTCGGAGCCTTAATAAAGCATTAGTAAAACCACATTTAGAATACTGCATTCCATTTTGGTCACCACAATACAAAAAAATATGTTGAGACTGGAAAGAGTGCTAAGAAGAGCAACAAAGATTAATAGAGAACTGAAGGCTAAAACACATGAAGAATGATTGCAGGAATTGGGTATGTCTAGTTTAGTGAAAAGAAGGACTAGGACATGATAGCTGTGTTCCAATATTTGAGGGGCTGCCACAAAGAAAAGAAGGTCAACCTATTCTCCATAGCACCATAAAGCAAGACAAGAGACAATGAATGGAAACTAATCAAGGAGAGAAGCAACCTCAAAATAAGAAATTTTCCAGAGAGAACAGTCAACTAGTGAAACAGCCTGCCTTCAGAAATAGATGTGGTCTGTGATGATCCAGGGTGTGGCACAAAAGCAACAAAATCACAAAAGTAGGTAAAGTCCCTTTAATACCTCCAACTTGGCCCCAATGTTCAGTTATCTTCAGCTGGAGAAAAAAAACTCTCAAGAATAGTCTTTAAAGGGATAAAATTCAGTCTGAATCCAAAATACATATACATTATAAATAAAAACCAACACAAACCATGTTGCAGCAATTAACGAGACAGGGCAGGATAAGAAATTGCAGACTTCCAAAAGATAACAAAACACACACAGTTGGGATGATGCCAGAACCAGATATGCCTCGACAAAGAAAGATAATGCACGCTTTGCTTCCAGCAACTTTGCTGTGTGTAGTTTGCCTTTTTAAACAATTTTCCTAGCTGCAGTTAATGAAGGGGATCAGGGCCCTTTCCTCTCCCATAAACCATGTAACTCACAGTGTTCCCTTTTCTGTTCCTCCCTGCGTGCTCTAGGATGAACAAGGCGTGGCCCTGGGTCTTCCTCTGAATGCCAGCCAGACTGTACCCTTCCCCAGTTTCTTCCACAGTCACCGGAGCCACACTCCCACTCCCTATCAGCTGCTCAACTCCCTCTCAGAATCAGATTCCAACAGGGGCATGCCGCATGACATGCTCTATCACTAGAGGCTTTTAAGAAGAGATTAGACATCCCCTTGTCTGGAATGCCCAGGTTATCCTAATTTATTTTTCCACTGAACATATATGATCTTTTATATATTTCACAAGGACTTGGTATATTTCTGCAGGATCTTCATTATACATCAATTCATCTACTGTTCGTTCTGAATTATTTGATGTTACTGGAGGCATCTCAAGCTGTCTCTAACTAACTTCTGGCTAATCTTAATTACTTCAGCCTTAATTTTACTTCTGGATTCTTCTTTACTATTCATCCAGCAGCAATTTGTTCACTGCTTATTCTGCAATCTAGCCCACAAATTCATTCAATATTTTTTTTTAATCTTAGCTTAGTTCTTATACCAACTGTCTCTGTTATATTGTTAAGTATGTCTAGTTCCCAGACCCATTCAACAAGTTTCTCTTGATGTGGTTTTCTGCCCACCTCAAGGGATGATCACTGTTGAACATAACACTAACTGTGTTGAGCAAACTTTGCAGCATTTGGGATTGAAATTTCTTTTTAAAATTGGATGTACTAAGGCTTTCTGTCTCCATGATACAACCACAGATGTGTATTGGAATGGTGTTTATTTAGAAAGCAAAGCTCCACTGCCTAATGCAATCTTATCTCAATGATCTCAAATTATTATATTTGTAAAGGGTGAACAGCTTAAAATGGCAGGTGAAGGTCATATTTTTAGGAAACTAGGATATGTGAACTAGTGTCTAAACTGCAAAGATATTTTGAAATATGCTTTTCAGTTTGTTCTGATGGAGGAAATTAGCAGTATTTTCAGAAAGGTCAAAGGTAACCATACATTATCTAAAATTCTGAAATTCAGTGAAGCATGGCAGAAACACTTCTGCTTTTATCTTATTGGACCTTTTTCCTGAAGGATTTTGATACAGAGTTTTGGACATTCCTTGGACAATACAGACTTAGATATAATAGGACACTGCAAACAAAGAAAAAATCACAGAAACAATAAAAAGAGAACATCATAATGAACTTTAGCAGTCAAGAGGTTGAGTTATTAATAAACAATTAAGAATAATGATAGACACAAGGATTCACAGTACATAGAGTCCTAAGTACACAGTAAAAGCTTTAAATGGTGTAAGCCAGAAATTTTCAACATTATGTTTATGGTCATGTAAAAATTAGTTTAGCTGAGCACATTTGACTTAATCTCTTCAGTGGTGGGAAAAGAGACAATAATCCTTAAGATCCCTTGAAAAAATAATAAAAAACAAGGAAATAAATCCAATGTAGAGGTTGTAAAACACAACATTACCATGAACAAAGCAATAGAAAATTAGAACAGGCTATAGCAGGGCCGTCAAACTCCTGGCCTGCAGGCCAGATGCATTGTAGGCTGTCCCGCCCATGCCTGGTTTAGTGAAGAGGAGGAAAGTCCCAAAACCTCATGTGATGCTGCCGTGACAATGTGTGACACCCCTAGGCTATATAGTAACAGAAAAAGGTAAAATAATAAAAAATTCCATAACAAAATCCTGTCTATTCCTTGCTTATTTCACAATAATTGTTTCATTTTTTTCCCTGAGGCAAGGAGGAAAAAAAACCTTCACTTCTCCTCACTGGATTGCTTTTAAACTCCTTTCATCCTTGAAATTCTCTTTCACTTTTTCCTCATAATGGCAACTTCTGCTTGCATGTATACATTTTTTATAAAATTGTGTCTCACTTATTTTGGCTATGTCATGTGGGGGAATTTAGTAGAGAAAGCAAATATGTTTGGAAGAGATAGCAGCTGCCAAAGAATATGGTGGCTGCACACCATCAAAGCTAACACCAGCCAAAGCATAGAAAAACTCAAAGAAGTAGTGAAAGATCAGAGACCTGGACCATAGAATCTCCAAGAGTTGGACATAATGGAATGGATAACTTTATCCATTAACTTTAACATATATTTTTAGCTAAGTTCCACCACTTCTGCCTTCTTAGACTACCTAGTTCTTTCACTGGTGCTGTTTCTGTAAGCATGTACCTTCTCACCCTTTTCCTTTTTTATTTCTCTGAACTTTATTTATTTATGTTGTCATCAAACAAATCAACTTTGATAGACTGATAGATAGGTTATGATAGATCATCAAACCAATAAGACTTTTCACTTGAGGACCAATGACCAGGTCAAATTATCCTACTTTAGACACATTATGTGAAGCCTATATCTTTCAAAGATTCTGGAGCACTGGGAGCTATCAGATGATTGGAAAAGAGCTGATGTACAGTAGTTCCCATCTTCAAAAAAGGAGAAAAAAATCAGGAAATTACAGACCTGTCAGTCTGACCTCAATACCTGGGAAGATTCTGGAAAAGATAATCAATCAAAAGCCAACATGGATTTGTCATGCCAATCTTATTGCATTCTTTGACAAAGTGACAAAATTAGTAGGCCAGAGGAATGCTATGGCTATAATTTACTTTGACTTCAGTAAATTAATAAATATAATTTACTTTGACTTCATTTGATAAAATAGACTACAACTTACTACTTGATAAGATAGAAAAATGTGGGTTAGACTGGCAATACCAGCAGGTGGATTCATAACTGGCTGATCAACCGCACTTGTGTAGTCCTCAATGAAACTGCATCTACAAGGAGAGAAGTATGCAGAGGGGTATCCCAAGATTCTGTTTTAGACCCAGCACTCTTCAACATCTTCATTAATGATTTGGATAAGGGGATAGATGGAATATTAAAGCATGGAAGTCTGAAAATGACATCCTCATAATCTAAGTATTTCATTCTTTTAATTTAGTGTAGTGGATGTATTCATTTTGCCCAATTAGTACTCCAAGGATAATAATTGCAGGAGATAACTCGTAAGTAATTATCTCGGAACTTTAATTGATTATGATGGCTGCAGAATAAATCTGTTCAATCAGCATATATATATATGCATGTATGTATGTATGTATATACATATATATACCTTAAATATCTTTCAAATATTCTGAATACATTTGAAAAGGATTTTTTTCTCTCTTTCTCTTTCTCCCATTCTGTTCTACATTTCTGCAAGCCTAAACCTACAATGAATGCTTTCTTCTAATGACAGTAGTCATATTTCAGCTACAATTTTACCACACTTACTGAATTTACTGTTAGAGTGAGTTGTTTATCAAATTAACACAAAGAAAAATGTATCTATCAAAAAATTTCTGAAGAAAGACATGTTCAAAAGATATGTTTACAAGGACAAATCTGATATTGAAACCTTAATTCAGTCTCATTCCCTGAAAGCTAGCATTGAAATACAGTTTAATTGGATGGAATGGTTGGGATGTTTTGTATCAATAAAATATATAGCATATGACATGATAAAAAGTCACATATTGACAGAAGCAAGTTGAAAAACATATTGAATTTTTAAAGTGAAATGGTAAATCTGTATTCATGGATTCAGGCACAGTTAGCTATTATCCAGTGGTCATAACATTCTTTTATTCTGAATGAAAAGAAAAAAAGAATTTCTACTTATAAAAATTTACAAACACTGCCAAGGACACTGAACTTTTTTTATGAAGCCAAACAAATATTTTATTTGTTCCCATCAAAGCATGGCTGATGATAGGATTTTATTTTTTTTTGCCTAATCCTCTGGAATTAATTCTCCACAAAGTCACTTGTGAATAGATGGAATTAAGTCACACTGCCATGGCAAGGTATATAAGGAAAAACATTTTTCCAGTCCATTACACTTCTGAGATGCAGCATCTGCTTTATCAAGAACTCCATTAAACTCACTAAAAACTGGAACACTATGAAATCTCAGTTTTCTAACTGAACTCAAGTGTTGAATTTTATCATCCAACTATAAGCATACAGTCTTTATACTGTAACTTGTTCTTATTGCTTTATTAACAAAGCTCAAAAAGATAAATAGTGAGATGTTCTCCCTTTTGATCTTCACAACTGCTCTTAAAACTGCTAGAGTCAGGAATTCAGAGATTGATGAAACTTTTTTTACTAACTTAAAATCTGAAGTTAAAATATACATTGCAATGTGCTAAAATATATAATTTTCTATATATTACATTGAGTAATATAAAAACAAAATCCCAGGCAGATTTCCTTTATTTCTTCCTATTATTTTACAAAATAGTCTTATTTTTATTGTGTTAAAGTCTTTATGCAAAAACAGTTAATTTAAATTGTATAATGTGTCTGTCCACCTTAGGCATTTTATTAAAAACAAGAACTGGTGTTTGCAACTTGTACATAGAAGTTAGAAAGTTAGAAAGCAGATTTATATCATTATCCTTCTAAGTTGCCATTCCAAAGTCATATTTTTGACACTATAATTATTCATAATAACTTCTTTCAGTTTATCTATTTAGAGGTACTTCTATACTAATTTTTCTCATTCACACAAAATGAGTTATATGCACTGAGTCCAATGGTGTTTGATAGCTTACCTCATAGTTGTAATACCAGTGGGTGGTAACCTCTTCCATATACTTGTAGAGGTATCTCAGTGCCAATCCATCAGCCACTGTAACCAGATGGATTAAAAGAGTTACCTATCCTCTATTAACTGTTCTCTATTCACTAAAAGGTAGCATATACTAGCAAAATATTCTATAACTAAGAGACAAGTGGGAAAAAACCACACACTATCAATTCACAAGTAAGCTAATCTTCACCCCATCAGACCATAAGTGAGCTAATTCAAAATGTTGATGGGATATCCAGACATCAGTACTATAAGGTAAGCTAGGGTCAACAGAACTTAAACAATACAGATCACATTTAAAAATATATATATGATTATGTAATTCAGCTAATTTTATCATGGCAGAAAGTAGGGAGATCCTCCCTGTATTGTTTCAATCAGTCAAATGAATGCTTTCCCATCTCCCTGAGGTCTGTACAATAACAACTGCCTACTATGATGTTGTGCATAAGATAGGTACATCATCAACTTGGAATGATTGCTGCAGTTCTCAGACTTAAGTAAATTCATAGCTCACACATTTGAATGATATAATATAATTCTATTCCATAAGTAAAATATGCTGATTGAACAGATTTATTCTGCAGCCATCATAATCAATTAAAGTTCCGAGATAATTACTTACGAGTTATCTCCTGCAATTATTATCCTTGGAGTACTAATTGGGCAAAATGAATACATCCACTACACTAAATTAAAAGAATAAAACACTTAGATTATGAGGATGTCATTTTCAGACTTCCATGCTTTAATATTTTGATAGGTGTCATCTGGAATCTTTTAAAAAGGCATTAATTATTGAATGAAAGGATGAAGTGTATTTTCATGCACATCTCCACTAATAGAAATAGTGTAGCAATATCCTTTCTCGATAGAGAAATTCTAATTCTAATACTAGCTCAATATTAATTTGCAATTCTATATACTTTGGTGTACTGTTGTTTAAGGTGCATGGTGCACAAAAAAGCATAAAGTCTTCATTTGTGTAACCATCATGACAATCCAATTAACCAATTAAGTGAAGCAATGGAAGAAGGAAAACATCTGAAATAAATTTCCACATAGGAACAGCCTGCAATTAATTAAAAGATAAGAATCTAAGTAAGTATGAAGCATATTGCTGTTACTGTTTTTTAAGAAGTTGTAATACATTCATATTATAGATTCCTTTATGTCTTAGAAATCAGTTTATGGGCACTGCTCCATTATTTTATCTGTACTTACTTTTTATAATTATAAAAATTATAATTATAATATTTTGTAGATACTTTATCATATGTTAGAAACAATCATTGTGTACACATAAACCTGAAAAGTGGCAGTTGACAAACTAAGACAAACTAACACAGACAGGTAGACAAACAAATTACCTTCACTCAGTTAATGCAATCATTCCAACATCATGTATTTTGGACATTATGGGCAACAATGAAAAACACCATGTTAGTGACATGCTTCTTTAGCTCATAGGTTACTTTTTGTAGACATCTGTGATAGCATGATTGTATGCATGCAGCCCATTACACTCTGATAGGAAAATCTTAATGCAATCCATATTCCTGTTTATTGTTCCCAAGCATTTTTTTGCCATTTAAATATAGACTATAATATAATCTCTTCCTTGCCATTTGGATTCTCTTTTCTAAAAGTAGGCTTGATGTCCACAAGTGTAATTCGCTGTTTCAATAGGAAACATTTCAAAAGTTGGCTCTTTCATGGAGCTGATCTCCCTTTTTCTTTGTATGCTTCTTCTGACAGGTGAATTGGTGCTGAATCCTCATGGTTATATGGGCCAAGTTAAAATACTTTGAAAATTAAAGAAACTCAATAATTTGAAATTATGTAGTTTTATTTTACAACAGCAAAAGAAGCATTTAATTCAAAGTCAATTTGTCATATCTTTGCCTCAATCTGAAAAAGAAATATAATTTGCAAAGAATTTCTCTACAGAGCAGAATTACAGACAAATATGTCATAAGAAGTGTATCACTAATTCAGATGAATATTGCTCATTATCTCTACAATGGAAATTGATGTCTAGAGGTAAGACTTATATCTCTCCTCTCTTATAGTATTTTATTTTCCTTTCTTCTCCCAGCATTTTTTCCAGATACTAGATTAAAGTAAAAGATGTGAGAGTTATGAGTTAAATGACATATAAATCTAACCAAATGTCAAGCAGTATTTTGGGGAGGATGGCAAATCTATTCCCCTTGTTCCGAAGAATTCACAACATTCTCAGCCACATCTTTTCTCCTTCTTTACTCTAATATGCATCAATTATCAGAGTTGTAAAACTATAACAAAATATATTTTCTTGAAAATAAAATCTTAAAATTAAAAAAAGTGTTAAAAAAAATCTAGCCCACAATACACAATACACATAAAAATAAATGTTAGCTTCACAAAACAAAATTTGATTAGCACTATATATCTTCCCATTATATACACTAACAAAATATTTTGGAAGTTTTTTTTAATGTATCAATTATAACTGATTTTGGAAACTATATAATATATCCTCAAACTTGACCCTAAGGAACATGAAATTTATTGAGATTTTTCTTTTCAATACAAATAATAATATACAGTAAATATTGAGTATTTCATCTTTATATTATTATATGTTTATTCTAACTATTTATTATTCTGTTTTTAATAATGGAAGGATAAATTCGTTGCAACTCAAGACAACTCTTTTCATATGGAGGTCAGTTCTTTTTGACGATTTAAAACTCTATTACTAAGAAATATACAAAGCAAATTTAGTGTTTTGGCAGGTTTTAATAACCTGAGACAATTCAGATTAATCATTCTAATTATAATGGCAGGTATATTATGCTGTGGAAACCCAATGAATTTTATATAATATCCAACGTTAGTGTTTGATATTATACTGTCCATTCCAAGTACAGGATTTCAACTACTTTGCATCTGACAAACAGGCTCCAGTTTTTGCTTTTTTATTAGACTTCATTTTTGTCTATTTATATTTAAAGAGAAGACATTACAATAAAACTAAACACTTGGGTTTAGAAAGCCATTGCTGAATATTATTTTCTGCCACTGAACTCCCAATATATATTATGGTTTGATGTGCATCATCTACTTATAATGCATGTTTCCTGCCAGAAAATATTTAATGCTTTCTAGTAGATTTTTAAACTGTGCTGCTATCAGACACATATAACATCAATTCAGTTAACGGAATCACTGGATAAATTTTGTAAAGCAGTATTTTTCTTCTTGTCTGCATAACTTGTTGATTATTCAACATGCTTTCATTTCTTCATATATTTGAACACATATACATATTTTAAAAATAGTAAAAATTTCCAATGTAAAAAATTAAATTTCCAATGTGTAAAAATTAAAACCAACTATATCCTTGGGATGGATATACTTTCTGTCTGCAAGTTAAACATGAGAAAGCAACTAAGATGGAAATGCTTACTTCAGTTAGCACACATTAGAAGCCCAGAGTATATAGGTCATAAGAAATAATTATTTTACTCTACTTTACTCTGGCCAAATCCCATTGGAAATATTGTAGCTGAATATCATATTTCAAAAACAACAGTGATAAATTTGAATTATTTCAGAAAAAGGCTACTAAGTTGGTGAGAGATCAAACTGTTTCTCCAAGGAATGAATGATTAAAAGATTTGGGTAAGTTAGCCAAGGAAATACAACTGTAGGAAGATTTTCAGGAATGTTCAAATATCTAAAAGATTGCTACATAAAGAGAAGGACTGGACTTATTCTATATTGCTCCAGAAAACAGAACAAATATAACTATACGGAATAGGTTATATTTGGTAAGAGTAATAAGTGAGAAAGATCTCAGAAGGAACTTTCTAACTATAATAATATAAATAAAACTGGGGCCGCTATTTTTGGTCTGGCGGGTTCAATGAAACCCCGCTTTAAGTTTTTATCGATAAATGCTCTGAGTTCTTTCAGTTCTCTGGGAGACATGCAGTACATTTGTGGTTTTGGAAGTTTAGCCCCTGGTAGGATTTCGATAGCGCAGTCTGTGGCTCGATGGGGTGGGAGTTCATCACAAGCTTCCTCACTAAATGCTTGGGCCAGATCCTGATACTCATTGGGGATGCTAATGGGTTTCACAGACTGTCCAGTCATGGCTGATTCTCTGTTCTCTTTCCCATTCTTTATCCTTTCCTCAGATCTTTTTGCAAATATTACGTCTCTCTGGAATTGTATGGTTCCTGTCCTCCAATTTATTTTTGGATTCCATTTCTGTAGCCATGTGATACCCAGAACTAGTGGCTCTTCCATCCCTGGGGCTACAATGAATGTGAGCATCTCCCTGTGTTTTCCTAGTCTTATTTTCAATGGTTCTGTGGTAAACCTGGCTGGCTCCCCCCCTGCTATGGTTCCATCTAATTGGCAGAAAGCGATGGGATTTTCCATTTCTTTCAGTTGGATTCCCAATTTATCTGCAAGGGAGGGTTTGATTAGGCATCGGGTGCATCCCGAGTCCATCAACGCTGTAACTTTCTCCCCCTTCCCTTGGCTGGGGATAAACAGTCTCAGGGGTAGGGTGATTGGTTCAATTGGATTGCTTACCAGCGGGTCATCCTCTGGATCACTTTCAGACTGGCTCAGGTCTCCTCGGAGCGTTTGGGATTCTTCCTCAGGTTTGGGGGGGGGTCAGAATCCCACATCTACGTGGCCTCTCAGGCCAGTCTCCTTCCCTCGAGGGCTGGATGTTGTGGGTTTCCTCCCTGATGGGTGGTCTAGCTTTCTGGCAGGAGTCTTCGAGTGGCATTCTGCTGCGCAGTGTCCCTCCTTTCCACACTTAAAGCAACCAGGCATTCTTGGAGTCATGGTGGATTGGGGTTTGAAAACTTCCCGTTTCCCCAGGGGTGGGGATCTTTTCCAAAACTTACCAGCACGGTACCGGTTTCGAGTCATGTCTATCTCTGCCTCCTCTGCCATCATGTACCATTCATGCAAAAGGTTTGGAGCCCCACGGGCCAGGCAGGCAGCGTATAGATCATCATTTAGTCCATCTTTGAACCAGCAGACTAAGATATCCTCTGGCCAATCTACCCAGCCGGCCAGGTCACGAAATTCCTCGGTGTATTCTGCTACCGGGCGACGACCTTGTTTCACGACTCTGATGTGGTCCCGGGCTTTTCTATCGGCAAGCGGGTCCTCGAAACGGTGGCGCAAGGCCGTCATAAAGTGATCTAAGTTTCTTAATTCTGGGGCATTGACTGTTGTGGAGCGTTACCATTCATCTGGCTGCCGCCCCTTCAAGAGCTAGGGTGACAATTCGCACCCGGGACCCTTGGGTTGGGAAATCCTGTCCATATTCTTGCATGTAGGTGAGCACTTGTGCCAGGAAAAATCCCAATTTCTGGGGGCCTCCATCGAATTTTACCCCCAAGGGCGGGACCTTCCTCTGTAATTGTATGTTTCTGGGTTGGCCAGGGTTAATTCCCTGATCCGGGCGTTTAAGGGTCGGGTACCTGATGTGGCTGCTGGTTCTTCAGCTTGTCCCTCTTCCCACTCAATCTCCACTGAATCCGGGGTGGCAGCTCGGGTTCTCTCACCTTCTGGTTCCCTCGCTCTCCTGCATTGTCGTCTTTGTGCATCCCCCATGTCGAGGTTCTCCAGGGCTTCCCTCACTAGGCGATTGATGTACCGTCTCATTCGGTCATCGGCTGGTGGCTCCTCATCCCATTCTTCCTGATTCGATAGGGCCTCTAGCTCCAATTTCCACACGGGTTTGCGATTTCCTCAGATGAGGGTTACTCCCCTGGTTCTTCCATTCCAGCTGTCTCTCTTTCCTACACCTATAGACCACAGGGGCTTGGTGGAGGATTCGCAGGCAGCCTCGCTGTCTTCGATGGGGCACATTGAGTCAGTATCTGGCTGGGTAACTGTTGACGTTTCTCCACAGCATTCGGCTCCCCCTTGCTCCTTGCTGTATTCAGACATTTTTTTCTTCTCTTGCAGGATCCCCTCGGTAGAGTGAATTGTTTAAAAAAAAATTCCTCTCCGGGTTGACCTCTATTGCAGACGCTGCTTTATGTCAGGCTACGGAACTTCTTCCCATTCAAACAATAAGAATGAATTTCTGATAACCAAACTTATCAAAAGGAATCCTTTATTGAGATGAGACAGTCCAGTAGGAATTCAAAGCAGCATCTGAGGTCCCTCAGGCATACAGTGATAGATAAGGGAGTTTAGAATCCCCCCCCATCCCAATGTTTACTTAGGGAAACAAAAGCCAATATGTTAATTCCCCTCCCAGCCCCTCTGGGAGGGGATCCTTCCCTTTTTGGAAGGTTTTTTCTCATGTAGCTTTCCCAAGACGTACCTAACTTCCTCCCCCACCCCCTTTTTAGAACGGACTGTTTTTGGAGATTTCCCAGAGCACTTCATTGTGGAGTTTTATGGCCCCTCATCTCCTGGCTGTGCCACTCCGAGGTGTTAGGTTCTGGCCATCTGGCTTCTCTCCCCCCCATTGTATCATGTATGGGTGTGCATATTCGATATAAGGTTAAATATATTCAGGTTACATCAAGAAAGGATTTCTTTATCAGTCCCCCCCCCCCCCTTTTCTTCTTCCTCTGAAGAAATGACAGATACACGGATCTGACAGCTATTGAGATATGCTGCCACATAAAGAGTAAGTTCTAGAAGCTAGATGGAAGTAACCTCATCACTTGAGACTTTCACTTGAGACTTTCAAGAAGAGATTGGACTGCCATTTGTCAGAAATGGTGTAGGATCTCCCGCTTCGGCAGGGGGTTGGACTAGATGACCTATAAGGTCCCTTCCAACTCTGATTATCTGTTATCTGTAACAAATGCCATGGTGGATACTACTCTGAGCAATGGAGTTTTCTGGATAACACTACTTTGTGTTTCTATTATACTTTGTGCTGAGAACATGTTTTTAAAATTACCCTTTCAACATTCAAAATGCTACTGAAGTTGGGAGTATGAGTTTCCCATTAATTTCAGTGACAGAACAGTATTCCTAGAAGAGAAAAGAATAGCAGAGGACAATATGAAAAATGTTCTATCTTAAAACAAAATATATAATGCAATATCACAAATTAAAGCTGTAATAACTATTACAGTTTTAATACATAATACCAGAGAAAAGATTACAAGTTGGAAATAGCAGAGATGTAATACCATATATACTGTACATTCCATCCATTCTTTGTATTCATAGAACTCCTCAATGGAATTAATGCTAATCACAATAATTGATGAAAGAAACTATGTTGTCTTTGAAACACATATTGTAGGACCTGATCTTAAATATTTTGGATAATATAGTAGAACAAGAAAATAGAAGTTACAAGGTGGAAGTATTATGGATGTAGAAGTGAATCTAGGAGTGGGCAAAAATTTGATTTTATTCAGTCACTTTATGAGTAAATTCAGAAGAAAGAAAAAAGGCAGTATAATCATTTATATTTTATGGGTTTTTTCTTCTAAAACATATATTCAAACACTTTATTCCTAATGTAGAAATTTTTACAAATGATATGTTCCAAACAAAGAATAATAACTGGAATAAAACTAAATTTAGATTACTGAATTCTGTGCCTCAAACCATGAAGATATCCAAATCCAGTGAAATCAAAACTACTGTGTTCTAACTCTTTAATTTTTATTTTCTAAATGAATCATTTTTATCCCCCCATTTGTAATTTTAACTTATTTGAGTAGTTTCAATTTTATTTCTGACAACTACTGTAGCATATTGGTTATCTCATTTAGTTCTGATACATCTACAATTCTTGCCATCTCCTTATTCAAATCATTGTAGAGGATCAGAAACTTGTTATCCTAGTCAATATGTCATTCCATTTTGATGAAGAACCATTAATGATTGTTTATGAAGTATGATAGATACAGTATCTATCTAATCAACATGCCCCTTTTTAGCAGTTTACTAATTAGAATGTCAAAAGATACTTTGAAATGCTTTACTATATTACAACAGAGAAGAGCATGAAGTACGCTTGTATTTTGGTCCATTTGTTGCTCAGTATTTATATAAATATATATAAACCAGAGTCACTCTATGAGGAAGATGGTGGTTTCTAAACATGATAAATAAATAAAAATAACATTAGAAAAACACTGGGAATCTTTGTTTAACAATAAAACCCGTAACTCATAAAATCAACAGTTTAAATTCTAATATTTAGATCTAGTGTTTCAAGCCTCTAAAACTTTTTTTCCTTAGTGATCTATCCTGCTTTCCTGCCCTATACATGAAGTTTTCAGAACTTTACTATAGCAGTATTAGTTTCTTCTGTTGTTTTTAAACCTTGTTATACTTTATAGTGTAGTTATGCTTTTTATATCACATTTTTAAAAAACTGCAACCCATCTTTATCTACCGTACTTTTCCTATTCATTTCTTCTTCTATGGAATCCTACATCTTGTTACTCGGAGGCAATTAAAATAGACTTTCTTGAAGCCTAAGATTGGTATTTTACTCTTCTCTGCTTTATTTTTCCTTAAAATAAAGAACTATACCATTACAGTCACTTTGCTATTTCTTCTACTTCATCAGTTAAGATTTCCCTATTGGTTAGTATCAATTCAAGGATAGTTGATCCTCTGGGGCCTTCTTCCACTTTCCAAAGAAGAAGTAATTGACAAATCAAATCAAGAATTTCCTAGAGAGACTATGCTTGGCAATGTTTGTCTCCCAAAAGATATCAAAGTAATTTCAGTGTGTGAAGTTTTTTACAATAGCATTTTTGTACACATATTTTGAGTTAAAATAGCTCTCCCTCTTTTCTCAGCAAAGTTACTTCAGATTGCTGGGCTTCTATCTGCTTTATATTGTTATATTTCCACTGCCATGTCTCAGAAGGAAACCAGCTCCACCGGTCAGTTAAACATGAGTGCTGGAAATACACCACAGTTCAAAATGACTCCATAGAACGTACATTTTATAACATGTGCCATACTGATTATTATTGTGGCAAGCTTGTCTAAAAAAATCAGGCAAAAGAAAGAAATCTCTTTGGTTTTTAATAGTCTTTCCAGGTTTTAATCCGTCTCCTACAAAAGAAAAAGAAAGTATCAAAAGTGATTGCACGCTAAATGTAAGACACCAAACACATATGCCTAGAAATGTTTCTATATTGATTGTTTAAAATCATAGTAAAATTATATTATTGAAAAATGTGTACTTCAATTTCCTTTAATTTTCAACCAGTCAGTAGAGACTTCTGGTTTCTGATTTGTTGTTGTTTTATTTTGTTATTTTTTGTTTTTCTTAGGATGCCTAAAAATATATTTGTAATGCTTTTTGGTGCATTTTCTGAGTTTCCTTTTATTGTGATGTTAAGATTGGCTGTTGCAATTAATTTTTGTTGTTATTGTTGTTTAACTCTATTGAGTGTTCTTCCTGATCTGAAATAGTTCTAAAAAACTTTCCTTATATTGACTTCCCATGAGATTTATTTGAAACATAGAAAGCATGCTTACAAAGTTGACTAATCTGCAGAACACTGGAGAGATTACTGTAGAATGAGAAGAAATTGCATATGCTACACTGTCATCTCAAAGCTAAATTAAATATAAAAATCCCACAAATGTTGCCATGAATTGTGCTATAAATATCTTCTCTTTCAGCAAAAGATGAAAGACATCAAATTGGGAGAGAAATGTCAAAATGCATGAGAAATTTCTTGCACAGAACTAAAGTTTTTAAAAATCAATAAAAATAATTTATTGGCAGGACCCATCTTTTTAATCTTAGAAAATATGCAAAGATGTGGGTCAGTCAACTTTTCATTTCATTATGTGCATGTGTGAATAGAGATATAATTTATTCTGCTTGCAGAATCTCCATATATGTGGATATCTGTTTGAGCCAGAAAAGATTTTGATGAATGTAAATGTGTCTCATGGATGCTATATAATATAGAGGATTCCATGATTTTAATACTTTTTTATTATGGTCAGAGACTAGCGTTACAAAAACAGCACTAAAATAATAATAACCATCATCATCATCATCATCATCATCAACATCATCTTGTCAGACTTTCGAATACAGATGGATTGTCATTTAGAACACAACATGCCAGATATTCCAGTCATCAAAAACCAAAGCATACAATTTATTGACATTGCTGTACCAGGATATGCCAGAGTTGAAGAAAAAGAACTAGAAAAAATCATGAAATATCACAACCCGGCCATTGAAATTACATGATTATGGATGAAACATGTGACAGTGATACCGTTATCATCGGGGCACTTGGCACCATGTCCAAGAACTTTACAAAATACATCATGAAATTACAGCTTCCTGCAATAACACCAGAAGAATTGTGAAAAATTGAGCTATTTGGAACATCATACATTTTAAGAAAGATACTTGGTCAATACCTAGGATGCTGGCAGCAACCCATATCATCCATTAATATCAGTCAATAATATTTAGGCTACATTTTTAAATTGTTCGCTTAATTGATTTTCAATAATCATAATCATAAACAATAATAACAACAACAACCAAGATAATATGATCAGTGGTGGATTATCAGTGGGACAAACAGGGTCTGACTAATTTTGTAAATGTAACAAAACTTAGCCACATTCAGAAAAACTACATCGTACTGATTTGATAACAGAAGTTATACATTAAAAATGATATTTCTCAGGTATAGAAGGTCTGTATAGTAGTCCTACTATATAGTACCTTCTATACCTGAGAAATATTGTTTTTAATGTATAACTCCTATAGTTTCAATTGCTCCTTGTCCACAGGGAAGCTATCTCAGCTCATAGGGAATGTTTTTATATTAGCTCTCCAAAACTCCCGTGGGAAGTGCATTGCAGCATGTAAATTCCCATTGGAGTTTTGGGATAGTTATACAATTTTGATTATTACCTTGCCAATACTTAATCCATACAGTCATTTTGCACACCTCACACATTATTTCCAGAGTATGTTCCAAAAACTGCTGCATCTGTCACCCAAACAACCCAGAACAGCGTACCTCCACCCACCAATTTAAGGTGCATTCTTGTGATTTGTAACCACTGGTTTTGCCTTTCCATTTGATTTCAAGGAATCTTTGTATTGAACTGCTTGATATATGTCAGAAAACCTATTGTAAATGATTTTGGAATGTCCATGTTCAGTCTGAAATAGGACCTACAGAACCTGTGTCCTATTAACGTTCTAACACTTGTTAGTACATATTAGGAAAGAACCTGAACAGTCTTCCCTAATCCTGATTCTTGTTGTTTATTTGTTTGTTTTGGGTCCTCCAGCTAGACCTTATGTCTCAGACTCTTGGTAAAATTCCCACAGCCGCATGACTAATCAGAATACTGTTGTTGTTGTTGTTGTTTTAGTATCTGAGGGTCATAATGGGAACAGTAACACAAATTGTTTGGTTTTTTATTTGCCTTTTTAAAAAAACATGGGTGGTCCTTAGGTTGGTAAAATAAATAAGTATATAACCTAAATATTCATTCTGTAGTTTCTGTTTTTTCATATTCCTCCTTCAAATTTCACATTTCCCTTTCTCATTAGGGCATCCCTTGTATCTCAGGCACATAAACAGATATGTGAAGATTGACAACAGAATGAAAGGATGGGGCATGTTGATTTTCCAGTAGTTGGAGGTGTTCGCAATATGGAAATCTTTGCTCATGCATACTTATAAAGAGACCAATCAGGGTAGTTATAGCATTTTGGTGCATGAGGAAAAAAACAATAGTAGAGAGTCCAGTGCTCAGAAATGGTTAGAAGACTAGGAATGTGGGATGGATTTCCAATAGTTCCAGAATATAGGAAACACAGAGAAACCTGTTCTGCATTTGGCTCACATCTGAAGGCTCTATTATCTTGAAGGATTAAATGCATGGAATTTAAGATAGGAGAAAATAGAGCTACCCTGCTATGCTACCTTTTAGCCTGTGAACAGCAGAGAAAAGTGATTCATCCACATTCTAGTAGTATCTAAAGGCAGTGATTGTGGATTATTAATTTTAAGCATTTTCTGTGAGCATGCATATTTATGTACCAAATCTCTGTTTATAAAGCATTATAAATGAATTGCCAAGTTAGTTGGGCATGACTAAAACAAAATAATGAATTTTAGAAAGGGCCAGTACACAATTCTGTTGGGGAAAATGTAGTCCTCTGAAAAGCTGTTATCATTATGATATCTTAACACATCTCTTTTTAACTTATTCATTGGACATTAAAATGGATTTCATCAGGCTGTGATATTACATACTGAAAACTGAAAAATATCTCCAAGCATTGCTATAAACATAGCTGCTTTTAATAGCATTTTCTGTGGACTATGACATACAGTTCATGCATTATTATTTATAAAAGTGTTGATCATTACAATACACACATATTTATAACTATGAAAATTTTAATTATTAACATCACACTAATCCAAAATAGTTCATTGGATATGTACCAATCCTAAATTTCATTTAAAAATTAAAAAAAATCATTCCACATTCTCCTAAGCTTTTACAGTTCTATTCAAAACCAGTTGATTCCAAGATTTAAGGATTTATCACTATTACTGAAGTTTAGCATAGGATGCAGATAGGAAGACTTATTGTATATTAATCTTGCTTCATAGCCACCTATTTCTCTTTTATTATTTCTTTGTAAAAGCTGCACAAAACATAATGATTGTTTAGATATAAAGATTTAGAAAAAAAGTGATTTATTTCAAACATGTAGAAAATCAAACATGTAGATATCTTTCAAACATTTTTTACTTTACTTCTTTGGCAGCTGCCCTTTGTTACTTTGAAGTGCTATGATGTTGTACATTGTACAATTGCATGATTGATTAAGTAAGCTCTTGACTAAGTAAGGGACAACCAAACACACATATAAAAGAAAGTTAAAAAAAGAAAAGAAGGAAGAAAGAAGGAAGGAAAAAAAGGAAAGGGGTGACACTGGCACAGGGTCTTTATTTAGACTAAACAAAGTAAAAATGAAATGGTAACTTTGCTCAAGTTTGTAGAACTACATGGCAAACACAAATACACAAATAAAAAAAGAAGATAGGAAATATATACAAAATATAATATAATTCCCCTCCTCATTCATATTTACAGTTCTTCCTGACAATTTACCTTTGCCCACTTAAGTATAGTCATCTCATTGTCCACTGAATGCTCTCTATCAGCAAACACAACAAAATGGAACAAAATTGAATTGCAATTATGCTTTGATCATATAACTATTTTGTATATGTTCCTTTTCTATAACTTCAGGAAACACAGCCTTTTAGTCCTGATATATGTTGACAATCACAACACACTTGACTTTCAGGGACTTTAAATAATAAAGCTTTCCTTTTTTTCAAATGATTTCAAATTGTCTTTTTTTAAATGAACCAGAAAGGATTGCTTTCATATCACAGTAATCAGGGCTGTATCTGTATGAGTACCTTTGTCTGTGAATTCTCAGTGTTGTACATTTCGGCATACAATAGTACTCTTTTTGAGTACTGACCATTGAATAAGAACAGAGTAAATCCAATTGCTTCTTCTTGTTTGAAATTAGAAATTCCATAAACAGGAAGAAACTATATGGTGGTAGAAGCACATATGCTCTTAGAGATGATGAATGTTGAAAAGGTTGATCCATTACTGTCAGACCCCAAGCCAAGAATGGCACATGACTTATAAGCTGAATTCTTTATTGTTTCAGAACTATAGAAAAAATCTTGCCAGACTGAGGACTCTACTACCGTATCTACAATATACTCTGTGAACAATTGGGGATGAACTGTCTTTACCTTCTGTCTCACAAATAATATTTGGCCTGAATTGACTCTTAGTCCTCTGGAATTTGCCTGACGACACACCTCCTCACATTCCTTCCAATCTCACAAGCAGATTGAAACCCCCCAAGTTGGAAATGTCTTTGTCAGCTATTTTTTCTGTGTAGAAATCAGTGTGGAGTCTCTTTTTTCAAATAATGATTTTTTTTCTCACAATCCTTAAAAAGGGACTAAGGAAGTATTACATTTGCCATTTTATTTAGGTGAAAATAGTAACAAATCAAATGTAGAAAACTTCCACAAAAAATTCTCTGGTCACATAGATCAATGAAACAAAAAGTTGACAGGGGAAAAAACGCTGACAAGCTAACTTGAAAGAGAAAAAAATAGCAAGACAGGAAATGATAGTGACAGGAAATACGTTAAACATGCTTTACAGGCATCCCTTATACTGGGAGTGTCATTTTGTATCTATAATTTTATGACATAGTTCTACTTAAAAACTTGTATTTACAAATATATTTAATACAAGAATATTTTATGATTTGGGTGAAAAAATAGTATTATCTCATTAACATGCATATATAAGCTATTAATTATATATGTGTTTGGAAAGGCTATAGACTGGATCTGAAATGGACTGCTTCCCTTTGATTATGATGTGATTCAGATAGACCTCTTCAGAATTGCTTTATAAGTGATTAATATAGAATCATTCGTGATTTCCTTTTGTGAATCATGTGCTAAATTAATTTTGTAACTTTTAAAATACATCCATTAGATTTGAGAAAAATTCGTTTACATGAGAGAAAGATTTAAAGATGAAAAGCAGTTGTTAAGACCCCAGACAGAAATATGTCTTCATTGGAAGTTTGATAGTATCTAAGGGTATTGTATAATGGATAAGTACTATTGGAATATAGAACAATCACTCAAAGAAATCTCTTTAAATTTCTACTATGCAAGTAAATCAGCTAAGGCCTTTCTTCCCTATTGTGATAAAGTGCTTTCCATTGATTTTTGAGTCTACAGAAAACAATGCCATTATGACATTTTCTGTCCCATTTTCAATTCATATCCTGCTTTTATTGCCTCATTTTCAAATTACTAACTTTTCTCCAAGGCTATGGATGACAACATGTAGCAATTATACAAATCTTGAGTTTGTTCTTGGATAATTTCAGAGTCAGGTGAAGAAGGACTGCTATAATATAGTCCAGTTACAGTAAGTATCATTTAACATTGTCTTATTTGTAGACAGACAAGATCAAAATAATATCATGAGAACACAGTAGAAAAGGAATATATTAGTGCCATGGCTAAGTACCATTAGGGAAAGGCTTCAAGCTATTATGTATCTCATTTATTTTTCCAGAAATTTATCCTCCAATAGCAGCAATTGCTTTATCCTCAGAACTTAATCAACAAGATGTTCCCAGTCCAATGAGTCTTTGGAAATCTAATTTTCAGGATTTCCAAAATGCTTCCCATTATACTTCTCAAGTAGCTTTGTGACTGATAACTTCCTTTTCCTAAGGTATTCGGACTTGGTGAAAAGTACTCCTTTCTGTTCCCAATCACTGCTATTAAAGATAATAGTTTTGAACATGCTATGCAAGAGCTTTCAAAGAAGCAGAAAACCAGTTCATTGATAGTTTAGGAGTGTGGCAGATGACACGGAAATATATAGAATTAATCAACTTTCCAAGGATTTTTGTTTAGCTTTGTTTGCAACAAACGACTCACCTGCCTTTTGTTAGAACCAACCAGTCTGTGTACAATATGTAGTGCCAAACTGGAATTAAAAAAACATCCATTTTACAAAATATCAATTTTAACTATAAATGCAGTGATCACTTGCTAGACTCCTAATGCTCATTGAAGCAGAAACCTACAGAAACTACTAGGCTATAGAACAAGGAGTTTCTTGTAAGGTTTTTAGTAATGAAAGGCAATTTACTCAAATAAATGGAGATATCAGAACTTACAGGTCCCTTATAAGGCTAAGACACTGAGCTTGTCCATCAGAAAGGTCGGCAGTTCAGCGGTTCGAATCCCTAGCACCGCATAATGGAGTGAGTTCCCATTACTTGTCCCAGCTTCTGCCAACCTAGCAGTTTGAAAGCATGTAAAAATGCAAGTAGAAAAATAGGTACCACTTTGGTGGGAAGATAACAGCATTCTGTGTGCCTTTGGTGTTTAGTCATGCCGGCCACATGACCATGGAGACGTCTTTGGACAGCACTGGCTCTTCGTCTTTGAGCACCACCCTCTAGAGCCAGAAACAACTAGCACATATGTGCGAGGGGAACCTTTATCTTTATCCAGAACTTAAATGGCCTGTTCAAAGCATACCAATAGATTTACTAGATTTATTCAAGTTCCATCTGATATAGCATTTTTCAATAGTGATCAAACACGTCTCTGACCAATTCAAAATTGTTTGTCTTATATATAAAATGATATAGTGCCTCTGCCTCTGAAATCAATTCCTTTTAGGTACCATGGGAAAGTTTTCTATGTACTGTATGTGGAAACATGACAAATAACTTTATGGAGTGAGGAGAATCTTTCAAAGGAAAAAAAATGTCCAAATCCATCTGCCTAACCAGTTATATAATCTAAAGTCAAAGACACATCCTATTACAATGAATTTTCTTCAGTTAAAATTTGTATCACTGTGTTAATGTACTGTTAACATATTTTATGCAACTCTAGAAACATGATATCTATAAGTCTGCTTGAACATAAAAATGACTACAGCTTCACATCTGAAAAAAGATAAACAGGTAATCCTTGACTTATGACTACAACTGAACCCAGAATTTCAGTTGTTAAATGAATCACTGAGTTTGTTAAGTTAGTAACATGATTGTTAACTGAATCTGGCTGTCCCTTGCTTGTTAGAAGATTGAAAAAAGTGACCTTGGGACACAACAATGATCATAAATATGGTCCAGTTGCAAATAAGGAAATATTTAATCCTTAGCGGTATCTTAATGATAAGTAAATCTTAAATGTCAAAAAGTCTATCCAAATGTTATAAACATTTAATAATGTACAACATGGCAGACCTAACTAGACTTTTCTGTAAAAATCAGGAGTATTAGAAAGATGTATATTATATCTTCTTTCAAAAAGAGGTACTTTTAATATCAAGATTTTAAAATTGTTAAAACTCAAGTGTATTTCAATTTTATTTCATTCTATGATACTCTACGTTTTAACGTGTATTCACAAATGTATCAAAATAATATTTTTGTGACATGTAACTTATTTATAGACAAACTAGATCTATTAAAGTGATCGTGGAAGACTAGAAAAAAATTTAATAATTTAGTGCAGCCCTAGTACTAACATATTTAAACTTAATTTTCAGTTTATATTTATAATTTTCTCTTTTAAAATGTGGGTTTACACTATTTATTTATTTGTAATATTTATATACCGCCCTTCTCCCGAAGGACTCAGGGCGGTGCACAGCCACACAAACCCCAGTACACTATACAAAAGTTAAAAACAAATTAAATAATTTAGGCTGTCTAAAAATTATGCCCTTCCCCCCATAAGTTAATTAAAACCCAAATATTAAAAACCTAATTAAAACGTAATACTAAATTAAAAATCCTATATCAGCCTAGGCCAGCCTGCTCAAAGAGCCAAGTTTTTAATGCACGTCTGAAAGCTCTCAGATCCGTGTTAGTGCGTATCTCTGGAGGCAGACCATTCCAGAGGCGGGGGCCCCCACAGAGAAGGCCCTACTCCTGGGAGCCGCCAGACGACACATAGAAGCCGACGGCACCCAGAGAAGGCCCTCCCTGTGGGAACGCACAGGTCTGTTGGAGATTACCGGCAGAACGCAGTCCTGCAGATAACCTGGTTCAATGCCATGGATCGCTTTAAAGGTCACAACCAGAACCTTAAAGCGAACCCGGAAAACCACGGCAACCAATGCAGCTCGCGCAGGAGAGGCATCACATGGGAGCTTCGTGACGCCCCCATAACCACCTGCGCGGCCGCATTTTGTACCAGTTGGAGTCTCCGGGTGCTCCCCACAGAGAGCCCCATGTAGAGAGCATTACAGTAGTCCAGGCGAGAGGTGACAAGGGCATGAGTGACCATGCGTAAGGCGTCCCAATCCAGAAAGGGCCGCAACTGGTGAATCAGGCGAACCCGATAAAAAGCCCCCCTGGAGACGGCCGTAATATGGTCTTCTAAAGACAGCCGTGCATCCAGGAGGACACCCAAATTGCGAGCCCTCTCTGTGGGGGCTAAAATCTCTCCCCCAATAGCCAGCGACGGAGTCAGCTGACTTTATCGGGCTGCCGGAAACCACAGCCAGTCTTGGACGGGTTGAGCCGGAGTCTGTTCCCGCCCATCCAAATCCGCATGGCCTCCAGGCACCGGGACATAGCCTCTACAGCATCATTGGGGTGGCCTGGGGTGGAGATGTAAAGCTGGGTATCATCCGCATACAGATGACACCACACCCCAAAACCACGGATGATCTCCCCCAGCGGCTTCTCATAAATGTTGAACAGAAGAGGGGAGAGGACCGACTCCTGAGGCACCCCACGAATGAGGGGCCTAGAGGTGGACCTCTTCCCCCCCTGTCAACACGAATTGCGAGCGGTTGGAGAGGAAGGAGGAGAACCATCGCAAGACAGTTCCCCCAATCCCCAACCCCTACAACCGCCGCAATAAGATACTATGGTCGATAGTATCAAAAGCCACCGAGAGGTCTAACAGGACCAGGACAGAGGAAAACCCCCTGTCACGGGCCCTCCAGAGATCATCAACCAACGCGACCAATGCTGTTTCGGTACTATGCCCGGGCCTGAAGCCCGATTGGAATGGATTGAGGTAAGTCGCTTCCTCCAGGTACTGAGGGAGCTGACGTGCCACCACACTCTCAACAACCTTCGCTAAAAAAGGAAGGTTGGAGACTGGACAATAGTTATTTAAAACAGCCGGGTCCAGGGCAGGCTTCTTGAGGAGGGCCCGCACCACCGCCATCTTCAGGGCAGTAGGGAGCAACCCCTCTCTCAACGAAGCGTTGATAATCCCCTGGAGCCAGCCTCGTGTCATCTCCCTGGTGGTCGAAACCAACCATCTACATTAATATGGCTTTTTTTTTTTAAAAAAAAAGACAAGTTATTGTGGCAATGTCATGGGGGACATTCAATCTGATGTGACCTCGGGGGAAAAGTTTATATACATATTTTTATTATTATTATTCAGTTACTTATGTGGTTTGGAAAACATGTCTGTACATAACTAAGGCTTTATATATTCAATCCACTCTACTAGTAACTTTGCAGATTAGTGTTTCAGTTCAGTTATGAGCTCGTCACAATGCTGGAGACTTATACACTGTAAAACATGCAGTGTCCAGAACATGAAATCAATAGATCTGATGATGTCTTATTCTGTTCAAGTAAATTCTCTGAGGCTAGCCCACAAAGATGCCTTATCTCTTTTTTTCTCTCTCTCTCTTGTCTCTGTCTCTCTCTTTCTTGTTACTTTTCTGATGGTCTAAGGCTGACATGTTAATTAATGCATTATTACTACAGAATGCTTACAAAAGGATGATGTCCTTTAATAAAATAAGTCTTGTCTTTACTTGCATGGCAATGCATTTCCTTAGTAAAAATATTACTTACTGTATATGATAAACATCTTTGTATATTTGTGTGTTTATTTTTATGTATGAAAAACGAAAGAAAAACTATAATTTTTTAAGATAACATCAGGTAATATTTCAAGGAAATTATATTTTAACCTGAAGTTGGTATGAATAATTGAAAGACAATTAAACATACTGTATATAGAAAAGAATAGAGAAAACTTTTTTTAAAAATAAAATAAATTTGTATGTATATATATATATATATATACTTTGTATGAGCTGATAAGGAGAGAGCCAGTGGTGTAGAGGCAATTACAACTGCCTCATATGTAATACTTCCCTGGTTCGAATCCCAGTAAAGGTATGGCTAGCTGAAGAGAGCTAACTAGCTCGAAATAGATCTATACTAGTCTCCCTTATTTATTATTTAAAAATTATCAGCTTAAAAACCTTACACACATATATATATATATATATTCTCTACTTGCATATTTCCTATTGAAATAAATATTTCCTATAGAAATAAAGGGAAATTTCTTTTGGATTTATATATATATATATATATGGAAGAGATAGATAGATAGATAGATAGATAGATAGATAGATAGATAGATAGATAGATAGATAGATAGATAGATAGATAGATAGATAGATAGATAGATATGGAAATACTTCATTATCATTGCACCATTAACAGCGATAGATAGATAGATAGATAGATAGATAGATAGATAGATAGATAGATAGATAGATAGATAGATAGATAGATTGACAGACAGACAGACAGACAGACAGACAGACAGACAGACAGACAGATAGATAGATAGACAGACAGGGACAGGGACAGGGATATATAGATATAGAGATAAAGATATAGAGATATAGATATAGATGTGCAGGTCTTGGCGTGTTCGGATCTTTTCCCGTGTAAGATTGAGAGTATCTTCAGGCTGGTACTTTCGGTTTCGTGCTTGTGTGAGCAAAGATATAGATATATGGCTGTTAATGGTGCAATGATAATGAACTATTCCATGTAAATTGATACTATGATTGAAGATTTGCACTGAAAAGACAAAATATAAAAATGAGTAAATAGCAATCTAAAATATCTCAAAAAGGTCTTTCAAAATATTTTTCTAAGATTAGGATAAATTTCATCATAATCACCATCATTATTAAATATTTAAAGTGGATGTTTGCTTTCAGTGTTGGCAAAAGTTCAACTACATATAAATAGATATAGATGTGCAGGTCTTGGCATGTTCGGATCTTTTCCCATATAAGTATTGAGAGTATCTTGACAACATTTTGATGAGGTCCCACTTGCCATCTTCAGGCTGGTGCTTTCAGCTTCGTTCTTGTGTGAGCAAAGATATAGATATATGGCTGTTAATGGTGCAATGATAATGAACTATTCCATAATGAATTGATACTATGATTGAAGATTTGCGCTGAAAAGACAAAATGTAAAAATAAGTAAATAGTAATCTAAAATATCTCAAAAAGATCTCTCAAAATATTTTTCTAAGATTAGGATAAATTTCATCATAACCACCATCATTATTAAATATTTAAAGTGGATGTTTGCTTTCAGTTGAACTTGGCAAAAATTCAACTACATATATGAGATGTGATATACAATATCTGTGAGAGTTGCTATCCTACAGAGATGTTACCAAATATATGACAAATTTAAGACCAGTCTTTTATGATGTAATTTTGAGCTCTTGATCTTTCTTTGTAAAATATGTCATTAATAGCCAGTGAGGCAATGGTTGCAAAAATAAAGAAATATATGATAAATAAATCAGCCAGACACAATCAGTTGGAATCTGTTGATGCACTAGAAGTTCTGCTGAAATCATCAAAAGAGTTTCTAACAATTACAAGTTACCATTTTGGGAAATCTCATGAGTCAATTGTGCTACTTTTCATCATTTTTAAATGTTAATATCATCTTACATGAAATTACTAAATGTAATTTGTTTGCAATTTGTTTGCAATATTTTATCCCCTTATAAGAAATTAGCATTTTGGTAGATATCTTACAAGCCTGTATTATGCAAGCTTGTATAAAGCAAGAGCCTTGTGTTAAGTCAATGGCAATCACATTTCAAATTTTATTCAGCCTTATTATTCTGAATCACAGATGTGGAAAGGCCACTGAATCCAGCTCAACAGGTTGTCTCTCACAATCACCAAATAGAATGATCATTAAACAACTGGAGAGAGAACTGTCTCACTCTTTACTGACATTTAGTGGTTTTTCAGACTGTAGCAACCCAAATATAGCAACACTAGTTTAACCAATCTTTCATTGTCAGGGAAGAAGACAAAAAGCATTATCTAAATTCATATCTTAGAAACGTTTCCACATTACTCCTTTCTTCAGGATGACTTTTTTAATTAGATGTCATTAGTAGATTCGCAACTAAAAAGTTTTCCAAGAAATCTCTAACTGAAACTAAAAACCAAACAAAAATGTTCCCAGCAAATGATTTTGTTGAAAGATACTAATTCCCTGTTTATTGCATAGTCAGTACATCCAATTCATTTTCCAAATGATTTTGTTGAAAGATACTAATTCCCTGTTTATTGCATAGTCAGTACATCCAATTCATTTTCCATTCAAAAGTGCATTTTTAAATATGCTTATGATCAGCTCTGAAAGGATCTTATGAAATTTGCTCAGGTAAATTTCAGGCATTTGAGTTAATTAATTAATGGCAAGTGTTGGAAATCCGATTAAATGCTTCATAACCTCATTGCATAAAATATAGATATTGTAGGATTAGGAAGCAGAGTTTCTGCATTTTGGTTTGCAAGATATTAAGTAGGCCCATTTGCTATTTGTTTCATAAAGTTATGATTTATTGCTTTGTAATATATAGTTTTGTGGTACAGATTGTGGTATAGGGTCTCCTGCTTGAGCAGGGAGTCGGACTAGAAGATCTCCAAGGTCCATTTCAGCTCTATTCTGATTAAGATATGTCTGTTAATTGAGAAGTTTGCAAAAAGAAGAAATGGATATTAAATTTGGTTCTGGACAGGCAAGTAAATATATGTATTCAGTTTCCATGTATTTTATAAATATTTGATAAATATGTTTGTCCTTAGCTTGCGTAATGACCTGATATTTCAGTTAGGTTCTTGTAACACGCTTGGAATTTAAAGGAACAGTTTAAAAAATAAATGTCATGGGTTTTAATTATAAGCCATTCAGAGTCACTTTACAGATTGAGGCGGATGGCATATAAATGTAAAAATAATTAAATAGATAGGAATAAGGAATAAGGAATAAGTGCTTTAGGAAGTAATCGTTCTATCCCAAATATCAGAATATTATATTTGCAATGAATTTACACAAGACAAATTTATCTATAGATATTGTGTTTACGTGGAACATATGCCCACTAGACAGTATGCTTTAATTTTGTTCTGTTATTTATTTAGGCTATGTACTGTTCAAATATACTCCCTAGAGAGGCTAATTCAAAGAAGAAAAGGTTCTGATTTTTTTGTGCCCTATACATTAACATCTTTGTGAAGTCATATTTTTGAAACAGATTTGAAAAGTTAGCACATGCCAAAGCATAAGTAAGTTACAATACTTTGGTGGTTGTAAACTTCTTGTGGAGAAATAGTAGTGTTAGATTCAGTTTGACTGACTGCCTGCTTTAATCAGACTGCTAGTTTTCATACAACTGCAGATTTTACAGTAGCTTAAAAACAGAAAGAAGGTGAAAGAGTCCTTTTACAGTAATGATTTGTTTTCCTCATTGCTTTGGGTTACTCATTCATAGAAATACATTTTCTGTATGTCTTACCTAAGAAGACAGAAATATTTCAAGGTTAGGATTAGGTTTAAATTATTATTTAAAGTGTCAGAATTAACAAGCATAAGGCTATTGAGGTTTTGCCTCCCCCAAAATTGAATACAATATTTTAAAAATTATTACAAATTGTCTAAAAATATTTGTAAAATAAAAAAAAGTAAAAGGCAAAAATACATCCAAAATTTCAGTTTATATGTATCTTTTGCCTTTTTCTATTTGTTTGTTCTTGATTCATGGAAATGAATTACACATGTTTATTTTGTTCAGGATAGGTAATTACAAGGATTTTGTATTAAAGGGGCGGAAGAATTGTTTGAAACTGACGTAAGCATTTCATTTAAAACAACGCTGTCAAACTTGCATTGTCATACCAGCGTCATGTGACATATCAGGACTTTTTCGCCTTCGCTAAACTGGGTGGGGGCGGGCCAGCATGTGATATATCTGGCTCACGAGGCGTGAGTTTGACACCCCTGATTTAAAACCATATCCTCACAGAGCAATCTGTTGTATATGAAAAAGGCTGAAGTTAGAAGTGATTGGACATAGAACACAGTCAGTTTTTCTTTAACAACATCGTCCCCCTCTGCATTTTTTTTGCAAACAATAACCCGGGAAAAAACAATATCTCCTACTAGAAGTCCAAATGGATATCCTGTGGCTTGAGTCTGTTTTCTGCTCCTCTATAACTGTCTGGTTTGGTTCTGCAATCTATACAATACACAGACTTCAGAGAGTAATTAGGACTGCAGAAAAAATAATTACTACCAACCTGCTTTCAATAGAGGACCTTTATACTGCACAAGTCAAAAAGAAGGCTGTGAAAATATTTACAGACCCTTCACATCCCGGACATAAACTATTTCAACTCCTACCCTCAAAACGACGCTATAGAGCACTGCACACCAGAATAATGGGAAACAAGAACAGTTTTTTCCCCAAAAGCCATCACTCTGCTAAACAAATACACATGACAATTACAGGCCTCTCTCATCTTTTTAAGTGGGAGAACTTGCACAATTGGTGGCTGACTAAATACTTTTTTGGCCCACTGCAATTCCTTCAATACTGTCCAACTATTTACAAAGTCTATACTATTATTAATGTTAATCTTATCATCATTCATTATCACCCATCCTTTCCCACTTGTGACTGTATGACTGTAACTTTGATGCTTGTATCCTAACAATTTATATTGATTATTTTCCAGTATGATTTGATTGCTTATTGCACCCTGTGACTATTATTAAGTGTTGTACCTTATGATTCTTGATGAATGTATCTTTTCTTTTATGTACACTGAGAGAATTTGCACCAAGACAAATTCCTTGTGTGTCCAATCACATTTGGCCAATAAAGAATTCTATTCTATCTATTCTACATTTAGCAATATGGCCTCAACTGTTTTAAATAATAAAATAACCACACAAAAGCAGTCATGTTCAGATATAATTTGTGTGTGTATATATTTGTGTGTGTGTGTGTGTGTGTGTGTGTGTGTGTGTGTTTAATTTAGATTTATAAAAGTCATCTCACTCTGTAACCCACTGTGGACAGCCTTCATATACCTGGACACTTTTTAAATGTCACTGAAATATTTCTTAATCTTATATAAAAACAATATGTCAGCTAAAGTTGCTTTGTATATTCAATTAACAAAGATTAATATCCATTTACAATTCACTAAAGATTATGTCCGAGGGTTGCAATGGCTACTGTAACAAAACAAATATCTTTTTTTAATGTTCTATGTTGGTAAAATGTTTGTTTGTTCTTAAGTCTTCTTTCTATGAAAGAAAATATTCTATTCCATTTCTCAGTCTTGCTGTCATTATATAGTTCATTCTGGAGTTCAACAAATTACTTAATATAAAGAATCTACTACTACATATTTACTATTAAAATTATCTTTTTTGTAAAAGTACATATTTAATTCTATTCATATATATATATAGTTTTTGTTTTATTTATATAAAATAGTTTTGTGGTTTGAATTATTTAAAGCAATAGAAATATATATATTTATATGCAGGTCTAGATGTAGATAAAAATCCAGAAGAAATTTACGTTTATTTCTATAGGAAATATTTATTTCAATAGGAAATATACAAGTAGAGTTTTGTGATGTAGCCACCCGCTCAGGATATCACATCACAGAACTCAGAAGGCTACAGGATGTTGCAACACAGCCAATGACCCAGGAGATTTCAATACAAGACCTGGGATGTCACAAGATTAGAACTCAGAAAGTCATCACACAGCCCACTACCCAAGTCATTATGACCCAGGAGATTACAGCACAAGACACAGGAGGTCAAAACATTAGAACTCAGAAGGTCATTACACAGCCCATTACCCAGGTCATTACGACCCAGGAAATTATAGCACAAGACCCAGGATGTCAAAACAATAGAACTCAGAAGGTCATCACACAGCCCATTACCCAAGTCGTTACAACACAGGAAGCTGATAGACACACAGCCAATACCTCACCCACACATGTTCTTAAGAAAAAGCCAGACAATCTGCAAACATCAACTCCATCAACCAATCAAGAAATGACAACACAACCAACCTCCCCACCAGTATATATAGGGAGACAGCAGCTCAGATCACGCTTTCTCACACAAGCACAAAGCCGAAAATACCAGCCTGAAGATGGCGAGTGAGATCTCATCGAAATGTTGCCAAGATAGTCTCACTCTTACATGGAAAAAAACCCAAACACTCCAAGACCTGCATACCTGTACCCATGAAAATCTACGAAAACATATACATACATACATACATACATACATACATACATACATACATATATATATATGTGTAAAGTTTTTTTTTTTGAGCTGATAAATAATTAAATAAGGGAGACTTGTAATACAATATATATATATATATATATATACTTTGTATTACAACACCCTGTTAAGCCCCAATTAAGGGAGAAAGCATACTGCTTTCTTTTCTGTCTTTCGGCTCATCACCAGAGACCATACCGACAGAAAGCTATTTGTTTCGTTGTCTTTTGTTTACATGTGTGTAAGGTTTTTAAGCTGATAATTTAAATAATAAATAAGGGAGACTAGGATAGATCTATTTCGAGCTAGTTAGCTCTCTACAGCTAGTCATACCCTTACTGGGATTCGAACCAGGGAAGTATTACATGTGAGGCAGTTGTAATTGCCACTACACCACCTGGCTCTATCCTTATCAGCTGAGGCAGGGGAATAAGTATATACTTTGTGTTACAACACCCTGTTAAGCCCCAATTAAGGGAGAAAGCATACTGCTTTCTTTTCTGTCTTTCGGCTTCGAAACAAATAGCTTTCTGTCGGTATGGTCTCTGGTGATGAGCCGAAAGACAGAAAAGAAAGTAGTATGCTTTCTCCCTTAATTGGGGCTTAACAGGGTGTTGTAACACAAAGTATATACTTATTCCCCTGCCTCAGCTGAACAGGATAGAACCAGGTGGTGTAGTGGCAATTACAACTGCCTCACATGTAATACTTCCCTGGTTCGAATCCCAGTAAGGGTATGGCTAGCTGAAGAGAGCTAACTAGCTCAAAATAGATCTATCCTAGTCTCCCTTATTTATTATTTAAATTATCAGCTTAAAAACCTTACACACATACACACACACACACACACACACACACACACACATACATATATTTATTTTCTTATGTTTTCGTGGATATTTATAAGTATGGTATTCGGCTTTGTTCGGGTATTTTCCCACATCATTATATTTGTGCTTTTAAAGTTGTAGTGATATTTCAGCAGAATCTCATTTGCCATCATCAGGCTTGTGTATTGGGTTTGTCTGTGTGTCTGGCTTCACAACTTTCACAGCTGTTTCTGTTTTAAATTTGGTGCTAGCCTCGTGTTGTATAGAATGGTTTTTTTTTTATCCTGATTGGTTGGAAGTCTAGGTCTGTGTTTATTGGTCTTGGAGTTTTCTGTGTTTTGCTTGATTGGCGTTTATAATCTGTATGTTTTGTAGAGATTTTTTGTCTTGATTGGCTGGCAACATTGTGTTTCGTATATCGGGAGTTTTTGCCAAAAAGAGACTCTGCCGAAACGTCACTACAACTTTAAAAGCACAACTATAATGACGTTGAAAAATACCTGAACAAAGCTTAATACCATACACTATCTATATCTATATCTATATCTATATCTATCTATATCTATATCTATATCTATATCTATATCTATATCTATCTATATCTATATCTATATCTATATCTATATCTATATCTATCTATATCTATCTATCTATCTATCTATCTATCTATCTATCTATCTATCTATCTATCTCTTTCTATATACAAATTCTGGCAGAGAAGAGTAAACAAGATACCATGGGCTTTGCCTACCATAGCATTGCATTAAAGTTTCAGTGCATTCTGACAGTTTTTGTTTTATTTATATAAAATAGTTCTGTGGTTTGAATTATTTAAAGCAATAGAAATAAGTACAAAGGTATTTCCTTTTGACGCTTGGAAACAGAAACATTCTTTAGATTTAAAAGTTATACACTGTATGACTTCTACTACTACTCCTGAACACAATCCTTGGGGGAAAAGTGACTACTTTCCAGATTTATTGTAATTACTGTACTAACATTTTTTGTTATTGTAGAAAATGTGTGTGTGTAGATGATCTAAGCTAAAATTCTGAAGCAATATTTTTTTTTATCCATTTTGTGGACATAGTAATTAATAGTAATTATATTCATAATATATAGTAATATTCCTAATAATAAAGGGAAGAAATTAATGTTATTGCAGCAAAATGATAAAGAAGAGTATTTTTACCAGCATGCTGCAAATCATTTGGAACATAACTATTATTGAATTAAATATTCTGACCCTTGCTCCAAAGAATATTTTGTAATCATGACCAAGATTACTTCTCTTTGGCAACTATACAATAAATTTCACATAATATGATTCATTTTGCTGAAAGTTTACCTGTAACCTGGAATTATTATTTTTTAAAAAAATACTGCAAACCATCATTTAAGGCTTCTACAAAATCAATCTGACTCATTTGCATGCGGATAAACAGAAAAAGTGACATAGGAAGAACGATAGTCAGAAAGAGAAAATGAGAAGTAAAATGGAGAAAAAAGTGTGGTGCTGTTTTCTTCCCTGCTGTTTACTAATAACATTTTTATTATTAATAACAATCTTACAGATCAATGCCAAGCAAATCTGACCTTCAATGAAAATTAAATAGTATTCTAACCTAATGCATCTGAGTCTAGAATTTAGCCTTAACTCAGTGTTTTCAGAATTTCTTCTTTATATGACTCCAGTCTTTACTTCTGTCCAACTTTGTTCATATGGTTATTCATAGAGTAACTCAACTTGTGGGTTTCTGTAGGTTAGCTATCTGCACACTAAGTCACATTAGCTGTGATTGGATTATTTATTTTCATATATCACAGTGACTTAGATTCAGGTACATAATGCATTCAGTTAAATACATTAATTAGATAATATATGGAATTAAAAAGTAGTTAGTTTAAAAAGCAATGTAATTTAACATTTACACCCTTAAGTCTTTTAATAAAATAATGTACAATATTTTCAAAGCAGCAAAGTTATTATAATTTAAATTAACTCACCATTATCCAATATCTTATTTAAAATGTAATCTATGACCATTCCAAGAATACAACATGTTCATGTTTTTATTAAGAGAAAATTTCAACTAGTTTTATAATGGAAATAATCCAAAGTGAAAAAAACAAAAAACAAAATAGCTATTAAAATTAGATCCAGCTTATCTTCTAATTTCAAGGAATATTTTCCATGAGAAAAAACTTCGTGTCTCTAGAATGTATTTCAAATAAATTATATAACATACTTGCACACATTTAATATCTGATGCTTTAAAATAAAATATACTAGTGAAAATTGATATTTGTGTGTACACGTAATCCTTGAGTTATGAATGTAATGGAGTCTGTCTCAGAAAAAGTCAGCCACTTCTAGAACTCTGCCACATGACTTCGCAATGGAGGGGCTCCCTCCCTTCCATACTTCAAACCTCTTGAGAATTTAGAAAGAAAGGTGAGCAATTGGTGATGGGGGCTGGCTGGGGAGGAATGAAGAATGTGGAACCCTGTGGACTCCCAAAGCAGGTCCAATATCTGTGAAGCCCTGACAAGGCAGGATGGAGGGGAGGGAAATAGATGGTAGGCATGCTGCAACATCTTGCAGTTGCTTGTAAGATCAAATGGCCACAGGAATGTTGCAACAGTCTAAATTTGGAAGGGAGTTGTAAGTACTTTTGAAGTGTCATCGTAACGTTGAACCACTGTTAAGTGACCTTTTGTAACCTGACAACTACAGGTTACAACAGGTCACTGTAATCCTCTTTTCCTTTTTTCTATATTGATATAACAAACAAAAGATATGATAAAGTAGAACCAAAAGTACAGCAGGGATAGTAAAATTAAAAGTAACAAAACTAAGTAACATCTGTACAAACTAAAAATATATACTATCTTATAAGAAAAAATTAATATGAAGTGTTCAGTGTTTAACAAATCTAGCCAGATACAGCCCATCTAGTTATGAACATTTGTTCAGTCACTGTTCAAAGTTATGATAGCACTGAACTAATGGTATATGAACAGCCCTTCTGATTCTAACCATCACAGCATTGTTGCAGTCATGTCATATGTTATTTCAATACAATTATATTTATACAATATACTTAAATTCTTTACATTCTAAGTAAATGAACTTCTTTTATTCAAATAAAAATTAGCTCTTATTAATCATTTAAATATGGGATGTTAGAAAAATAGTATGTTGAGATTGTGTGTGTGTGTATAATATATACAGTATAATCTCAATTTATTATTAAAATGAAAAGGAAAAAATGAAAATATTTTATATATATGTGTGGGTGGTGTGGGTGTGTGTAACATATATAATATATAACATATATAAATTTCATTATACACACACACATTTTTTTTTAATTCTGTGAATTTTCATTCAGAACTTGAATTCAACATTCATGCTATGAGAAAATTGAATTAATTGGTTGCATTTTTATAGGGTCTACTTAGCAGAAAGTAAAATTTGAAGACCAATATCCTACATCTTTTAAATAGTGTGTTTTATTGCAACAATTAAAATGCACTGTCAAATACTTTCTGCTGATCCATCCTGCAACAGAGAATATTGTTGCCTTCAAAAAGTTTGATTCTGATGTCAGGCTACATAAATACATGGTTTTAGAGAGTGAAGCTAAACTGAGATTACTCTACAAAATTTCATGCCAAAAACTTGTAGAGACATAGAGCCAAAAATCCTTTGTTATTTCTTTTGTGCTCAAACTAGATCTGTTTTACTTGACCCCTGAATCCAATATGAATACTTTCCTGTTTTTGTTTTGGCATCTCATCTTTGTTCTGCTGCATAGCATTTTTTCTACAACAAAAGTACATGACTGAAAAAGCAAAACATTTATTCAGCTATTCTGAGCAAAAAGTAGCAATTTATGCAGCTCCACATTTGATTTCAACATGTTCAGGAGTCTCATAAACAGTAAGCTTGTTGGCTATACCAATATGTATTTCATTTACAATCTTATCTATGAAAAATGCCTATTTACATTTCTGTAAACAATGACCATTGGATGTTACACTTATTAGCAAAGAGCTAATATAATTTTGCTAAATTCTATTTCAGTGTTTGAATATATTTTCTCACAAGCATCATTGCCATAATTCCAAAATTATTTTATTCTTTCTGTATTCATTCATTCATTCATTCATTCATTCATTCATTCATTCATAGAAATATGGCAGGAGAAATCCTGCACATTATCCTTTCTGTCCATTGCCTTGATTTGCAATCTGTTGAACTTTCAAAACATTTTCTCCCTTCTTTTTGGCATTATTTTCTCAATGACTTTCCAGGAAAATTAAAGAATTGAATTATACGCATCTAAAACTTAGATTTGTATCTGAATTATAAGAAACATAAAATGCTCCATGCAGTTATATTTCTTTCTTGAAACATTTATACTTCTATGGAAATTATATGTGATTATTTTAATATAAATGCAGCAGTATTTGTTTTTATAAAAAGTTGGTGTATCAGAGATAGGGGGTATTGGGAAACAATAATTTTCTTTAATCTGAACAGTAAAATCCTGAGTGATTCGGACCTAGGACCAAAACCTTTCAGATATGACCTTCAGCTTTGATGGTTGTTGAAAGGTAGAAATTTTCCCCTTTCCTGCCGCCGAGTAGCTTGTTGCCAGGGCAGCTCTCTGGATTTGAATAGGAGCATTCAGGATGAATTTGAGATAGCCATGGAGTCATTTGGGAAGGGGAGTCTTGAAGATTCCAGTTTCCTCTAGATGCAGTCAGAAAGTTACTGGGCATATCCACATTTCTGTCAGCAGTGTCATTTTCTGGGCTTTTAACTTTCATTGTTTTATTTTGTATTTGTTCTTAAGAGTTGATCATTGTAAAAAAAAAAGTTTTATAATATATATTTTACAATGACTATGATAATGACCTATCACTATTGCTGTATGTTTAGTGAGAGCTTATGCACCTGAGATAAATTCCTTATGTGTCTAATAGCACTTGGCCAATAAAGAATTCTATCAGCAGTTGCTGATTTATTTCAACCCCTTGCTGGATTCTAACTTTTTCTCCTCTTTCTTTCCCTGTGATTTATGCTGCTCTCAGTAACCTTTATTCTTTCCAGTTTGAAAGCATGGCTTTGTCTCTCTCCTCAGTTCATTCTATCTACAAGATATAGTCAGACAGGATGGGCCTGCTTTTAGCTTCTGTCAGCCAAAGGATGCTAATTGGCAGGAGTAGAAGATGTGCTTTTTCTGCAGTACCTTACAGTACCTTATGGATCATATTTCCTCTGGAGACTATGATGGCCTTTAAAAATAATATGCTTCTGTGCATAGACCTGGGATCCTTCCTGATTATTTTAGTGATATGAGTTGTGGTTTCTCAGCTCCTGTATTTAATAATGTTTTGTTTTTATTCTATTTTAATTCTGATTGCTGTCCAGAGTATCTTGTTGTGATGGATGATAATATAAATTGGACAAATACATAAATTACTATATTGATAAGCTCCTGTCAAAGTAAACTCTGAATATTACATGGCAATTTGATTAAATAGAACAAAAATATGATCCAAAATATTCAAGACATTATTAGCAAAGTAAACAATATTGTGCAATTACAGACCAAAAAAATTGCTTTAGGAAGATCCCAGAAAAAGATGTTCTACATACAGATGCAGACATAGTAAGAAAAGATTGAAAATATTTTATTAGAGAGAGAAAAGAATGCAAAAAATATAACTTAGCTAAAGAGTAAAATAATTAAAAATAAAAATAAAAAACATAACAATACAGAGCCAGATTTCGTTTGCAAAATTAATAAAGGTATAACTTGTTGTATGGTTAATAGGATCATTTGACATAAGGCTATCTGGCAATATTATAAGAAAATTATCTGAGATAATATTATTAATAGTTAATTAATAACAAGCATTCATAGCACTTTCAAAGATCATTCATGCTCAGTTTGGTATAGCAGATAATTATTAGGCAGACTGCATTGGTGAGAAAGGGCTTGATAGCATTGAAAAATATTAGCTGCTATTTCAGAGGAGTTTGTAGAAGATGCTCGCAAATGTTATATCTTTCCCACAAAACCTTCCCATGTATTTTTCTTTTGTTTTAAATATTTCAGTAAAGATTTAAGAATAGCAGAGATTATAGGGAAAAAACAACTAAAGCTAAGAAAAAAAAAACTGAAATAAACTGAAACTATATTTGTTCAAAATCTCTTTCACCAAATCTAACACACTAAGCTAAAAATGTAACACTTAGCTTCTCTCAAAAACAGGGTACCAGCATATTTCATGTTAAGTATTCTTAAACATTAGTTATGATGGGTTTCTCATACTTCAACAAGAGCTAGTTTATTTCTAAAATAATAACCTATATATATTTAAATTACATAGTTTCTTCATTGGCTGCCAAGTTATCATCTATTAAATATAAAGAGTGAGATCAAGTATAAAAAGTGAAAATTTAATATGGAAGCAATGTTTTTGTAGAAGCATGTGAAAGATTTGTATAAGCCATTAATCATATCCCTAATATTGTAGTTCAGTCTTAGAAAGTTTAAGTTGGCAGCATCTTTTAATTTCACTTGCAGATGCCGAATTCAGCCAAGAGATGGAGGAAGAGGAATTTAACAGCATAAAAATAACTGAAATGATCAGGAAATCAAAGAGCTACTCCATTTTAGTGTGAAACTGCTCACATGTAAAAAAGGAACAGGACTTTGATCATCCTGGTTTTACCTGCCACTTTTATGCTGTTGACCTGCCTAATATATGCCCTTGAGTGAGCTTTTTACATCACATGCTTTGTCTACCACAAGGTGGTGGCCTAGTGGTGAAGACAGTCCCCTTCCAACCCTGAATGCAGAATAAAACTGAAGAAAAAGTGGTATACTAAGAACAAAATCAATGGAACACCTATATTCTATAGGTGATTTCAAATAAATCAAATAATCAATAATTATTTGTGGCAATATTCATATAAACTTACACATATACATGGGCATATATTGAAATAGTCAATTTATGCAACATGATTAAGTTGGAGAAAACAAATGATTCAAGCAAAACACATTTGTAATACCTTCCAAATAAGATGGCTTTTTAAAGTTGTATTGATTTGTCTAAAGTGTTAAATGACATAATGACCATACACTATAGTATTGAATAATTTAGAAAGATCAATGTTTTCTGAATTCTGAAGGTGTACAAACTATCTTGGATGGTACAGGGAATCAATGTAATAAAATAAAAATGAACCAGTTTATAATGATGAATGTTTGGGATGATAATAACCAGAGGGGGATGAGGAGACAAATCACTGTTACATTATTTAATCTCCAGTCATATTTTCTGCACTATTCTCATCCAAAGTGTAATATTGCATCTTTAGTTGATTTCAGCAATTAATAACTTTGCATGACAATGCAAAGAACAATTTCTGAAGAACAATTTATTTATTTCTCAGACTTATTATTATCTTACAATTTTGTTTTATTGACATCCAAAAAAATTATATTTGCTGATCTCTGAAAAGTGCAAAGAAATCATATTGCAGATATAAGAATGAATTAGCAGATTCAAGCCTTCATTATCTTATAGAATAATTATTTTAAAATGTTTGTGCCATTGCAGGTAGCTGGACATAAAAAAAGACTTTTGAAGTTGTTTGAAAGTCATTGGACTTTAAGTCTACATAAAAAAGCAAACAAGCAATGCATGTGTAGTACAGGCAGTTTTAAAAACCTATTTCTAGATTCTGATGTGATGCAAAATTAGTAAACATTAAAATATGGTTTTAAGATGGTGTCTGAACAACATGCTTTTCCAGAGTTAGAGATTGTTAGAGAGTTATTTTGCTTATTGTGTTAGTTTATTGATACATTTTCTTGGCCATTTGTTTTGCATTGGTCTACAATTGTGATATAGCTTCAGTTGGGTTCCTTGAAGATGGCTCAGTTTTTATCACTGGAAAGAAATGACAGACTGTACAGACATAGGAGAAGTAAATGGGTCAATGGGATAATCCCTAAACAGAAGGTTTGTGTGGTGAGGTGAGCTCAGAAGGAGTGAATTAAATGGTAGTAGTTAAAGAAGCAAACAGAAAATAGCAATTTAAGTAAGAAATCTATGTAAGAAATATGATAGGATAAAAATGAATGAAATATTGAGTATAAAGATTGCATCCAACCAAGTGGACTGCATTATTTTCAATAAGAGCTAATGACATGTGATAGAGACAAGTGGCAGAGAACATTTAGGGACAGAGGTTGACAGTTTTTCCCTTGTGATGATGGTAATAGAAGATTCCATTGTAAGAAACCATATCCTGTAAGTTTAGTAGAGCACAGAGTTGCAGAAGCTGGGCTGTTAGGCCTTATTTTTATCAGCAAAAGGTGATATTTCTTGTGGAAATCAATATCAGCAATCATAAAATTTCTAAAAAACTAACAAAGGTAACATGTCATAATTTCTTCTGGGATGTGATCAGGTACTACTTGATATATTCTGGGGTTACCATGATGTTGGAACATCTAAGATGCTTGCTATGACTTGCTCCTTGAGCGAGAGGCAGATGATGATAAATAGAGGAGGTTCAAGTAATGATCTCCATGCCTGGAAAATCCTAAGTGTGTGTGTGGAGAGGTATTAATGCAAGGTGTTGCTTTTACTGATAAAGTTCTTCAAATTCACCAACATATTGGCTGTGTCTGCAAGGTAATTAATGCCTGTTTAGAGAAGTAGATTGTATTAGGTGCCAGAAAGTATTTTTCGGTTCTAGTTTGATGTTAACTAATTTTTCAGCAGTTCTAAATAAATATTACTACAAAGTTCTGAAATTCTTCTTTTTACTTACAGAGAATTCTGTTCTTTTTTGTGTTCAAGGTCAAAAACTGCACAGTTCAGTCTCCAAAGTGACAATTTCTTCATTCTTTTATGGCTGACTGGATAATTCACAATTTTTAGTTATTCCTTTAGGGATATTGTATTCATCTTGAATCCCATCAAGGAGAGTTCAATCCACTATATGTAGAAGATTGCCTAAAAGATATTCTATGAAGTTTATTTTATATTCTCTTTTGAGAAAGAAAGAAAGAAAGAAAGAAAGAAAGAAAGAAAGAAAGAAAGAAAGAAAGAAAGAAAGAAAGAAAGAAAGAAAGAAAGAAAGAAAGAAAGAAAGACATGTTTCTAAGAAGTCATGATGTTTGACTAACCAGCTAAATATATATTTTATTCTTCCAAATATTAAAAAGTTATTATCTTAAATAACTAAAATAATTTTAATATTTTAAATATTTAATACATAAATAATTCCAGGGATGCTATTCAGCTAGAAACTAACAATTCTATTTAATAGGATATATGTCAATGAAATACTTGCACTCCCAAGAATAACTGAATGTCATATAAGCCTACCTAAGGAAAGATGAGTATCTGACTTCCCTGTAGAGAAATGTAAGAGGGCATTGTTTTGTATTCAAATACTCACCTGCGATTGGTTGCTCCTTTCGGCGGGAAGTTTGTATCCCTGTCATTGGCTGGCGAGCCTGCGAGCAGCCTATATAAGAAAGGCTGCCGTGGCTCCGACGCCATTGCATTCCTGGAATTAAACAAAAAGAGCTAGTCAATTGAATGTGTGCGCCTCGTTCTTCTGCCGCCAGAACACTGGCGACGAGGGTGGGATCGAGACATTAGAGATTCAATCGAGTGCGGAGCGGCGAAGTTCGAGCGGAAAATGTCCGGCAATAACACGCCACCCGAGCAGTTTAACCTCGCCAAGGAGGAATGGCAGTCATACGTGGATCGTTTCCTGATGTTCTTAGAAAGCAGCGAACTAAACGGGGTCTCAGAACACAGAAAGAGAGCGGTGTTCCTGACCCATTGCGGACCGACCGTTTTTCGAATGGCAAAGGCACTAGCGGCACCCACAGATGTAAAAACATTGACCTAGCCAGAATTAGAAAAGATTCTCCGGGCTCATTACGTGCCGACCGTATCAAGTCTGATCAAGCGGCATGAATTCTACTTAAGAAACCAGAAAGAGGACGAGAGTATTGCCGACTTTGTAGCAGCCTTAAAGGACATCGGCGGTGAGTGTGAATTTTTGAACTTCGATTAAGCTCTAAGAGACCGCGTGGTCCTTGGGTTGAAAGACCTGACATTACAGAGCTGTCTACTAAACCGTCCAAAAATAACAGTAAAAGAAGCCGTAGAGGAAGCCACCACGGCAGAAGCCACTCACAAATCGGCTGCCAAAATGAAGAAAATCAATAAATCGGCAGGTTACAGCAGTAGGGAGCCATCCAGACCGGAAGGAGAGAAGGAAAAAACCACAACACATCATGAGGACATCGAGCCAGAAACCAGTAGTGAGGAAGATGACGTATGCCACTTAAAGGCGGGAAAGGATAGAAAAGAGCGGGCCGGCAGGAAATTTGAATTCGAATGTAACCGATGCGGGGGAAACCACCCCCGGTCTGAATGTCGTTTCATTGACGCTATTTGCTGGAAATGCGATAAGAAGGAACATATAGCTAGAGTATGCCGGTCCAGAACAAGCTACAGCCCGCGACGGAGATGGAGCCCACCACTGAGAGAAAGAGAAAGAGAGAGAAAGAGAGGAAGCCAAACAGTCGTTGGAGCCTGGAAGGAAGACACAAGAGAAAAAAAGACACTACCTATAGAAAAGAGGAAACCCATCAAACTGTAATCATCGGCCACTCAGACACACGAAATGTAAGAAAAGTCCACATCCAAGTAAAAATTGAAGAGCAGGATTGCGTGATGGAAGTAGATTCGGGATCTTTCCTATCAATGGTCTCCTGGACAACAATCAAGAAACTGATTCCTGACATTCAGCGAGACGAGTTAGAGTCTTACCCTCAAAGATTACCAAGGCAACAGAATTCCAGTGGTTGGCGTAGGACATTTCCAAATTACATTCAAAGATCATACCAAAATCCTCCCGCTCACCATCGTCAACCGAAATAGACCCAGCCTTTTGGGACTTGAATGGTTTGAGCCGTTGGGGATTGGAATGACAGGCGTTAACCAGATCGCTGAAACAGACTGGGAGGCAGACCTCGTCAGGGAATTCCAAGACCTTTTCAGCGGCAGCCTAGGCAAGTACCGGGGTAACCCGATTTCTTTTAATCTAAACCCAAATGTGACCCCAATTCGACTTAAAGCAAGGCGTGTGCCTTTTGTATTGAAACCTAAGATTGACGAACAACTGGACAAACTTATCAAACAAGGGGTTCTAGAACCCATAGATCACACCAAATGGGAGACCTCTATTGTCACCCCCATTAAAGCAGATGGTTCAATCCGGGTATGCACTTTGCTGCAGTGCGTGGTTCAGGGTAGCCTTATAGTGCGGGGACTATAAGGCTACCCTGAACCACGCACTGCAGCAAAGTGCATACCCTGTTCCGGTTGTTCAGCACTTGCTACATTCAATAAAAGGGGGTAAAATTTTTGCTAAGCTTGATCTGGCCCAAGCGTATCAACAGCTGCCAGTAGATTCCCAAACGGCCGAAGCCCAAACGATTGTCACGCAACGGGGACATTTAAATGCAACTGACTTCAATTTGGCATTAGCGTGGCTCCCGGAATTTTTCAATGTTTGATGGAGTGTCTTCTCCACTGGAATAAAAGGGGTTATTCCCTACTTTGATGATGTATTAATTGCGGCTAAAACCAGGGTTCAGCTTAAAGACCACCTACGACAAGTCCTCACTAAATTTACAGAAGCCGGTCTCAAAGTTAAAAGAGAAAAATGCACACTAATTACAGACAAGATTGAATTTCTCGGCTATTTAATTGATGGAAATGGTATTCACCCCACTGAAGGGAAAGTCCGCGCAATCAAAGACGGCCCCATCCCTACCAACAAAGGGGAGCTACAAGCCTTCTTAGGACTTATTAATTTTTATCATGTCTTTTTGCCGCAGAAAGCTACAGTAGCGGAACCTTTGCATAGGTTACTTGATAAAGACGCTTCTTGGAAGTGGGGCAGCTGGGAAGACGCGGCATTCCAACAAATCAAGGACCTTATTACATCTACCAAGGTATTGATTCAATACAACGAGATGCTACCCTTAACTTTGACTTGTGATGCCTCCCCATTTGGAGTCGGGCAGTTCTAAGCCACGTCCTACCTGATGGCAAGGAAGCTCCCATAGCTTTTCATTCTAAAACACTGTCTAAAGCCCAACGCAACTATAGCCAGCTCGATAAAGAAGCTTTGGCAATTATATTGGGCATTAAACGCTTTCATGAATACCTCTACGGTCGCCCTTTTTCTGTCATAACCGACCACAAATCGTTATTGGGCATTCTAGCTGGGGACAAGGAAACCCGTAACATTTTGTCACCTCGCATGACCAGATGGTCAGAGTTCCTGGTCGCCTATAACTATACCTTGCTTTATCGACCGGGCCATTCTATCACTCACGCTGATGCTTTGAGCCGCTGTTCATTACCAGATATAGAAAATGATCCTTGTCCCAGCATTTCCACTCTACAAATCGAAGCCATGCCTAATTTTCCGATGACAGCTGCAGAAATTGCCCGCGAAACGTCTAAGGATTGTCTCCTTAACAAAGTGGCTACCTGGGTTGCAAAAGGCTGGCCGTAATATGACCTCAAGGACTGCATGAAACCCTTTAAACAAAGGCAAACCGAACTTTCCCTCCTTAAGGGTTGCATACTGTGGGGGGATCGGGTGTTATACCACCTCGGCTGCGAGAACCAATTTTGGACCTTCTTCATGATGGACATCTGGGAATGGTGAAAATGAAGGTTTTGGCCAGAAGTTACGCCTGGTGGCCTGGTTTGGACAAAGATATTGGGAAGTGGGTGGCTGGTTGCAAATCCTGCCAAGAATCCCGACCTGCACCCCTGCAGGCACCAGTAGCCGAATGGGAACTGCCCAGGGGCCCCTGGTCAAGGATCCATATTGATTTCGTGGGTCCCATGAGAGGGTACATGTTTTTGATCCTAGTTGATGCTTACTCCAACTGGTTGGAGGTCAGCCTTATGCACTCTACCTCCTCTGACGCTGTCATTCGACAGCTCCATAGTTTGTTTGCAACGCACGGGTTACCTGATGTTTTAGTTTCTGACAATGGGCCCCAGTTCATCTCCACAACTTTTGAGGGTTATTTAGCTAGCTTAGGTATACAACATGCCCTAACGGCGCCGGCTCATCCGGTGGCGAATGGCCGACCAGAACGTATGGTTCGATTTACTAAAGAAATCCTTAACAGGTTAGGCCCTGGCCCCATTCAGGAACGCATCGATAAACTTTTAGCAATCCAGCATACAATGCCTAGCACGACCACGAATAAAACCCCGGCTGAGTTGCTGATGGGTAGAAAATTACGATCCCCTTTGGACCGTTTACACCCTAACTATTCCACAGAAAAACCAATAGACTCCTCTTGCAAACTCCGCAGGTTTCAAGTGGGGGATCTAGTATATGCAAAGAATCTAGTGGGACACCCCTTATGGGTTCCAGCCACCATTACCCAAGTCACTGGGCCACGGTCATACCACCTAACTACCTCTGACAACAGGGAATGGAAGAGGCATATTGACCAATTACGTTCCCGCACCCTTGCACGACCATATGACAAGCCAAGGGGGGAAGGGGATTACCCAATTACACAAGAAGGGAGAGACCCTCCAAACACATACCACCCCCAGACAAGCAACGACAACCTAACACTACCACAAACACCCCTATCGCTAGCTCCGGTCGACGTTCACGACTACGCACCTGAGGCCGAAGGAATCAACATCAACAGGGACCTGATGGGAGATGAGCATCCGACGGGAAGAGTCCTGGAAGGGACCGGCCTAGCCGTCTCAACTAACAGGGCAAGGCCCGTCAGGAGCGGCCTGGCCGGCTCGACCTTCCAGACGGTTCCACGGCCAGGGATGGAAGAATCAACAGGCCTGTCCACACCGGTCACTGGCGAAGGAGTGAATGACTTGCGCAGGTCCAGTCGGACCCACAGGAGCCCCGCCTACTTACGTGATTACGTAACTTAGGCAGAGCTCCTGATTGGTCGGACTGGACCAAGAGGGGAGGGGTGTTTTGTATTCAAATACTCACCCGCGATTGGTTGCTCCTTTCGGTGGGAAGTTTGTATCCCTGTCATTGGCTGGCGAGCCGCGAGCAGCCTATATAAGAAAGGCTGCCGTGGCTCCGAGGCCATTGCATTCCTGGAATTAAACAAAAAGAGCTAGTCAATTGAATGTGTGCGCCTCATTCTTCCGCTGCCAGAACAGGCATCATTAGTGATGGATTAAAAGTAATTAGAATTCTTTATTGGCCAAGTGTGATTGGACACACAAGGAATTTAATTCACTCAAAGAATGAATTTATTTTAAGAACAGTATTAATAGCACTCCACTTACTTTGAAGAAATCATCTATACTACAGATAATGATTTTCTGCACATTTAATTAAATATTTTCACATGTTTTTAAGTGAAGGTGGATAATTTCTTTATGAACAATATGTCTAAAACATTAAGAGTTGTGTACGAAAAGTTTTCAATTTTTAAAAAATAAAAATAGAAAAGAAAATAGAAAAAATCAAACAAAATTACACCAAGAAGTTTACATCAGGAAGACACATAATAATAATTGATTTTCATAAGTTAGATTTTCATTAGCTATTCAGTAAGAATTTTGCTTAACATTATAAAAAAATTATAAAGTGTGAGAATGTAAACTTGGTTTTAATAATAAGATACAGAAATATTTAATTGTAAAATTTTACACTAAAAATATCAACTCGCGAAGCTTCCCTAACCTGCTCCCAAGTTGCTATAGGCAGGGAATCGAACCTCGCAGCTGCATCGAGGAATTTACACCTCAGTCAAAACAACAGATATCCTAGCTGGCAAAAGTCAAGGCCATCAACACAGAAAACAGTAAGGCAGGGGGATGGGAAATGGTGCCTCGCAGCTGCATCAAGGAATTCACACCTCAGTCAAAACAAAACATATTCTAGCTAGCCGAAGTCAAGGCCATCTCCATGGAGACCAGCAACAGCTGGAGGGAGTGGCTTCTATGACCCACAAAATTGCTTCATTGGGTAATGTGACTGATGACACACTTTGGGGGGAGGGGGAAACAGGGTTAGAGGCAAGGTACGATCTTGAATGGGGTCAGGACTGGCTTCACTAGGTCTGTGCCAACATGTTGGTCCTAATAAATAATTGGATTTTTCTTGAAACTTTGCTTGAGGCTCCTGCTTTCATTAGGCATCAGTCGGAACCCTGACAGCAAATAAATGGTAAAGTGTACTGTTGGAAAGTGTGGGTAAAGTCAGAATTCTGACTTTAAATGTATTATGTAATGACTAATTTAAATTATTATGTAATGACTAATGGCAGCAACAACACAGATTATTGTGTGTCCAATTTTTTTGTTTCTGTTTTATTATTTATTTATTCTTTGATCTTTTTTGTTTGGTTTTTAAGTAACTATTGTGAGCTTCACAGTTGTGGCTTTTATATCAGCCATGTAAGAATTTCTCAATGAAATAATAAGTAAATAGATTTTCTCTTTTCTTAGTTTTAGTGTGTTTGGTTTCTTTTATTTTTATTGTTTCTATTGTATATTTAAGGATTTTTTTAGTTAATTGCATTTTAGTGTATTTAGACTATATTTTGCATTTTGAAAAATGGCAAAAACAAAATAAAACATTCTAAATAAAGAGAAATAAGGAATATTTTTCCAGATGTGGTAAAAATGTGGTAAAAAGAAATGCCTAATTGAAAAGAATGTTATTGCACTACAAAGATGCCATGGCAGATCGGATTTGTTCTGTTCCATACATATTGCGGCCGTCTCCAGGGGGGCGTTTCATCAGATCCATTGGATCTACCGGTTGCGGCCCTTCCTAGATTGGGACGCCTTACGCACGGTCATTCACGCCCTTGTCACCTTTCGCCTGGATTACTGTAACGCTCTCTACATGGGGCTCCCTGCGGGGAGCACCCGGAGACTCCAACTGGTTCAAAATGCGGCTGCGCGGGTGATTATGGGGCGTCGCGAAGCTCCCATGTGACGCCTCTCCTGCGCGAGCTGCATTGGTTGCCGGTGGCTTTCCGGGTTCGCTTTAAGGTTCTGGTTCTGACCTTTAAAGCGATCCATGGCATTGGGCCAGGCTACCTGCAGGACCGCGTTCTGCCGGTGATCTCCAACAGACCTGTGCGTTCCCACAGGGAGGGCCTTCTCCGGGTGCCGTCGGCTTCTATGTGCTGTCTGGTGGCCCCCAGGAGTAGGGCCTTCTCTGTGGGGGCCCCCGCCCTCTGGAATAGTCTGCCGCCAGAGATACGCACCAACACGGACCTGAGAGCCTTCAGACGGGCGTTAAAAACTTGGCTCTTTGAGCAGGCTGGCCTAGGCTGACACAAGATTTTAACTTTGTCTCCTGTTTTAATTGGGTTTGAATATTTGGGGTTTTAATTATTCATGGGGGAGGGGTAAACTTTTTAAACTTAAGCAGCCTAAATTATTTAATTCATTTTAATTTTTGTACAGTGTATTGGGGTTATGATCCCAATGTGCACCGCCCTGAGTCCTTCGGGAGAAGGGTGGTATATAAGTATTTAAATAAATAAATAAATAAACCTAGTGATATGAATTTGTAATTTTAAAAAGTGTTTATTTCTTGATACACTTTGATTAGAGATTTGGTTTGATTTCCTATTTTCCAATTATAGATGATTCAATGTTACTCTGCATTATACTATTTAATTATTTTTTCTAAGAAAACTTAGAATCTTGAAACTTGAGGAAATTTCTATCAATATTTCTTGACACCCTGTATACCACGGGAGTATAAATTGTTTCTGGCTGGAAAATGATTTAGTCTTTGGTATATTGAGAATTTTACTCTATGAATTGAGTGAGAACTGGACTAAATAATGGAAATATCTGTACAAAAATCAAATATGATTCAATTTATATTTCTTTGAAATTATAGGGCATACAATTTATTATTATTTTGAAAAACAATTCATAGATGTCATTCCCGGTGTGTTTTGCCCAGAACATCTCATGCACAAAAAAAATATTTTTATTAATGTAAACTAAAAAAGACATCCTATTGCAATAATTAATTGTCTCAAAGGCTTTTTTGTTTTTCAGATTTAGTTTAAAATTAAACATCAAAAGTAATAATTCTAATATCTGAAGGACTATCTAATTGCTATGAAAAGACCAACTGGCGCAAGTAGTAGTTTTCCTGCAGTGTATTCTTTCTAAAGACTAAGATTTTGGAGAAGATAATTTGATGCCAACTTTTGGCTATGGAATTTAAAGTGTAGATCATCAAGACAAATATTTAGTAATCAGAAAGCAATAACCCAATTGCCATGGAGTCTTACATATTTTGTGGTTTCCAATGAAGAAGAGAAACCATGCAGATAGTTTTTGTATACATTATAAACCCATCTGTTACTCCGTCTGGCAAAAATATAGTGCTTTACAAACTCTTCTTATCAATATACAATTGTTAGCTTCCTGCTGATAGCACTTTAGTAGTTTTCCTTGTATAATTATTTCTAACAGGAAATAAACAGCCCACATGTTCAGCAGCAATTATGATTCAATTAACTAACCAGAAACAACAGGTGGGGTTTGTTATATTTTATTTTTTCTTTTAAGTATCTTCAAAGGTTGCCTTGCAATATCTGTGTGCCTAGGCATACATGAAGTGTAAACACAGATTCAGTAACATGTATAGGCAGTGTTGTCTTGATGCAGCATGATTTGGAAACTATTTCTTTATCAAAATCAGTTGTTAGACTGGCAGAAGATGCAAACAAATATGTATGACAAATTACCACATCATTTTCCATGCTCGTACATGATTGAAAATATGGTAAAACAATTTATGAAGAGTTTACCAATATTAATGTAAAAATAAGTAGTCTACCTCTTCAGAAATTGCTGCTGAACACAGCAAGATTTGGAATTAAACTGGTGGAGTGCGTAAATGCATTTCTCTTTATACATATTTAAATAGCCTATAATGAAAAGTATCCTTTCAGTTATGAATTAATTAGTTAATTCAAAGCTCTTTAAATTTTGGAACTGCTTCTTGCCCAACACCAATATGCTATTGGTAAATATTTAAATCTTAAAGCAGTTCTAGTTATACCTTTTTATCAATGCAGTTTTTATTTAAATAATGAGGCTCGACCAAAGGTTTTGGAATCAAGATTTCTCATGAAATTTTACACCTTGGAACAATCAAAATAATTTTTAAATAAGTATTGTTTGTAGTATTGCAGTTAAAATCCTCTCCCACAACATTTTTTCCATAAGCTTTACTTTGGTTTTTGATTAAAATCAAGAAAACAATTTAAAAGAAGATGGTGGGAAAGTTTCAGAACAATGTTTTCAAGTCATGTACAAATTCAGTGCATAATTGGTATTTTATTGGGCACATTCCATCTACAGTATGGAATGAATAGTATAATTGTTTTCTAGAGATGAATATGAAGTGTCTGTTCACTCAAACAATAAAATATTTTGTATTCCACAGCCATCCAGGAACATATGTATATATATATACTATCAGAATTGAATGAGATACAATACTAAAGCCCCTTCTATTAAGTTTAGTAAATACTGTACTTCTCATTTCTGAAAAGTAAAAAACAGAACAGTAATACAAGTAAATATTATTAATTTAACAATGTTCTGAAGTTATTATGGTCTTGGAAAAATTGAATTATGATCTGTCCTTGAAGTTATACCAACTCACAGTCATGTGATTTCAATTTGGGCACTTGGCAACTGACTAGCATTTTGCAGTATCTTGATCATGGTTTGTGATTTTCCCAGCCAATGTCTGAAAAGCAAAATCAATTGGAAAACCAGATTCATTTAAGAATGCTGTTATCACTTAACCACCATATGATTTGCCTAACAACTATGGTGATTCGTTTTACCAGTTGTGGTAAAGGTGATAAAATCTAGTCTCATGATATGATGACTCACAACAACCACATTGAATATTGATTGAAATTCTGGCCCCAATTCTGACTGTAACTCAAGGAATACTGTTCTTGCTTCTTGGTATATTTTTTCCAAGCCAACGTTTTAATGTATTCTTTAGGTTTCTGTCTACATTGTGTGTGCAAGGTTCCACTGCCGTTCTGCTTTTTAGTAAGATTAAAAACACCTTTTTGCATTTTCTCTTCCATTAATGCTTTTATAGGAGTCAGTGAAATTATAATGGTGGTTTGTCAATAATGACAATATAGTTCCAGCATGGATCAGTTACCATTTGATATTTCATTTGAAAATTCTGCACTCATTTGTTACCTTTATGCCACATTGCATTTGGGTATTTTGTTATACAGAATTAGAGGAATTACAAGAAATTTAGAGTGATCTTTTATATTGATTTTAAACATTTTAACATCAAGCAAGACAATTATTACAGCATCATTTGAGAAGTGCTAAGGCTACAGGATGCTTTCTGTTCATATTTTATTATGTTTCATCAATTTGATTAAATATTAATGGTATATTACATAAATCATATTTGTAAATATTGTTCAAATACACAATATTTTAGCAGTAATAGTACCCAAGTACATTCAAAATATAAAATTTACTAATCCAATAATTGAAACAGCCTAAATATAGGTTTCATTGTAGTTGTTTTTGCAAGCCGTATTTTTTATGAAATATAATTTACCTGGAAAAACTGAAAATAAAACCCTTTGCAGAGTAGTTATATAGAAGACAAGTACATTAGTCTCCCATACAACTTCAAATGTGTTTCTGGTCAGAAACAGGGGTTGAGCTAGTAATCCATTTATTATTACAATGTAGCATAAAATTATCAATCATTTTAGTCAACTTTCAACTTTCTGCAAGTAAATAACCAAAATAAATAATGCTAACGTTCTAATATTTGTGGCTTGCAGAACCTGGATGATAATCATTTCTCATTATTATTTGAGATTTGGGTTTTTCCCTAAATGTTGTGTTTACGTATTACTAATCTGGAAGGAAGGAATGTTGGAAAGAGAATAGTTGTTGCCTGGTGCAACTATATTTAAACATTTTTAATGGAACTTTATGCACATAATATTTCAAAATATTTTATGTTAGATTTTGTTAACTTTTTATACAGAATATAATATTTGGAATATTTTATTAGTTACATTACTGAAAGGTCAGTTCTATCAGAAATAATCTGTTCCACAAATGATCAATCTTTAATTTTTAAAAAGTTCTTCTAAGAAGGAATTTATAGGTTAATTTCCTTGTATTCAGTCCCTACAGATTACTTGTTTTCACTTGATTTGTTGAATCTTCTTTCTTTCAGAGAAAACCACAACTTGGTTAACAGAGTTCGCCCACATTTACATGTAGCATTGTATACAATTCAAGTTACTTCTGACTAAGGAAACTTTCTAAATCTTTTCTCATCATAACAAAACAATTGACTAATGGAAGTCCCACATTACTGCAGTAGGAATGCTACATATCACTGTCATAACTTTATGCTGATTTTTAATAAAAAATGTAGATCATCTCTCATTTTTAGTCAGTGATATAATGAAAGCAAGTGAGACAGAGTTATATATTGCTGAATAAAACTGTTGGTATCAGCACAAACATTTGTTTCCTAAATAAAACTTTATGGACATGCCAATGCTTCTTTTATTGTTATCCTTTTCCTAATATTCAGCTCAAGTACATTTTCTAACTGTATTTGAAAATTTGGAAGAAAGGTCATTCTGTCAAACTTATGATCAGAAATTGAAATATTAATCTACCTGCTATAATAATTTGCAGACATTTTGGTGCAATATTTATTATATATTTACATCATATTAAATTGCTTCAATTTATTGACTGAACTAATTTGAATATGTAAAGTACTCCAGCTAGCAGTAGGATGGGTAATATATTGAATAAATTAAGACTGTCTTATTTTTTAAACACACACAAACACACACACATATATTTATAAAAGCTTTACAGCTGCATTTGTGTTGTTCAATATTAGACTGCCAAAAACATTTACTTGCCTTTATAATTTTTATGCTAAAGTGTTTGAAATTAAAACATTTAAATGTACAAATTAAAATTGTCAACAATTAGTATTTCAATACAAGTTATAAAACATGATATCAGTGTTATATAAAGATAGCAAAGCACATTTGGAGCTTCTAAATGACTAGTTTTGATTGTCATTTGAACTTTCAGAGGTGTATCACAATACATTCTTAATTGATAGGACAGCCCTCAAAAATAATTAAGAGGAAAAATGGGCATTGTCTTACCTGAATGCCTTTTTAATGGAGAATCCACACATGGGTTGACACATGGCTTTCTGCCAGAAACTGAGTCCTCAATCTTTTACCATGCCTCTCTGCCAATTGTCACTTTTCCAGGTTACAATGAAGGCACAGTCATCTGATGGACTCCAGGGTGATATTGACTCTGTTTCCTGCATGTGGGACCAGATGGTCACCGAGGGGGGAGTGGATTTCCATCGACCTGCTGAAAAAAGGTGTTCAAGTAAGACAATGTCCTTTCTCCAGCACGTCGATTGGAGAATCCACACATGGGACATACCAAAGCTAGCTGTCCCTATGGGCGGGAATCAGTCTGGTCCTTAGTGCCCCTATCGACATGCACTCGCTGGAGCACCCTCCTGCCAAAGGCAGCCTCAGTTTACACAAAGGTGTCCAGCTTGTTGTAGCATACAAAAAGAGATGGGGAAGGACCATGGTGCTGCCCTGCAGATCTTTTAAATTGAGGACTGCATTGCCTATGCGGCTATAGTCACAGCACTTCGTGTAGAATGAGTGTTTACTTGTCTGGGTACTGGGAGAGCCTCCATCTCAGAGGCCTTGGCTATACACACCCTTATTCAGTGGCCTATGGTTGATGAGGTGACCTTGGTACCCATTGAAGATGGTTAGAATGACACAACAGGGATTCTGTTCTATGGTGAGGAAATATTCATTTGATATATCTTCAGAAGCGTCCAGAGTGTGCCACTTCTGTTCCATCAGGTGGGAAGGTCTTGGACAGAAATTTGGTAGTACTATCTCCTGGGCCCTGTGGAATCAGGAGTTAATCTTGGGATAAAGGAGGGGTCCAGACATAAACAACCCTGTCTGTGTGGAAAATGCAAAGATCCTCTCTAACTGAGAGGGCTGCCAGTTCCAATATTCACCTGGCCAAAGTGATGGCCACTAAAAAGGCAACTTTGAATGACAGGTATTGTAGACTCGTAGTCCTAAGTGACAGAAAGAGTGCTGAAGAAAGAGTGCTGAAGTACCTTGGACAGGTGGGGTACCTATGTACTACAGATGGTTTTAAGTTAACTGCACCCCTGATGGAAGTACATACCACCAGTGATGGATTTCAGGTCCCCGTAAGTCAGCACTGTAGACGAGGCAGCCACTTGTCTGCGGATAGTGCTAGGGGCTAACCTTTTGTCTAGACCCTCTTGTAAAAAGTCCAGGATCTGTGGAATAGAGACTGCCATGGGGTCTTGACCCATCCTAGTACACTATCTGCAGAATGCCTTCCAAGTAGAGTTGCAAATTCTATTGATGGAAGGTCTCCTGGAAGCCTGGATAGTCTGTATCACTCTCCTTGTGAAGTTGTCCTTCATCAGGATACTCCTTTCAAGTGCCAGGTGGTCAGTTGGAGCCACAGAGGCTCCAGGTGGACCAAGACCCCCTGGCTGAGAGAGACCCTGTCCCGAGGAATCCTCCAAGGATGGAATACAGATAGGCTGATGAGGTCTGCATGCCATGGCTGTCTGGGCCAATGGGGAGTGATAAGTAAGATCTCCACCTTTTCCAATAGAAGTTTCCTGATCACTCCGGTATGAGAGGAAGAGGACAGTGAAGGACGTTGACTCCCTCTGCTCCCAGTGTCATAAATCTCATGAAATATCTAGACATTTGTGAGTTTGCCGCGGTGGTGAACAAGTCCAGGACTGGGTGGCCGAATCTCTCATACATTTCTTGAAAAAGTCCATGTGCAACCACCACTCCCAGTGGTCTACCGTGGCCCTGCTAAGATAGTCTGCCTATGAGTTTATCGCCCCCAAGATGTGTTCTGCCTTGATGGAAAGCAGGTGAGCTTCTGTCCAGAGACACAGTTGGTCTGCCTCATGCATGAGGGATCTGGAGTGGGTGCTCCCTTGGTGGTTGATGTGTGCTTTGCAACCACATTGTCCATCATGATCAGTATGTGTTGTCCCTCTAAAGTGGTCTTGAAGTGCCGAAGTGCAAGGTGGATTGCTTGGAGCTCCAGCCAGTTTATGTTTTTTTTCTGGTCTACCTGAGACCATTGTCCTTGTGCCAGCTGGGACTGGAGAAGAGCTCCCCATCTAAACTGGCTGGCATCCTAGGTCAAGGTAAGGCAGCTGGACTTCTTGAACAGGGTTCCCTTGGCTATTGCTGGTGAAACCTACTATCTGAGGGACCTGGTACCTTGACCTTGGAGATCGAGCTGCCTCCTATCCTCTGGAATGGTAACAGGAACCATTGCAGGTTCTTGAATGTGATCGGACCATGGTACTATTGCTATACAAGATACCATCTTCCCCAGGAAGTGAGAGCATGGCCAGTGGAATGTTCCATCCTTATTTGATTTACTAAGGACTTGATGCTGTCCTGTCCCTCCTGGGAAAGATAGACCTCACACAACCTGGTGTCTATAACTGCGCCTAGGTGAAGCAGGTGAGTAGTTGGTATTAATGACTCTTTTGAAAGTTGATAGAGAATCCATGTTCCTGAAGAACACAGATTGTCATCTCCAGAACCGTCTGTGCTAGCTTGGGCAAAGAGGACTGAATGAGGATGTCATTTAGTTAGCACTGGACATGCAGTGGAATTGCTGTTAGGTGTGTGGCCAGTGCTGCTAACACCTTTGTGAAGGTCCTGGAGCCTGAGGATAGGCTGAATGGCGAGCTCTGTACTGGAAATGATGGCCCAAGTAACAGAACCTGAGGTACATTTGGTGGAAGGGAAGGATGGGAATATGGAGGTATGCCTCCGTCAGGTCGATGGACATCTATTTAGATCCATGCCAATCAGGCTTCAGGCCCAGGTACAGCACGGAGACGGCTTTGGTCGCATTGGTGGATGATCTCTGGAGGGCCCATGACAGGGGTTTTTTCTCTGTCCTGGTCCTATTAGACCTCTCAATGGCTTTTGATACTGTCAACCACAGTATCGACCACACGGTTGGGGGCGTTGGGGGTGGGAGGCACTGTTTTGCGGTGGTTCTCCTCCTTCCTCTCCAACCGTTCGCAATTTGTGTTGGCAGTGGGACAGAGATCAACCTCGAGGGGTTTGATTTGTGGGGTTCCTCAGTGGTCGGAGCTCTCGCCCCTTCTGTTTAACATCTATATGAAACCTCTGGGTGAGATCATCCATGGCTTTGGGTTGGAGTTTCATCAGTACGCTGATGATACTCAGCTGTACATTTCCACCCCAGCCACCCCAATGAAGCTGTGGAAGTGATGACCTGGTGCCTGGAGGCTGTGAGGGGTTGGATGGGGTGAAACAGGCTTCAGCTCAACCCGGCCAAAACCGAGTGGCTGTGCTTTCCGGCACCCCGATACAGCCAGTTAGTTCCATCGCTGGCTGTGGGGGGGGGAAATTCTTGCCCCCATGGAGAGGGCACGCAATCTGGGTGTCCTCCTGGACGTGTGGCTGTCGTTAGAAGATCATATAGCGGCCATCGCCAGGGGGGCTTTTTATCAGGTCCGCAGAATCTACTAGTTGCGGTCCTTTCTGGATTGGGATGCCTTTCGCACAGTCGCATCCACCCTCATTATCTCCCATCTGGACTATGCCAATGCTCTCTACATGGGGCTCCCCTTGAAGAGCATCTGGAGGCTCCAGTTGGTGAAAAATACAGCCGCGCGGGTGGTTTTGGGGTCTCCTCGGAGCTCCCATGTTACGCCACTCTTGCGTGAGCTGCATTGGCTCCCGGTAGCCTTCCGGGTGCGATTCAAGGTATTGGTGACTACCTTTAAAGCACTCCATGGCTTGGGACCTGGGTATTTATGGGACCGCCTACTGCCATCATCGATCTCCCATAGCCCAGTACACTCCCATAGGGTGGGCCTCCTTGGGGTGCTGCTGGCTGGATGGCTGGTGACCCCGAGGGTACGGGCCTTCTCCTTGGAGGCACCCTCCCTCTGGAATGAGCTGCCCCCAGAGATGAGGACCATACCTTACCTTTTGGCCTTCCGGCGTGCATTGAAAATATACTTATTTCATCAAGCCGGTCTGACCTAGGATTTTATAGGGTTAATTTGGTTTTAATGGGTTTTAATCTTTTATATTCATGATTGAATTTTATTTTGAGCCATTATATTTAATCTTTTTAATTGTTTTTTAATATTGTATTTGTTTCATTTTTGGCTGTACACCGCCCCGAGTCCTGGCAGGGAGAGGGGCGGTATAGAAAACTAATAAAATTAAATAAAAATAATAAAATTAAATTAAATAAAATTAAATAAAAATAATAAAATAAAATAAAATAAAATAAAATAAAATAAAAATAATAAAATAAAATAAAATAAAATAAAATAAAATAAAATAAAATAAAATAAAATAAAATAAAATAAAATAAAATAAAATAAAATAAAATAAAATAAAATAAAATAAAATAAAATAAAATAAATCAGGAGGTCGCCCATCCTGCTGCCCTCAAAGATTGACTGCAGAGACTGCATTTTGAATCTCTTGTATGTCAAGTGTACATTCAACTTTTTTGAGGTTCAGAATTGCTCTCCCCCCCCCCCCCAAGGATTTTGGAACTATGAATAGGACCGAATAGAACCTGTGCCCCCATTGGTCTTCCAGGACTGGTTTGATGGCCTGGATGTCCAAGAGGTGTTGAATTGTCTTGACCATAAGATCTCTCTTGGTGGAATTCTTGGAGATGGGGCAATGGATAAAGTGTCTTGGAGGTATGGAGAGGAACTCCAGAGTGAGGCCGAATCGTAAAGTATTCAGGACCCACAAGTCATTGGTGATTTTCTCCCACTGAGTCACAAATAGGGCTAGGCACCTGCCAATGGAAAGAGGTCCTGGCAGTCACTTGGAGTGGCAAAAGGGATGATATGAGCCACGAAAGGGCTGCTTGGCCTGAGGTTGCTGCCTATATCTATCCCTGAATCTTGATCTGTCTGGTTGTCGGTCAGATCTTGGTGGTAAGGGCATTGGAATTGACTATGGTTGGTGCCGACATCTGTCAGATGAAAGGAAAACCAACGGTCAAAGGGCAAAGCTGCCTGTCCACCCATCTGGTGACAGAGGACAGAACCTTACATTTTTCGTTGTTTTCAGCAAGGAAAGGGTTCAAAGCCTCCCCGAAGAGGGAAGTACTTCAGTACGGAGCAGAAGCTAATCTCCACTTTGTTTTGGCATCCACCTGCCATTGGCAAAGCCATAGCAAGTGATGGGAGATGATGTTGGAAGCAAGATTCCTGGAGAGAACTGGGCAGTGTGTAAGGAGGAATCAGCCAAAAACTCTCTCAGCTTGTTGATGTTCTGATGTATTCAGGTCTCCTCCAGAGGGACTCTCACTGCAACTGTTGTAGCCAAAGGAAGAAAGTCCTTACAAAGAAAGAGTTGGCTGTAGCCACCTTTACTGCCCAAATGGATTCAGCGGAAATTTAATTCTGCCTTCTTGCCCTCTGCCTACAGGGCTTCTGCGATGTCACCAGAAACTGCTGTGGAAGAGACCAGAGACACTAAAGGTTCACCCACTGAGAGCTTTGGATAAAATGGAAGCCATATTAAAAAAATCTCCTGTCATTCCCCCCTGGGTTTGGAAAGGTGCCAGGCTGGCTCCACTGTCTTTGAACTATATTCAGAAAAAGCTTGGGACAAGGAATGTCCTCCTATGTTATTGTAGGTTTGGAGAACTCAATATTATCCAGTCCCTGGGGATCCAATGGTTCCACATGTACACTGGGTGCCATTCCAATCTGGGCCATAGCTCTGGCCTTGTGGAGGAGGGATTTAAATAATGCTGGATGGAATAGTCCAGTGAAAGGGAGAGAAGGAGAGAAGTCTTGATCATCATCCGAAAACCCCTGTTCTCTCTGGTCCTCATCCTCCAATACTGACACCCTACTTCTAATGGAATGGGTGGGAAATATGGACCCTTGCACCTGCCCTGTCTCAATTGGTATCTGATAATGATGGGACAGCTGGGGTGGAGGTTCTGGTGTTACAGAAGCCGAGCGTAACTGTAACTGTAACGTAGTGGCCACACCATGAAAAATTGCCTGTGAGATGAGGGATTTAAGTTCCTCAGACAGGCCAGATCCCTGCCTGTCTACTGGGCAGAGTTCCATCACAGTAGGGGTAAAAGTTGCCTCTTGGGCAAATCCCCTATCCCTAGCCTGAGGTTCAGTAAACTCTGTTGCCATGCAGGCAAAGGGAAATTGTTCTACCTCATCTTGATTAGCTGTTAGAGAAAAAGGCAACTATTCTCTATCACCCTCCAGTGACCAATTCATGGGAACTGCAACATTGGACTGCAGGAGTTGCTGAGGGCAGGAAATGGCACTTGCTGTCTGAGGAGGAATAGAGATACTTTTCTGCTCTGCTTTCTTCTCAGCTCTGGAAAGCTGCTTCTCCAAAGCCTTCTCTCTTCTGCTGGCATCTTTCTCTTCTGCCTTAGAAGATTTCCTGGAGTACATGGCTTTGGTCTTAATCTTGTCAGCTGCATCTTGGCTAGCTGATCTAGCTCTTCTGGAGCTGAACTTTTTAAGTTGAGCCGATATAGAGGCTATTTGCTCTTCCATGCTGTTTGCTGACAAGAGCTGTTCAGCCATTTTGACATCTTTCAGCCCTAGTAAAACTACCCTGTCTTCAGCAGAGCACTGCGACCATGCATTTAGTCCTATTCTGGATGGGGTGATATGAAACTCTGAGCTGTGGTGGCAAGACCACCTAACTGGGGCAGCCTGCACACACGCTCATGCCTGCTGGTAGTGCTGTCTGTCTGAAGGCTAATTATCTGTCTGAGTTTGAATAGGATGGCTGGAAGGTGAATGAGCACAGGCGGGGTCTGGAATAGCCCATCTAAGCTTGCTGATGCATTTAAATTAAGCTGCCAAAGCCGTGAGGTTGGAATAAATGACAGTTGAAAATCAACTGTAAAGTGGCAGCAGCACTTCAGACAAGTGGTGGGGAGTGTCTCACGTAGGAGAGGAACTTCCTATAAGGAAGTGAGGTTCAGAGATGTAAATAAGGCAAGGGCAATGCATCCGCTAAATCGAGTGATCTGGAGCCATAGTAGCACTTTGACAGTGCTACAATTCAAACCTGGCAGCTTTTTTCAATCGAGAATCTGATGTTTCTTCCAAAAATTTGAGACCAATCTATTATCATGTCTATTGGGCTACACTGAGTCATAAAACTGAGTTGTAAAAGTTGGCAGAGAGGCGTGGTAAAAGATTGACAAAGTCTCTGGAAAAAAAGGCACGTGTCACCCCATGTGTGGATTCTCCAATCAACATGCTGGAGAATAGCCTATTTTATCAAGATACATTGCTCATTACTACTATTAACTTCTGTACAATTAGTTTTTATGACAAGAGGATTTATTGGCTTTTGAATTTATATTCATTATAGTTTTTGAATATATGCTAATAAATACAATAAATAAATAATAGTTGAATTGTCATAATACTTAAATTATAATGTATACCTAAAATAATATTATGTTATGATACACACATTTCTCTTTCAAAGTAATTAGAAGTTGTGATGTTAGATTTTTTTTTAATAATATATTTAGGCTGGCTCAAAGTTAGCTAGTTTTTACATGACATTAAGGGCTTTCATAGTAACATACTTTCTAAAATTTTAGACATACTAATTTCAATTGACTAAATCAAAGAATATTAGTATATATAAAATACAATAGTCCTTTGATTTTTGTCAGTGTTAACCCTATAGTCTTATAAAGGTAATCAGGAGAAAAAGATAATAGGTAGATGGATGGATGAATAGATAATAGATAGGTAGGTAGGTAGGTAGCTAATAGATTATAGTTATTGCCAGATATGAAATGACCATTGAATTGCAATCTTGTCCTGTTTGCATTAAAGTACTTATCCCATTCAAATTAATTGCATTTGTTTCTATGTACATATGCACAGAACTAAATTTGGAAATTTATTCTAATCCTGTATATAATCTTGTTTCTGGCTGACATTTCATCTTTTTCCCAAACATTAAACCTGCTGATAAGGAAACCTACTAATTTTCTTATATAAAGAGATGAACTGCATACATGAAAAGCAACAATGAAAAAAAACTCCACAGATTAATTTAGAATAAAGGGAAACTCTGACACACTTTCTTATCAGCCCACTGTAACTACATAGCCAAAAAGGCATTAAGAGTTATTAACCTAATCCTACATAGCTTCTTCTCTGGTAATATCATACTACTAACTAGAGCGTACAAAATATTTGCTAGACCAATACTCAAATACAGCTCATCAGTCTGGAACCCACATTACGTATCTGATATTAGCACAGTTGAGAAAGTCCAGAAATATTTCACAAGAGTTCTCCACTCCTCTACTCGTTGTAGAATACCTTATGCCACCAGACTTGAAATTCTAGACCTAGAAAACCTTGAATTAGGCCGTCTTCAGTCTGATCTAAGTATGGTATATAAAATCATACATTGCAATGACTTACCTGTCAATGAATACTTCAGCTTCAACCATAACAACACAAGAGCACACAATAGATACAAACTCAAGGTTAACCGCACCAAACTTGATTGCAGGAAATACGACTTCAGCAACAGAATGGTCAATGTCAGGAATATTCTACCTGACTCTGTGGTTTCTTCCCCAAACCCGAAAAACTTTAACCTTAGACTGTCTACTATTGACCTCACCCCTTTCCTAAGAGATCTGTAGGGGGCGTGCATAAGCGCACCAACGTGCCTACCGTCCCTGTCCTATTGTTTCTTTTATTTTTCTTATATGTACCCATTTCATCTATTCATAACTATGTATATTCGTATACCTATTATCTTGTAAGTGGTTGACAAATCAAATAAATAAATAAATAAAAATAAATAAACTGGATCTCTGAGGTTCCTATCGGAAAAAAAAATCTTATAGGAATTTATAGAGAAGTAAACATTTTTTTTCAGTTTACCACATCACATGAATATGAATTTAATTATTTATTTAAATAAATTAAAGGCATTTGCCTTCCTTTGGAAAAATAAAAGCAATTAATATAAACTTGTTTTTTAAAATAAAAAATAGCAATGTAAATAAATTGTGTTAGGCTAATATAAATGCATTATATTATTCACTTCTTGAACTTTGGGGTAGAATGGAGTTAAATTATGTATTTAGCATATGATGAGAACATGAAAAAGAGAAGTAAACATATATACACAATCCACATAATTATATACAAAACTACTAAGGGTGCTGTAGTGATCTTATAACTAGATGTCCAAATTAGTTATCCAGGCGGTTCTCTCTGTCATTGATTCATGCAGTTCTTCTGAGAAACCAGAGAATGCACATCATGGGTAATCTTGGACAATACATTTAATAATTTGCATATCAGCACTACAGTCGCAACAAGGGGAATCTTTCCAGTGATACAAAGGAGAGGCACTCCTTGCAGTGTTACATCTAATTCTGTTCAGTTGCATCCAGACAGAGCGAGAAAGATTAAAACTAGATGGTTTGGTAGAAGGATTACTAATGGCCAGACTGTAAGAAGGTAACTTGGACCATTCTTCTCTCCAGGCATTCCTAGGATTAATGTTAAGTGAATAGCTGTTTTCCATGCTGGCCAATGGGATTTCAATATTGTGATAGACTGTGCATTATTCTGGTGAACAGAGAAAGCCCTTTTGTTCAGCACCCTTGTTACCTGCATCCATAGCATCCCTTAAGTAATATGTGTGCCCTGGGGATGCAATCAGAGGCCCTCACAGGGCCTCACAGCCATGCCAAACAAAGGAGCATAAATTGAGTTTACTATTAAGTTAAAAAATATTTCATGCATATTCTTTCAGAAATATGGAAGAAAAAATAAATTGAAGCTACTAGTTAAACAAATGTTTTAATCAGTTAGTAATTATCAGTAAACTTCCAGTCTTACGCCACATTTCAACACTCAGTTAAAGTTCTGGATGTCTTTTTTACTGAAATAAGAAATAAAATGGAAGAAATTAACAACATATGTAAATTATGTGTTATCTATGGGACTTGGTTTCCTCTTCAGTTTGAATTCCACTGCTGATCTCAACAACAACAAATTAAGCTTCAAAACATGGAGATTCAGTGTATTCATTTATAGGAAGATTATATATTATATTATATTATTATATTATCTCAGCCCATATAATTGCGGGGAGGGTCAGAGGTGCTTGCAGGATCCAAAGTTTTCATCAAAATGATGAAAATAGCAAAACGTTATGATACAAACCTACCTGCTTTATGTACAAAAGAGTAGAACATTTAGAACATCTTGTTAAGTTTTGGATAAGCAACCACTAAATTTTACTGGGCAATTGACTAGTCTGGAAAGTAAACAAACAATAAAAAAGCTATGGCAAACCTCTGCCACATTGCCAAGAAACCTACAACTATGTATTCAGCAAGAATCACTTCAAATTAAGGGAGCCTTTTTTACTTGGTCATTTATCCAAACTCTTAATATGCTTGCAGCTGCATGATCATGAATGACAAACTTTACAAATAAAGCCAGTGAAGAGATTTCAGGAATTGATACAATCGGCTCCATTATGTCATTGTCATGCCTGTTTGCAATTGTTTACCAAGCACTTTGCAAATAACTCGAAATGGATTTGGTGCAGATGAAATGGATTGATAAAATCATAGAAAATTGCTATTATTTTGAGCAGCACAGAACCCCATCAAAATTGCAGGAAGAATATACAACATACTAAGGGATTGCTATTGGTGAATTAGCACTACTGATAGGAAAATAAAAACCCAAATAGAAAGGGAAAACACATAAGAGTTATCATATAATTTCCATAATGTTCCAAAATGAAAAGATAACTATTTAAATCTCTAAATTTAACAAACCATTCTTCAAATTAATACTACCAGGATCAATGTAGCTGTTTTATATTTTTATTTGAATTCTTTTAATTGTTTTTGTTTAGTATGATTTTTAATTGCATCTATTCTTGGCTTTGTATGTGCATATCTTGAAAATTTCAATGTATGCTTGTTTCAGTTAAAAGGTATAACCTTTTGTGGGATCCCATTTTTGATATTTGAATAATTCTTATGATATTTTGCATTTTCATATTCTCAGTCTACACTGAACTACTGCTATAATTATTCTACCTGTAATTACATTAGTCATAAGTCTTCTATGCAGATAAGTATTTTTCTCCCAGCTTTGTAATTTTTGTTTCAGAGATCACTTTTTTAGATGGAAAGATAACAAGTTAGAGATTTTTTATGAGGAATCATTTTGAATATTATATCCATAAAGGCTTTTATAACCAGCATCAATCCAGCTTTTTGAGTAATAGGCCATCATCCAAACTCTGTCAAGGGTCTTGGAGTATTCATATCAAATGACCTAAATGCTAGAGCCTCTTGTAACTACATAGCCAAAAAGGTGTTAAAAGTTGTTAACTTAATCTTTTGTAGCTTTTTGTCTGGTAATATTACGCTAATAACTAGAGCATACAAAACATTTGCTAGACCAATACTCGAATACAGCTCATCAGTCTGGAACCCACATTATGTATCTGATATTAACACAGTTGAGAAAGTCCAGAAATATTTCACAAGAAAAGTTCTTCACTCCTTTACTCGTTGCAGAATACCTTATGACACCAGACTTGAAATTCTAGACCTAGAAAACCTAGAACTACGCTGCCTTCAGTCCAATCTAAGTATAGTATATAAAATCATACATTGCAATGTCCTACCTGTCAATGAATATTTCAGCTTCAACCATAACAACACAAGAGCAAACAATAGTTACAAACTCAAGGTTAATCGCACCAAACTTGATTGCAGGAAATACGACTTCAGCAACAGAGTGATCAATGCCTGGAATACTCTACCTGACTCTGTGGTTTCTTCCCCAAACCCGAAAAACTTTAACCTTAGACTGTCTACTATTGACCTCACCCCTTTCCTAAGAGGTCTGTAAGGGGCGTGCATAATCGCACCAACATGCCTACCGTCCCTGTCCTATTGTTTCTTTTATATTTTATTTTTCTTATATGTATCCATGTATTCATAACTGTGTTTTACTTATGCCTATTATCTTGTAAGCAATTGACAAATAAATAAAATAAGATAAATAAATAAATCTTCTAATGATTTAGCTACCTGATGTTTTGCCAGCAATAGTGGCTAGCATCTTCAGAGCTGCCAAGAGGAATATTAAGTACTTTACATTGTTACAATTATGCAAAACGTAGTGCTGAGAATTAACCAAAACAACCTGCAGCAAATAACTATTAAAAGAGCTTCAGCAACTGCAGCAACATTTACTTATCTTGCCTTTTACATTTTAAAATCCTAAACAGATTGAGATTATTTTGCTATCTAAAGGAATATCTTTCTACGCACATTTTGACCCAAGTGTGGGGAGTCAGTTAATCAAACATTTTTAATTGTTGATATAAAAAAATTACTTTTTCTTGTTTTAAGAATTAAAGTTTTTCATTCAGCATTATTCCATATTTAAGTATTGCAATTGGAAAAAAAATCATTTGTTTCAGTGATTTCAATAGCATCTGGGCTTAACAAGCAATGCATCACAACATTAGACTTTCATTTTTTATTTGCATTTGAAAAAACTGAATTATATATCAGAAGATATACAGTTAATATATAATGTATATACCAACTCTTTATTCAATTCTTTGACATAGAACTTTGAAAGAAGACATACTGTAAGTAGAAAAAGAAAAAAAGAACATGGACATTACTAAAATTATCTTAACACAGCCTATACGTTGTTCCACCAAAATGTAGGTTACTTTCAGAAATGAAGATACCTTCCTAAATTATGACAAGAAAGGACTGCATACAGTATAAAACAAATACATTGGTAGTCATTTTTCTATAGATTGATTAAATTTGGGAAGCTGATCTATGAAGTATTCAGTAAATAAGATTTTTTTTTATATTAGCTTTGGCGTAATAGCAAGATACGCATAGACACACACACACACACACGTGTGTGTGTGTGTGTATAAACACAGCTTTTATAAGTGAAAAACAAAATATAAGTGATAAATAATAGAGTCTGTTCTTTTAATTTTTCCTCTTTTTTCTCTTTCTATACTTTAATATACATAAGAAAGCTGATCTTTGATCAGAAATAAAAATTACACGTAAAATCTTTGCATTACTATTCCATGTAATACTAAACTCTAAACTTTAAAGTCTGTAATTGTACGTAAAGGAATTTGAATATTTTTTATATTTTTATATAATATTTGAATTTGAATATTTTTCTGTTTATTAAATTAATTTTATTGTTTGTTGAGTTGGAGACAATTTAAGATCATATGTATTAGACTAAATAGCTTTATCAGAAATAGCTCTAGAGATATACCAAAGAAATATATGTCAAAAAGTGAAAGGTGATTATCATAGAAAAGATTTAAAAAGCAAAACTGGAAAAGAAATATTCTTAGGCAATTAAAAGAGTGATGGGATAGGAGCAAAATTCCATTAAAGCTGATATATTTTTCATTCTGTAAGAAATTATTGATTATATTAGAATCAGCAAATATACTAAGTGCTTTATGTTGATTGCCATCTATGTTTCTAGATAAATAAATATAAATTTTATAATGGATTATAGAAATCCATATTTATATCTAAAGTACTTCCATTTATTGATTGAATAATTTGATATACAACTGAAATCTTAATAATCTCAGTGGACTATTTTAGAAAATTTTGATATTTTGAAGGAATCTTGTTTTTCATATCATTCTATATTTCTAGGCTTGTGTTATTTATTTTCTACCAACTGCTTCATCAGGAAGCTCAGTAGTTTAACTCTGGTGGGTAGACCTAAGTAAGGTGACCAACTTTTTTACAATGAAAAGGAGAACACAAATAAATTGAAAAAACAAAATGAAGCCACTTGCGTGTGGCGTTCTCTCTCAAAACAATTCTCCTGTGTGGAGTGCATGCATCTCATAATCGTGTCTCACCACAATATACCGAGCCTTAATGAATCGTCATGTCAAATACAAATACGACACATCACACACAACGGATAGGATCAGCATCGGTCAAATACAGAGATTTGCAGATTAGTCTTCAAATATCAAAAAGGAGGACATGTAGGAGGACACTTTTTGAGAGAGGACAGAACCTTCAAAAGGAGGACTGTCCTCCCTAAAGGAGGACAATTGGTCACCTAACCTAAGGAACATAAGCTTCCAAAAAAGGCCTAAAACCTAAAATTTTCATTTTGATAAAGCTTAATACTTAATTTTTCTAGTTGACAAAATACAGTGACTACTGGTTTTTTTTTTTTGCCTAATATGAATATATATTAAATCACAGGTGTGATTGCAGTATTAGTTATCCATTTTATTATTTTTTACTTCTTTCTTTTATTGGCTCTACACCTTCGTATTATTATACTACATAATATTCTGTTGTTTTGCAAGTACACTGAATGCTTCTGTATCAAATACAAATTCATTGTATGTATAATTTTTCCAAATATATAAATTATATAATTATATAAGCTGTAGGAGCAGTCATTTCAACTGATTTCACTAACAGAATAAAGAATATTGACAGTATTCCATGAGATAGATTCCTCCTGGTCAGATAAAAAGAATTGCCAATAAATAGCAAAGGAGGCAAAATAAAATATAAATATATTATAATAAAACAAAATATGTTATACTGTATATAATAAAATATATTATAATGTCTTTATAAAACCAGCAATAAGATAATACATGGATAACAGATTATACTATGCACTTGAATCTAATGGGCATAATCAAAGGACATGTGGCACTTTCTTGTATCTTCCTTCTGAAACAGCTAATGTTACTATTATTCTGGCCACTTTTTTCCCAGATAGCCCCATTTTATTCAGGCAGCCTTTACGTTTTAAAGCTTAAACCTGAAAGAACCTTGCAGAAATCTTATATGAAGTTGAACTTGGGTCATCCTCCAATTTACCCTAGTTTGGAATGAATCCAATCAAATTCTTAGGTAATCGTTCAAGTTCAAAACTGTACTCCCAGTGTCAATCTGTGACTCAAGGCTGGATATTTGAAGATAGAGGCAAGGATATGGATTGCTATCTTTAAGTATCGACTGGTATTAAATTTAACCTTTTGGAGTTGGATCTCCTTATTTTGATAAACTCATGTCAATTTTTGGAGTCATCTTTTGGAGACTGAACTCCAAACATATACTTTTTTCTAAAGACACTCTTGGCACCAGTATTAAGCATGCTGGATCCAATATGAAGAAAAGATTAAAGAATATGGTTCATCAAACTCTGCATTCTGTAAAGATAATAGAACAGAGCAACTGTATGATGCCAAAAATGTTATTGTCTTGTGTTGCAATCCAGTTTTTTGCTTACCAATTGCAATTCACAGAACTATATAAGGAATACCAAATTTTGTATAGTGGCTTGAGCAAAACAAAGATAATTCTTTTTGTGTACGTGAGAATAAATTTGTTTTCAATTGTAGATTTATTTGCTAATGTGCATAATTTTGTTTATTTATGTACACAATCTTGAAAATGACGAAATAAAGTCTTTCTTTTCATATTGAATTTTAATATATGTCAATTTTTTTCTCAAAGCATTAAACAAAAAGAAAAATATGAAAACTTATATTATTGATGCTTAAAAAGAAAATTGAAACTAGCATTTTCAGATTTTCATTTGTTCTAAATATTAGCTTAACACATTTCCAGCTTTATGTTAAAGAATGATTTCTGCAATAGTTTAGTTCAATCAACAATTTGGAATTTTCAGATTAGAGTAGTACTTTATTTCTCTGAATTGTTTTAGTATACTATTGCTAATATTCTAGTAATAAGTTTGCCAAAATGAAATCCAAAATTGTGGTTCTGCCTTTATTCTGTTTATGGAATAAATAGTTGCTTCCTTTTTTATTATATGTTTTAATCAACAGCCACAGCAAAAGACCATGACACATTTTAGTTAAAGGAAGTATTTTTTTATATTCTATTCATTTCAGTGAACCCCTTATTAAGTGACATTTCCAGCATTTCTAATAAAAGAGAAAGAATTAAAAAAGAAGCTGCACTTTTCACTAACCTAAAATTATCAACCATATTAAGTATCATAATAGTTACATTGCATAATAATGTCTGAAAGTATAGTCAACCAACATTTAGAGAGAAAACATTAGCAATTAAACATTTTAAAACTGTGGTTTATATGCATAATCTTCTGAAAAGAGCTTAACAATAAGAATTTCATCAGATGAAATCTCTGCTTGTTTTGCTGGTATTTGTGTTGTCTATTCTGTCTGTCTGGAATGCAGGTTAGATTAACAGGCAAATGTTTTGCTAACTTTTCCCAGTAGCTAATATAAATTGTCCAGTTCATTAGAAATAATTGAAATGATATCACAATTAGACAAGAACAAAGGATAAAGAAATAGTTCACATTATTTTAACCATGTTGTCTAAATGGCAATTTTCACCTGCAATGGCACACAAAAGAAAGACAAATGAAAATAGTCGGACTTAAGGATAATTTTCTTTAACTTTCTAAATATCAGCATTATTTAAGAATAAAACTGGAAAACATATGATTAAGTACTAGAACTTCTTGGTTTTTAAAACAAAATGTACTGCATTCATTTTCAAAGGAAGCAGATTAATCTGCTTTAAAGAACCTAAAATATATTAATGATGAAATGATAATAAATCTTTACAAGTAAAAAATCTGTCATTTATGTTTATTTTAATTTGATATTTATATCATCAGGAAAAAAGACTGAACTTACAGATAAAAGGTAAGATAGTAATAACTGACATTTAGAGTTGCTAAATGTTTAGGTGGCTTCTATCTTGCCTTTAAATGGAACTATATTCAAAGTCCTACATTTGGATAGGAAAAATCAAGGACATGAGAGTATAGGAATAGAATCAAAGGACCATTCTGAGTTAAAAGAATTTGGGTGTCATGAGTTTACATAAACTAGTAATGGAGTTTAAATGCAAAAAAGAGTAAATACTACAACAACAGTACTGTGCAGATGACCCTTGTTTAACAACTACTTGTTTGAATTTATAACTGTGATGAATGAATGGTAGTTATCAATGGATCTCATACATGGTTGCTACAGATTTCAGACTATCATTTTAAATCTGAATAGAAATATAGAATATAAAAAACTATATTCAAAATTATTAATGTTATCAAAGAAAACATGGACAAAGATATTTACTTCATTGCTGATAGTATATAAATGTAAGAAAGTTGAGAAGTTCTTTCTCTCTTGCCTGAATAAGGAACCTATCAGCAATCCACTGATACAAAATTTTAGTTTCTTACTAAGCACTCATTCTGATTGAGATAATTCTGTGAGCAGCAATAACTGCTCATTAAATCTTAGAAAAAGCAAAGCCGAGGGAATTTCATGAAAGAAGCAAAATTAGGACCACATGATTCTTTCTTCACAGAAATGAGTTGGCAACTGATTTCAATAAATGAGGTAGAGCAGTAAGTAGTTAAGTAAAGCATAGTTTTAATCACTTGCTCTTTTCTTAAAGTATACCCAAGTAAATTCAGTTTCTCCATTTTCTTCAAGTAAAGGCCCCCAGGAATCTGCTTTCTTGTTTATTGCACTTTCCTTATATTGTCTGGGAAATTTAAAAGCCTGTAATCTAGTGACCCACCTTATTTGTTGCTACTGCTATCTACAATTCTGTGGTTTTTCATTTTGGAATCCTAGACTTGTACTTCCAAATCCATAATGTATCTTGAATCATTCTCACTCAAAAGGCATCTTTGTAAAATTCCAAATAGAAATGCGGATCTTGCATTTACTTCGTTGAAATAAGGAGTTCGTAATATGTATATGTATATTTGGATTGCTGCAGGATTGATCTGGACAAAACTTAATTTCTTAATTTTAATGTTAATTAATTAAATACAGTTATGTCACTAAGCTTGTCTATTTAAAATGTCTTCCCAGTCATATAATAATCACAAATTGGCAGTAACTTTGAGGGGCACTAGGAACTACATAGAAACTTTTCTGGGTCACAGTTTGTGAACTTCTCTAAAAATGCCACCGTTTTTCCTCTTTTATGCAACTTGAACATACAAGGGAAAAATTGCATAAAGGGAACATTAAGCTTTCTATAAGAATAAGGTACCTGGATTTTCAGCTGTGCTGGAGAATTATCCCCATGTCCCAGAGGCAGTATTTTTTGATATATTCCTTCTTCTCATCTCTATAATTAACAAGATAAGTAGCAGCAAGCTATGAATTTATTGTTACTTGTTTAAGTAGTAGGGACAGGTCTGTATTTTTTAACAAATAAATTAAACTCACAAAATACCACATATCATACTGGAAGTCAGATTCTAAATGAAATAAGAAATATGCTGAATTGCAGACAACTGTTCAATGAAATCAGTATTTGCATATGTTTGCTTAATTTTTTAAAAAAATACATTTAGAAAAAGTTTGTCACTTGCTTCAACATATTAATTTATCTCCCCGAAATTAAACTGAACCACAAAGGAAGACATTCTAAAAAACAATCCACAACAAGGATTAATTCTAACCTATGCTCAGTAATAATTTATTCATGTTATAAATCTCATATCTCAATGAGGCTTCTAACATTACTGGAAGGTGAAATTATGAAAAAGGTAAGAAATAGTATAATTCAAGTAATGTAATGTCTAACATATTATTGTTGTTATTGTTAGTTGCGAAGTTGTGTCTGACCCATCACGACCCCAGGGACAATGTTCCTCCAGGACTTCCTGTCCTCTGCCATCCCCCGAGCCCATTTAAGCTCACACCAACTGCTTCAGTGACTCCATCCAGCCATTCTCTGCTGTCCCATTCTCATTTTCTGCCATCCAATTCATTCTGTGCCATCCCATTCTTCTTTTGCTGTCTAACATATTAGCATACTCCTATCAAAATGTATGCAATAAAAGGAAAATCATTCAATAATATATAATGGTATTTTAATAAAATAACTTGTTACAGGTAATGTTCTATGAGCTTTGACATCTATCTACTGGCCTATCTAATAACTTATCTTGACATATCTAAAAAAAATAAAAATAATGGAAGGTAAAGCTCAATCAAAATGTCTATGTGGTGTAGTAGTTTCATCACTGGTATGTCTAGAAAAATAGAGACTATAAAATTCACTTGTTCTCATTATAAGTTCATATAAGAAAATAATTAGTTTTAACAATTGTATCACATATAGTAAATTGTGATTTTATAATTTTTAAAAAATACAATTAACTACTTTATTCCAATGTTATGGATTTAGAACTATATTGGAACATAATAATTTGTCCAAAATGCTTACCTGCAATACCTTTTGCTTTAATGGAATATATCATCAGGAGGTGTCTATGTATATGCACACAATATACACACACTATATACACACATAGATTCAAAAGCACATATTCACTCCCTACACATGCCATCATCCAAAGCTTAGATGCACACAAATTATATTGATTTGACTTAAAGGACACAAATTACATTGAATGAAATATAATTATTTTTTCCACATCATACACATATGAAGATGCTCTTTCTGAATATTAGTATCCAGTTTGTATCAATTTTAGTGCATATAGACAATAGCAAAAAATATTGGGAATTGCACTCAAGATTAGAAGTACCACAGGTTGGGTCAACCCTGAGACCACTCTTTGAGCCCCCGGAGCCAGTGGTCATAAGGTTGCAACCCATTATGAGGTGCAATGCATTCTCGAACCTAGGTGGCACTGGCGGAACTCCAATACTTAATCAAGTGGAAGAGCTATCCTCTATCAGAGGCATCCTGGGTAAAGAGCAGAAATATCCAAGCTGATCACCTCATAGCCAGGTTCCATGAAAAGAATACAACCTTTAAAAGATATATCTTTCCTCAATTTTTTTTATTCTGCACAGATTGTCTTCAGGAAGTAAGGGAGGATGAAAACTTGTGAAGCTTTCCTGACCTGGTCCCAAGTTGCCATAGGCAGGGGGATAGGAAATTGTGCCATGCAGCTGCACCTAGGAATTCACACCTCAGTAAAAGCAAAACATATCCTAGCCAGCCAAAGTCAAGGCCATCTCCATAGAGACCCACAATATGACTTCTATGACCTGTGAAATTGCTGCATTGGAGAATGACATCTGATGTGTCATCAGTCAACTGGGTCGGAGACAAGCTGCAAACTTGGTGAAGTCAGAGTTTGCTTCACCTAGGTCGTGCCAACATGGCACTCCTAATAAACAACTGGATTTTTCGTGCTAAATGGCTTGGGAGTCCTGCTTTTATTAGGGTATTGGTCTGAACCCTGATATCTTATTTATTAGCATGCCACTGTATTCCAAAGCTCTCTGCTAACTATAACTGCATTCTGTATTTTAAAAAATGTGCAGAGCTCCATATTATTTTACAAAAGGAATTAATGTAATTTATGAATAATTAAAAAGTGATAAATAATTTTTTTGTGGTAAATTAATTAATTAATTATTGTTAATCCTAAGTGGTGGGGAATTACCTTCACAATGGATATAATATATCACTAATATTGTAAAATTTTTTCACCCTGAATGCCAATCCTTTTTACACCTAATGACACATTCAAAATTTCAAAACTATGAATATGTAAGCTATTCTATTTAATCATATTTTATGGAGAGGAAAATTTAATAGCCATTTTGACTTCAGTTTAGACAAATCATTAAATAAACAGAGTTGACCAATTTTTCAATCATGCATTAATATTCATTAAGCTATAAGCTTCCTATAAAACTGATTGAAAATTTGACCCATAAATTAAGCATAAAATAGTTCAAATTATAAATGTTTTAAAGAAATTAGTAATACCATATTCATTGGTAGCACAGTATTTGTTAGGGAGGATGAAATATAATGCATATAATGCATGGATGTCAAACTCAATTTCATTGAGGCCCACATTAGGGTTGAGTTTAACCTTGGAGGGATGGAGGCAGAGCATGCCAAGGGGGAGTGGGCATGGCCATTGCCTGAGTGGGCATGGTCAAGGTGGGTGTGACATGGGATTCATGTTGGAAGGGCACCTGTGTTGGCCAAGCGCTAAGGCAGGATTTCCCTTAACACCCTCTTTCACTCTCATTATATAGATAATCCTTGAGTTATGAATATAATAGACTGCCAATTACATTTGTAACCCAAGGATTCATTTGACTGAATCATGTTAAATGAACATGATCACTCCCTGCTTTCCCCAATGTATTTGTTAACCAAATGCATGGGTCATTAAATGCACATGAGATATCTCAGAGTGAGGAAGAGCATAAGGGGCCTAGTACTGAAGCAGGCCATCCAAGGCCTACCCCAATCCATTGACATACCTCATGCTCTCCGGGGTTCACCACAATTGCTTCCCCCCATCCTACCCCACCAGGTCTCCACAGACTGTGTCGGCTTTGCTAGCATCCCAGATTCAACTTAGTCCCCACTCTGTTTCCCATAGATTACTTACTTTTTGAAGATCTCCAGTGTTGAATAATGGGTGGAGTGAGGGGTCCCGGTATACTTGCCCAGTTGTCCATTGACCACATCCATGAAGTCTTTTAGGAGGTCGTCTTCAAAGTGGCTATCATCAATCCAGTTGATTCCCATCGCTGCTAGTCCCAGGGGTTCAAACCATTCTAATCCCAACAGGCTAGGTTAGTCCCAGTCTACTGTGGTTAGGGATAATTGTCCTTTGAATTTTTTGAAGGCTATATTGAAGTAACCGTTTCCAATACTGGAATTCGGTTTCCCTGATAGTCTTGAAGTGTCAGCATCTGCAGTTTTAGTGCATTCACTGTGATTTGTGGGACCAAATTCTTGATAGTTGCCCAGGAGATGATGAAGAGATAGGACCCTGATTTGACCTCCATCTTGCATGGTTTCTCTTTGATGCTTATGGTTGCAGAAATCTTCTTTGCTTTGCAAGCACTCGAATGTCCCACTATGATTGTTTGGTGCATCTCCTCTCTATCGGTGGCTGAGTCCTTGTTTCATTGGTTCCTTCTGAACAGTGTCTTCCGGCCATCCACTTGGGAGTTTCTGGGATGCTGTGGGGGGGCTAGATTGCCTCAGTCAGTGAGATGCCCTGCAGGCCCTTGTCCCTTTTGCTCACATTGCTGGTAATGGCATCCTGAAACCTGCATTCTGTCCTGGGGTGGTTCCCTTTGCACCCAGCGCACCAGAAATCCTTTTTGTTCTTTCTGAGTTTCTTTCTTCCATTCTGAGAAGAGTTGGTGCACATCTTCCTTGTCTTCTTTCTCTGATTCAGTTTCTACCTCCTTGTAGTGCACAGCAGCAGCTTCCCTTTCTTGATTTGGTTTGTTCATTTTTTTTTATCGCTGCTGCTGACTGTTGGGATGCCTCCGTTGCTGTTGCTTCTTCCATGGCGTCCTGGAAGGTGATTTGGGAACTTACTAGTAGCCGGCTTTGTAGAGTGAGGTCTCAAAGTCCCAGCACTAGATGGTCCCTCATAGCCTCATTAATGTTTAGGAACTCACACGCGATCACGATTTCTCATACGTTGGTGATAAACTCACTGATGATTTCTCCCTCTTTCTGGTCTTGCCAGTAGAATTCGTGCCGTCTCACGTGGGGAATAATGTGCCTTCAGTAATCTCTCCAGCGTAGGCCAAGTCATGGTTTTTAACTTGTCCAGTGAGGAAAGGGCTTTTGCTATTTTGAAAATGGCAGGTCTACAGTATGTGAGGAAGAGAACCCTCTTCCTCTGCTCCAAGAGGCTCAGGAGGTTGTTTGCTTCCAGGAACATGTGGAAGGGATCCATGTAGGAATCCCAGTCTTCTTCCTTGGGGTTGAATAGAGAAGGGGGTATGATTGAAGATATCTTGAGTTGGCTGGTTGAGTTTGATGGCCAACAATTGCTGTGTTCAGTCTTGGTGTCCTTTGTTCTTTTGTTCAGTCTTGGTGTCCTTTGTTCTTCAAGAATTCACCATCATCGCCAATGTTGAACAGTGGGTGGAGTGAAGATGCAGATACTCAAAACACTTTTAGATTCTTTATTCAGCTCCAGGAAAAGCACTGAGCGGCTAAGTCATGGTGGCTCCTTTTAAAGGAGATGTCTACGGCTTCAGCCACTAATTCAAGCTTGTTTTTCCTGCTCTGACTATGGGACCAATGATTGGCCCCTACATCAGCCTATTCAATAGCTAACATCTAGAGGTCCAGAAGAAGCTGACCCACTTGGCAGAGAAGCCAAATTCAGAAGATGGCAAAGCTGTAAGAACATAAAATCCAAGGAAAACATTTTCACCAGCTTCTGAGTAAAAGACTCCAGCAGGCCTCTGGTAGTAGAAAAGGCTTATACTGGGCCACAGCAGCCTACAACTTCAGGGATTGAAATAGCAGCAGCCAATCAACAAGGAGCTTGATTCCTTTATCTATCAGGCTGAACTGCAATCCCCTTGTTGATTGGCTGCCACAACCAAATCACTGCAGCTGCTCATTCGAAATAGTTAGTCAGCAACAAGCAGGAGGCTGCTCATTGCAGGTTAGACTGGGCCCAAACTAAGCCTGCAGACCCTCATGGCAGAGAGGCTGGTCTTTTATTCAGATGGGGAAAGTTGTTTTCTTTACATTTCACCTTTGTATAGCTTCACAGGCTTCTGGATAAAATATTTCAGCTTCTCTGTCATGTGGGTCAACCTCTTGATGCCTTTAACAAGTAGGTACAGTAAAGCCATGGGAAATGGGGTGGGGTGGCCCGAATGCGTCCCATTGTGGTTCCATTTCAGCCTGCAACAGGCCAGGAGATGCCTCCAGAGGCCTTACAAGTGTGTTTTGGCCAACAGAGTGCTGCAGAAGGCCATCCAGGCCAGAGGAGACCATAGCAGAGCCACCGTGAACCAGTCCTTTGCTATTTCCAGGCTGATCCTGCTGGCCAGTTGTAAACATCCTGTGTGATATATCCTGTGGGCCATATCCTGGTTCCTGTGGGACACCCAGAGATGATATTCAGCAGGTTCTGACCAGTTCTGGAGAACCGGTAGCGGAAATTTTTAGTAGTTCAGAAAACCAGCAAATACCACCTTTGACTGGAGATTTTACAGTATCCTTTCCCTGCCATGCCCACCAAGCCACACCCACAGAACTGGTAGTAAACAAATTTGAATCCCACCACTGGGGACACCCCTGATGTAATGGAATCTTAAAGCATCTTTAATAAATTTCAAGTGAGGATGTGTACAGGATTAATGACAATCAACTTTCCTAATGGATTTCTGACTCTATTTGTTCGGGGTGCTCACCATCATCATGTTTCTCTAACAGAATATTTTGAAAAAACCTTTCAGAATTCATTATGGTCTGACTGAAATGCGGAACTCTCATTTTAAGATGCATGAACTCCCATCAATGACAATTTTGAATGGGAATGCTTTTGGAATGACATCAAAAGTGTTTTTAAAATTCCAGTTTTGCTAATGGTACTTCTCATATACATTTTATCCGTTGATTTTACTGTAAATTAAATTTCTAGAATGGGTTAGCTTCTAAATAAATAAATAAATCCTGCCTCCTGTGACCTCAGCAAAATACAGGAATGAACAGTTTAGACCTATATTAGCTACAGCAGCCTCTGAAATGAAAATCCATTCATTATCAGACTTAATTGCAAATTGTACCTGAATTCTAAAAGATAAATTATTGATAAATCAACTATATTGAATAAGAATGTGAATCATAAACATACAAAAAAAAAACACCTTCTAGTTACATTCAAGTAGAGAAATAGTCATTTCCTTTTAAAATCCAATTTTTGCTTGAAGTTATCATTCCAACTTTGGTTCAGAGATATTTTGCAGAAATTTTACAAATAAGTTCCATGCAAGCTTCTATTTGGCCACTTTGATATTGCTGGATATTTCTTGTGTAACCTAGGAAAGTTTCTTCTACATTCTTATATGTAAGAAAAAGAAAACATCTGCCATTCCTTTATATTCTCAATCAATATTTTAAGTCTTTTGATATAGCATATCCAATCAAAGATATGAAAACAAAGTACCGCTGTCACTTTTACAAATATTGTTCTATCTGACCCATAGAAGCATTAAAAAAAGTTTATAACATTTTGAAATGCAAATTTCAGTCAAAATATAGATCAATCATTTAACACATTTTTCTCTCAAGCTCATCATATTTATCATTTAATAATTTTAATTTTTTATTCCCATAATATCTATTTTCAAATAATTGTTTGAATGCTAGGAAAAGATACTAAAATAAATGGGCAACAGCAACTGTCATAAAAACAAACAAACAAACAAAAACCTATTGTCAAGCTACTTAAAGGTTGCATTAGCTATAAGCCTGGTCTGAAAATGACTAATAGGCTGGAGGTGTTTTTTACTTCAAAGATGATGTGGTAATTGTTTTTTTTATAAGAAAAATCAGCTTCATACCATTCTGAGGGAAGCACTTTTTTATGATTATATTTTGTTTTAAGAGCACTGCATAATAGAAGTGGGAGAACAAAATTGCTTTTCCAAGCACTTTACTGAAAATAATGCAATAGTGTATTCTGAAAAAAAAATAGTAAAGATGATATATTCAACTTTTATTTGAGTATTCATGGATTCCTTAACAGCATTGAACCTGATAGATGATTGCTGTTCAGTAAACTACCATGACACTTTTGATGTCAATACAAAACTCTGTTCTGTCTAGAGACAAATACAAAGAATGGCCAGTCCAGAGTAGAAACGTTACCAAGCGTCAAGTAAGCACATCATGAACAATAGATGGATAATGGAACTAATTTTATAGACGACAGTAGATTTTTCACTAACTAGGATTTTTCAAAAGCCAGAAATCTTTCTGTTGAAAATGGTTTAGTTCTGAATGTCTTTCAATGAGGTTGGAACTTTTACTATATAAAGCCACTTTCAATTCTGTTATTCTTCTAATTCCTTGAAAATTCTTTACATTTTTTTTTAACTCACAGAGACTATAAAGGCTCTTATTTAGATCAGAAATGCAGAATAAAAGGGTTTTTATTAATTTTTTTCTTCACTGTTTTCACTCAATCTTACAATTCATAGTTATAGCCTGAATTCCCATCATAATTTTCAGTGATGCTTGCCAATAACTAATGAGTTGATTCTGCAAATCTGTTCAAATTTTCATGTATAATAAAATTAGGGTAAAACATGCAGGACAAGGCTTTAGAATTCTTTGCTACAACTTAACTAGTAGTGTAATATAAGGCACCTATATTTTGGGGTCATCAGTGATCTCTGAACTTTGTTCACACAAAAAGAAACTATAGTAAGTGAACACCTGTCTGACCTTGATGAATATAAACCACTGAGATCTGATAGATTATATACCAGAGTTCTGAAGAGTTGGCAGGATGTTGTCTTAGAACAATGTTGTAGCATGTATTTAAAAAATCCTGGAGCACCAGGGAATTACCAGAGAATTGGAAAAGAGCTGATGTAGTTCCCATCTTCAAAAAGAAAAAGTGGAGGGGCGGGACGACAAACCAGGAAACTACAGGCCAATCAGCCTAACATCAATACCTGGAGGTTTCTGGAAAAAATAATTTAAAAACAGATCTGTGAACATCTAGAAACAAAATAAAATTATCAATAGTAACCAGCACAGATTTGTTAAAAACAGATCATGCCAAACCAATCTTATTTCATTATTTGACAGAGTGACTAACTTAGTAGACCAGAAAAATGCTTTGAAAATAGTATACGTAGACTTCAGCAAGGCATTCAAAAAGTAGACCACAACCTACTTCTTGGTACACTAGAAAAATGTGGGACACACCGCATCACCAACATATAGATGTGTAACTGACTAACACATCATAATCAATGAGTAATCCTTAATGGTACTACATCTACATGGAAGGAAGGAAGCAATGGGGTACCACAAGTTTTCGTCTTAGGCCAAGTACTGTTCAATATCTTCATAAATGATTTAGATGAGGGAATAGAATGGGAATTCATCAAATTTACACATGCTACTAAGCTGACAGGAATAGAACACTCTAGAATATAATAGCAATAGCACTTAGACACTTAGACATATATCACTTTACAATGCTTTACAGCCCTCTCTAAGCAGTTTACAAAGTCAGCACATTGCCCCAACAATCTGGGTCCTCATTTTACCCACTTCTGAAGGATGGAAGGCTGAGTCAAGCTTGAGCCTGGTGAGATTTGAATGGCCAAATTGCAGTCAGATGGCAGTCAGCAGAAGTACTGCACTCTACAGTACTGCACTCTAACCACTGTGCCACTGCGGCTCATAATACAAGCTCAGAATCCAAAATATCTTGACAGACTTGACAATTGGCCCTATCCAACAACATGACATTTAATGTGGAGAACTACAAGTTTTTACATCTAGGCAAACCAAAGCACAAGTATAGATTAGGCTAAACTTGGCTCAGAAATCATATTGGCACATATCTGGTGAAAACCAACTCTATTAAAAATAAAAGATGTTCTACTTTCTCAAAACAATCAGTCACGTGCACTGGTATTCAAAATATATTACTACTGGTTCTGTGGGCATGGCTTGCTGGGCATGGCAGGGGAAGGATATTGTAAAATTCCCATTCCCTCCTCACCCCACTAACCTGTTTTCCAGCTCCGTTCTCGTGTACAGGACAACAAAAAAAGACTCAGCCAATCATCTAGGACTCGGGAGGCAGAGAATAGATGGGGGCGGAACCAGTCAGAAGTGGTATTTGCCAATTTTCCAAACTACTCAAAATTTCCGCTACTGGTTCTCCAGAACTGGTCAGAACCTGCTGAATACCACCTCTGGTCACATGCTCCAATCATTGTACAGTCCAACAACCAGGTGGCATGACTCAACCTTCTTTCTTCCATGTGTGAGAATGTCCTTGGTTTCAAGAAAAAGTATTTTGTTTTGGTTACAAAATACCTCTAGCTCAAATCCCACCTCCCTGACCCTCAGCTCCATTGGAGCAACACTGAAGTGGACAAAATGGCTTTGGTCAGGACAGCTTCAGGGTTGACAGTCCAACAATTGACAGGTTATTCAATTTTGACATCTTTGGCCTTTCTGATCCCTTTTTCAACCAGTGTTTCTTTCTGTCCAAAAGTAGCATTTTGCTGATTTCAAAAAATATTCTAAATGCAAATGGACTGCTGAATCTTGTCCTGATGAATGCCCTAAATCTTGTCCTTGTTCTCCTATGTTGTGCTATGTGCTTATGAAGTTGTTGTTATGAACCATTTTGTTCTGCCAATGTACATATCTGCACATGTCTCACTGCATTGTACTGCATTTTAGGGTGTGTCAAATTTTTAAACTTTTAATTTCCATTAGGGGTGTTCAAAGGTTGTGATATGCCTTGGGGATTGTAAAAATATTTTGGTGCTGGTAAATAACTACGTAAATATCATAATTTGTTAATATTTTGTTTGTTTCATTTGTATACCACGTTGCTCATTTTGTGTCTGGATGTTTCATCCTTGGAATGGACAAGCTTCTGCCTTAGTGTATTCTTGTGCTTAAAGTATGCATGTACCAGAGGTGATATTCAGTAGGTTCTGACCAGTTCTGGACAACCGGTAGCAGAAATTTTGAGTAGTTTGGGGAACCAGCGAATACCACCTCTGACTGGAGATTTAACAGTATCCTTCCCCTGCCATGCTCACCAAGTCACACCCATAGAACCGGTAGTAAAAATTTTGAATCCCACCACTGGCATGTACTGTATATCTGCTACAAATATTTCCATGAGGAAGATAATGCAAGGTGGTAGAAATACAATTCTGTATGACTGTAACTTTGTTGCCTGAATCCTTATGATTTATATTGACTGTTTCCTAGTATTTGATTGCTTATTTGTACCTTATGACTATCATTAAGTGTTGTACCTTATGATTTTTGACGAATGTATCTTTTCTTTTTATGTACACTGAGCACATATGCACCAAGACAAATTCTTTGTGTATCTAATCACACTTAAAGAACTCATTCATGCATTCAATGTTTTTCTATTTCATGTAACACCAGTTATTTGTTGTTACTTTGTATAAAACGAAGAAATCTTTGTACAACTATTAAGATGATGGTGTATTAATTATAGGCTACTAATTTATTTATTTATTTATTTATTTATTTATTTATTTATTTATTTATTTATTTATTTATTTATAATATTTCTATACCGCCCTTCTCCCTAGGGACTCAGGGCGGTGTACAGCCAAATCCAAACCCCAAAAGACAATACAAAAATTAAAAAGAAATTAAATACTGGCTGATTATAATTGGTAAAAAACCCACCCCCCCAACTTTAAAACCACGATTAAAATCCAAAATTCGGAGAAAATTTAAAACCATCTCAGCCCAGGCCAGCTTGCTCAAAGAGCCAGGTCTTCAACACGCGCCTGAAGGCCCTCAGGTCTGTGCTGGTACGAAGTTCAGGTGGCAGAGTATTCCAGAGGGCAGGGGCCCCCACAGAGAAGGCCCTACTCCTCGGGGACCGCCAGACGACACATAGCAGTCGACGGCACCCAGAGAAGGCCCTCCCTGTGCGAACGCACCAGCCTGCTGGAGATCACCGGTAGAATGCGGTCCTGCAGATAACCTGGACCAGTGCCATGGATCGCCCTAAAGGTCAAAACTAGAACCTTAAAGCGAACCCGGAGAGCCACCGGCAACCAATGCAGCTCGCGCAGGAGAGGCGTCACATGGGTGCTACGTGACGCCCCCATGATCACCCGCGCGGCTGCATTTTGCACCAGTTGGAGTCTCCGAGTGCTCCCCGCAGGGAGCCCCATGTAGAGGGCATTACAATAGTCCAGGCGACAGGTGACAAGGGCCTGAGTGACCGTGCGCAGGGCATCCCAATCCAGAAAGGGCCGCAACCGGTAGATCCAATGGATCTGATGAAACACCCCCCTGGAGACGGCTGCGACATGATGTTCAAGTGACAGCCGTACATCCAGGAGGACTCCCAGATTGCGAGCCCTCTCTGTGGGGGGCAAAATTTCCCCCCCAATAGCCAGCGAAGGTGTCAGCTGGCTATATCGGGGCGCCAAGAACTACAGCCACTCGGTCTTGGATGGATTGAGCCGGAGCCTGTTCCCGTCCATCCAATCCCGCACGGCCTCCAGGCACCGGGACATAGCCCCACAGCATCGTTGGGGTGGTCCGGGGTGGAGATGTACAATTGGGTGTCATCTGCGTACAGATGACACCGCACCCCAAGACCACAGATGATCTCACCCAGCGGCTTCATGTAAATGTTGAACAGGAGAGGGGAGAGGACCGACCCCTGAGGCACCCCACAAACCAGGGGCCTAGAGGTGGACCTCTCCCCTACCGCCAACACAAATTGCGAACGGTCGGAGAGGAAGGAGGAGAACTACCGAAGGACGGTTCCCCCAATCCCCAACCCCTCCAACCGCTGCAATAGGATACTATGGTCAATAGTATCAAAAGCCGCCGAGAGATCCAATAGGACCAGGACAGAGGAGAACCCTCTGTCACGAGCCCTCCAGTGATCATCAACCAACGCGACCAATGCCGTCTCAGTGCTATGTCCAGGCCTGAAGCCCGATTGGAACGGATCGAGGTAAGTCGTTTCCTCCAGGTACTGAGGGAGCTGACGTGCCACCACGCTCTCAACAACCTTCGCCACAAAGGGAAGGTTGGAGACTGGACGATAGTTGTTTAAAACAGCTGGATCCAGGGAAGGCTTCTTGAGGAGGGGCCGCACCACCGCCATCTTCAAGGCGGCAGGAAGCGACCCCTCTCTCAGAGAAGCGTTGATAATCCCCTGGAGCCAGCCTCGTGTCGTCTCCCTGGCGGCCGAAACCAGCCAGGAAGGGCACGGGTCCAATAAACAGGTGGTGGCATTCAGACCCCCCAGCAACCTGTCCACGCCCTCAGCGGTCACAGGATCGAACTCCCCCCAGATAACATTCACAAGACCTGCCCCGGACACCTCCCCTGGGACCATCCAATTTGAGTCGAGCCCCTCCCGAATCTGAGTGATTTTGTCGTGCAGAAATCGAGAGAACTCCTCCGCCCTACCCTGCAAGAGGTCATCCCGCGCTCTCGGTTCAAGTAGAGAGCGGGTCACTCTAAACAGGGCGGCAGGCCGATTTTCTGCTGACGCAATAAGGGCAGAGAAATACGAAGATTTCGCCGCCCCTATCACCACAAGGTAAGTCTTAATATGAGATCTCACCTGTGTTCGGTCAGACTCAGAACGGCTCGCCCTCCAAATGCCCTGTAGACGTCTTTTCCGGCAGCTCCTCCGTATACCACGGAGCCACATGGGATCTGTGCTGGGTCAGAGGTCGCAGGGGCACAACTCGATCAAGAGCCCCGGCGGCCAACCCATCCCAGGTCGCCACCAGGTCTCCAGATGAGCTGTGAGCCAGAGACTCAGGAAACGGCCCAAGCTCCCTCTGGAACCGCTCCGGATCCATCAGGCGCCTGGGGTGGAACAATCTAAGTGGTTCTGCCTCCCTGCGGTGGGGGGTGGCGGAACAGAAGTCCAACCTAAGGAAGGAATGATCTGTCCATGACAAGGGTGTAATAACTAACTCCCCAAAATTACAGTCATTCAACCACTGCCCAGAGACAAAAATCAGGTCCAGCATGTGTCCTCCAATGTGAGTGGGGGCAGAAACTAACTGGGTCAGGTCCATGGCCGTCATGGAAGCCAAGAACTCCCGAACCAACCCCGAGGTTTCACTGGACGATGGCAGGTTGAAATCCCCCATGACCAAAAGCCTGGGGGTCTCAACCGCCAGCCCGGCTACACCTCGAGGAGTCCGGGCAGGGCTGATGAGACGTGGCAGGGAGCCAGGTATGCCATCAAAAGACCCATCTGAACTCCTTGCCCCCACTTCACAAATAGAGATTCACAGCCAGCCGTCTGAGGGACAGTGGCCTCCCTAGGATAAAGGGCTTCCTTTATAAGCACCACCACCCCTCCACCCCTTCCCTGAACCCTAGGCTGGTGAAATGCAAGGAAACCTGGTGGGCACATCTCAACCAGAGGGACACCGCCCTCTGGGCCCAACCAGGTTTCAGTAATACCTACCAGGTCCGCGGCCTCCTCCTGAACCAAACCATGGATCAGGGGGGTCTTGTTGACCACGGACCTGGCATTGCACAACAACAGACGGGTATTCAGGGCCCGAGAATCCGGACAACCAGGGCTGCAGGATGGGTACGGAGGGTCGGAGCGCGCTACCGCTTGCAAACATCGGGAGCGCGATCCCCTTACCGGATACGGCCCTCTACCCCCAGCATATCTGCCTCTCCCAGTCACCATGCTGATAAAATTAGCCCCCGGCTGCCCACCACCGGTCTGCCACCCCGACACGGAAACCGCCGAGGCCCCCCAGTTTGTACAGTTTACATTCTAGATAAGTTACCCAAATATTTTATTCGCAACAAATAGGTAATAACAATTTTGAAATAACATAATTTTTGAAAAATGAATAATTAAATTATATATTATGACATGTCTGAAAAATACTTTAAATCTATATGAATGACAGGAAAAATAAAAAGGTAAACATAATTTAACTCAGAATTAATTTAAATAATTATATTCAATTTACAGCAAATTATGTCATATTACTGATTGACAGTTTACTATGTACAGACCTGCAGTCTAAGACAGCAATTCTGTGCAAATTAGGTGATCAATCCTGTTAAATTCACAACAGATTATTTCTAAATAAACATACTCATATATATCTGTATATAAACTAGATATATAGTTTTACACTTGAAATTCTAACTGCTTCTATTTCTTCCTGATTTCTAAACCAGCTCATCATTTTCACACACAAGTTTTTGTCTTCTTAGAATCTTCCTTCTCATCTTATTATTCATTATACATTCCTTGACATTTGTCACCTGAATAACTATCCAACATTGCCTAATGGGAGGTCTGGCCTTGCTAAAAGCATTTTGTAGACTCTTGCTTGCTAGTCAACTAGTGGGAATCCAATTTAAAAAAAACATACAAAATGTTTTTTATCAGCTAAAAGAGAAATAATAGCACAGATTAGTAGAGATTCCAACAGCTGATTCACCTGCTAGAGAAAATATGCCCTTCTTTAAACTAGGTTTAATCTGGAAGGGCATATTTTCTCTAGCAGGTGGATCAGCTGTTGGAATCTCTACTGATCTGTGCTATTATTTTCTCTTTAAGCTGATAAAAACATTTTCTTCTTAAGTATAAAGAAAATAGATTTTCTTTCTTTTTTGTTTTTAGTTTTACAACTGTTTATCGGCTGGAATATTTGCTTAAAATACATATATAATCATGTAAGCATGATTTGTTGTGTAGGTTCTGAACCAAGCAGAGATTTCTCTATTTAGGTAGTTTAGGTAATTCTTCTATATGTTCAAAAATTTGAAGAAAAGGTATAGATAATTTAATCAAATATATTATTTGAAAAACACAACACTACCATTTTCAGTAGAACTCAATTTGTGAAAGCAAAATGAATTCTAAGAAGTTTCATCAATAGACTTTTGGCCTTATCACTCCTTTACAAACTTCACTATAAGAAGACGGCATTTTATTGAAAATGGGAACAATCTGTTTTTTCAGTACAATAATGTCTATGGGTCAGATATTACTGTGGGAAACAGAGCTGTATTACTTTTACAGAATTGTGAGAAGACATGTTGGCCTGTGAATAAAATATATGGTATGCATTTCTAATATCATAAGCTAAGGTGAAGCTTGAGAATTATAAGTAGGAGCTAGGATTAGAAGCCTCTGCTATGCTAGAAACCAGCCATAACCAGAATTTACTGATATGATAGTTACTCTAGAGACAACTCCTAGGAACAAGTACCATAAAAGAAAATTCGTAAATAAGGCCAGCGGGAGATAGAATTCGAGTAGTGATAGATGTAATTAGGGCAGAGATAATATATTCACTTTAGATACTTAGGATAGGTTGTGACATCATTATTACTAAACCAATGAAGAAGAGGTGGGAGGTAAATTTGTAACGGGTCTAGAAAATATAAGGTAAATGTATTGATGATTTAGGGTGTGTCCACTGTACTTGCGTGTGCGTGGTCCACTCTCTTTGCAAAGTGAACAATAAAATTACCATTGCTTTCTCTTGGAAGTTTGGCTAGTGATTGTTTATTTCAAAACTAGACAATGAATCCCACACTACATAATAGGAATGTCATAAAAATATAATTTCATAACAGTGAGAAGAAACCTACAAAGAAGCACATTTTCTTTAATCCCCATATTTTACTTGAATGTACTCTGATCAGAAAGTTCATTATAGAAAATCTGATCAGAGTAATGAAGAAGATAGCTAAAATTTCAGAGTCAGCAGATGTGATCAATGACAGTCAGTGGAGCTTAGGATTGTTATATCTCACTGAGCCAGCTGTTAAATGACTAACCTGAGAAATCATTTTCTTCTTACAGAAAAGAATGTGAATATATTTTTTTAACTGAAAATATAACATCATTTTAGCATAGAGAAAGCACCAGATATGGAGACTTTTTTACTTTCATTATGACACACAAGCAACACAAATGATTGTTTAGTGGCCTCTGTCACTTTACAAGTTGTCATTATCAAAATGCCACTTATTGACTTTAGTGTAATTACAGATTCTGGCAAAGAGTAAGAATATCAAACAAGACTACCTTTGACAAATTGAAAATCAGTATTGCATTGGCAAAGTTCGTATGGAACAAAGCTGTGTCTTTCTGTATTTCTGTTCTTATATTACATGGGCTTCAGTAGTCTGATCTCTCTTGCAGTCCAAGGCAGAACAACCATGAAGAATAGTAATGGAATGTGACCATAGTAGACTAAAGTGGCCAATAGTACTAGGATAGAGCCTAGTCCCTGATCATGTCATCAATAATGCTAGCAAAGATTATGTCCACAGATGGCAAAATGTGTTGCAAAAAGATGGAAAACATTCCTTTAAAACTGGAACAGTATGGATCATTTCTGCTGCATTCTCTGTGAGCTGAGAAAGAGATGGTAGCGATGCCCATGACCATATGTCATTTTAAATTTGCTGTGGTTAAAATACTGTATTATGCCATGCAAAACTATATTCGTCACTAAGACTTTTAAACATACGCTATGTTTATAGTTCTGGAATTTATTTATTCTACTGTTTGACCAAACTTTAATTATTATGCTACAGGGTTTGTTGTCTTTCTTGTCTGTTTTATGATTTTTAACAAAAGAGTTGAATGCTTTTACTGAATCTTAAATGAATTGTATAATAATTACATTTTGGGAAAAATCTTCTTTACTATGCTTCTAAGAAATCTTCCGTAAAAAGTACAGACTTTTTAAAAATGTGAAGTTATATATTAAATTAATATTAAAACAACTAAAAACTAGCACTCCATTTTCTCCCCTGCTACAAGTGTTTTACCCATTTTTTATTTCCCATTCTTTCACTTTTTGGGAATAAAAAGTCAGGACAGTGTGGGATAGAGAGAACAGGGCAGCATATCTTATTTCTTCCCCACTTTCAATACAGACAGGTGAATATAGTACGTATATAAAACCATTATTTAATACATTGTCAATATTCTAAGAACTCAGGGTGAGTTAACATAGGAAGGTAAATAAATTGGTCTTTGGTTTATTAAAAAAATGTCTGGGAATTATCAGTCGACCTGATAAAATGGTAACAGATAATCAGAAATTCTCTTGAGTAAATAAACAATTTCTTTCTTTGATTATTATAAAGAAAATGACTCTTGGCTCACGAAATCCAAAAAGTAATTTTTCTAAAAGCCTACTCAGTTTATTACCCAAACAATAAAATCTATATTGCAGATCTGCATGTTTTATTACTCTAGTTAACTAATAAAATATTATACTGAAACAATAAAGTTATTAAAATCTTTTGCTTGCCTATACTTTTGAATTATTTCTGTGTTTATATAGTTTCATCTCCATGTATACAGATACTTTATTCTATACATTTTGCCTATCAAATGTTCTCAGAACAAATAACCAAGGTGTTTTATTATAATCTTTTAAAATATTTTACTAGGTCTATTTGATTATACCATTGTCATTAAAATAATTATTCTGCCAGTTAAACTATGTATTAAATCATGAATATTTCATAAATGAACTTAATATTATCATGGTTGGTGGTAAGAAATGGCAAATTATCTAAAATTAAAACTTTAGTCATGACTACAGAGTTTGCAATAATTTCAAACTCTGTGTGTGTGTGTGTGTGTGTTCTGGTCTTCTTAAATTCATTATTATTAATTTTTAATTAATATCTAATAACTAGCCCTACTGTAAAGAAAGTCAACTTTAGACAAATATTAAAAATGCTCTAGGATCTATGAAGACTCAGCCCCTGTCTAAAGATATATTGGCTTTCTTTATACATTTTGAATAAGAACAATAGTTCTTATAAACTTGGAATGAATATCTTCAAAAATATAAAACTTCTACTAGTACAGATTTAGAGAAGCTAAGAAATTCTTTTGATTAGAAAAATCTTGGAAAAAAGAAATATAAAATGAACTCTCTTGGCAATATATAGACCAACTTTATTCACTCTGATGTCCTACATATTATATATAAAGATTTCAATTCTGTTAATTCGCTATCTATGTTGGGTACACTGGAAAGGCATTAATGACAGAAGACTTCCATAAGTTATCCCAGCAATAGAGAGCTTCCCCCTTACCATATATAATAACAACTGGGTTCTAGATATGGCTTTGCAGAAGTAAATACTTCAAAGCAAGTAACAAGCATAACATTTCAGAATTTACAATGCAAAACTTATGATATACTTATACATTCATTTTGCAGATAACCAGCGTAGACACATTAGTTATGCTTGAATAAGATCTTGCTTTCAAGAAAATATGCAAGGAATGTAGCCTTGATTGTTTTACTTGCTTCTACCCTTATAAATATTTTTAGGTTTATTATTAAGTTCCCAAAATTATTAAAGACAACCCATGACAGCAAAACATTAGGAAGCTTGATGCTTTGCATTTTTCTGCTTGAGCCACTTTTACCCATCTCCACAGTTTGTAAGAATGAAAGACACTTTTAGAGAACTCAGCAGGAATTAGAGCAATTTTTTATTCCAGAGAGGTAAAGAAAGAGACAGCAGCAAGCCGAGTGAGTAGGAAGGATTGCAACATCAGGCATATGGTGCAGTTTGTCACTGTGTAAACTCATCTGCAGCAGTTTATCAAAAGACTCCTATGAAAGCATCTTCACAAATGGCACTTTTGTTGGCAGACTCAGCAAAGAAACTTACCGTTTTAAAGAAAAAGAAGAATTAACTTTTTCCCCTTTTCTTCTTTTTATCATAGGAACCTTGAAATTCACACAGAAGACAGAGACTTGAGAAAACAGGGTAGGATCTCTCATGCTAATTTAGACCAAAGCTTTACTTACTCTAATATTCTGTTCCTACACTGGCCAACCAATGCATATGAAGACCCATGAGCAAGATATGTGCTTCTTATATTGCTTAGCAACTGTTCGTCAGAGGTGTATATATTGTATCTAACACTTGGAACAAATATATGGCAATCAGTGAATGATGTCATCAGTGGCGGCATACTTTTCTCTAACACATTTGGAAGCAGTCCAGCATAATGGCCATTCTTACATATCAAAGTAGCAAAATCTATTCTTTCACTATATCCAATGTAAAGAAGTAACTCAGACAAAAATTATTGAGATAACTCTGTTGGGAGGTCTATGGTTTGTTCATTTGGGCTGCAGGTAAGAGATAGAATAGTAACTATAAGCAAACCTATTAAGACTATGTACACAAGATTTCTTCAAAAAGTTACATACTATTAGAGAAAACTTTCAGTCGTCATGGTAGAATTAAAAAAAAAAAAGACTCTTCCCAAAGGCAACAACAGCAAGCTGAATTTTTTGTCAAAATGAAATTCTTCTGAGTCTATTTTACTTCTGAATTTCAGTGATCTCATTTCAGGAAGTTGCAGGGATGGACATAAGGTGCTGGCATCCTGAATCCAGTCTCCCAGCCATCACACCTGTTTTATAATCTCCATAATTTTGAGAGCAGGTTTCAATTGGTACTGCTTTTTCTTCTTCTCATGTTGTTGTAAGTAGTTACTAGTTTGATTAGGGAACAATATTTTCTGGGGTTATGAAATAATGACAAGACTTCTGAAAAAAAATGTATTACACATAGTATTACACAGTAGGTTTATTACTGAAGTTCTGAAAAGTATCTTCATCTTTGTTTTCTCTTTTTCTTCTCCCTTATTTTAAAAATATTTATTAAGTACTTATGATCTCATTGGACTTAGAACTTTATATTTAAATTTAAATTTAGAAACTTAGATTACTAATTATTTCTAATTACTTCAATATCATTATATACTGTATTTTTTTATTTGGTCTCAGCTACCACTTAGAATAAATTTCACAGTTATATTTCACAGTCATCTCTATATCCAGTCATTCTAAAGCATGCAAGATATTTAGAAATTACACTTAGATCATTCTTGCATGCATTGAAATTACTCTTCTAAAATGAATTTGTATGATTATTCTCTAATTATATCCATAATGCTTTGTAGAAGAAATTATTTTTATTAATTTATACTGTTTTAATACTTAGAACATAATAATAAAATCTTTAGAATATGGACATTTCTAATTATAATACATCTAATACTCACATTAGTTAATATAATATGAAAATATTATGTAATCTGAAAAATACATTTTTTCCTTTTGTGAGTCTTCTGGAAGAAGTCAAAGGTGTTTTTTGTTTTTTTAAAGGCAACTGGACTATTTTTTGAGGAAGAAGATGTTTTATTGCTTATCTATGAAGCCTCATCCATAATAAGAAGCGAAACATCTTTTTCCTCAAAAAACAGTCCAGTTACCTTTTGAAAAAAGAAAAAGAAAATAAAGCACCTTTGAGACAACTATGATCTGAATGACTGAGAAGCTCCATAGACATTCTGAAAAAACTAATTCCCATTAATTACAATGTATGCAAGTAGGCCAAGGTAACAGAGCAACTATACAAATCACAGATCTGCTTAAACAACTATTAACAACAGTAACCATTGAATCTTTGAATTTTTTACTTTTTATTTTCTCTCCTGATTTTTATATTTATGTAGTAAATCTGTGAGTAATTGTGTCAAGGAGAATTTCTTATTTTTCACTTAAGTGCATGTTCATTTCAAGTGCTGAGACACCCCTTTTTCTTTTCCAGAGTATTAGTATCTGTTTGTCTTGTTATAGACAAACATGTTATAGTATTAATATAACTGCAGTCAGCAGGAACAGCGAACAATTAAGAATTTATTGAAGTACCTGGAAGGAAAAAGTAAAATAGAATTTCACATATTTTGTTCCTTTTCCTCCCATAAAACAATTCAATGAAGTTTATAGCCTGGAACAAATCCTACTTAATACTGTGCATTTTTTTCTTTTACTACTGAACTCAAAATGGCTGCCCAGATTTTCAGATCTGGATTGAAACTAAATCCTAAAAGTACTTTTTCTAGAAATCCATGGATAGAATAGAATTTTTCAACCACTGTAGACAGACACAAATATATAATTAAATATATCTAGTTTATCAAAATATCATTTATTATGATTATTATTATTTTTCTGATCATTATACATTATATAATGTTTATATGTTGGTTGTGATTTGGACGTTTGACATTAACATTTAATTATTTTTGTTTTATTACAGCAGAAATCTTTAGTTTAACTAAACTATTTTTAGTGTACTTTATGCAATAAATTATTTAGTTGTTAAAATGTGTCCCTTTTTATGTGTCAATTTTTTTTACACATAGTTTCAAAAAATACAAATAGATCCTGGCATTTTTCTGTTCATTTAGTTTTGCTTTCATAATTTGCAATACTATGATTTTCAAAAGCTGTGAAGCATCCATTCACTGGGTGCTTTGATTCCAGTTTACTTTCAATGCAATAATCTGAGCAAATATGTGGGTTGGGTATATCAGATAATTAGCACTTAAAATACAGGTCAGGGTCTCAGCATAGAATCAACATCCATTGATTACTTTATCTATCTTATTTTTATGTATGTATTTCTTTCTCTATATTACTTACAAAGATCTGTATCCAACAGCTGATCCCAGCTACTCAAACATTCTGCTGATAAATTGGTAGAGTAAGTAAAACTACCTTTTCGAATTCTGTTATATAGCAAAAACTAAGCTGATTGATTTTTCTTCCTGGTATTTTTCATATTGCTTAGGCTAAAGTGTTGAACAGGGATTTATTTCCTGTAAGCCTCTGCCATTTTTTGAGTTGGCAGAGGGACTGAGGGATAGAAAGGGTGATGTGAGTGCTTCTGATGACAAATTGCCTGCAGGTTATGCCAAAGGTATGTGTCCAGCCAACTGGATAATGAGGGTGATAAGGTGTAGGCAGGCAAGACAGGACAAGTGGGGAGGGAAAGACAGATGCCACTTTGGATAGGAAACAGAGAGGATGAATGAAGAATGGCTACAGACAGGTAAAAGCTATATATTCAGAAGAGATTAATAAAAAACAGAGGATATTATCCTATTCACATGGATCAAGGAAGATGAACAAACTTAAAACGCAAATTGTTAGACTACTCCTGAGCCTGTGAACATGTAGGGTCTGTAAACAAAACAATTTATCCATGCACCCAAATAATTACTGTCCTATTTTGGTTGCAAATTCAGTTATTAAGTGATAAGTAATTTACTTAAGACTGAACAGATAATCAGAAAATGAAGAAATGACGGTAAATAAAACAGGGTCTCTTAAAAACAAAAACTTGCCTGATTGGTGACACTTTTTTAACAGGAACATGCAGAAGAATAGTCAAAATCCAGTCCAAATTTCAGAGAACCAAATCAGATTTATCAGTCAGTCAAAAGATTAAGGGTTCAGTGATTTATACCAACAGAGTTCAGAGGAACAACAGACCCAAGCAGGAAATCACAAGACTGTTTCTAACTGAAAAACTTTGATCAGGACAATTTCTTAAATCTGGCTGTAGCCAGTTATCTTTAAATAGGACTAGACAACCCATGACCCATTGGCTCATTTGTTTCCACATATAATATAGTATTGTTCTGTTCTCCTTCATTTCATAATTCTGAGGACAGCCCTGGTGAAGTCTCCTTCCTCTTCTCCTCATCTAATTGCAGAACTGCCTGCCATTTGCTGGTGGAAATGGGAACAAAGGGAATAGTGAACAATGAAGAAAACTGTGCCCTACTTCCCTTTCTAACTTGTACCAATAGCCCTCTCCCTCCAAGAAGAAAAAAAACTCACCCATTGACCAACAGCACCCACCAACACCCTACCTTGCCAACAGGCATCCAAGTCACTTACTTGTTATTCCCACACCATTCTCCATTGTTAAGAGATTTCAACCCCAATTCCAAAGCAGTCAATAGCTGTTTGCTTGCCAAGCCTTGCTATCAGTCAATTGGGTGCAGAGGACTGAGGAGGCAGAATATAGGGAAGGGATACATTCTCCATTGTTTATCTTTCTAGCTACTATGATGCAAGGTTGGATTTCTGAGGTTAGAAATGGAGATTAGCATAAAAGCAACAATCCTTCTTCTCTTAGAACAGTTTATTACCACAAGACTAAATTGTGAATTATGTAGAGTATGCATCAAAAACTTCATTTGAAAATCATTTTTTAAAATTTAAGACTGATAAAATCTCAAGCTAATATGAAAGAAAAGCCTTGATAGGAATGTTTTTCAAACTGCTAACCGCATGAGAAGATATTTTAAAATAACAGTCTTGGCAACATAAGTAGAAAATTAATAACTGACAAACTTCTAAAACCTTTGCAAAAGAAAAAGTATCAGCTTAAATTTTCATATATTTTATTGTCCTATCAAACTATTGCCAATTAATAGCTTTATCTCTTTAATTTCTTCTCTATTAACCAACAGTTACTAACAGATAACAGATAATCAGAGTTGGAAGGAACCCTGTAGGTCATCTAGTCCAACCCCCACCCAAGCGGAAGACCCTACACTAGTGGTGATATTCAGCCGGTTCGCACCAGATCAGCCGAACCGGTAGCAAGGATTTGGCATGGGTGGCAGAACTGGTGGTAAGTTCTGACTGGCCACACCCCTGATCTGGTTTCCCGGTCGCTGCTGGCTTGCTTGCCCTGCCCACCTGATGCTTGCTCACCCCACCTGCCTGGCGCTCGCCCCTTAAGGTATTTTTTCCCTCCTGACAATCAGCTGTTCATATATCAGCTGTGCCGCAATTCCCCTTCCTGAGCCCCAAAGGAGCCTTCTGGAGCAAAAACACCCCCCAGAGGCTCCTCTGAGGCCAAGAAGGTCCCAAAAACAGAGCATGGAGGGGTGCTGCGTGACCCTCTCATGCTCTGTTTTTTTTTTCTTCCTGAGCCCCAGGAGAGTCTTCTGGGAGCAAAAATGCCTTCTGGACCTCAGAGGCTCCTCTGAGACCCAGAAGGCCCAAAAACGAGTCGGGATGGCTGCAAAAAAGCAAAAAAAAAAATTAATGCTCACCCAGTCACATGGCCATGCCCACCTAGCCATGCCCACCAAGCTACGCTCACAGAACTGATAGTAAAAATGTTTGAATACCACCACTGTGCTGCTGCACTATTCTGACAAATGGCAGTCCAATCTCTTCTTCTTGAAAGTTTCAAGTGATGATGCTCCCACAACTTATGAGGGCAAGCTGTTCCATTGGTTGATTGTACTCACTGTCAGAAAGTTTTTCCTTATTTTCAGATTAAATCTCTCCTTGTTCAGTTTCCATCCATTGTTCCTTGTCTGGCCTACAGGTGCTTTAGAAAATAACTTGACCGCTTCCTCTCTGTGGCATCCTCTCAAATATTGGAACACTGCTATCATGTCTTTTGGTCCCTTCATTAGACTAGCCATGCCCAGTTCCTCTAACAGTTCTTCCTATGTTTTAGTCTCCATCCCCTAATTATCCTGGTTGCTCTTCTCTGCACTTTTTCTAGAGTCTCAACATCTTTTTTATAATGTGGTGACCAAAACTGGGTGCAGTACTCTAGATGTGGTCTTACAAGGCTTATTGGAAAGCATGGTATTAGTATCTCACTTGATCTCGATTGTATCTCTCTGATAGTGCAACATAGGATTGCATTAGCTTTTTTGGCTGCTGCTGCACACTGCTGGCTCATATTTAGCTGGTATTGATGTTAGGCTGGTTAGTCTATAGTTTTCTGTGTCTGTTTTGTTTTTCCATTTTTTGAGGATGGGAACCACATCAGCTCTTTTCCAGTCCTCTGGTAGTTCCTGGTGCTCCAGGATTTTTTAAAGATATGGTGCAGCTCCTTTAAAACTCTGGGATATAATGCATCAGGCCCTGGTGATTAGTGTTCATCAAGATCAGACATGTGTTCTCTTACTAATTTTTTGCTTATTTTAACTTTTATTTCTATGATTTCTTTTTGCGTGAAGACCATGGCAAAGAATGAATTAAGCAGTTCTACTTTCTCTCTGTTGCCTGTTACGTCCGTGCTGTCTTCTCTCTTTAGTAGACCAACTGTTTCCTTGATTTTTTTTCTTGTTATATATATGTTGGAAAAAACTTTTTTTTTATTATCTTTGACTTTTGTTGCAAGTCTTTGTTCGTTCTGAGCCTTTGTTTCCTGACTTCACCTTTGCAGATTCTGGCTATCTGCTGATATTCTGCCTCAGTTGTATGTCCCTCTTTCCATTTTTTGTACTTATCCTTTTTTTCTTTCAATTTGCCAGAAAAATCTTTGTGCAACCATGCTGGTTTCTTCTTCGAATTCTTGTTTTTCTTTCTCAGTGGTATTGTGCTGGTCTGGGCTTCTATGATTGTACTTTTCAGAGTTTCCCAAGATTCTTGAGTTGTTTTCCCCTTTAGGATTTTCATCCATGGAATCTTTCCCAAGTTCTCTCTGAGTTTATTAAAATCAGCTCTTTTAAAATCCAAGAGTCTGGTGTCATTATGTTCTATTGCTTGTGTTTGTGTTATGTTGAATTCTAGTATGACATGGTCACTCTCATCTAAGGTTCTTGCAGTTTCAACTCCCCCTATCACTTCTTATCTGTTTGTAAGAATTAAGTCCAGTATGGCTGTCCCTCTAGTTCCATCCTCTACTTTTGGACAACAAAGTTGTCAGCTAGGTTGGTTAGGAACTTATTTGATTTCTCACTTGGTGCAGAATTAGTTTTCCAATTCATATCAGGATAATTGAAATGCCCCATTATTGTTGTTGTGTGTTTCCTGCATATGTTTGTTAGTTTGTTGGCAAAAAGAACATCTATTTTTTCTGCTTAATTAGGTGGCCTATAATATACACCAATGGGCATGTGATTATTTCTTTCTTTTATATTGACCCATATACATTCTAGGAGATTTTCATCTTTGATTTCATGCATTTCTGTAGCAATATAATGATCCTTTACATACAGTGCAACTCCACCTCCTCTTTTATGGGGTGTGGTTTTTTTGAACAGTTTGTATTCTTCTACCAGTATGTCCCAATCGTGGGTTTCATCCCACCAAGTTTCTGTTATTCCAACTATATCATATCTACCTTCATGTATTCGTAATTCGAGTTCACCCTGTTTGTTCCCCAGACTTTATGCATTTGTATATAGGCACTTGAGATCTTTATGTCTGATGCTGTGTTTACTGTCTACATAACCTGTGCTGTGCCTGACTGCCCCTACTTCTTGCCACCTGTTTGATTAATGCACATGTTATGGCACTCACTATTAAATGTTTGGTTTTGCTTGACAGCAAGATTGATAATTTTACCTGCACAAACATCTATGTTACATGCACTGGTATCCTTATTAATTTTAGATTGCTAGGGACAGAAATGTTCTATAACCATTAATTCTCTGTCCCCACTGTTCGTTTTAAATGTTTATCCATAAAATCTGTGAATTTAATGCCAATTACCTGAAAGTAGGACCTATGAATTTTCTTGTATCAACATATTACTCCCTTTGCAGACACTCATTAAGGCTTTGATCAAGCCTTTTATAATATATACAGTTGAAATTATACTAGTTATACCAGTGCCACATACAGCATTCCATGATAACAATAAGACCAGTACCATCCCATTTTGGTACATTTTGGTCAATAAATCTCAAGAACAACCAATCTCCAAGCATGCTCACACTATTTTATGCAAGTAATTATCTCTAAACTAGAAACTAGATGCAGATATAGTGTTGCTGCAATTCATAATATAGTGTACTGGCATATATTAAAGCCATATTAAATGGACTTTAATACTTAATTTTACTATGCACAAATCAGTTTTCCATAGGTAATAGAATGAAAATCTATAAAGGACTACAAAAAACTTTTGTGTCTATATTCAGTGTCCATCAAGGGTGGGATTCAATTTTTTTAATAACCGATTTTGTGGGCAAGGCTTAGTAGGTGGCTTGGTGGTCATGTGACTGGGTGGGCGTAGCCAACTTGATGTCACTCACATCAAGGGGCGCTTCTCCTCACCTGGCCTTTCATGACAATGGGATGCTGCAACAGTCGTAAGTGTGAAAAATGATTATAAGTCACTTTTTTCAGTACCATTGTAACTTTGAATGGTCACTAAATGAACTGTTGTAAGTCAAGGATTACCTGTACAAAAATACAAAAAGCTTCTTTGCTTGCAAAAAGCTGCCCAATATCAATCATTAGATTAAAAATACTTGTAAACCGGAGTTACAAATCAGGCAGGCTGCCAGAGCACCTTGAGGAATTAAAATAGTTAAAATGCAATGATAACTATCAGCAGCCAACTTTTGCCCATAAAGTGAAACCCTTTAGCAGAGAGGTCATTTAAGCTCTCTAGAAAGAGAACACCCAGGAAAACCAATCCTTAAATCCATTTGCACCACTTAAAGATACCAGCTGGTCTCATTTACCTCACAAGAAAATCATCCAGATTTAAGGAAAAGTCACATGCCCCCCAGAAAGGCAATAAAAAAATCAGTGCCAAGCTTGCATCCTGCCTCTTGGAAGTATACTCCAAAAGGACAGTGCCAGATACCAAGACCCCACTCCCAGATAGAAAAAGAAACCATGAGGCAGGAAAAAATTCAAACACAATACAAATAATTGTGTTATCACAACATTAGCTGTTGCTTGTTAAACCAATTATCAGGATAAATAGACTGGGTTTCTCAACCCAGTTTCTTGTCAGGAACAGAGATTAATCTTTTTCCTTCCAAACAAAGCTGAATAGGGAAAATTATCCTATCAATAAACACAGGATTAAACATCACCAAGAACCAAATTAAACTTCACCAAAAACCAGTTTTAGACCAAAACTCAGAAAAGGTTGTAAACTCACATTTGAATGTCAATCTTACTAGCTAGCCAATAACAAGTATTTCCAGAGGACTATTTCCTCCCAACAGCAGTGTAAAAAGCTTAAAACAACTCTTCCCCTTTAAGAAAGTATCAAGAAAGAAAGAAAACCTCCTTCAGACAGAGTAAGTCTAGGCACACTTCCAAGAATGTAATAAGGGTGGAAAAAAACAAAAGCAGATTTCTTTTAACTACCAGTTCTCTGAACTGCTTAGAAAGTTAACAAGGGGTTCTATAGAACTGGTCAGAACTGGTAGAATCCCACCCCTGATCTCTACACTTAATGCATTTCACTACCTATTTCTTTGAAAGTTAGTAATTAATGATATTTATTCCAGACAGATTTAAATTTAGATTTGAGAGGTGCCAAGAACAAATAAATAAACAAACAAAATTCAATTTATATAGCAAGCTATTTCATGCATGATTCTGGACAACTCAGTTTGATCTAGTGATTAAGGCATCAGGCTAGAAAGCAAAGATCATGACTTTAAGTCTCGCCTTAGCCATGAAAACAGCTGGATGAACTTAGGCTGGTCTCTCAGCCCTTCTCACATCACAGGGTTGTTGTTGTGGGGAAAATAGGAGGAGAAAGGTGTGTTGGATATGTTCACCACCTTATTTGTGAAAATAATAAAGGTGCGTCATGAATGAATGAATGAATGAATGAATGAATGAATGAATGAATGAATGAATGAATGAATATCATTTAATATTAAATTTAAAAATATAATGCAAACATAAAATAGCACATATACAGAATTTGCCTCTGAGCACCCAAACCTTTTAATATAATTACTGTATAGTCTTTATGCCACACTGGGTTTCCAAGCACAGTGGCAGAATAATGTCTTCAAACCCTTGAAAAAAAAAACAGTAATTTCAGCACCAAGCTAATCCCTGGGACCTAATACATGTTGTCTTCCAGAATTAATGGGACAGGTAAACATAATTGTGCAAAAGTACTCCCTCAAATAATTCTGTTCATTGACTATTCCACTATATTCTTCACCATATGCAGTGATTGGATGTTCCTTAAGGGCAGTTCCATATAAAACACATTTCAGTACTCCATTAGGAAGTGAGTGATTATGAGCAGAGTCTTTGGTTCTAGAACCAGACAAAACTAGACCACAACACAAAGTTGCATAAAGGCCCTCTTAGCCAAGCTGCTAGGTGATCCTGGGACTCTCAATTTGTACTCAAGTTCCATTAAGGATAGTGAACCCCATTTAGATAAAGTATGGAAAATACCCAGAATCAGAGGCAAATCTGCAAAGCCACTCAGTCTTGCTAAGGTTGAACTGAAACCTGCTATTTCTTACCCAACCCCCCCACCGCATACACTAAGAGCTCCATAGCATCATTTGGACCTACAAGGCTGGAATTGTAAAGCTGGATATTATCAGCATGAGCTCATCCCATAGTTTTTGAAACAGGGTAGAAAAAAGAGCAAACCACACAAAGAATCCCAAAAAGCAGAACCTCTCACCAGTCAGCATAAAGGCCCTCTTAGCCAAGCTGAACTAGCTCCAGAAGGAGGAAGATGCCATCCATATCCCAAACCAATCTAGATATTATGGTCAATGGTTTTGAAACCAACAGAAGAACAAAGATAGATGCACTGTTGACATCCCACAAGAAATCTTTAAGAAAATATAATCTAATTATTATTACAATCAAGAATACTGTGGTGGCTCAGTAGTTAGAATGCAATATTGCAGGCTAACTCTGCCTATAGCCAGGAGTTTTATCCTGAGTGGCTCAAGATTGGCAAAATGAGGGCCCAGATTGTTGGTGGCAATATGCTGGCTCTGTAAACAGCTTAGAGTGTGCTCTAAAGCACTATGAAGTAGTATATAGGTCTGAGTGCTATTGCTATTAAAATCTAGTATACAGTATCTATAATGCCTGTGTATGAAGGGAAGAGAAAGTGGTATTACATTTCATCATTAAATAGATTTTTTTTTACACTTATTAACAAAATCTTGCCTTGCTACATTTATATCATTGTATAATCAGTATTTAGGAAAACTGATTTCTTTTCTTTTTTTGGCCTTTAAGTATTTTATTTTGCATATACAATATATGAAATGGATAATTTAGAATATTTATGTTGATAGAATAGGTTATAATGTGTTATTGTTGTTTTTAGACTTGGGTTTGATGAAGATGATGCACTATTTAACAATTAATTTCTGACAGCCACAGGAAATCACAATTTTCTAATTTGCATATACATTGTTTTCTGTTTTCAGGGAGAAAAAAATCCTATATACTGCCTTCTGTTTTGCCAGTGTTAATTAAAACATCTGGTCAATCTCTGAAGTCAGTTTCCAAATTTCTGATCTGAAGAAAAGATGACAATGACACCAGAATACATTTCACAGTTTTGGGACCAGCTAAAATTGCCTAACACTTGAGGTAACCACTGTAGCAGATCAGGTAATCTCAGGTATAATAATTTCACATTTATAGCATCTGTCTGACTTTGTGAAGGTTCTGATTTTAAAAAGTTTAGAGTGTGTTTAGAATTTTTACTATTTTAATCAAAGCAAGTTTGCTTTCATTTTAATTGTATTTAACTATGTTAGCTGTTAAAGTCATGATTCATATTATATGCATCTGAAAGAGGACATGCATTATCTAGGTGTTGGCTAGGCTAGGTTAGGTGTAGGGTACAGTGCAATAGATTTCCCTACCAAATATTCATATGGAATTTTTTGTACCTTTACTTTGCATCCTGACACAAGGGCAATTTTTACACAACAAAGGATCATTTTTGCCAGTTTTTCTTTTCATATATAGTTTTCCTTCATGTGTACATTTGTGAAAACCACAAACTACAAATCACCAACAATTTCAAAACTACATAAGAAATAGAAACCTGTCATGTATATAGTACATTTAAAATGTAATTTTCACCAATTCAAACCCTATTAATGATGCAATATAGAACTCTTTTTAATGTGAATTCCGAAGCCTCCATACTGATGTGATGAGAAAAGATTTGACATGAACATATATAATTAATCAAATGTAAAATTGGCAGGACAATATTTTTTTGCAAAATAAGATAATGGAGAAATAGCTTGAAATTGCATATCACAGAACTTTTTTTTCATTTTTTAAAATTTAGTATAGCATCACTCATAATAGTCACTTTATTTTTCTAGTCTTTTTTTTTAATCAGCCACTCCTTTCAGAGTTTTGAATCAATCATTAATAATAATAAAACTCTACTTACTTAATTGAATTAATGCATTGAATTAATTGTTAAACTCTGAACAAATTTCAGAGTCATCCTGAAATACGTAGAATATGTTCAATTCTCTCTTATTATATTAGGAATTAAAATATGACGTCATGAAGTTAAATCTGACTTTATATTCTTCCAATCTTATCAGCCTCCTAAACTAGTTCTTCTCAAAACCTGAAAGAGAACGTGAAGCCTAGCCCATTTTGGCCCTCTACCATATTCACAAATCAGGAGCTGGTCTAAATAAGTGTGTGATATTAAAATATCATTATAACCCGCTAAGAAGATTTTGTCTTCCCTCACCTTCACCTTTCAAGAGTTTTCTTGGCAGAGCACTGGGATTAGTGGAGGCTCTGGTTTAGGAACTCTAGAAGCAAGTGATACAATTGTTCTATAAGACTGCTCCCAAAGGTAAAAATAGAATTGAAGGTACTTCATCTTTTGCTTTCTGTTGGATTCATTCATATTCTACCTTGCATGATTTTAAAAAATGGATTTGACAAATATATGGATGGTAGGAAAGTAAATGGCAACTAATCATAGTATTTTCATATGCATGCAAGACAATATATCTCACAGTAACAGTTTCTGGCACACAAACAGGTACTATTCCACCATATATGCCTTGTGAACTACTCAGGTGCATTTATTCATACATAATGTCACTAATACATTGTATTTGATTCGTTTGGAATCTGATTCATTTCATAGCTTCTATGAAATGAACCCATGCCTTTTCTATAGACTTGAAAAATGTCAGCCTTACTATTGGCAACGATCACAAGATTAGAAATATTTTTAAACAGAATAAAACATTATTCTTATGATGGCCGTTGACTGGCCAATTATAAAGCCATCTTAATCACCTTATGTTCTTTTTTATTATACATGGTTGATTCATTACTTAGCAATGCCATATTCCTTCTTAAAATAGGTTTAAGTTTTTTCAATGTGTTTCTGAATGAAAAGAAATGTGCTGAAAGAAAACCACTTTACAGACTTACTATGCTACAAGATGACACATTTCTTTAGCTGTATATTTACTTTATCCATTTGTTTCAAAATAAAATGCCACTTTGATGAAGAAAACTATCAGACTAAATTATATTTATTACCATAGTTTTGCTTCTGCAAGTTAGTGATTTTTTAAAAATATAAAATTATAAAATAATAATAAATCTTTCCAATAAGAAATTATTTAAAAAACTGTTTCAAATAGACAATTGTGCATTGAATAAAAGTACAATTTCTCTTCACTGGCTGAAGATGCAGCTTTTTAGTGAAGGTATTCAGAAAGCATTCTTGTCAGCATACATATTCTACTTCTACAATATAGGCTCACTGCTTCTCAGCAGAAGGGTAAACAAACAAGCACTTGGGTGCCACTCAAGGCCTTATTGACATTCGGACTACAAAAAAGCAAATCTATCCACTTTTCTTTGCCAAGTCTCTCATTTTCCCTGCCATGAGTTCTATTAAGTTCTGTTTCCACATCAGTTTTACAAATCATCCAAAGAAAGTGAAAATGGAAATTCATATACGATTTGTGTGCTTATATACTTCTTGCAAGCAATTTAGCATACGACGGATTCTAAAATACCATCTTCAATGCAAGTTACATTTTATATATATTCATAATCAGAGCTAAATAGATAAGGAATCAAAAGTTTGTGCAATCTTTATTGGTAAGTATAGCAGATATTCAGAGATGGTATTCAGCAGGTTCTGCCCAGTTCTGGAGAACTGATAGCAGAGATTTTGAATAGTTCGGACAACCGGCAAAGACTACCTCTGACTGGAGATTTTACAGTAACCTTCCCCTGCCATGCCCACCAAGCCACCCTCACAGAACCGATAGTAAAAAAATTTGAATCCCACCATTGTGGCTGTTCACCACCCCGAGTCCCTTTGGGAGAGGGGGGCGGTATATAAATTTAAATAAATAAATAAATAAATTATGATAAATGATGGAACAATGAATTTTTCTTCAAAGTTTTAGCAACAACCAAAATATTTGTTTAGTTGAGCATCCTGTTTTCCATAATGATTAGATATCTACAGTATAATGGGTGCACAAAATGTGATCAAATGTTACCTAGAGGCACACTGCATCTTAACTTGGCTTACAATGATCCATGCACATCTTGAAGAAGGTTTTTGGAATTGTGTGGCCAGAACTGAGCATCTATAAAACTGAAACTTAAAATAGCATTTTTCATAATAATTTCTTTTTTTAACCACAGAATGAATTATCTGCAATTGGATCCACTGCTGAAATATTACATGATATTATTATCAGAACACAGACCAAAAAAGCAAGTTCCCACAATAATATAAATATAAGTTTTGATAGCAATATGGTTTGGTAGTTAAAAGGCTGAATTAAAAGTGGGAAAATCTGGGTTCAAATGTTTTAATTCAGCCTCGACCATGGAGCTCATTGCTTACTTTGAGACTTTCATCATCTTTCAGTCTAATATACCTCACATTACATGATTGTTATGGGGATAAAATTGGGGATTGGAATGCTACATATACAACATATAAGTCCTGGAGCAAAGCAACAGAACCTAATTAATAACAATACAATTCCACAGTTTTTAAAAATTATTTTTATTAAATACACATCAGTAAATACTAAGTGTGTACTTAAGTCACCTGATAAAACAAGGAGTTTGATTTGGCAATTCAGAAATAGCTCAGTTCAGTTCAAATTGGAGGTCCTCTAGTTAGACTTGAAATTGAATGTAAATATTCAATTTGATTTAATCAGTCAGGGCTTTACATCTGCCATTGATGAGCATGGAAAATCAACAAATGCTAATGATTTCTTTATCTTTTATCTGAATTCAGTGTAATTTAAACATACATTATACCTTGCTCAGAGAATGAAAGCAGAATGGTTATTGTGTTTGGCTTCTTTAAGACTGGAATATTTTTTTAAAAAAAGAATGCAAGTATAATATTTGAGGTTGGTTTGGTCTTTGATAGAATTAGATACCATATTCAACCACAATTTCTACTTTTGTGAGAATAAACCCTGCATAGGACAGAAGGGTATCTAATAATAGTCTTTGAGCTTCCCTAGATGAAAGAGAATCTAATCTATCAAATCCCATTGAGAATAAAAAGGGAAAGAAAATTGAGGAAGAGACACAAGAAATATTAAAAGGTCAAGAATGATCCATCTCTTCTGGATAGGTCAATTCCTGGTTTACATTGAGAAATTACTCCTAAATGTGGCCTGGGGATAAGTGGAATCAATGGAAAATTCCAAGATTTTAACATAGAAATGACTAGCTATTGGTGCCAAAAATAGTAACAAGGGGGAAAGAATCCTATTCTTTCTAAGTTACATCTGAATTATTAAAGTATTCTTCATATACTGATTTCTTTTTATATTCCTTTAACTATATAAATATATACTTTTTATATTTATATAGTTAAAGTTTATGAAACAATAGCAATCCCCTGCAGCATTCTATTTCTACTGTAAGTTGAATGTTGGTTTGATGCTGACAGAATCCTGAAGGATTGTTCAGTGCTATCATGTTAATGAGAGTAAACAGTAAAGAAAGTAACTAAAGGCAGGTCTGCATTTTCTTTTTCTTTTTTTATAAACCTTTATTGAAAATTTAAAAATTAAAATACAAAATACAATGCAAATATTTAAAATAAAAGTGTTTATATTAATACAATCCATTTTGATAGTACTTAAATTTCAATTGTTATTCCAGTGCATATTTTATACTCCTAATTGTTTTGACTCGCCATCTTCAGGCTGGTGCTTTCGGCTTTGTGCTTGTGCGAGCAAAGCGTGATCTGAGCTGCTGTCTCCCTATATATACTGGTGGAGAGGTTGGCTGTGTTGTCATTTCTTGATTGGTTGATGGAGTTGTTGTTTGCAGATTGGCTGGTTTTTTCTTAAGAACATGTGTGGCTTGAAAAAGAAGAAAATTCTTCCTCCCTTTTCCAGCACCTTAAAGCCACAGGACATGAAATTAATTTTGAGGGAACCAAATTAATCTCCAATACTGAACACTTCAACAAGAGAATAATCAGGGAAGCCATCGAAATAGAGAAACCTCCCCATAACATGAATAAACGGGACGATGCCTCCCGCCTACCAGACAATTGGAAACTAGCCCTTATCAACAAACGAGTCCCAGCCACGAAAACTAACACTGGACCCAAAACAACACATGACGCCACAATCAATCTCCTTCACCAGACTCAAACACAAATCCATCCTATAGACAAAAGCAACCACCATCCAGAAACCAGACCATGGCTGCATCACCAGCTGCCACATATCCCGACCCCCAAACCAAGCAAACTGACACACACCATGAACACAGAGTCAGGCCTCAAACTTGAAGCCAAACCTAAACCCGGAACGTCACATCACAGTCACCTGCTCAGGATATCACATCACAGAACTCACCACAAAACCTCAGGATGTTGCAACAATGACCCGGCAGATTACAATACAAGACCCAGGATGTCACAACGTTAGAACTCAGAAGGTCATCACACAGCCCATTACCCAGGTCATTACGACCCAGGAGATTACAGCACAAGACCAGGATGTCAAAACAATAGAACTCAGAAAGTCATCACACAGCCCATTACCCAAGTCTTTACAACACAGGAGGCTGATAGACACACAGCCAATACCTCAGCCACACATGTTCTTAAGAAAACGCCAGCCAATCTGCAAACATCAACTCCATCAACCAATCAAGAAATGACTACACAGCCAACTTCCCCCCAGTATATATAGGGAGACAGCAGCTCAGATCACGTTTTGCTTGCACAAGCACAAAGCCGAAAGCATCAGCCTGAAGATGGCGAGTGAGATCTCATCAAAACGTTGCCAAGATACTCTCAATCTTACACAGGAAAAGACCTGAACACACCAAGACCTGCATACCTTACCTGCATACATATGTTTTCGTAGATTTTCACATGTACAGGTATGCAGGTCTTGGTGTGTTCAGGTCTTTTCCTGTGTAAGATTGAGAGTATCTTGGCAACGTTTTGATGAGATCTCACTCGCCATCTTCAGGCTGGTGCTTTCAGCTCGTGCTTGTGCGAGCAAAGCAGCTCAGATCACACTTTGCTCGCACAACAATGAGCCGAAAGCACCAGCCTGAAGATTGCGAGTGAGATCTCATTGAAACATTGCCAAAATACTCTCAATCTTACACAGGAAAAGATCCGAACATGCCAAGACCTGCATATATATATTATACATTCCTTATTTGTTTAATTGCTTGTTTCTATTATTTATCCAATGATACCAATTTCCCCAAACTGTATAATAATTTGAGTCTTCCTTCTTTTTTAATTCTAATGAAAGTTTGTCCACTTCTGCGCAATTGAAAATCTTTTGAATAATTAAACTGTCGGCATAGAATCTCCTTTCCAACATTGTGCGAGTGCTAATCTCACTGCTGTTGTTATATGCAAGATTAGATATTTTATCTCTTTCGTATAATTCCTTTTGATAATTCCCAGGAGAAATATTTCTGCTTTAAATTTTATTTGGACTTTCATAATTCCCTTTAACCATTTTTGTATTTTGGTCCAATATTTCTTAATTTTTGGACATAGCCACCATACATGAAAGAAGATACCCTCTACTTGCTTACATTTACAACAACCTGGGCTTAAATTAGGATACATTTTAGCCAATCTCAAAGGGGCTATATAGCACCAATAGCTCATTTTATATTTTCTTTATATGTTGCTGATTTTGTTATCGTATAATTTTTTTCCAGATCTTTTCCCAGTCCTCCAGCTCTATATTATGTCCCAAATTCCTGGCCCACGCTATCATCGATCCTTTCACTATTTCTTCTGCCATATCATATTCTAATAAATACTTACATATTTTTGAAATCAATGTTTCCTCTGTACCTATCAATAGTTTATCTAGTTGATTTGGTTCTATCTCAATTCCAAATTCCTCTTGGTCTTTTTTATATTTTGATTTTAATTGAAGGTATGGCATTTATTTAGTCTATATTTATTCCCAGAGCAGATCTGCATTTTCTACTTCACTCATTATCAGCAGTTCTCACTGTTTCCTGAATGCAAGAACAGATGACATTATCCTCCTCCTGCTCCATGATCATTGCAAACACAATCTATCTCTGTGTTTTCATAAATTGATTTAAAATTGCTGTTTTCCTACTTCAACACTCTTAAGAGTTGAGTCTCCAGTCTTTGTTCCACACTAGTGGCAGTCTATAGTACAGTTGATTATGGTATCTATCACATCCTGTCCCATCCAGTTTCCTTGTGCAGCCAATATTGGCTAGGAAGATGGACTAGGAAGATAGCAGCTTTCAGTTGATCCACCAATGGATCCTGATGTCTGTGAACTATCCTCACCCTTTGAAGCTGATGTTTCATCCAGTTGTTATATTTCTTAGGGCTAATTATTTGTTTCTTCCAGTATTTGTGAAGCATGCATTCTTCCTCCTGCTGACCACAGCTTTCTTTCCCCAAATTCCACAATTACATCAGCAGAACTGATAGGTGTTTGGCTTTATAAAATGCTTCTTTGCCATTGCAAGACATTTACTATCTATGGATCACCAAGTGGATCAAAACTCTGCATTTTAAGTTCCACTGTGCCATCGGAACTCTTGTTTCCTGCAGTTTGCTGAGGTGAATGCCATTAACCATTTGAAGCTCCCCCCCTTGTGTGTACAGAAATGGTTTTATGTCAAACTATGCCTCTCGTGGGCATTGATTGCTTTCCTGCATACGTTTGGCTTAATTAATGCTCTTGCTAGATCTTATATTTGAGGATGATTTTAACTGTGTTATTGTAATGTAGGTATTGATGTGTCAATACGAAATGCTTGCATCTACCTCTGTTCATCTTTTGACCATATTGTTTAAATTAAAAGGGACTCACTGTTTTAAATTCCCCAAATGTGCTGAAGGAGTAAAAATTGTACAACACTAATACAGGATAAAAACCATAACATATTGAAGAAACCCTGTAACATTGAAGCTGAAGAAACCAGCCATCAACAGAGGTATACTATTGCAGGTCATCTGAAGATGACCAGATAGTATTCTGTGAGTAATTGTGATTATTTTGTGTTGGAACATTCTAGACAAATGAATCCATACTAACAGATGATTCATTCATTCATTCATTCATTCATTCATTCATTCATTCATTCATTTATTTATTAGATTTTTATACCACCCCTTCTCCCAAAAAGGGACTCGGAGCGGTGTACAGCCAGATAAAAATAGAAACAAGATATAAAAATTGTACAGTTAAAAGCAATTTAAAATGATTAAATTAATGGCCAAATTATAAAATTATCAAAATGTATAAAAACAGGTAAAAATTTAAAATACCAAATTTAAAACCCCATAATTAATTTCTATAATAATAATTTGAGGCAGACTCCTCTATGCAGTAAAGAAATAATCATATATTATGGAATGTCTTGGTATAAGACACATTTTTAGTGACAATTATTATTTTGAACAGTTCTCACTCTGAACAATTCTTAAGAATATTGAACAGTTCTTAAGAATAGTTATTAAGAAACTCTTTAAGAAATTGGAACACTTTGGCTGCAAATTGGCACTTTCTGCTATGACAATTTGAAGAACCCTTTAAAGTGTATGCATAAATCTTTCAACCTCCACACAAGACTCTGTCAATGACAGATGAGATACCTAAGTGTAAAAAAAAAATAACAACAAGAAAGTTGAACAAATTCTGTTTTTGAAACAGTGGTCAGTTGTCACTTTTGAGAACAGTTAGTATGCCATTCACAGCAAAAACATTATCTAGCTTTGGAATTACTGGCTTGATAGATATGGCAGTGAACAATTGTACTATGGCAACTGTAATTTCAATAACAACTAAAAATAGCTACCATTAAGGAGATCACAATAATCTACACTGACTACAGACATAGTCATGAGGGAGGATAACCCATGAATGACACTTAACTGAAGTGCGAGTCTACCACTTGCACTAAAAACAAACTTGATGATCCATTGAACAAATATATCTAAAAACAAAATATTTTCTCAAAAGAGTGCTCTAGTATTTACAAGCCATTTGGTGATTTTAGTGGATCATCTAACTGCATGTCACTAGAAAAATGTCTAAGTGAATAACTAAATGAGTGCCACAAAAAGGAATTTTAGCTCAGTGACTGGTGATTATCAGCATACATATTTTCTGTTGATCAGTGGGAATATTTCTAAAAAAAAGTCACATCAACAAACACATCTGAAATAAATAGAAAAGCACCCCAGACTGTACCCCTCCAAAAAAGGAAGGTGTGTGTTGATAATAAGAGATTCTATTATCAAAGATAAGAATAATAAGAGATTCTATTATCAGAACCAGCCATCTGCAGACCAGACATACAATCTAGGGAGGTAAGATGTCTCTCTGGAGCAAAAATTGAAGATGAGGCTGAGAAACTAACCAAAATAATTAGTCCCACAGATTACTACCCTTTCCTCTTCCTTCACATTGCAATGAATAACACAAAGAACCTGAGTACAATTTTTGAGAGATTATAGGCAAGTAGGCAACAAAGTTCAGGAGCTAGGAGCACAAGTATTGTTTTCATCGGTACTTCCAATAAAAGATCATCACCCATTGAGGGTAAAAAGAATTCAAGAAATAAACCACCAACTAAAGCGTTCATGTTGCCAAGAAAACTTTGGTTTCCTGGACCATGGACTATATTACCTTCATGAAGGACTCTTGGCAAGGGATGGGCTACACTTTACAAAAATAGGGGAAAATGTACTCGGAAAAAGACTGGCCCAAATCATCTGAAGGGCTTTAAACTAAAATTGAAGGTGGCTGGTGACCAATCTTTAGAATCTTTAGGACAAAAAAAAAGCAATCATAAATTCCAAGAAAACAAATCAAACAATGAGGTAGGGAGTGATGAAAAAAAAAACCTCAAACAACTTGGAGATGCAGGAAACATATCCATGGACAAACATGGACAAGTCTTAAATGCTTATATAAAAATGCTCAAAGCTTGGGTAACAAACAGGGTGAACTAGAAGCAATAGTACATGAGGGCAGGGGTGTGTGACATACCCTAACCCTAATGCTAACCTTTGGGTAAGTAAAGAAAATGCATCTCTGCCCTGGAGTCAATCTTCCAAACTCCATCACTGGATATTTTTAAGAAGAATCTAGACACGGACTATCAAACTTGCATCATCATGACATTGTCACGTGACATATTGCAACTTTTTTCTCTTCACTAAGCCAAGTGTAGGCATCCACAGGCCACAAGTTTGACACCCCTGGTCTAGACACTCACTTATCTGAAATGGTATAGGTTCTCCTGCTTCAGCAGAGGTTGGACCAGAAGACATCCAAGGTCCCTTCCAGCTCATTATAACATGATGCAAGTACAAATGAGTCATGGTAAGAAACTATATCATATAACATGATGTCAGTTGCTTCAAGGGGTTTTTGTAGTGCAGCCCCAAAATACATTATGGAATATTATGGAAGCTGATAAAAGTCCAAAATTTAGATTGTGGCAAACATGTTTGGAAGACATGATTAGATATTAGGAATGTGCATGGACTTCAAATTGACAGTGCCCATCAGTAAGATTATTACATAAATGAACTATAGTGGTGCAGTGATTAGAATGCAGTATTGGAGATTGTTATTATATAAGAAATTATGAGCTGGGATAGCCATAACAACAAATCAGCCAATGAGAACTGTTTGATGATTAAGAAACAACACCTGTCGGGAGCCATGTCAGGCAGTTTGGAGAGGATAACTCCTCTGTAATATATTGCTTCGGTGCTTATATAGCTTCCGTGTTTCTGTGCTTCAATTCTACTGGTTCTGATTGGTTCTACTTCTTGACCTTGTACTTACTACCACATTGCAAGAACCGCATGGATATTGTATACATGCATCATGTTTTATATTATTGTGTATAAACAAGTTTTTTCTATAAATGAATCCTGCTGATTTATTTACTTGTGTGCTGGTTGGATTGCTGCAAACTCTAACACAGATTAACTCTAGGAGTTCAATTCTGATCAGCTCAAGGTTGATTTAGCCTTCCATCCTTGTGAAGTCGGTAAAATGAGAACCCAGATTGTTGTGGGGGGGAATATGCTGACACTGTAAACTGTTCAGAGAACAGTTGGGAGGGTATATAAGTCTAAATACTAATCGCTACAAGCAATAATATAATCTATCATAGCAGAATAGGGTCCATCATGTCAAATAATTCTATTGGAAAGTTTTATGTCCACACAGATTCAAATCTAAGCTGGAGGTTTATATTTATGAGAGATATCTAGTGAGAATCCCTAGGGCCAAATGTACGGTCTGTGTATCACACTACTCCAAGTATCACAATTCTTCCACTAGTTGTCAAAGCTTAAATAGAATGTTTCTCGGTGGGGAAGTAACTGGCCAAATGGTTTTATCAATGAGATCTTTAATCCCTTTTCCACTTGATTTGCCAGTGCTATGAAATAACTATTTATAATGCTAAAGACGTGGAGAAGAAACATTTGGTACAGCATAGTGATCAGATTCAAGCCTTTCCTGTTTCATAATTTATCAACATGTCACAACTTGCACTGGAAGATTGTCAATTTGTCTTGAAAGATAAAGCAAGTTTGAAAAGCTTCTATGCACTTGTAATATACATAGTGATGGTTTGTCACAAAGCAGGTTATATAGCAGGCATATCAAACTCAAGGTCCACGGGCCGGATGCATGGTTGGATCCAGCCAATGGGAACATCCTGGTCTACCCAATGTGAAGAAGAAAGATCAGGCTAGCCTGGCTTGTCCCTGGTCTACCTAATACAAAGAGGTAAGATCAGGCCAGTATGGCTTTGCCCGGTTTCCCCAGTGTGACCAGCCTGGGTTCAGCCCAGTCTACTCAATATGAAGAGGAAAGATCGAACCAGTCTGGCTTCAGCCCGGTCTACTCAATGCAAAGAGGAAAGATCAGTCCAGTATGGCTTCAGCCCAGTCTAACCAGTGCAAAGGGGAAAGATCAAGCCAGTGTGACTTTGGCCCAGTTTTATCAATGCAAAGAGGAAAGATCAGTCCAGTATGGCTTCAGCCAGACTACCCAATGCAAAGAGGAAAGATCAGACCAATGTAGCTTCCGCTGGTCTCCCCAATACAAAGAAGAAACATGCCAGCAGTTTGGGGCGCCAAACTAGCCATGGCTACCCAGTTGGTCATGCTCACTCAGATGGCCACATCCATCCAGTCAGCCATGCTCGCCCAGCCCCTCAAGATCAATCACAGCCCTGACGCAGCCCTCAATGAAATTGAGTTTGACACCCCTGTTATACGATCTTGAAATTATGCCATTTATAGTTGCACCAAATTAAGTAATATATTCCCTCGAAAGTCACCTACAAAAATATGATTCTGGAAAACTATTTTGAGTTGAGCAACTCTACAGAACTGAATTTTTAGAATAGATCATCTATACTTTTCATGTGTAGATGTTTATTCCTGACATTGTGAAAAAGCATGTGAGGTATCCAGGAACAAAAAACAGATGTGTACATAAATATTTAACTTCTCACAGACATTGCACTTGGTATATTAAAGTCCATGTACAGAACAAGGATATGTGTGAAGATTAAATATGCCTTAATTGTAGGTAGTCTGCTGTCTGCTCTCATTTCGTCCTTACTGCAAAAGATATATATGTTTTACATTCAATTTACCAAATCATAAAGCTATTAATGCATTGTCTGTTCTGAGCTTGGTCTGGGTGAAAGCCCTGGCAATTTAAATATTTTTCTACCCTCTGCCAGTAAAGAAATTAAAATTTTTGAGATGCCAACTTTTCTTCCTTCAAAGACTACATACATACATTTTAAGTTTACAAATATTAAATAGAGGAAGATTACAAAAAACCATACCTTCCTTTGAAACATATATTTTCTACACTATTTCTCCTATTCCAAAATTTGGAAATGAGCCACGACTTTATACTTCAGTAATAAACAAACAACAAATCCCATACAATTGCCTCCTTAATATGCCAAAATAAATGAAATAAATTATTCAAATAATTTAGCCACAACAGTAACAGCTAGTCCTTTTACCACATTGTGTCTCATCTCTTGGTTGTGAGATGTAAAAAAGTATACTGGAGAATCTAAAAGATTATAGTTCTGAAATAAACTCTGCTTTCAGTTATCAATTCTGCTTCTAACAACCTAGAAGTAAGGAGAAATTCCCTGACAACAATTAACAGTGAAACAACTTGCCTCCTGAAGTTGTGAACACTCCAACACTGAAAGTTTTTAAGAAGAGTTTGGAAAACCATTTGTCTGAAATGGTATAAGGTTTCCTGCCTGAGAAGGAGGTTGGACTAGAAGACCTCCAAGGACCCTTCCAACTCCACTATCTGTTCTTTTAATTCTGCTCTGGAACTAAATGCATATTATAAAAGTTCCTTTGTGATAAATCTATCGGTATTTAAAATATCCCATATCATATGCTATGTTTGCCATAAAAGTCTATCCTTCTAAAAATCCTGGTTTTGCATCTAATTGACAAACAACGTGTCATATTGAGCAACAGGAAAATTGACAAAATAGAACAATAAACAGTGTCAATATTACCTAGGTTTTGCTTATTTTTTATTTGTTTACTTTGTTGTGATACTAATGTGTTTTTGAATTTTCTTTTGCTATGGCTTATGACAGAATTTTATTACACAGACATCACAAAATAATAGCACTTACCTTTCAGCCATTTCAACCAGACTACTATAAGAGCCTGAAAGGCACAGAAGCAGCTAACTGGAATTAATATACAATAATTCACATATTTTCATAACATCATACAAGTGAAACAGCCAATAAAAACATGCACCAAGAAAACTACATTATAAAGCACCCATATGTTATAAAATTCTTTTCATTGCAAATCTCTGGGGACATTTGAGTAGATTCAGAGAAGCGTCTAAGTCTCATCTTAGTTACTAGTTTCTGGTTCAGGACTCATTAAATTTGTAATAAATGAACAGTATAAATCTAATATCTAGACTTCATAAATCCAGATTACTCTATAAGATCAAAGACTTTAGTGACTGTACATCTTTGATGTCATATAGAGGACCACATATCATATGGTATGACAAGAAAAAAACCTCAAAAAGAATATAATCTTTCTGTCCATCTTATATGGACAGAAATATTGCTTGATACGTTCAGAAATTACTGAATGAATAGGAAACATATACATCAGCATATAATGTGCATATTTAAAGGTCCAATCTAGGTCTATCTAGTGTCAGTGTGCTATTTATTATTCTCTACCATTTATGAAAACATTAGAAAAAGAAGCAATTTATTGTAGCAAGAAACCAAGAGATTATAAGTTCTGGTCATGCCTTAAACATGAAAGTCAATTCTTGTCGGTCCAAACAACTTCACATGGTTTTTGTCGTGGGGAAAATATAGAGAAACGAAAGAGTACTATGTATCTTTGTCACCTTAAGTTCAAGTCAGGATAAAAATCTGATAAATAAATCAATAAAAAGGAAAGATGTTATTGGAACTGCTATTATATTCTGTACCCATGAGAAATGTTTTGTTGTTTGTCTGTAAACACATTCATCCACTATTAAAAAAAACTGGTTTTGTTAGAAACAGCATTTCAAGTAGAAAGAAATGTGGAGGGGGGAAAAAAATCCAAAGACAATGAAAATAATATAAGCATTGCAGATCATGATTTTTCCAAAAGATAATGCAAATACAACAGCTGAATGATTTAAGAGTAGAATATGAGATAAGATGTTGTAAAGATGATGTATAATGAACTATTTTGAAGAAAGAAGATTTTCATTCTATAGCCTTTGGGAGAACAAAGTCTTGAGCAGCACAAAAAAGCTTTTCTTTGTATATTTCTTCACAAACTGTGATAATTTAGCTAACAGAAAATGAAATTTGGATGAAATTAATTTGGAAGATTAAAAATACAAACTATTTTTTCTCCTAATGATAATGTGATTCTAAGGATGCCTTGCATAGATCTGCTTCATATTATTTTCAGTTTTCTTCAATAAAAAGTAAAGACCAAGTTTTGTGTTTGTGCCAATTAACAACCATATTGGATAAAATTTGTATCGTCAGGAGAATTCAGAAGTATGACCTTAATGTTACGATTTCAGAAAATAGGCACGATGACACATGGAATGTGATCATCAGTTCACATCATGAAAAAAAATTGTGCTTAATCTTGTGTTAGAATATGGCAGGGAAAAACAGTATGAACAGTATGAATAGTATAAGCCTTTATGTAATAAAGTTGTTTATATTGCTATCTGTTTAGTGTCTATTTACAAATGACAGAGAGAGAAAGCCTTTTCCACTGGCAAAAATGATATAGGTACAGACAGCACCACTAAGCATGTTGAACAACCTTAAGCTTTTCTGCTTAGAAGCCAGGCTACACTTTTTCTGAATCACTGTACAGCTGGATAATATCAATATGCTAAAAGTGACTGCGACAGTAAAAGTTACATACATACATCAGGATACTATTATGACTGCATTTTAGCAGCATTGGGGAAAGAGATGAAGCTAGATCAATTCCAAGGAACTGATCCATTCACCATATCTCTCTGCCATTGCTTCCATGAAAGTCAGCAGAGGTTGCCTTTGAAATACATCTAAACTTCATTCATTGTGAAACATGATAAAGATCATTTGCAAGAATCTCACATTTTATAAATGAAACTAGTTGAACTTTTTTAACTTTCACTTTGACAGTGTATAATTTAATACATCTTAATTCTGCTGACAAAATATATAAATTTTATTAAAATTATATACGCATGTTAGCAATTTTTTACAAAAAAAGGAACAAAGAAATTACGTTTACTGAAGACTCAGTGAGAAGCAAATTGCAGGAAGGAATCTCAAAATCTACTCTTGGACATCTCATTTTTTCAAAAGGCCTGGCCTTAAAAATGAAACAGGAAAAAAAGAAGGGGAAAAAAAGAACTCTGAAAGAAGAAATTACAATGTAGTTATGGATCTTCAATGCTCTTTCACCTTATATTGTATAGCTACATAATATTAGTGCCCTTTATATAAGCAAACTGCTTCTACTTGTCCTTTGTCCTTTCTCTCCCTTGGCATCCCAGTTTAATTGCAGTGTCTCTAGCAGTTCTGCATTAATAGCTTTTCAGTCCCTCCTGGCCACTCAATAGGGAGATAATGGCTGTGGGAACCATTAACCTCGCCCTAGAGCCTCAGCTTATGCATCCTCTTGACTCTCAGCCTGATGCATTCTGATGCATTCTGCTATTTTGTCTCAAGATGCATTCTGCCACTTTGGTAGACTAAATAGTTCGTGTCTATGAGTTACCAATAAATGAATCAAATTAACTACCCATGTACACAAACATACTTCAGTTTGCATTTATTTACACCAAGAAAAAAATCTGTTCCAGGTGTTAATTATTAAGAGAACACAAGGTCAGGCACTGAGTTATTTATAAGGTCATAGCATTTACCCCAAAGACAGTTCTTAGCTGAACAATGAGCTATAAAAAGGAGAATAGTTATGCAAAACAATATTAAGAAGCAGCAGCATAGAACCTACCAAAGCCAGGGTTAACATTATGACTCCTATTAACATTGATTATAATGTAGAAATGAGTTCCTTAGCATTATGTTTCAGGCATATGATTATACCCTAATTGAGAGGAATTTCATACAAATCAATTATCAGGAGATCCCTAAAATAAAGAACATTTTGTTTAGATAAAAATCAGGGGAAAGAGCTTATGTACTGTAATTTTTAATAAAAGGTATTGATAAGATAAGAAAATAAGAGACTCTTAGAATAAAATAGGGGAGAGAGGTATTGGAAAGGTGTTTGCTCGATAAATGCTGTATTTTTAGTATCCTAATTTTCTTTCCTGTAAAAATTTACATATGTGATGAATGCTAAATATATAAGTTTGTAGGTAAACTTATGAAAATGGCCAGAGTATATAAATAGTAAATTATTTATACTTACAATATACTTAATTAATAATATAATTTAATTCATGACATTTATGTATTAATACCAAAAACTGAAGTGCAAACTTTCTGAGGATGAAGGGAGATACACAGAAGAAAGCCCAGATTTATAGAATTGATATCAGGAAACCTAAACCTCAGGCTGAGCTAAGGCGTTAGGAAAGAATATTAAGAAAAAGTACTTTTCATGACATATTTAAATAGAAGGGTAGAAAATGGTTAAGAGATAATACAGGCACAGCTTTGGTTCTTATATTCTCTAAACAGAGTCTACATTTTCCACCTTTAAATTGAGTTTTAGCTAAATAGAAGTATAATTGTACATACTGACTTTAAATGAATTGAGAATTCCAGAGTGCATGGATTACTATATAGGAGTAATTTGCTATCTGGATTATGAAGAAAAAATAAAGTATCTGAAGTATAATTTTGCGTTCAGAAAAGGAGTCTCAAACAACTACAGATTAAATTTCAGAATAGACCACGAAGTAATCTGTATATTAGCATTTTGAAAATTATGCATAACTGACTAGAAATCAAAATGAATTTGTCAAAACCAAGTGCTATTAAAAATTTCAGGTTTTCTTTGGATAATTACCTTAATAAGTTGTAGTTTGCTCGGTTCTAACAGAAAATTGCAAATTGGCACTGGTTTAAAAACTGTGATTGAAAACCTGTTTACAAGGTTTTTGATGAATCAATTCAGTTCAGAAGTTTCAATTGCAATTGAATCGAATTCCAAAAATTGAAGCTTGCACATGCATATGAGTTTGATTTTAGGAATTATTTAATAAATTTCCTCATTGTACTTTGATTGAAACTCTATTTAAGGAATTCACCATTCCTCATCAAACAAATATAAATTAACAAGTGGGTGTCAGATATTCTTGGAATTTGTACTTATTAAAATTTTTATTAATGGTATGAATAACAAGTAAATTGCATATAATAATTGCATAAGATTCAAGCTAGACAGGGTAGCTAAATTCCTTTAAAAAAAAAAAGTTACTTACATTTTTACCTAAATATACTTGGTGTTTAACTCTTAGTTGAAATACATTTTACATAGATACTCAGTGCAACTCTTGATTCAAGTTATAAAGTACAATTGAATGCTTGAAAATATAATTACAATAAATTAGAAAAATATTTTTTTAAATAGCAACAACTTTTGGTTTTTCAAGTTACAAATATATTGCGATGGGATTTATATCACTCCAGCCAAGAGGCTTTTTGGATGGGGTTAATGAAATTGAATTCCAATACATCTGAGTGATGCTACTTGGAAAAGATTTGAGATATTTAACTGTCTAACAACTAAATGCAAGGCTGCTGTAGTTATCATTTGTTTATAAATCACTTTGTCATCTATAAAAATTACACAAAATAGGCAACTCACAAGTATACTGCCATTATCTATTTTCCATGTTGAAGGTTCCAAAAATAAATGAAATTTTATTAATTTCCCATCCTGGATAATCACCACCCCTCCCCCAAAGTCTGAAGCCCTCATCTATATGCAGATGAGGGCTACATGAAACTAAGGCAGCTTGGTTGTCTATCTACTTCTGTGCAGTTTTCCTGTTTCTGTCACATTTCATAACAGTGCAAATCATTCACTGAAAATTAAAGGAGAAAGTTCTTGTTGAACAAAACATTTCAAAACATTTTTTCAGATTTTGTAAGCAGCAGTTCAGTCATTCAGTTCATTCCTACTTTTATGATAATTATATTTTATCTGCTATAAAAATCACAAGGATTTCCCACAAATTCTACCTGATTTAGAAAACTTACTATACTTTAATCCAGCATTTTTGCTTAAACTTACTCACCTTTTTATCCTTTCCAAACTTCATAGCAAATAATCCTATAGATCTTGTAATTCCAACAACTGTCAAATATGTTGAGCCCATAGAGGAAAAAGAATTCTCCACTAGATTATAGATAGGTTGTTGTTATATTCTTTGATGCCATATAAAACTCTGTTCAAGTGATGGCCATCAACTTCCCAGACAATACACTTTAAAATTCTTTAGTGTGCTTGAATCAAGAAGCTACTATCGACAATATACTGATTGTGAAGTTTTCTTATTGCCCCTGGATGGAATTCCTATGAAATTGGTGAGGTCATTGTGTTTAGTAATAACAAACTGTCAAAAATGATGGAATGGATATATATTTTTGAAGGGTAGCAGTATTGTCTGTGGTATTGAACAGCTTTATATCATCAGCGAAGAGAATGCAGTTGCTCTTAATATGATCACAGAGGTCATTTATGTAGAGTATGAAGAGGGTTGGTCCTAGAACACTTTCTTGGGGACACCACTATTGACAGATACAGAATTTGATAGGACGCTTCCAATTTTGACCATTTGTTGTCTGTTTGACAGGAATGCTTTTATCCAGTTATGCAGGTGTCCAGAGATACCATAAGATTTTAGTTTTAAGAGTAGTTTGTTGTGTACCACTGAATCAAAGGCTTCACAGAAGTCTATGTAGATTGTGTCTATTGCTTTGCCCTGATCGAGTTGTATAGTCCATTTGTTTTTGCAGTGTAAGAGTTGCAGATTACAGAATAGTTTTTTCTGAAACTAAATTGTTTATTAGAGAGTAGGTTGTTTGTCTCTAAGTGGAGGATAATGGATTGGTTAATAATTGATTCCATGACTTTACAGATGACGCAGCATAAGGAGATTGGTCTGTAATTTTCAACTAGGCTGGGGTCTCCCTTTTTGAAGATGGGGATGACTGTGGCTTGTGACCATAGGTTAGGCAAGGAGCTGGTCCTGAAAGATTTTTCAAAGATTATGCTTAGAGGTTCTGCTATGGCAGTGGATAGCTTTTTTAAGAAGTAGGCACATATTCCATCCAATCCAATAGATAGAGATGGTTTTAGATTGCGTAGTGCTTTTTCAACATTGTCTTCTGTAAAATCGATATGTATTAGATCTTTGTAGTTTTCTGTGGTTCAGCTAGGAAATACTGGGCATGATCCATTGCTGTTTACAAACACTGAGCCAAAGAATATGTTAAAGATATTAGCTTTAATGGTGTCGTCGTTGCAGTCTTTACCATTAGGTGCTATCAGGGGTGGGATGGACCTTGAGTCTTTTAGTTTGTTGTTTACAAAATTGTGCGGGTGAAATTGGTGCATAGAAGAGATTGGTGCATATCTTGTTTAATGTGATAATTGGTGCATTCAGTCTTTATCTGGTGGCATAAATCTTTGAATCGGCTTTTGAAGTTGGCAACGTGACCAGATTTGTTTTTCCGCCAGAATGATCTCTTTTTGGATTGAAGTTTCCTTATTGTTATGGGTAATCTGTTTTTTGTTTTGTTTTGTTTTGGGAGTTGTTATTGGTACATATAGTTTGATGACTATTTGAGTTCAAGTAAAAATATGTTGTAATGGTCTTCAACAGTATTGCATTCAGTGAATAGAGATTGCCAATCAAGGGATAAGAGATCGTTGTCTATAAGATCATAGTTGCCTTTTTTGAAGTTATAATTGGGAATTACATCATTGTGATGATTTTTGTGTGGGCGTATGTTGAGACAAAAGTCAATCATATTGTGGTCACTGTTGGAAAAGGTTCTTTAGTTTGTATTCCATAAATTAAATTCAAACTATATGCAGGTCTTGATGTGTTCAGGTATTTTCCCGTGTAAGATTTAGAGTATCTTGGCAATGTTTCAATGAAGTCCCATTCGCCATCTTCAATCTGATGCTTTTGGCTTCGTGCTTGTGCAAGCAAAGCGTGATTGGAGCTGTTGTATCCCTATATATACTGGTGGGGAGGTTGGCGGTATTGTCATTTCTTGATTTGGTGGTGGCAGATTGGCTGGTTTTTTCATAAGAACATGTGTGGCTGAGGTATTGGCTGTGTGTCTATCAGCCTCCTGTGTTGTAACAACCTGAGTAATTGTGTGATGACCTTCTGAGTTCTATTGTTTTGACATCCTGGGACTTGTGCTGTAATCTCCTGGGTTGTAATGATCTGGGTCATGGGCTGTGTGATGACCTTCTGAGTTCTATTGTGACTTCCTGGGTCTTGTGCTGTAATCTCCTGGGACGTTGGCTGTGTTGTGACATCCTGAGATTTTGTGGTGTAACCATGGTGTATCCGCGATGTGATATCCTAAGCAGGTGGCTGTGATGTGACATTCCGAGTTTTGGTTTGGCTCCGAGTTTGAGGTCTGGCTATGTGTTCATGGCATGTGTCAGTTTGCTTGGTTTGGGGATCAGGTTGTGTGGCAGTTGGTGATGCAGCCATGGTCTGGTTTCTGGACAGTGGTTGCCTTTCATCCAAGGAGTGGGTTTGGGTTTGTGTCTGGTGAGGGAAATTGGTGGTAGCGTCATGTGTTGTTTTAGGTCCAGTGTTGGTTTTCATGACTGGGACTCATGTGTTGATAAGGACTAGTTTCCAGATGTCTGGTAGGCAGGAGGTATCATCCTGTTTATTCATGTTATGTTTCTCTATTTTGATGGCTTCCCTGAATACGTCTCTTGTTGAAGTGTTCACTATTGGAGGTTAATTTGGTTCCCTCAAAATTAATATATCCTGTGATTTTAAGGTGCTTGAAAAGGGAAGAAAATATATAAGATGGTGTTTGATTTCATTGTACGAGGTGCAATGACAATAAAATAAAGTAAACTAAGTCTGTAGGAAGACTGTAAATTTATTTTTATGCATTGTTTAAATATTATTAACATATTGAAGTTAACAATTATGATGAAGCTTATGCTAATGGTATCCTCACAGAAGCCTCAGTCAAGAAGGGTAACTACCTCCAACATTTATTTTATTTTTATTTATTTATTAACATTGTTTGCTACCATCTCACCACAATCAAATACATTGTTAATGATTAAAAACAAAAATAAAAGATCCATACAAGATTTAGTTTTTCTGAGGTCTACAAGAACAAAGCTGGGTGCTATGGCTCTTGGAGATCCAGTTTGAAGTGGACTGTAGGACTCAGTTCCTCCTGCTAGATCACCAGGCCATTAGTCTGTAACATGACTGAAAAGGTTATTTACATGTTGGATGCCACACCATAAAATCTTGTACAGAAAATCTACACATTGACAAAATTTCCATTTGTCAATTGTCAAAGGCCATACTAAGGCCAGGTTTAGATCGGATCATATGCCATGTTAATATGTTAAAACATGCTAGTTCTTGGGAAGAACTTAATTTTTATGAAGGCCAACACCAGCTAAAGAACTGGCAGCTACAACTTCATTTTGTTATCAACAGATAATAAATAGTCAAAACTGAAAACTTAATTGATCATGGAATATACTTAGCCAGAGTAATTGTAGGATTTTAAAACACAGATATCTGAAATACACCATTATTATTATTGAAAATAAAAATGTGTTCTAATATGTAACAATTCCATGAGCTCATTTAAGTGTTGAGAAATAAATTTAAAAATAAACAAAACATCAGGACAATGAATTAAAGGTGAATGACTTTGGAAGAAAATTATTAACTGAGAGCCAGTTTTGTTCTAGTGGTTAAGGCACCAGGCTAGGAAGATAGTGATTTCAAGATGGTGATACCTTAATCATGAAAGCAGCCTGGTGATTTTGGGCCAGTCACTCCTCTCAGCCCAGCCCACCTCGCAGATAAATTGTGGACAGAATAGGAGGACGATTTGTTCCCCACCTTGAGTTTTTTATAAAAATAATGAAGATGCAAATAAACAAACAAAACTATAATAACATTGACATTGGAAACATATCAAAATAATTCATAAAATATTTGGAAGTTTAAATTTGCCAGATTTTTCTCTTTTATTTCACTTCTGGTTTCTAATGTCTCTTAAAACTTCTTTAACAGAAATGATTAAAAATAAACAGATTAGAAGTAGATATAAAGATAGAGATTACAGTGATTTTAACACATTTTAATAATAGAAGATTGCTCTTCCACTGAATTTTTATTTATTTTAGAATAAAATATAATAAATCCTTGAAATATCAAGCATTATCCAGACTTTTAAAAATTATCATCATCATTATTATCATCATTCCAGCAGTTACTATTTCATCATTTTTCCAGTCACTTGAATTTCTAATTACTTTTTTAAAAAGGCCAGGGAAAAGTAGTGAGTTGATTAAAATATTTTTTTAATATCTTTATAAGCTAATTATTGTAGCTATAGTACTATAATAGTAGTCACATCCTGGCTCAGGAAGACCATGGTAACCGCTGATTCAATTAAGGTAATATTCATGATTTTTTGAAGTAATGAATAAGCCACTGCAGAAGTCAATAGTTAAGTAAAACACATCAGCAAAATGGACAGGAGTATCATAAGTGGGTAGAAAATACTTTAAAACTGCAGAAGGAAATTGCACCTAAATGTGCAATGAGAAAGATGAGTATAGAGTTCCTGCCCTCCAAAAATGATTGCTGATCTATTCTGGTAATAGGGCAACCAGTTAGAGTATATAATTCCTTAGTATGAATTAAAGAATAAATATAGAATGGAAATAATATTATTGTCTAATAAGCAAACATGTGCATATTAATAGTTTTTGCTATTTTTGCTGTGGGGTTACAAAGCAATTGCACTAGAAAAGTATTTGGGTATTATTGCAATACTTATTATTTTCTTCCTGATTCTATCCATTTTCACGTAACTATTCATAGTTTTTCCTTTTTTGGTCCTTACTGAAAGGAATAGTATATTCAAAGTACTATACTTTCAGTAGAAAGACTTTTGTTAACATTCATTCCCAGAAGGAATATAATATAGTAGTAATAAAAAGTACTTTATGCACTGTGTTAATTTTGTTTTGTTTTTGTACAAAACTGTTTATGATCATGCTAGGCTTTTAATTGTCTTTTTAATTCTTAACCACTACTGAGTTTAAAGAAAGAGAATTTGTGATTATACCTTTAAAAAAAAACATTCTAGTACTATTGCTTTAAAACAACTCTCCTCTACAACCATCTAGACTTTCTGCACTCTTTCCATAGTCTCAACATCTTTTTAGCGTATGGAGACTAAAACTGAATGCAGTATGCTAAGTGTGGTCTCACTAAAGCTTTATAAATTGGTACTAATACTTCATGTGATCTTGATTCTATCTCTCTGTTAATACAATCTAGGGTTGCATTGGCTTTTTGGGGCTGCTGCAACATATTGCTGGCTCATATTTAAGTATTGCTGGCTCATATTTAAGTACTAGGACTCCAAGATCCCTTTCACAGTTACTGGCATTAAGCCAAGTTTCATCTAACTAGGGCTCAGTGTTCAAGTCTGTCAAGTTCCTTTTGGATTTTGAGCCTATTTTCTGAGGTTGACTATTCCTGCCAACTTAGTGTCATCTACAAATTTGATGAGTTCCCCTTCTATTCCCTCTTCTAAATCATTTATAAAGATATTGGATACTGGGCATAAAATGGAACCTTGAAGAACCCACTGCTTCCTTCCTTCCATGTAATTCCATTAAGGACTACATATTGTATGCAGTTTGTCAGCTAGTTTCAAATCCATCTCGTGGTGATGCTGTGTTCTCCATATTTTTAGCTTACCGAGAAGTAGATTGTGGTCTATTTTGTCAAGTATCTTACTGAAATCAGAATGGAATAGAATAGAATAGAATAGAATAGAATAGAATAGAATAGAATAGAATAGAATAGAATAGAATAGAATAGAATAGAATAGAATTCTATATTGGCAAGGAATTTGTCTACGATGTAAGCTCACAGTGTACATATAAACAGCAAGTAATAGGTTAAAGATCATAAATCATATTTCCAATTATTAATCATAAGTTGATTAATGTCCAGTATGTCCACTGCATGGCCCACATATTGTATTTAGTTACTTTGTCAAACAATGAAATAAGATTCGTTTGGCATGATCTGTTTTTGACAAACCTGTGTTGACTTCTGATTATAACTTTGCTTGCTTTTAGATGTTCACAGATCTATTTCTTGATTATCTTTTCCAGGATCTTCCCAGGTATTGATGTTAGGCTGATTGGCCTGTAGTTTCCTGTATTTAGGTTTTGTTTTGTTTTTCATTTTTTGAAGATGGGAACCAATCAGCTCTACCTTTTCTGGTAGTTACCTAGTACCAAGATCTTTGAAAAATATGGTTCAGTGCAGTGGTGGGATTCAATTTCTTTTACTACCAGTTCTGTGGGTGTGGCTTGGTGGGTGTGGCAGGGGAAGGATACCGTAAAATCTCCAATCAAAGGTGATATTTGCTGGTTCTCTGAACTCCTCAAAATTTCTGCTTCCAGTTCTCCAGAACTGGTCAGAACCTACTGAATACCATCTCTGGTTCAATGGTTCCTAGATCATATATGCCAACTCCTTCCGAACTCTGAGATGTAATCCCTCAGGTCCCAGTGAGTTGAACTCATCTAGAGTGGACAGGTGTTCTCTTATAATTTTCTTTCTTATTTTAATTTACATTCTTAGTCTTTTATGATTATGTTTTTGGTAAGTTCTACTGCATTATATTTTGGCATGAAGACAGATGCAAATTATGAATTAAGTAGTTCTGCTTTCTCTCTACTGCTTTCTCTCTACTGTCCTTGCCATCTTCTCTCATTAGTGTACTGGTTGTTTACTTGACTTTTTTCTTATTTTTTTATATGTTGAAAAAAACATTTTTATTTTTTAAAAAAGCAATATCACTTACACTAGCATGCTTATACTTAAAATTACCAGATCCAACTATACCTGAATCATATACCTGACTATCATTGTGAACTTAATACTACATCTATATTTAGAAGTTAGTAACATCTAGCAGGAAGTACTTAAGTGACATTGATTCCAGTAGCGAATAATTTCTAATGCTTAAAATTCTGTCTGGGATGCCAACCCTGAACACATTTAACTATAACCCAAAGAAAGGTAATGAATAATGTACAAAGGTTCATTGCATAAACACGATGATTTCTTTTTAATTTAATACACTGCTTAGAGAGGGCTGTAAAGCACTATGAAGTGGTTTATAAGTCTAAGTGCTATTGCTATTAATTTCATAGTAAATTATTACAAGAGTAGAGTAGAGTAGAGTAGAGTAGAGTAGAGTAGAATAGAACAGAACAGAACAGAACAGAACAGAACAGAACAGAATAGAATAGAATAGAATAGAATAGAATTTTTTTTTTAATTTACATTTATATGCTACCCTTCTCTGGAGACTCAGGGCGGCTTACAGTCTATGGAGCACCATGCTAAGTGCTCGGCAATAGCCTTCATTCCGTTGTATATGCCTGCTTATTACTAGGGCTTTTGTCCCCCCCCCCCAAGCGGCATTTTTACAAAGTCAGCTTATTGCCCCCAACAATCTTGGGTCCTCAATTTACCTACCCTGAGAGGATGGAAGGCTGAGTCAACCTTGAGCCTGGTGGGATTCGAGCCTGCACTAATTGCAGGCAGCTTGCACTAAGTGCTAGATGATTAACAGCCTGCACCACCAAGAACAGAACAGAACAGAACAGAATTATTTATTGGCCAACTGTGATTGGACACACGAAGAATTTGTCTCTTGTGTATAAGCTCTCAGTATACATATAAACAGTGGTGGGCTTCAAATTTTTTAACAATAGGTTCTCTGCCCTAATGATCGGCTGGGTGGGCATGGCTAGGTGGGCATGGCTGGGAGGTCATGTAACTGGCTGTGGCCAACTTGATGTCACTCACGTCGAGCGGTGCTTAGCTTCGCCTGGCCTCTTGTGACCATGGGGATGCTGCAACAGTCATAAATGTGAAAAAACGTCATAAGTCACTTTTTTCAGTACCATTGTAACTTTGAATGGTCACTAAATGAACTGTTGTAAGTCAAGGATTAAAGGTAAAGGTTCCCCTCCCACATATGTGCTAGTTGTTTCTGGCTCTAGGGAGCAGTGCTCATCTCCATTACAAAGCTGAAGAGCCAGCGCTCTTCAAAGACATCTCTGTGGTCAAGTGGCTGGAATGACTAAATGCTGAAGGTGCACAGAACACTGTTCCCTTCCCACTAGTTTTCTACTTGCATTTTTACATGCTTTTGAACTGCAGAAGCTGGGACAAGTAATGGGAACTCATTCCGTTACCTATACAAATATACCTATACCTATACAAATATACCTGTACAAAAATATAAAAGTTTCTTTGCTTGCAAATAGCTGCCCTAAATACCAATCATTAGATTAGAAATGGGGCAAAACACACTGAAGATCAATGAGTTACATCTGTCATGGAAAGCTAAACCATTCTGTCTGAATACCTTCGTTTTCCTCAGCAATACCTGAAACACAGAGTTACAAATCAGGCAGGGTGCCAGAGCTCTTTGAAGAATTAAAGTAGTTAAAATACAGCTTATAAACTCTCCAGAAAGTGTGTTGGCATATTTGGGCTACAAAATGCTGAGCTAAAGAAAAAAATTAACATCTTTAGTGAGGGTTAATCCCATCCTGTCTTTATTCAGACCTTGCTGCGGGGAACTTTTGCCTGTGAATAGAGCTATCTATCTCTTTATCTCTTAAGTGCTGACATCTGCTGTGGGCTATTAAGGAAGGTGGGGGCTGTTTTCTCCCCCTAAGAAAACATGTTTCTCCATTTCTCATCCAGGAAATATATTCTTCCTTTTTAATATTTCTCAAAATATTTCATTCTTCTAGGAGAAGGGTGGGTGCCAACTTTCTACAATTGGTGCCATGATACTATGTCATAGTATCATGAGAGAAAACTATAACAAATTGGAAGGAGAATCCACTTATTATCAGTGGATTCTTATTATCAGCAATCATGTCTCTTGGTCACTCTGAAGTAATGCAAGAAAAGTCCTGTCCCAAAGGTGCTTTTTCAAGAGGCAACTGGACTTTCTGGAAACCAAGAAAGTCCAGTTGCCACTTGAAAAAAGTACCTTTTGGACAACCATGACCTGGATGATTGAAGAATTCCCATAAATAAGAGACTCCTGTGCCCAGTTAACTGACAAAGCATCCAGGAGCAATCATTAGATCCATTTGCACCACTTAAAGATACCAGCTGGTCTCACTCACCTCACAAGATAACCTAAGGTAACCATCCAGATTTAAGGAAAAATCAGATGATATAAAAATATCAGACAGAATGCCAAGCTTGCATCCTGCCTCTCAGCCATTTCTTCTATGGCTATGCCAACCCTTGAACCCTTCTGTTCAAGCCCCAGGAATAAAAGTACCACAAAAAACTCTGGGGCAGGGAACTCTGGAGAAGCAGAAAGACAGAAAGTCTGGGCGTACTGCCAAGAATCATTAAGGCTATTACAATGTAACAAAGTTTAATCCAGTGGCAGGTTCTGAAAACACTTAAAGCAGCAGGGACGGCAATTAAGATAAGTATTAGGCTAGAAATACAGGCACACTAGAATCTTTCCTTCCTGCATTCCTTGCAGGATTAGCCTTGTAAAGTAGGAAAATATTTCTTTCAACAACCGGTTCTCCAAACTGCTCAGAAAATTAACATACCATTCGAGAGAACCAGTGCGAATTGGCAGGAACCCACCACTGCATATAAATAACAAGTGGTAAATCATGAACATAATCATAAAATACAATCCTCATAAATCATAAGATACAATACTCAGTGAGTCATAGGACACTAAATAAGAAATCAATATAATTCATAAGATACAAACTACAAAGTTATAGTCATGAGAAACTAAGGAAATAGATAATAGGAAAGATGAAAAAGATAATAGTGATACAGCCCTACTAAGCAGTTTGACATCCCAGGGCATAGACAGTGTTGTGGGAAATAGTTGTGCAGTAGTGTGATGGTGTGGGGAAAAGAACTGTCCTTGTATTTAGTTGTTTTGGCATGCAATGCCCTGTAGCATCATTTTGAGGGAAGAAGTTGAAATGATTATGCACATCCCTCTTTCAAGCTAATGTAGTATACTACATCAAATGCAAAACAATTCAAATTAGAGTAGAATATGGTTTGACTTTTCAGTAATCACAGCTATTTAGGTGGAAGTCAACAGTAAAAGTGAAGTACATAATCTCTTTTTGCACATATTTTTTCATCTTATCCTAGATCATAATTCATTAAGCAAGGAAGGCTACTATGCTTAGGCATTTCTCAGATCTCCAAAAATATACAATTTCTCCTATAAATATTCAAAAATGTAAAAATGTTACATAATATTAATTAAAAGTAGTTTTAGATAGTATATGAGATGCATATTAAACATTTTAGGAAATCTAAATATACTTATATATGTAATTGAGACTGAAATCCAGTTTTACATATATGTAATATTATGTAGAATACAATAATATTGTATTCAAGTATTTTTCATCTTGAAGAAGTTGTAGAAGCAAATGAGAGGAATCATAGGTACATGAAAAACAGTGCATAGCTCATTTACACCTATTTTTTTTTCTATATTAGCAACTGAATCAGTATTTTCAAGACCCTGCTAAATCCAATTGCTATGTTCCCTTATAAAATGTTTCATATAGTTATTATATGAAAACTACTGTTTATTTACTTTGCTCCTGAAGAAAAGGCACATCAGTCAAAATGTGAAATTTTCTCACTTCAAGTTGTATTATAATTAACTAGTAAAAGCAATTGCTCTGACATTACTTTTATCTTTTGCTGCATTTGTATTATTCCTGTATAAATATGCCCTATCCGTTTCCATTAACTTGAGAGTCAGTATGATGTAATAGGAATTTGGACTGGAAAGGCCTAAGTTTAAAATTCCAGATAACTATATGGTTCAATGGCTGTTTAATAGATCATTCCCTCCTAGTTGAACTTCTTGCCCAAGATTGTATTAAGATAAAATGTTGAAAAATGCCATGTAAAACCTTGAGTTCCTTGAGGAAGGTGAGATTATGTATTGTTCCATCTATGTTCATTAACAGTCATGTTAGAAATATAGCATTATGTTAACATCACTGTTAACATAATTGTATTGAATGTATATAGTTGTGGTAAGCCCTGCTAAAGTGAAACTAACCTTTAGATGACCCTAACTGATTTGGGGAAACTTAGAACATTCATATTTGGGTGGGGTTTTTCATGTATTATGATTGGTTAAGGTTCTGCGGGCCCAATGTATAAATTACAGGCAATTGCCTCATGGTGGGATTCAAATTTTTTTACTACCGGTTCTGTGGGCGTGACAGGGTAAGGATATCGTAAAATCTCCATTCCCAACCCACCTCACTAACCTGCTTTCCAGCTCCATTCTCCTGCACAGGGCAACCAAAGAAGACCCAGCCAATCATCTGGGACTCGGAAAGCAAAGAATAGATGGGGGCGGGGCCAGTCAGAGGTGGTCTTTGCTGGTTCTCTGAACTATTCAAAATGTACGCTACCAGTCAGGGGTGGGATTCAAATATTTTAACAACCGGTTCTGTGGGTGTGGCTTAGTTGGTGGATGTGGCTTGGTGGTCATGTTATTGGCTGGGCGTGGTCAATTCAATATCATTCAGATCGAAGCACGCATCTCCTCGCCTGGCCTCTCATGACTGTGGGGATGCTGCAACAGTTGTAAATGTGAAAAATGGTCATAAATCTTCAGTGACATTGTAACTTTTAATGGTCACTCCACACAAGCAAAGTATCAGCAAAGGAGGGAAAAAAACTCCAGAGAAGTTCCAGAGACAGGAAGTCTAGTCCTGACAAGAATGTAATAAGGCAGAGGCAACACCAGAATGTTTCCTTCCTGCCTTCCTTACAGGTTTAGGCCAGTAATTTCTTTTAACAACCAGTTCTCCGAACTGCTTAGAATGTTAACAACCAGTTCTAGCGAATAGGTGCGAACTGGTAGAATCCCACCCCTGTTACCAGTTCTCCAGAACTGGTCTGAACCTGCTGAATACCACTTCTGAATTGCCTGCTGTTCCTCAGTTCCAGTTTTGAGTCAATAATTTTATTGTAGCTATGCTGGTCTGCTTCTTGCCTACTGAAGCCCACTACACAATAATTACATTAACACTATTTTTTGATACTTTCAGATTTGTGATAGCATATATCAGAGAAGTGGAGAAATAAAACAATAAACAATAATAAATAATAAACTTATATATGTACTTGGAGCGACAATTTAATGTAATGGTTAAAGTAGGCCCTGGGAAATTACGAATTCTAGTCCTACCTTGGGCATAAAGCCAGCTGAAGGGAAGAAACTTGCAGGGACTTGTCCACATGGTGTTTGAAAATTGGACATGATTCAACAATAACAACAATAACAATTAACAACCTAATTAGTAATACCTAATGCCTTGCTTTAATCTTGCTACAGCTTGGCATCACCATCTCAAAAAAGTGACATTATTCTGTTCCTTATTTTAATAAACTTTGGAGATAACCAACTGAAAAGTGTCTTGGCTTCAACACTCTTCTCTGATCCTACTCTGAAATGATACCTCTGCCAATATTTCTGGATAGAAAGAAACCTGCTATGGCTTCTGCATTTACTCATTAGTATTTGTTGTTTGTTGTTGTTTACACTTCATATGAAGTGAAGTTGTAGTAACATATCAGACATGATAAAACTGTGAAGAAAAAAATATTTGAAAGTTTGTTCTCTAGAGCTTACATTGTTTATATGTACATACAGTTTATATATTGCTTGTTATTAATATCTAAGAGTGCTGAATGGCAAAGAAGAAAACTTTTCTCTTATAGAAGTCCTTTTATCTTGACTCAGCTGAAAGTTAATATACTATATTCTCAGTTAATAGATGATCAAAGACATAACCTAGTGTGAAGATTAAAGAAAGTTCTTCTGTGGCCATTCTCATATATTCTGTGCAGTGAGATATTATAAAAGCATATCTAAACTCCCCAAAGCAATATTGATTTCTAAAACCATATCATCTTTTAATCTTAAAACAGATAGTGATGATAAAATGTCATCTTATAATTTCAAAACAACAGTGAAGAGCAAGAGCAGAAAATTAATTAGATTGTATTAAAAGGGATTAAATATTATTATATATATTAAATTTGGATTCAACAAATAAGTAGGATTTTTTTTACAAAAAACTTTATAATGTGTCCAATATTATTCCAACAGAGAATGCTTTCAATAGGAATGCTTGATTAAAGTTGACCATATTGATCACAATCTGTAAATCTCATTCAGGTATGCCCAAGGGCTTCCATGCACATAACAGGAATTTGTCTTTGAACATCATGAACATCATGTTCTCAGGATACTTCATAAACTACTTTGAAGTTCCCAAGAGTTTACATTCATAACCTAGAAGCCTGATTATTACATAACATTAATTCCAAAGTTTGCTGCATTGGATCCTATTGGACACATAGCTTTCATACTTCTATATATTCCTTATGTAAAAGCAGACTTTGAATCTAGAAGTCATTGGTTTATTATAGAATTTAGAATTTATTTGATTTGTCAATCACTTACAAAATAATAAGTATAAGTATATACATAGTTATGAATACATGAAATGGGTACATATAAGAAAAATAAAAGAAACAATAGGATAGAGACAGCAGGCATGTTGGTGCGCTTACGCATGCCCCTACAGACCTCTTAGGAAAGGGGTGAGGTCAATAGTAGACAGTCTAAGGTTAAAGTTTTTGGGGTTTGAGTCAGGTAGAGTATTCCAGATATTGACCACTCTGTTTCTGAAATCGTATTTCCTGTAATCAAGTTTGGTGCAGTTAACCTTGAGTTTGTATCTATTGTGTGTTCTTGTGTTGTTTTGATTGAAGCTGAAGTATTCATTGACAGGTAAGTCATTGTAATGTATGATTTTATATACCATACTTAGATCAGACTGAAGACAGCGTAATTCAAGGTTTTCTAGGTCTAGAATTTCAAGTGTGGTGGCATAAGGTATTCTACAATGAGTATAGGAGTGAAGAACTCTTCTTGTGAAATATTTTTGGATTTTCTCAACTGTTCTAATATCTTTCTCAACTGTGCTAATGTCAGATACTATTATGAAGACTATGCATACTACCAATAATGATTGAGAAGTACTTTAAACCTCATGCAAACATAGCACCCTTTTTATATTAGAATGATCTTTTTTAGTTTTATTATGATTGTCCTAATAAAAAATCAGGATTCAAGATAAAACAGTTGGTTTTTAAAGAAAAAAAATATAAGATTTGTTGTTGTATCCAAAGAAAGTTACACTTTCTTATGAAACTATAATGTAATTTGCTTGCTGTGGTTTAACTTAGGTGTAAAGATGATTATGACCTGAAAAAAAATGTTATCAATCCTGAAATAGCATGTGAATGCAGTATGTATGCAAAGTTGAGTAGAGTTGGATGGTGCAGGGGATTTTAAACCCTTAAAATGTTATTTAGATGTGGTGAAAAGTTAATTTCACCAAATGTCCTGTTATGGGGGAAAGTCTTTGGTCCTTGGGTAACAACCACTTATTCAGCAACCATGTTGTTTGTGTTTTCTTCACTTTTTTTGCCTGACATTATAGTATCTGCTTGCAGCATTCCGACCCTCTATAGCACTCATACATCTGTTTATGCACCTAAGCAACCAACCACAATTCAAAATGCCTACTTGGTGCACTCCTCTACCCACCTTACCTGAAACTCTCAGCCATCAGCCTGTTTGCCTAGCATTCTAAGTTACTAAGAAACATAACATTTGGTCATTGCCTATCTAAAACAAAATGAAACCTAAAACGAAATGTTCAATTCAAGGTATACTGCTGTTTTAGTATTCTTATCTATTCATTGTACATGTCTATCTTTCTGGATTTCTGCAAGTCAAAAATACTGCAGTGAATACTGTTTGCAGTAAAGAAAATGCTGAAATTCTGCTAGCAAAATAAGTTTGCTTTTTATGAAAAAAGAATATATTTCTTAATTTGAAAAAAATCATCTGGATGGGACCATAAGAATATTCAATGTGTAGAACTCCTTTGTTGAGCAGACTTGCTTATAGGCTTCCTGTAGAACAGTAGGAATTGCAGTATTTTCTCTATATGACCTACAGATTTTACATCTTTTTTTTAGGATTCATTTTAAGGAATTCAAATCCAGTCAAACACAACTCTCAATGATTTATTGCTGAAAGTATATTGCAATATTTATATATTCATCTTTCTTCTCTATCTCATGATTTCTTTTGTTTCTCTTGGTTTTCTTTTTCATCCCCTGTCCCTGTACACAGCATACTCTAGTATACTAATCTGAAGTTTTGCTTTTTTTAATTTATTTGTTTTTGTTCTTTTTGTCATTGAAACTTTGGTTTTATGGAATTGTTTCATTGATTTGTATTTTTTTCTAATAGAGTATTACTTTGAATCTTGAACTTGTCTGCCAGTAAGCTTTTCTGATCAGATTGCAACAGCTTATTGGATATGATTAAACATATTAATAAAGAATTTAGAAATAATAGGTTTAACAAAACTAAAATAATGGAAAACTTTTCATGCAGGAGTTCATTAGTAGTTATACACAAAAAGAAAATTTACTCTACAGGTATACACAGAAAATGAAAAGATGAAAACTAGCAACTTGTCAGCCCTTCCAGAGCTTGCACATTTAAGAAAGAAAGACCCTTGACTGCATTAGTAGGCAAAAAGTATACTTTTGCTAAAGCTAAGTGGTTACAGTATAAGCAGGGGTGGGATTCTACCAGTTCGCACCTATTCGCTAGAACTGGTTGTTAACATTCTAAGCAGTTCAGAGAACCGGTTGTTAAAAGAAATTACAGGCCTAATCCTGTAAGGAAGGCAGGAAGGAAACATTCTGGTGTTGCTTACAGAAACTGCCTCTCCATTAACCCTTATTACATTCTTGGCAGGCCTAGACTTCCTGTCTCTGGAACATCTCTGGAGTTTTTTTCCCTTCATTTGCTGGTACTTTGCTTGTGTAGAGTGACCATTCAAAGTTAGAATGGCACTGAAAAAGTGACTTATGACCATTTTTTACACTTACGACTGTTGCAGCATACCCACAGTCATGAGAGGCCAGGCGAGCAGATGCGTGACTCGATGTGACTGATATTGTGTTGGCCACACCCAGCCAATAACATGAACACCAAGCCACGTCCACCCAGTCACATGACCACCCAGCCACATCCACCAACTAAGCCACGCCCATAGAACCAGTTGTTAAAAAATTTGAATCCCACCCCTGAGTATAAGCAAAGCCAGATCTAACTGTTCTTGTCTAAATCCCATGATTTTCTCTTCTCCCAGATCCTCTCAGGTCCTCCCTCCTTGATAATCTAGTCAGTGTCTAATAGTATTCAAATTATATGTTTTAGTACAGTCCCAATGTTTGGCACCTCTATTCCATTCTCATACTTATGTCAGTGGAACTCTCTCAACTTTCGAGTTGGCACCTCTGGTTCGTGTCATCCCCTTCCAGTATTTCCTCCCCATTCCCTTCTGTCTTTTTATGGAAGGATGTGTTGTGGCCTGCCAGCTGCCAGCGGAGCTGGTGGCAGACTCAAACAGTGAGGAGATTGGGAAGGAAGTTGGACTAGTTTTGGAGACTAGGAAAGCTCTGATGGGTGCTGTGATGACCCGGGATGTGGCACAAAGGCAACACAGTCAAATAATCAAGAAGTGTCACTTTAATACTTTGGCTCCAATGTCCAGGTTACCTTCGGCTGGAGAAAAAACTCTCCCAAGAACAGTCTTTAAGTGGAGGAAATTAAGTCTCTAAGCAAAGTACATACAAATTGTAAATAAAAATCCACACAAACCACGCTGCAGTAATTAACTTGACAGGGCAGGAGAAGGAATTGCAGATTTGAAAGCCCAGCAAAACACACATAGTTGGGAAGACACCAGAACCCACATAAGCCTCGACAATACCAAATAATTCACAACTTTGCTGTGTGCAGCTTTCCTTTTTAAACACCAGCTGCAGCTAATGAAAAGAATCAGGGCCCTTTCCTCCCCCGTAAGCCACACAACTCACATTGATCCCTTCTCCATTGCTCCCTGTGTGCCCTAGGATGGAGAGGAGGTGGACCTGCGTCTTCCTCCTAATTCCTTCTCCCTTGCTCTACCTCTTCCCTGCTTTGCCCAACCAGCCTTTGCCGTTCTCCAGTTTCTTCCATAGCCAATGGAGCCACACTTCCACTCCCTGGCAGCTGTTCGACCTTCCCCTTCAAATCAGATTCTGAGAGAGGCCTGACAGGTGGTCTGCATCAGAGGCAGAGTTGGGGCCAGGGCTGTCCAACATTTATCAGATACCTTCAGAGACAGAATTAAGTGGGGAAGAAGAACAGCTGGAATCTGTTCCAGATGTGTGTATGTGCAGAGCTGTCAGGAGAAGGGAACAACTAAGGAATAAGGGTTGATTCGGAAGAAAAGGCACAAGTGGATGCTGAATGGCTCTTCTCATAGGAGCAAAAAGGAAGGGGTATTTGCAGGAAACAATTAGTTCACATATTATTGTAAAGATTTTCTTATCTGAGTTTGTGCCTCACAGATACTCCTTGCCAAGTATTTCCTTTTACAGTGTTGTGACTGGAAGCTCTCAGCACAGCAACTATCCAAGGACTGATACGCTCTGTTCTTGCAATTAAATTTGGGAAGGATTATTGCCAGGATTTTTCTGGGTGTGAATGCCAGGAATTCACATTAACCAAATAAAAAGGGGGGTTTTCAGACAAGGAGTCTGTTTCATGATTCTGTTCAGCCTGGGTCAGAACAGGATGTCATCAAGGCAAAGCCAAGCGGAAGCTGTGAGATGGAAATCCTGACACAACTATTACAGCTACTTCCAGTATGAATTGCCCAATGTTACCCATCATTGCCAAGAGAATTATGATAATGACACATAAATACAGATTATAAATACAGATAGTCCTTGACTTACAACAGATCATTTAGTAACTGTTCAAAGTTACAATGACAGTTGCAACATTCCCATGGTCACATGATTAAAATTCATATGCTTAGCAATTGATTCATCATATTTATGATGCAGTGTCCTGGATTTGTGTAATTATCTTCTGTGACCTTCTGACAAGCAAACTGTTACTAACTTAACAAAACAAATGATTCACTTAATAACTGTGGCAAAAAAAAGTCATGAAATGAGGCAAAATTCACTTAATGAGGCAAAACCTCACTTAGTAACAGAAATTTTAGGCTCAATTGTGTTCATAAGTTAAGGATTACTTGTAATTGCCATTTGTAAACCCCTGAGAAAAGAAGCAAGTATGGTATGAACAAATTTACTTTGTTAAATAATACAGTAAAGGAAACAAAGGGAGGAAAAATATATCAGTGGTGTTCAAGCATCTTTATATTAATTGGTCTTATTAGTTCCTTCAATAATAGAAGATAATTTTAACTGGAAGATTCTTTCTATTTTAACACAGGAAGTGATTTAGTTGGGTTAGTTCAACCACAGATGCTCCATAGGACAAAATTTACAAAATTAATTTCCCTTTAATTTTGTAATCACAAAAAGTCATGATTTTCCATTTACTGTACAAACACACACACACACACACAAAACACATATAATAGTAGTTTTGCATGAAAGACTACAGCTGTAATGTGCTCTCTCCAAATGTGCAAAATCTGTAAAATGAAGATTTAGGACATACAGCAGGGTTAAACTGATATGTAACTGATGAGGTGGAAGTATGATTGTGAGGGCCATTGAACACAATGGAGTTTCACCATATATCATAATTACAGGAACACCTGTGCTGGATAGCTTTATGCTGATCTTCAGAAATTATTCATACTATGTTCAATGGATAGCAAAAAAACTATGATATACCCGAGATATTCTATCTATCTCATATTAACTGGACCCTAAACAAATGTAACACTGAACCCATACATGCAACCTTCCACAATGCTGTTACAAATCTGTGACTGGAACAACTAGTAAACAACAATACTAGACTTCACAACTGCCTCAATCTCATCTTCTGCAATAGTTTGAATTCAATTTACGGAATACAAATTAAAGAACCCTTTTCCATCAGTGACCACAACATGATTGACTTTTGTCTCAACATATGTCCACACAAAAATCAATGCAACAACGTGATCCCCAATTATAACTTCAAAAAGGCAACGATGATATTATAGACAACGATCTCTCATCGCTTGATTGGCAATTTCTATTCACTGGATGCAATACTGTTGAAGACCATTACAACATATTTTTACTTGAAGTCAAAAGAGTCATCAAACTATATGTACCAATAAAACCTCCCAAAACCAGAAAAAACAGATTACCCATAACAATAAGAAAGCTTCAATCCAAAAAGAGATCACTTTGGAGGAAAACCAAATCTGGTCACATTGCCAACTTCAAAAGCTGATACAAAAATTTATGCCACCAGATGAAGACTGAATGCACCAATTATCACATTAAACAAGAGGAAAACCTTCTATACACCAATTCCCCCTATGCTTTCTACAATTTTGTAAACAACAAATTAAAAGACTCAAGGTCCATCCCACCCCTGAAAGAACCTAATGGTAAAGACTGCAACGATGACACCATTAAAGCCAACTTCTTTAATACATTCTTTGGCTCAGTATTTGTAAACAGCAATGGATCATGACCAGTATTTCCTAGTCAAACTACAGACATCTACAATGATCCAATCAGTGTTGAAAAAGCACTACGCAATCTAAAACCATCTTTATCTATTGGTCTGGATGGAATATGTGCCTGCTTCTTAAAAAAAGCTATCCATTGCCATAGCCAAATCTCTAAGCATAATCTTTGAAAAATCTTTCAGGACCAGCACCTTGCCAAAACTATGGTCACAAGCCATGGTCATCCCCATTTTCAAAAAGGCAGACCCCAGCCTAGTTGAAAATTACAGACCAATCTCCTTATGCTGCGTCACCTGTAAAGTCATAGAATCAATTATTAACCAATCCATTATCCTCCACTTAGAGACAAACAACCTACTCTCTAATAAACAATTTGGTTTCAGAAAAAAACTATCCTATAATCTGCAACTCTTACATTGCAAAAACATATGGACTACACAACTCGATCAGGGCAAAGCAATAGATGCAATCTACACAGACTTCTGCAAAGCCTTTGATTCAGTGGTACATGACAAACTACTCCTAAAACTAAAATCTTATGGTATCTCTGAACACCTGCATAACTGGATAGAAGCATTCCTGTCAAACAGACAACAAATGGTCAAAATTGGAAGCGTCCTATCAAATTCTGTACTTGTCAATAGTGGTGTCCCCCAAGGCAGTGTTCCAGGATCAACTCTCTTCATACTCTATATAAATGACCTCTGTGATCATATTAAGAGCAACTGCATTCTCTTTGCTGATAATGTAAAGCTATTCTACACCACAGACAATACTGTTACCCTTCAAAAACACCTCAACTATGTATCAGAATGGTCAAACAAATGGCAACTTCAAATCTCAACAAATAAATGCTCTGTCTTACATATTGGCAAAAAAATTCAGAAAATAAAATACAAGCTGAATAGTCAAGACCTTATTGATGATCCAAACTCTATCAAGGACCATGGAGTACTTAAAACAAGCCATGAACACACACATCTCCATCCTAGCCCTCCCAAAGCACCTCCGCAGACGGCAGAGGCAGCACAAATGGCTGCCTCCCGTCTGACGGCGCTGCTTATGGGCAATGGCTGGGTCCACTGCCTGCAACATGATAAGGAGAGCTGGGAGAGCACTGTGTGGTGGCTTAGCCAGCCAGCCACGCCCAGGGACGTTGGGAGGCAGCTAGGTAGGCTGGGTGATGCCTGGGGAGCCCCAGGGACAGTGGGGGAAGGGTAGATTTACCTGTGAGCAGGCAGATTGTCTCCGGGCTGCTTATTTCACCTGCTCTTGCTGGGAGAGTCTCTCCTGGCAGAACGAAAATCTTACAAGGCTCCCTCCCTTCGAGAAATGGCTTCTGGACAGCAGAGAGAAACATGATTCAACTGGGCTTCTTTTCTGCTGCCCAGGAGTGAAAGGCAAACAGCTATGGCTGGCCTGGTGAGCAAAAGCAGGCTGCAGGTATGTTGTGTATGATATTGTGCATGTGCAATAGGAACTATCTGGGCAGGCAGCAGAGAAGCAGGCGGGGGGGGTGGGGCCATTTTACCGGGAGCCCTAACATCTGGTTCTACAAAACCTGACAGAACCGGTAGAATGCTGCCCCTGGTTATAAATCTATGAACAAGGCAAAGAATCATGATGCAGGCATACATTCAATTAATTGGTCATTTTATTGAAGAGAAAACCATTACTAGAATCTTGTTAGTGAAATTTTGGTCTGAAGCAACTTATCTTTTGTTTTAAAATGTAGATTTAATCACCCAGCCTATCTAGCTGCCCCCCAACATCCCTGGGCTTGGCTGACTGGCTAAGCCACCACACAGTGCTCTCCCAGCTCTCCTTACCTTTCTTTTTATGAGTGACATGTTTCCATCAGTTTATCTCTAAAGATTCATTTACAGGTTCATTTCTTGTTTGTTCCTTATTATGTTCAGTTTGGATATTGTTGTGGTCTACCGGTGGCCTGTGGAGTTGGTAGCAGAGTCAGACAATGGGGAGAAACATGGGCCAGTCCTGGAGTCTGGGGAGGACTTGGACGAGGGATCTATGTCTGATACAGAAATGTGGCCAGGGTCATCTGAGAGTTATGTGCTGACTCCGGAGCCTCCAGATTTTGACATCAACAAAACAGAGGAATAGGGGAGCATGTTCCCAATGTGCACTTGCATAGAGCTGCCAGAAGGCAAGAACAGTTAAGACAAAAGGGCAATTTGGGAGTAAGGCTTGGAGATGATTGGTCCCTCCCATAGGACATAAAGGAGGATCAAAGAGACATGAGCTTTTGCAGGAAGCAACTTCGTTCATTCTAGTCAGTTTAAAATCTGAGGTTCCATGTTGACTTTGTGCTTCGTTTGGCCTTGTACAGCTAGTTGTACAATTGTACAATTTAGTTGTTGGCAGCATTTCAAGGGAGATAAAGGTGGATGCTTATCAGCCTTATTCTGAAAGACTGTGGCAGACTTCTGTTGGACTATTGATAAAGTGTTTGGGACTCATTATGGGCTGTGAATGCATATAATTCACAGCCATTGAAATAAAAACAGCATGTGATTGTTACTGTCTCAGGAAGCCTTGGTCAGAACAGATATAGTCTTCTAGTGTAGGTTGGAATCACTCATTTTGTAGAGTGAATCTAGAGTGCTTTCATTTCCAGTAATTCATTTAGTTTACATTTGGAACAGATCTAATTTGGATCCCCCAGGAGCATAATTACATTCATGGAACACACTTTGCAAATCACAATAGTGTCAGTCTCTAGTTCCATGATTATGTATTTTTCACTAGTTAATTTAAGAATTAACAATTTTAACAGTTTACAAAATGCTCAAAAATGTTTTTTAAGTTTTCCAATGTTTAAAAAAATTCTAAATTAAAAATTTGAAAATTCTGAAAATTCATTTAAAAATTTAAACTTTTAATTTTTTAAAAAAATTATTTAAATTTTAAAAGTTGTTTTCAAAAATTTAAAAAATTTGGGAAGCTCTTATAAACATTAAAATATTCAAATATTTTCAAAATTTAGAAGGATTTTTTGGTTCTTATTTTTTTTTTGTAAAAGAATTAAACTAAACATTTTTATTCTTCAATATTAGTCTTTTGGTCCCTCCTATGGCTAATTTTGAATAGGACTTAAATGCAAGGGAGGTTTTATTCTAGGTATAGTTATATAAAATGATAGATGTATATATATCTATATATACATGAATAAAAGATGAAAGATAAAATTATATCTCAGCTAAAAAGAAAAAAATCTCAGTTGAAAATAAAAATCTCTAATATCAGCTTGTAGTTAGTGTAAAAATACTTTTACACTAACTACACTAACACCATATTTGTCTAAGCCACAAGTAAAAGAGGAGGCATCATCAGACACAGTTTTTTGTGAGTGCGGGGGATGATTTAGAAATGGGCACGATGCAACACCAGCACTTGAAGGGTTCCTAGAATATGAAATAAAGGAAAATATAAACTTGCCCTAGACCTTGTTCAATCTATTGGAGGAGTGCCAATACTATTACTACTGTATAAAACCAACATTTTCATGCCATATGGCCAAAGCTGCAGAAAGCATTCTATTTTTCAAACAATTCTATCACATGACTTTGGCATTTAATTTACAATTATTAATGTTATTTAATTAAATTTATTTGTCATCCAATTATATAGCTAATATAGCAGGGTGTCAAATTCTATTTCATTGAGGGCTTATCAAGGTGTGTTGGACCTTAGGAAGGCAGGTGGGTGTGGCTAGCTAGATGTCACTCATGTCAGAGGCACCTGTTTTTGCTGGCAGCATGTTGCAGGTGTCAGCGTTCCAAAGATTATCCATTCTGACAGCAGGAGGCTGTCACAGTGGAAAAAGGAGCTTTAGAGAGCCTCACAGGACTCTCCCTAACTCCATTTTTGCTGGCAAAGGCACCATGGGCCAGTTCTTCCCTGTTTCCAAGAAGGCCCCGAGAGCCAGATCTAAACACCCTGCAGGCCGGATACAGCCCCTGGGCCTTGAGTTTGACATCCCTGCAATATAGCAACAAATATTTGGAATGGATTGCCTTTTGTTATTCTAATTAACATATACCTAATTTTGCTGATTAATTTAAACAAGAACCATTTAAAATGGAAAATAATTTTCTCTGCCTAAATTTTTTTACTGCTGTGCTTCTGAACTCCTATGTGTCTATTATCATAGAATTATTTCTCAAAGATTTATCTTGCTTGAAATTAACGTACTTTAACCTTTTATTCATCACTAGAAATGAGTGAACCTTTCCACCTCATCTGATAATTAGCTCAATTTTGCTAATTTTTTTTTCCAGGAATCTCAGAAAAATATAGGAAGAGTGCTTATTAGCAACCCTCCCTGCCAATTATTCACTTAATTATCAATGTCAGTGATAATATCAGTAGTTGGGATGCTAGCTGTTGATATTAAAGTCCAGATACATTTCAGCATCCTTATAGGTAATAATATTACCCCTGTCAAGAATAGGAACTATAGTTTCCAATTCCTTCCAATTCAATAAACGAGGAGGGATTGAAAATGGTAGTTCTTATGCATCTAACAAATAAATGGTACTCAGGAGGAAGCTTGGATGGAGGAATCAGGTCTAATAAATCTCCATCTGTCAGTTTCTCTGTTCTCAAGGTCTGTTTGCTTTAAAACTTAGAGAAATTAGGAAGACTTTGCAACCAATGACAGGATTCAGGGTTATTTTGATCTGAATTGTGAACTGAAGGTTACACACACACACCACCACCCCCCTATACATTATATAAATATATAAATATAAACAAATGCAATATATATATATATATATATATATATATATATATATATATATATATATATTGGCCAAATATATTCATGGGTAAAGGTATGCAGGTCTTGGTGTGTTCGGGTCTTTTCCCATGTAAGATTGAGGCTACTCCGTAGCCAAGCCCCTCATCTCCAGAACCAAATGCCAGCTCGCAGAAGCACAAAGCCGAAAACACCAGCCTGAGGATGGTGAGTGAGATCTCATTGAAACGTTGCTAAGATAGTCTCAATTTTACACAGGAAAAGACCCGAACACGCCAAGACCTGCATGTGTGTGTGTGTGTGTGTGTATGTGTGTGTGTGTGTGTGTGTGTGTGTGTGGTAATTAGGTTTCTTCGGGTATTTTCCCACATAATATTTGTGCTTTTATTATAGCGACGTTTCGGCCGAATCTCATCTGCCATCCTCAGGCTTGTGTAGTAGCTTCTTTTTAATTTTAATTTAATTTCTTTTTAATTTAACCTACTACACAAGCCTGAGGATGGCAGATGAGATTCTGCTGAAACGTCGTTATAATAAAAGCACAAATATCACGTGGGAAAATACCCGAAGAAACCTAAATACCACACATATGAATACCTGCAAAAACATAAGAAAACATCAAAAAGACATATGGAGAGGTCAGGGAGGAATGGGGGGTAGGTCGGATCTGTTATTACTTGATTACCCATGTCCACTGTGCTGTTCCCCTATTGGGGCCCCAACCAACTGGGAGATCCAAGTCATTAGGGCCTTACAAAAGGATAGGAGTGTTGGGGCCCACCTCATATCAGTGGAAAAGATGTTTTAGAGGGCAGGAGCAACAGTAGGGAAGGCTCTCTTCCTGGATCCTGCCAGCCAGAATAATCAGGCTAATGGCATCTGTAGCATACCTACTTGGTTGCACAAGTGGGATGAGCCAATCCCAATGGGATGAGACAGTCCTTCAAGTAACCTGAACCTATGCCATGAAGGGCTTAGAAGGTAATCACCAACACTTTGAATTGCACCCAAAGCAGACTAGCAATCAATGCAGCTTACAAAGCAGTGGTATTACAAGGGTCAATCTTGGGACCTCAAAATTGCCAGTACCACCATAATTCTGCACCAGATGTATATTGGAAACAATATACTGTAAAGAATATATATGTGTGTGTATGTGTGCTATATATAGGATTCTAATTTATTGCTGCACAAAGAAGGTTATTTGAATACATTTTTTAAAAGTAGGCTTAAAGTAGCAGCAAGAAAGCATCAATTATAAAAAAGGATTGCCAGTGGATATTAGTGCAAAGCTGTCATTCAATGTGTAGAAAAACACATTGTTGTAACATAGAGGATACTTTAGTAGTTTGTAAAATGAACATAGCCCCAAGTCTTGACTCAGACAGGGTTTGCTTATGTCAAAATAAGCAGAAATCTTTTTCAAAGTAATGTATTCTGATTCTCCCTTGGGATGTATTCATATGATGCATCGTAATGAGTTCTTTAGATCTTATTTTGATATAATCATAGCTTCTCAGCTGTAATTTTCAGAATGGCCAAATTCTTTTTTCCCTTCATTTTACATTAGAATGACATGTAACTTCCCCATTGCCTTCAGCTGATGAAATTATATAATATTTCTAATTGCATTTTCATATAAACACAACAGCTTTTGTTGTTATGAACAGATTATAGCTTTTATTTTATAATGCATAGACATTGATTTTAGGGAAGCCAGACTAAATTTCTTGAACATTTAAAAAAAAAATCAGGTAATGAGTTCAGAAAGCATTATGCTTTCTTTAATATAAGAAGACATTCCATACATAAATTTACCAGTAATTAAACATAAAACTGTTTTTTCCTTATTCCTTGATGAAAATATGGCAACTTCCTCATGCAAACAACTATACAGTTGTCTTACGAGGCAAAATGTTTGTCTAAATCAAGAATGTCAAACTGGCAGCCCATGAGCCAGATGCGACACATGCAGGCCACACCTATCCAGCACCAAGAAGGGGAAAACGTTGCAATACATTACATGACAGCAATGTGATGTGAGAGTTTGACACCTATAGTCTAAATAAAGTGCCTTCAGACTGATCTAGCTTCCTGATCCTAGTAAATCTGGATAGATATTATGTAATATATTTTTTTTTAAAAAAACAGTAAGCTATAAAGAGTCATCTAATTAATAGTGTGGTCCCAAAGAAGAATTTGTCCCAGTTGTTCTATATAGTTTCCCTGCAATTAAATCTCAGATAATGTAACCAGAAAGTATGTTTCCCTGAGTTCATTAATCCTTCCATTCAATAAGGATATCAGGTAGTGCTAAATTTAAGCTGTGAGTAACTTAATACAAACCATAGTTATCAACCATATTTTACTTATTTACTGAGTTACAATAGTTTGTTAGGCCTGAAAATATACTCCCAGAATTTCAACTAGTACTCTAAGTGGAACCAAACAAATTACATTTTGGCTTAATATAATATTTCTAAACAAGCCACCTCCCTTATAGCATATAGGAAACTACTGGTATCATTATCAGTAAAGTATTCATTCTTGAATGTTATGCACAAATCCCTAGAGAATCATAGTATGTACAGTATCCTAAAAACAAAATTGAATCATGTGTTTTTTGGAACTGAATAAGATATTCGTATTATTTCTTAAGGGACTACCACTAATTTAAAATTCAAAAGTCCCTAAATTTTCTACTGCTTGTCTTTATCAAAAGTATTATATTCCCTTTCAAAACTGAAGTTTATTAAGTGACTATTAAATCCCAAATGTGTAATATGCCTCTAGAGAATAGAAAACTATTTATAATCTAGGGTTAATGCTTGTCTCAATATTTTTGTGGAAATGACTAGAAAGGGAGGAATAAGCAGGTTGAAAAGGCGAAGCAAGTTGTACAACAACTTGTTCATTCTATCTCCATCAGAGAATGTGACTGTGCCATGTTATTGGAATTTCACTGAGGTAGAATTCAGATGTGAATTTTCTTATGATCAATAAAAAGTTATTAATGGTTTCTGAATCATGGTTTTATTACAGACAAGAATTCTCCTGTGGATTGTGTTGATATCATTACCCTTTGGAGAGTTATGAGTCCATGGAAGCTTCATCATCTTAAAGACAGCATCTACAGCGCTCTCGCTCTCTCCTTCCTTCTCTCCCTCCCCCCTCTCTCTCTTACACACACACATCTTTCTTCTGTGAATGAAACACAAGAGTCTTTTGCTGTAATCTTCTTGTTAGATTAAATCCACTGGCATTTCAGTAAATCAGACTCCTAACAAATTAGTTAGAATATTAGCAAGTTTCTTGCAGCACAGATGTTTTCATCTGAGGAAAAAAGTTTGATAGCAATATGTAAAGTGGGAGGAGTGCACAAAATTTGATCTTCAGTATATTTTCCTGTTTTAATTGAGATTCTAATAAGTCTGCTTTAACATTCTGTCAATCAACCAATTAAATACACATACACATACATACATACATACATACATACATACATACATACATACATACATATATACATACATACATACATACATACATTATTTTAAATCATTGAAAGATGCATTGGTTAACTATTCCAAACATAGCTCAGTGGCTCCCCATGCTTTATAATGATGATACCATGTTCACCTTATGGTTTATTTAGTTCTTTTCCATTTCCAAGGTTAAATAAAAACATGCCAAATACCAAAACAAAACAACACAGAATAAGGAATTTAGCTGCAGATTACATTATTGTGCAGAGTAGGTAAAGGTTGTATGAACTTTAAAACACTTCATTGAATATTCAAATGAAACTCCTTTACAAAGGAGACCCTCTACAAAGAGCATGGCACCCTGCCTCTGTTTAATTCAAGATGGTTTCTCTCTCTCCTCCCCTCTCTCTTTTTCCCTCCCTCCCTCCCCTCTCTCTCTCCAATAAAAGCTTCTGCCTTACTTCTCATCTTGCAGTCAAAATGAATGTATCCAATTTGCACTTCGCAAATTATGGAAGCATTGTTGTGCATTAAAATTGCTGATTACTCTGCTAGAGGGTCAGGAATTTGCACTCCATTTCTGTCCTCAAATATAAGAAGAATGGTGTATGAAAATGCAATGTTAGGAAATATCTCATGAAACAAATATGAAAGGCATATGGGGTTGCAGAAAGGAGAAAAATGAGAGCTTTATGTCAATGGGGCTCCATTTGCATGACATGGAATATTACCCACGATTAAGATTTTCATTAAAAAGTTATATATAATACAGCAGCGTATTGACTTACATCTTGTTTTGAAATAAGTGACTGCATTTCCATCATTTCACAGTGTTTCTCCTTCTACAGAATGAAAAGAATGGGATAATACTTTTTATAAACTTTAAGGATTAGACAAACATCTATGTTAAATGTAACCACCCATTTTTGTGCCTACAAAAGAATATGCTAACACAAAAAGTGCTGCCTGGGATGTCAAGTCCTATTTTTCTCAGTAATAAGATTGGCTGATGGTGCTGTTGTTACTGTTCTAATGCAGCACAAATTAAGGTAGGCAAATGGCAAGTTAGATTAAGTTTTGTTAGGTCAGGGGTGTCAAACTCAATTTCATTGAGGGCTGAATCAGGGCTATGGTTGACTTCAGGGAGTTGGGTGAGTGTGGCCAACTGGGTGGATGAGGCTGACTGGGTGGGTGTGACCATTTTGACACCATTCCCCAAACTGCTGGCATGTTTCCTCTTTGCATTGGGTAGATGAGCCGAAGCCAAGCTGGCCTGATCTTTCCTCTTTGCACTGGGTAGATGAGGGTCGCCCTGCAGGCAGGATCCAAATCCCAGGCTGGATCTGGCCCACAGGCTTCAATCTGATACCCTGGCTTAGGTGGATAGTTCATTTAATATTCTTGGAATTTTGGTATTTGATATTTTGGTATAGCTGACTAGGAATGATTGGGATAATCTACAAATTTAATCAGTAAACCATAACTTAATCTCTGGTTTTATCACTGGAAAAATACTTTCAGAGCTGAAACCTTTCAAAATTATTTTTTCCTATGTTCATTACTAACATATAATTTTAGGGAAAATTAATGCAGATAATGTTTAAAAATGCTTTAGAAATATCTCTGACACAGATTCCTTTTGTAATCATAGCTTTGAATTAGCTTTGGGTATTAGATATGGAGAAAACTTCTATAAACCATCTCACAACTTATTCATAGGTATTTTAGTTAAATGAAATATTCTTTTACTTTAAAGTATCACCTTTATATATTACAGCATTTTTAAAAATAATGGCTTCAATTTTGCTTGCTATTGCTTCATCAAAGCCATAAAGTACATATTATTTAATTGTTGCAAGACTGAAGATGCCTCATATACATTGTTAGTGAAGCACCTATGCCCAAGCATCTTGTAGAACATTAACATCTTAAGTGCAGATAATTTTTCCCCAGACCAAATTCAATGCTGATTCAATTCAATGTCCAGAATTTTATCATATTTTAATTCATTTAATTACAAGTGGGGAATAAATCTGAATTGAATCAGGCTGAATCAGGCTGATCAAAGGAATTCATTAAATATCTAATTTTACAAACCAGACTGAATTCAAGGTGACATCCTTCTAAGACTTTGTCAGTATTTTTGCATTGACTCTGAGGAAGACACAGAAACATAATATGGCTGCAATTACAGTTTTCTTGTAAACTATAATATTAGGGTGAAGATGAAGAAGGAAAACAATTAATTGTATGTTTGCTCATGTATACATTATTTAAGCAAGGCTCTGTATAGACATTGTTTTAAGTAAAGCATCATTATATAGTGCATTATACTAGTGCAACAAAGGGTTGTTCTAGAATTCAATAAGCTTTACTGGTTTTCTAACCCAAATCATGGATATTAAAGGCTTCATAGAGTTTGTGAATTCATTTGTTTGGACTGAAAGAAATTCTTGCCATTTTTGCTTCTCTAACTGTATGTTTTTCTGCTTCCCTCTTCCAGTAGTGACCTATTATACTGGTTTTCTAAATAATACTGCAATATGTTGAATAGAATATAATTTTATTATGGTCTTAGACCAGCAACAGACATGTGTGTCATGTGTGTGTGTATGTGTGTGTGTGTGTGTGTGTGTGTATTTATAATACATTAAAACATCTGTTAAGAAAATACATGTTCTCAAACAGTTAGGAACACTCCCTGTTTTATATGAGTGGGAGCCAATAAGTATGTGTGTAAATATCATTTTCCAAAGTTTGTTCTATCTCCAAAAATTGTCACAAATTGACAGCTATAATTCTGTAACCAATTTTTTTCTAGTAGACATTGCAGCAACACAGAATTTTGCCACTGCATGCAGAATAGCTGGGTTTAAACCTGGAGGAGAAAGTCTATATAAAAATTGTCTGCCCTCCCTGGCAATCTCTCTAATAAGGGGAGAATATACAATGGCCTATAAACTCTGTATAATCACAATACAATAAAACATGTGAGATATCTTCAACTTTTCCTTTACCACATAGACATACCCGTTCTGCTATTGGTGTTTTTTTACACCTGCCCTGAAGGAGTGCTGATAGGAGAATATTAAATCTGGGTCTGAAGAATGCTATTTTTTGTTTTGGGAAGATCAGATCATTTAGATATCTTTCTGATTCCCACACTCCCTGTTTGATTCTGTCCCTGCTGTGGCGAGCCAACCTATTTAGTTCTTCTTGGAATTTCATGTCCTTCATTCTATTGATTATACTTGCTTTGCTTGGTTCAAAGCCTAGGGACATTAAGAATACTGGTGAGAACCCATAGGAGCCCAGCATATGGTCTATTGCCTGCTTCCAGGGGGAGGAGTAATTATCAGTCAGTACTAGAGGAATCAGTCTCTCTGGGAAGAAATGCATTTTTAGCCAATGAATGATCATCATCTTCCAGGCTCTTACCTGAATTTGAGGCATGCCTGTCTCAGTTCTTACCTGGGCATTTGGAGTTCCTTTGAGTGCAGCCAAGGTGGCTTGTAGGAATTTTGTTTGCATAGGTTCTAGCAAGTCTTTTTTTGCAAGGATTCCTGTTTGTGCCCCATATAGAATTTGTGCCAATGTTTTGGCGTCAAAAAGTTTTAAGGGCACAGGTACTAACTGCCCTCCACTGGTGTAAAAAAAATGTTTAATTGCATTTGAGGACCTACAGGCTGCTTGCAATGTGTGATCCAGGTGTGCCTTCCATGTCCCTTCTGAGTGGAAAACCACCCCAAGATATCTAAATGTCCTAATCTGTTCTAAACTCTGTCCCTCTATTTTCCAGGAGTATTGTCTAGGTCTTTTAGCAAAAACTAAAACTTTTGATTTATCAAAGTTAAGGACCAGTTTATTCTGTTTACAAAATTCAAGTATTGCCGTAATTGCTCTCTTCAGTCCTATTGCAGTTTATGAAATTATAGCAGCATCGTCGGCATATAGGAGAATCGGGATTTTATGTTGTGCTACATTAGGTGGATATAAATCAGGGTTCTGTAAGAGGTTGATCAGACCATGCTGTACCCCTTTTTGTACCCTTACTGGGCCAGTTAAAGTCCCTTGAGGTTTACACCTCACTTTCAAGGTGGAATTAGCATACAATTTTTGTATGAGGAAAGGGAGGCATTTATCGATGGTAGTGCGTTTTAATTTCTCCCAGAGGGTGTTCCTGGATATTGAATCAAAGGCATGCTTAAAATCAAGGAAGGCCACAAAATATGTTGAAATTCTACACAAAACCAAGTAGCAATTATGTTGTTTAGAATGAAAGTCTACCTGGAAGTCAGTTTACATTCATTATTTAAGGGTTGAAATAAAAATTGAAGTAAATGATTGGGAGTAGTTTATTCAAACAACTGCAGTATAAACAATGAATGACTATAACTGAATTTACAAGCAATAATGTCTGCTAAATAATGACAGCAAGACAAAAGCATGTGCTTGGATCACATAATTTCAATATGTTTAACCTATAAAATGTTATTCAAATTTTACAGGTATGGTCATAAACATTCACTCATGGACTCTAATATGCAATGCCAAAAAGCACCATGACGTAAATAAAATATAGCTTGCTAACTAAAAGGGATAAGTCTTTTATATACATTCTTCTTATTTTATTATTTAATTTATATGGAGCTGTAGTCTTAGAATCATTTAGACTTGGTGGAAAGGATTTCCTTTTGATGGCTTGTTACAAATACCAAATAAGCAAATGAGAAAAAGCTTTATATTTATTAGTTCCCTCCATTCAAAATAGATAATTACCCAAGAACAAATCCTGTTACTTTCCTGGTTACTTTGCAGGTTTCTGACCTAAAGACACTTCTATGCTATTATTTTTAAGATTTACAAAAAAAAAAAAATCAGCAAAAAAGAAGCATCTTTTCTTATAAACACATTCACAAACACACACATATTAATACTATTAATTTTCCCTTTAACAGACAACAGTTAACAATTCCTGGATTTTTGTATGGTTTTGAAATTTTAGAAGAAAAAAATAGTTCCTCTATAAGAGAAAAAACCCAATCATAATAAAATTAAATCAGAACACACAAATATGTCCCTATTTGAAATATGTATCACTTTGTCCATAGAGATGGATAAAGAATTACAACTTCTAAAAAAATGCTGTTAGCAAAAATCAGTCTATTTTTTCTGGCTAAGAATCTGTGGTTTTCCAGCCTTATTTCTCTGAGCTTTGCAAAGAGGCTATTTGTAAAGAAAAATAATAATAACAGAGCTAAACATTAAAAATGTTAAGAGTTGATTTGCAGTGTTAATCACTGAGAGATTCAATTTTCCTAAATAGCATTTAGATTCAAGTGACTCATGCATAGGATGTGACGATCATAATAATTCTAAGTCAAAGTGACCTGTTTTCCAATCACCAAGTTAAGATCCAATTTTAATTATGTTAACTGGGTAGATCTCTAACTGAAATAGTTTATAGCTTACGTGCAAAATAAAGAATCCTTTTCTGAATCTCCTACTAATTGTATAGCACTTTCTCTTCAGAAAGACAATCATTCTCCCTTCTTACATTAGGTATCCCTAGTGAAATATCTTTGTTGATCATCTCTTATTATTCTAAATGTGTTTCTGCTGATTGAATATTTTCATGCCTGTAGTTACCACACTACTGCACTATCTATAGAGTCAAGGCAAATTTATGGATCTTTCAATTTTTCAAGGGAAGAGAGGTTTCACCTACTGCTCTTAAAGAGGTCTTTGACCAACATAGATGTCTTTTTTTTTACTTGAACCCTGCAGTGTAGTTCTGTCTTCATCAGAGGATAAAATGGATTGCCTTAATTATGTCTTATTAATGAGAGGATTTTCTTTTTCCTGAGCAACAGGTTGAATAATCAGTTGTTTTATGTTTAACTAATTTTCACTATTTCAGCCAAAAGTAAATAGCTGTGCAGAGAGGAAAAAAGATTTGTTGCTCATTTGTACACCAATTACTTTTGTATCCCACTTATAATCATTACTGGAATTATTTAAAATTCATACATAAATAAAATGTGGGAATATGAGAGGGAAATCTGAAAAAGTTGACCCAATGTAATGCTAAAAGTGAACAGGCTAATTCAAAGCACACAAAACAATTTTAATACAATGAAAAAATGGTTTAATGCATACCTAATATTTTTAGTGAATATATTTCCATATAATCCAGCATTATCATGGGTTGTTAAATACATAATTAGGAATATGCTTTGACAAGAAAAGGCCCAGTTCTTTTGAAACTCATGGATATTTTCACAGTTAATGTACCTAAGTCTGTGTGAAGAGCATTTATTATGAACCTAAAATGGTTTCTTCTCTCAAAATTTCTGGAATTATGTTTACTAGTCTTTTCTATATGTTCATTTCTGCTTCACTGATTTATTTCTAGCTTTTAGCCATTCAAAGTATCCTCATTTGATTCACTTACTTCTTAATTTCTTTACTTCTCCCTCTCTGTTCTCACCTCTGCTTTTATCTTGCATCTCTGCATTTTGTTCATTCCCTACAGTGTTTTGTTATCCACTATAACTACTTCTTACTTTTTATGAATCCTACAGCCAACCCTCAGGCATAAACATCCCAAGCTCCCTTATTTTCATGCATAATTTGTCCTTTACAAATAGTCGACTTCTCATGTTTCCCCTGGCGAATAAATGTCTAACTGTTTTGATAAATACAAAGTGTATCTCTTTGCTTGTCAGGTGCCTTGAAAATAATAACTATTGTCCCCCAGAACCCTGATCAATGTCAAGTAGAGTAACATTCTTGCTGGAAAAGAAGAATATACCCCCTACATATACCCATGCTGTTATTCCTATTTTAATATTTCATGTGCCATACTAAATTTTGCCTTGCTAGCTAGAGTAAAAACATTAAGTCAACCTGTTGTTGAAAAGGGAATGGCACATGATGGCTAAGGTGTTCCAGATAGAAACAGCAATAATGAAAATAAAAATAATTTACCTAAGTACCATTACTAATATTTATGACAACAAAGGCAAACATTGCATTTTATTATGGAGGTAAATATTTGCATTATCTAAGGCCAGATAGTTCTAGAGCTTTCAATCAATTTGTATTGTTGTCAGTTCCTTCCCACAATGGTTAAAGATGGCAAGCTTTGGATAACTGCCAAGATTAAGAGAAAAGCTTCATCTATAAAACCGATTCCCAAGGGGAGAAAATATACTAAAAAAGACTGGAAGGAGAGGTGTGGTATTTCAGAAAAGAAAACATAGCTCAAGAAGATAAAAGCAGTGTGGGTAGTCTTTTACCAGCCAAGAGTATTACATACTCAGAAGAGACTAAGTCTTTTATTCAGATGCTTGATAACTTTGCCAAAAAGGCATATGTTACTTCTGGAAGAATATTTATTCAGCTTGGCATCTGGACCCTAATGTTGTTGTACATCTGAGAGTGAGAAGGATGAATAAATCACAGGAATAAAATGGTTTATGCATAAATAAGACTACATTAGCTTTAAAGAGGCAGCTTGCTGAAGTATATCCATATCTGTAATATCTTTTATTTCCTTCCTTCTCTCATTTTTTGTGTTTATAATATGAATCAAAATAATGCACATCAATAATCTGAGAAGAAAAGTGTAAAACAGAATTACAACTCTATAACTTTCAGAGTTAAAAGCAAGCCCCACTTAATTCAATATAGATTATTGAAAGTAAACACAGAGTTGCAAGCTAATGACTGAAAGAATAAATAAGAAGAGACATAAAGTGGCCAAACATAGAGTTTTTTAAATCAAAATTTTGACTTAGGTTCAAAGATCCTGGATCTGATAATTTTGCATATCATGAATAGTGCTGTTAGCCACTAACTTGACATTTTCTATTTTTCTTATTCTCTCCATCGCCCTCATCTTCCTCCAAGCTCATGTTAAGATAAAAAGATGACGTGTAGAGTGAAGCTATAGTATCTTTTTTTTCCTTATGCATCGATATCATAGTATTTTGTTCATTCTCCCTACGTCCATATTACATATAGGACCACCCAGAGTTTCTTGAATAAATGGGCAGGCATAGAAACTGTATTAATAAATATATAGAATAAATGAATTTTACAGCATTGGTTCACTCATATCATACTTTATTCATTTCTAACACCAAAAACTAATGTCAGGATTCCAGAGATTGCCCTAATTGAATCATGAGCCTTGAGCCATAATTCACAAAACTTCAAAGAATTAATTAGGAGTGACATATTGGCATGACCTATATGTAGCCGATTTACTGTCACTCTTGACCTACTTCTCCTCCACCCCTCTGGGTGTATCATAATTCACATTCTCCAATGAAGCACATCCATAGCCAAGAGTCATCAATCATGTTGTCCAATTAGAGATTTGTGCGGCAGAAACTCCAGTCGGTTAATACAATCTTTGCAAGATATGAATGGATTGCAGTTTCGATTCCAAACTGCTGCACTGCTATTCCAAACTCCTTCTCCCCGCCCCCTTTCTGTTGGCACTATGAAATGAGCATAGAAAATGTTTTATGAGTTGACAACTAACATGAATGGGATAAAATAATGTACTCTCAACACCACAGTATCATTGCATTTGATGCAGGCCTTTCACTCTTTAGGGCACGTCCCTCAGTGTTTGGAGAATGGGCAAGAATAAGTTCTTCTATTTGCAATAGAAATGCATGACTATGAAAATTTTCCTTTGTTATAAGTGCATACATAAGAGTAGGGCTTTAAAAAAATAAACTTTCAAAGCATAAAATGGCAACATTTCGGCTTACATCAAATTTTATCACAATACTTAATTTTGAAAATGGAGAAGCATTTCACAGTCAAACATTCAATACAGAATGAGGGTGATGGATAGCAATTTTGTTCACTGGATATCTTGTAAAGAATCCACAGACGTAAGAAAGGCTATAGTTTCAAAGAAAAGTGTAATCAAAATGTTTCAAGTTATACTGTAATTTAGATAAAGAATACAAGTAGTCCACAACTTACAACAGTTTGCTTAGTAACCATTCAAAGTTACAGTGACACTGAAAAAGTGACTTATATTTTTTACACTTATAACCTTTGCAGCATCCCTATTGTCAGCGTTCTGAGTAATGCATCTGCCAAAATCAGAACTCTGACGCAAGTAAATTCCTCAAAGAACATGTTTATTAGATACATCATATTGTCACAGCTAGTGAAAACCAATTCTAAAAGTTATTGTGGGTTTTTTCCTAATTAAAAGAAAAAATATTTCTCTCCCCGGATGTCACCGGTCACATTGTCCAATGAAAGGAGCTAGCAGGCTGCTTGGTCACTCCTCTCCTCGTTCAACTGCCACCTGTTGGGATTACCTTGGTTCCCACAAGAAAACTTTTTGTTTTGACTGTTAGGTGTTCTATTTACTTCCCCCTCCCTTCTCTCTCTCAGTGTTCATGGCAACTATAAGGCAGCAAAAGATGGCTTCAGCCAGATTCACTTTAGAGTTGACACCTCTATTAGTCACATGATCAAAATTCAGACACTAGGCAAATGACTCATATTTTTGACAGCTGCAGTGCTCCAGGGTCATGCAATCTTCTGACAAGCAAAGTCAGTTTACTTAACAACTGTGTTACTAACTTAACAGCTGCAGTGATTCACTTAACAAGCTGTGACAAGAAAGGTTGTAAAATGGGCAAACTATTTAACAAATGTTTTATATAGTAACTGAAGTTTGGGGTCAATTTCAGTTATAAATCAAAGGACTTCCTCTGGTTATCTGCCAGAAATCCAATCTATGTGACAATGGCGAAGAAACCATCTTAAAATGAATTATGTTTTCTTTTCAGTTTGAGATAATTAGAAACATTTTCAAAGAAGTGCTTTAAAAGTTGGAAGATTCAGTGATACAATATGTCAAGCATAATGGAACAATGTCAGTATCTTAGTACCAAAATAATAACACAAAGGAGTACAATAATTATGATTCCAGACGGTTACTAATAACAAGTAGGAAGAGATTTCTAAATTAATGCAAAGATTGGGGGATAACAATGCACTTAATAGTATACTTCTGCTTCAGTCTAAATTTAGGTTTTGTGAAAACTATCCAGCAGCATTACTAAAGGATAAATTCTAATTAAACTTAATTATTTTCATACACATTTATTCCTGATTGCATTGCTAGAAAGTGAAGAGCCAAAGAAAAATCATTATATACTTCTTTCATAATCTTTGGAAGCTCATGTGGTTACAAAGTTTTTTTTAGTGATGCCTCAAGCAAAGCCCCCTTTGAAAGATGCTTCACAAAGCAACTTATCTCCCTGCTTCTGAAGGGCCCAGCAGTTTCATTACTTTGCATCCAATGTCTGTTCCATCATATGCAGTATTCAGAAGACATGCACAAAAGCCTCTTCCAGCTACTAGATATGATAAAGGGAACAGCTGGAGGGACCTGAAGTGCTTTGTAAAGTTATGGCACTTTTGCATTAAGCTGGCAGACTGAATTCTAGTGTATCCATACTGTGAAGGAAAGGCAGTGTTTCTGAGACAAATGTTTTGAAAGGTTTGCTCTCAGCCTTCATAATATCCTTTGTGAGGTCAGAAATAAGAGTTCAGATGGCAAAACAAGGTTAAGGGCTAGTATGAAGGATCAAATTGAACAGTAGTACAGTATAAGAAAAAAGAGGAGAAGCTGTCTACACAATTAATAGACTTCCTGGGATGTAGTATGTACTGTTGTTTTAGAAAAACAACTGAACATTCACCTTAGGTTTCTTCGGGGGGCAAATATTTCATCCAATTATTTTGTAAAAGTAATAGGTTATGATACAGCTTGATAATAAAACACTACCTTGAGAAATGTGAGAACTTCTGCCAAACAGCTGGAAGAGAGCATGGATGTTTGAGATCACAGCAGTGGATATTTTTATGCACAGGACATCCAGATAATAGGAATGCACACTGAGCATTAACACATTCATTCCAACATAGGGAGACTCTGTGCAATTATCAACATTCCCCCCAAAATATTCATTTTATGATTTTTTTTTGAAAGACTAACTAAAAATCATAATCACCATGTGTCCTTTAAAAGACAGGGAGGGGTCCTCTCCAACATTTTTCATTCCCACCCAAAAACTATATTCTTTTGCAATTTCTGCCAAGAAAGACTCATGCCATATTTGGAAGTTGTATAAATTGATCTCATTGAGAGCTTCTGAAATTATTTTATTCAGAATTTTATTATATTTCTTAAATTCAATTTACTATATTATATGATTTATATTTTATCAACTTCAAGGTGACTCACAGCATGAATAATATAAAGAAAACAGAAGCATCATCAAATCATTACAAGCAGTGCCAAATAGAAATAAAGTAGAATGAAGTTAGAATATGCCTGAAAACGACACATTCAAGAGAAAATGAATCAGACTTGTATATTCATCCATAGTAAATACAGTTTCTAAGGCCTGGATTTATGTTTCCTGCTATAAAGAGACTAGCCTAGACTAGTGCAGAATACACTAAATGTGACACATTTTTGATAGTGCCCAGAATTAGGATAAACATTTTCAACACAAATATGTGAGAATAGCTTTTAAATAAATATTTAGTAGATATAATCTTGAATAACTATATAATTTGTTCTAAATTCTTAATAGAGCTTTGATTTTTTTACTTCCAAATAGTACAGTAGCCTTATACATAATAGTCTTTTTTAAATGTTTAAACCAATTTATTTTGTAGTTTTGATGTTTGTGCTATGAGAAAGAACAAGGGAAGGAGAAGATAATTATATAAATTGATAATAATTTAAAAATCTATTAGAAAAATTTTGATTTATGAGCATATTAAAAGAAACTCTTTGGATTACAATCTTAGAAAGATAAAGAAAGATCACATTTTTGTTTTTGTCTATCTACCTGCTTTCTAAGCTAACATTAGTTTTGATCTTACTGCAGGCAATTGAAATAGAGCCCAAGATTTACTGACTTCGCTACCACCATATTCAGGTCATGGTTCACTTTTTGTGCAATAAATGTCAAGTTCTAACTCATTTATTAGGATGAGTCCTTACTATTTCCTGGATATTATTCCTCTGTTCTAGAGATGTCATATTTTAACAAGTTCTTGGTATGTGTTATATTGTATTGAGAAATCTAGGACTTCCCTTGCTACTGTGATTGTAAAGTGGGACATAAAACAAAACCCTCTTCAGCCTTTATGGCTAAGCATGTACCATATTTGTATGAGTAAACAAATGCACATTATCCAAATACAGGAATTGAACTTTTAGTGCAGGGAGAACTAGTTTATTAGCTATTATATAATGGGATGATTCATACCAATACATATCAATTGAAGAATTCATTTAAAAAAAACAGATAAAATACAAAACAGGATGAATTGGTATATTAGTATCTACACCTGCACAGAAATCCCGTTGAATGGATGATAAGTATAAGAAGATAATATAAAAGATAATTTGCATGTTTAGTTTATAAAACTGGGATCTACTGGCAGTTTTGCTTATTAGTCATGTAATCTTATTCCATCTGGCTAATATTACTTTTAAACTAAAGATCCCCTTAGGAATAATTCATATTTTGATTAAGTCTAATTGAATAATGAAAAGACAAATTTACAGAACTCATTTGATATTTGTAAGGATAACCTCACAAAATGGCTGGCTTCAACATCCAAAAATTACTTGTTGTAGGATTCCTCTGAAGATTGGTCCTTTCACATTAGAGAACTGAATTTAAGAAGTACTCTTAAGAATTAGGAGAAATTCATGAGCTACAGCTGGAAAGCAAAAATGAAATGTCCTAAGACCTAACATGATTCTTCCTCATTAGCCACCTGAGACCTAAAATCAAGAGTTCTGAAAAACTGAGCAGATTCAGATATTTATATTCAACTATCATTTAAAATGAACCCAACTTTTACATTCCCATCAGCAAATAAGTCATTCAAAAATTGTAATAAATCATTTATTTAAAAAGTTGTTCGTTCACTATTAGAATTTAATCTATACAGTATTTGTGTCCTAAATACATGACATAAAACCCTATGAACCCAAGCTGTGTAGATCATAACAATGGTTTCACAGAGATTGCATTAGAACTAGGAGAGAGGTGATTTGCGGCTACTAGACCCACAAACAAGGTCCAATTTATAAACCATGTTTAGATACAAATAAAAAAGAAATAAATAATATGCCCTAAAATATAATTTTACCTGGAAACAACCAACTACTAAGATTCCTCCAAATTTTGGTCTTTGGTTGTGCCAGAATTAAATGCACAGTCTTTCCTCCTGGTTTTCCATTTTCCGGTAACACCCTGGGAGGCTCATTTTGACAGTTCTATGCAACAAAACCTTCCTTTCTTTTCAACTCAGGTTTCAGAAAGGCCCCATTTCCCAAATGGCTTACAATCACAATATCAATAATTTAATTAACTCTATATTATTCTATGTATGGTTCCAACATTCAAGTAATTTTCCAGTCCTATCATTTTTAATTTAATAATTACTATTTCTTATTTCAGCTAAAATCTTAAACTGGCCAAAACTCACAATAAAGACTTATTTACTTATTAGAAAAAGATTTGGGTTAAAATGAATAAAGAAATGAACAAAAACAATTATGTTATTGGAGCAGATCTAGATTATAATGTCCAAAAGCAAATTGTAAAGCAGTGTGAACTAATGTGATGGAAGGTTTTTAATTATCCTGATTTCTGTTGAAAAACAAATTGCTAAGTATAGTTCTTCCAGAAAATTGTGACAACTTTTTCATTCAGACAACAGTAAAAAGATCAGCTGTCATTGACATAATACTAATAAATTGGTAATTAATCTGTAATTCTTCACTTTAAGATGAATTAAAACTATGGGTACCATTTAAATAAAGTTCATTTTAATACACATTAACCCAGCCATCCCAAACCAGATAAAATGGTGGATTAAGGAAAGCAAATGTGAACTACCCTGTAAAAACTCTCACCAGAGCCAATAAGTCAACATGACTCAGATATGGATACCAATAGCAGACTCTTCAGGTTGGATGGTAGTCTGCATACTACTGGAGAAGAACAAGAGCTAGCTTTTAGTAGTCAGGAATTTTATGACATTTTGTAGGAAAGCCTTCAGGAAACCCAACAACTGATAGGCCCTGTGATGAAAGAAGTTGCCTACACTGTACAAAGTTATATCAAATTGGAAAATTGATTGTTAGAGACATGTCCCTTGGGAAACTTGAAATTGTAAAAAGAGAAGTGATTAGAGCAAACATAGATAACCCTGGTATCAACCCTGACAACATTGAAATCAAACAGACTCATTTTATAACAACAATGCTGAAAAGGTTCAATTGCATCTATGAAGAGACTTCCAGGAGCTGATTGTAGTGCAGACCATCAGCTATTAAGGGCTAAACTGAAGCTCAAACTGAAAAATGAATAAAAAAAAGATACTATTGCCAAAAAACCCAATGTTAACATCTCATCTACATATGCCATAGAAGTTAAGAATAGGTTTGAACCACTGAATCTAGAACAGAAAAATCCAAATGAATGGTGTCAAGAGATCCAAGTTAACATCATTGAAATTACTGAAAAGTACGTGTCATGCCAAAAACCAACGAGAAGAAAGAACTGGTTGTCTGATGATACTGTCAAAGTAGCCGATCAGATAAAGTCAAACATAATAAGGACAAAGTTAAAAAGCCGAATGCAATTTTCCAATATGAACCCCAGAAACACAAAAATAGGCAGTGAGAGTGTCAAAATCTGGAAGAAGCTAACAAGAAGGAAAATATTAAAGTTATGTTTACCATAGTGAAAATGATGCAATTCAGCTTTTTTAGCCCAGCAAGGATCTGTTTTAAGATTGTAATGGGAATGTACTAAGTGACCAACAGAAGATCAAGAATAGGTGAAAGAATATAGGGAAAGATTCTATAGCAGTTTGACTTATCATTAAAATGACAGTGATAAAGAACCAAACATCTTGAAAGAAGTAAAATGGGTCATGGAGAAATTATCAAACTGGAAAGTCTCAAGTATTGATGGAATGCCTGCAGAATTACTAAGACCAGTGCCAGTTAACATCATTACTGCCCTGTGTCAAGAGATATGGTTACATATCAATGGCCTCAGGACTGGAAAAGATTTGTTTTTATCCCATTAACAAAGAAAGGTGATGCCAGAGATGTCTCCAACTGTTGCACAATTGCATTGATTTCTAATACAAACAAGATTCTGTTAAAGATAATCAAACAGAGGCTACAGAATGTCATTTATCAAGAGTTACCTGATGAATAAACTAGCTTTAAAAAGAGGCACAGCACTCAGGATCACATTGCCAATATTACATGGATTATGGAAAAGGCACATGAATATCAAAAAGATGTATATATGTATTTTATCGATTACAGAAAAGCTTTTGACTGTATAGAACAGAGATTGTCAATCTTTTGAACCTCAGGGACCACTAAACTCATACTTTTAAATCCCGGAGACCACTAATATGAATTTTGATTGACAGTGGCTTGCTGATGTTGGTGGGAGAAAGAGAGAGATCTGATCTAACCTCTCTCTCTTCCTCTCTCTCTCTCTTTCATACACACACACACACAAACACACAGAGACAGGGGTGGGATTCAAATTTCTTAACAACCAGTTCTTGGGCATGGCCTAATTTGTGGGTGTAGCTTGGTCGTCATGTGACTAGCTGGGCATGGCTTGTATGTAAATATTATAAATAATTACGTAAATATTGAATTTTTTATTAATAAAAGAGTAACTTTTACCCAAAATCAGGCAAAACAGGCAGGCAGATTGAGTTGCTCACAGAATCACAGATTCAGAGATCTATCTTTCTGCCATCGGCTACCTGAGTCTGTCACATAAAATTTGCTAGCAAGCAAACTCACAAAATTAACTCACAACACACCATGTATGTAAATATTGATTTTTTTATTTAAAAAAGAGCAACTTTTACCTAAAATCAGGCAAAGCAGGCAGGCAGATTGAGTTGCTCACAGAATCACAGATTCACTTAGAGATCTGTATTTCTGCCATCGGCTATCTGGGTCTGCAACTGAATAATAGAACCTTCAGTCCTAAGGGAGGCTCGGCTCTGCTTAAAAGCAGAGTCGAGGATCTAAAGGTTAGCTAGAGAACAAGAAATCCAACGATGTCCTACTTTCTAGCTAATCTAAATCTCCCAGCACAGCAAAACAGCTGATAGTCAGGGGGAAAAAAGGAAAAATAGTAACTTAACAGGTTTGCCAGGTAAGGAGTGAATGGGCGGGGAGAGTTCCTGCGGGCCATGTGGGATGGTGCAGCCTTGTGTTCCGGCACAGCCTGGATTAATTGCTTTGGGGGGTTGCTCTGGGGAGTGACATTTCTCTGCAGACCACCAAAATTTTCTCACGGACCATCAGTGGGCAACTACTGGTATAGAACACAATAAACTACAGATGGCTTTGCTTGATCTTGGTGTCCCAACCCACCTGATTAGACTTATCAGATTACATATTGAACAGAAGGCAACAGTGAGAATACTCTATGGCAACACAGATTGGTTCAAAATCAGTAAGAGACTTAGATAGTGATGTATTTTGTCACTACTTTTGTTTAATCTGTATGCTTAAATGATCATGTGGAAATTAGATTTTGAACTGTCTGATGTTGGACTAATGTGACTCACACTGCATTGATTAAGATAAATAAGATCTGGAAAAGCAGAGATATTGATAGAAATACAAAAAGCAGGCTAGTTAGAGCAGTATTCTTCCCTATAATGATGTATGGATGTGAAAATTGGACACTAAAAATGGCTAATAGAAGAAGAATTGATGCCTTTGAGCTGTGGTGCTAGTGTAAATTATTGTATATATCATGGATAGCCATATCAACTAACAGAGAGAAACTGAATCATATAAAACCAGACACATAACTAGAAGCCAAAAGCAGAAGAGTACATCTGATTTACTTTTGTGATGTCATATATGCAAATTCACAGAGAAAGTCAGTGATACTAGGAATGGTTAGTGGAACAAGAAGAAGAGATAAGCAAATACCACACTGGCTTGATAACATCAAAACTGATACAAAGAATAACGTTCAACAACTGAAAGAAGCTGTTGTGGTTAGTTGGCAGCAGGTGCAGATGGTGGAGGGGAACGAGAACTCAGATGAGGGGCCAGGACCATTAGGGAATGGACTGCTGCCTTCAGAGATTTTGGGGGCTGGCAGCAGTGATGAGGAGGTTTCCGAGGAGCCTGTACCAAGTGCGCGTGCACGCAGGATTGATCGTAGGAGAGAGCAGTTACAGGCGACTTGGGAGTAAGGCTGCAAGGTAAGGCACTTCCCTCAAGAGGATAAGAGCCAGGTTTGAAGAAGCATTCTTTGCAGAAGGCAAAGATGTTCTGAAGCTCAGTCTCACAGACATCGTAGTATTTGAAAAATCTTGTAAACTAGTTCTTATCTCTGAGTTTTTGGCAGTCTTGACAAACAATTTGGCAACGCTCTTTCTTATTGGAACTAATTAGTTGGAAGCAGCCTTTTATCTGTGAAGAAACAGAATTCGTGGATTAAACCTTAAAAGGTGGGGGCTGCTACCTTTGTCTTGTGTTTGCTCTCTTGGAACCAGGTTGGGTCAGAACAGAAGCTGTGCTTCACAGGGTAGCATGGAGATACTTGCCTATAAAATTTCCAAGAGTCAGACACAACTAAATAGTTAAAACAACAACAATTTAGTTACTTCTTAAAGAATAAGGAGACCACCTACTGAGAGAGACATAACAATAGTGCAAAGAATAGTGTAAATAGTTGCAGGAATTGGCATGGGCAGTCTAGAGAAAAGAAAGTGACATGGTAGCAGTACCCCAGTATTTGAGGAGCTGCCACAAAGAAGAGGGGGGTCAACTTATTTTCCAAACAATGGATAGAAACTAATCAAGGAGACCAGCAACCTGGAATTAAGGACAAACTTCCTAACAGACAATTAACCAGGAGAACAGCTTACCTTCAGAACTTGTAGATGTTTCATCACTGGTGGGGTGGGATGCAATTTTTTAAACTACTGGTTCTGTGGGCATAGCTAGGTGGGCTTTGCCAGGTGGTTATGTGACTGCATGGACATGGTTTATTTTTGCCTACTGGGCCTCAGGAAAGCTTCCTGGGACCAAAAACGGGGTGGGAGTGGTACTGTGCCTGCACCCCATTTTTGCTCTCAGGAGAAGTTTTCCTGAGAGCAAAAAATAAGTAAGCAAAAAATAAAAAATATTTTATTGTCTACTGGGCTTTAAGGAAGCCTCCTGGGAGTAAAAAAGGGATGTGGAGGTGGTTGCACTGCACCCCTCCCCTGGCACACCGTTTTTTGCCTCCTGGGTCTCAGGGAAGCCTCCTGGGTAAAGCAGTACAACAGTGAGGGGAGGATCAGCTGTGCCGTGTGATTTAGATTCACTAGAAAGCAAGAAATCTGACAATTTCCTGCTTTCTAGCTAATCTAAATCACGTGGCATAGCTGATCTTTGAAAAACAGCTGATCGCTGGAGGGAGAAAAGGAAATACCTTGATCTTTGGAGTGAACTGGTTCACTCCCAGCTGATCTTTGGAGGTCCGAACCGGGCCTATTGTTAGAATTCCACCCTTGCAGCCATCTTTCTGAAATGGTAGGGGATTGAGCAGGGGATTGGACTAGAAGACCTCCAAGGTCCCTTCCAGCTCTATTCTGATTGAAATAGCTGCAAATAATCTAATAAGAAAAAATGTTAGTTACCATAGGATAGGGCTGTCAACTCCTGGCCTGTGGGCCAGATGCATCATACACTGGCCATGCCCACGCCTGGTTTAGCAAAGGGGGGGGAAAGTCCCGATACATCACATGACACTGCCATGATGACATGAGTTTGACACCTCTGCCATAGGAAGTAGAAGGGAACAAGACAGATTAATGTCTACCATGGAAAAGTACATACAAATGGCCTAGAACAATGGAGATAGTGATGGGAAACAAACAAAGAATGCAGAATGTGCTGAAATCAATTAAGTCTCCTAAAAAGAATGAAAAGAGCTTCTTAAGATAAGTTAAAAATGATAAGATAAGTTAAAAAATGATAAGTGGAGATAGAAGCACTCCTATTTTGGTTGTGAAGAACTGCGTGAAGGAACAGGATTAAAGCTTGTGTTTCACAGAAATTAATTTATAATGAATTACCAGGACTAGATGGGATCATTGGAAACTGGAGGAACTTTAAAAAGTTTCCTTGAAATGAAGTATCTATGTCATTTTATTAATAAGCTAGTGAAATTTGAGCTAGACCAGCACTGGTCCGCGGCATGCCAGAAACCAGGCTATGCAAACACGTGAAGGCCCATCCAAAGGATGAATGCAGCATTTGAAACCATTCCTCCTCTGGTCTGTGGAAAAGCCTCTCCGTGGAGACTGCTGAGCTAGATGACAAAATTAACTAGATACAAAAATGACTTGAGAAGAAAACCTAATCAAACCATGTTGGATACCACATGGTTGATTCTTGTGTACTATTCATTTCAATAATTGTATTAATAACTTGAATAGATACATAAAAGCAAACTTATCAGGTGATGCAAAATTAGATCTATAGATGATTTAGGAATAAAAGATTTATACATTTTTCTCTTGCTCTGCCTCTCTTGTCTTGCTCTAAGCCTGCTTTCTATATAATTTGTAATTTTTTAGTTCAAATGACAAAGGTAGGAATTGAGGGCTTAAAATTTTTTTTTGTTAAAATTTATGTTGCTAAAGAAAGTGAAAATTGATTTTGTTGATATTGTCTTTTTATCAAGCTGATTAAATTGATGTTGAAACTTGAGGTGTGTTTTTTTTCTTCAGTGAGGCTCCAACTGCATTACTAATCAGTGAATTAGTTTTGAAATAATTTAAATACATCTCCATAATCTACCACCTACCAGCCATTTAATTTTTATTTCTTTTCTTTCTTGTGAAACTGTCAACTGGAAAAGACAATACCATGCCATAAGAAATGGATGACATGAATGCTTTAAAACTTAAACTTAAAAACTTTAATGGAGTCTTTGGTAACTGCCTAAAATTGGGTTGGAAGTTTTTACATAGTCAAACTGTCCTAAATTATACTCCTTTAATCTAGAGTTTTCAAATTTCAAAAACAAATTAATTAACAGATTTATCCAGGTTGACTTGGAGTTTTCATGGATTTTTCCATATGTAAACATGCACATTTATTAATGTCAGGATAAATCAATTACATCTTTCACATATATAGTGGAGATTAAATTGGTTCAGCTTTTGAATCAAATCACAGTTCTGAATCAAATAAACTCTTTAAAATTTCTTTTACCTAATTCATGCTGCTATTCCCACCCTCTAATAATTTAAGTTTGTTGTATAGCCCTAAAATGAAGAACAAGTAAAGCATTTTCTAAAATAGCAATAAAGTAATAGAAGTTTTGCTTAATAAGTTTCTTCTTGTATTATGAAGACATTAAATTCACAGAACCGGTGTCATAAAAATAGGTTATAAATGTCATATAAATTTTCTTATATGGAAGCAATCAACTTTCACTTTAACTAGTTTATTTTCTTGGATGGTTTCACCTGGTCGCATTAATATTCATTAACATATATGTGGTTAAATCAGTCTGCATAATTTTTCATCTGAGTGCATATTCACCCCATACTAATTAACACATATGTAAAACATTTTTTCAGTTAATGGCCTTCGGTGATCTGATAGTTGTTATTTAGTAAGTTATTTTATATTATTACTATTAAATCCATTAACAAATGAAACAAAATGATTCTTTTAATTGGAAGCTTTCAAGATACAAATGTAATTTTTAAAAAATATTTTAATTGTAAATTGACTTAAGTTCTATGATTGCAGGGTGTAGATGTTTGTATAATAAGATAGTTAAGTATATTAGATAGATAGATAGATAGATAGATAGATAGATAGATAGATAGATAGATAGATAGATAGATAGATAGATAGATAGATAGATACCATGTTTTCCCAAAAACATGACATATTCAGAAACTAAGTCCTAGCATAATTTTTACATGTGCACCCAATATAAGCCCTACCCCACAGAATAAGCCCTAATTAGCCACTCTAGAGTGCACAGGTTAAAAATTAAGCTAGGGTGAGGATGGGTGAGTGGAGCTGCTCTACTGCTTATCTTCAGACAGTTCCAGCCAGGCCTCCCACACCTTGGTCCATTTCTTCTGCAGCTGGCAAGGCTTTCCTGAAGGCCTCTGTAGCCAATGACAGAGCTCCGGATACATTTGGAGCTCTGTTATCAGCTGCAGAGGCTTTCAGGAAAGCCTTGCTGGCCTTGCCGGCCAAAGAAGTTGCTAAAGGTCTCTGAGAGCAAAAAGAAGGCTGGCGGGGCTACGTGCAAGTGAGGTGAGTCAGTGGATGACATTCACCCCTGAAAATAAGACTTGGTGTCTTTTTTGGTGGCAGAACAATTATAACACTGGGTCTTATTTTCGGGGATACATTGGAAGAAAGATAGGCAGGCAGGCAGACATTTATTTATTTTTATCCCACCTTTATTATTTTTATAAATAACTCAAGGCAGTGAAGAAACCTAATATTCATTTATCATTCTGTGTTTCCCACAGCAGCAACTCTGTGAGGAGGGTCGGCCTAAGAAGGACAGTGACTGGTCTAAAGTTATCCAGCTGGCTTTCATGGCTCAAGCAGGATTGGAAGTCATGGTCTTCTGGTTTCTAGCCTGATGGCTTAAACAATAAATCAAATTGGCTTCTTAGAATATCCAACCTTTTCATTAACATATACTATCAAGTAAATATTGATATAGGTTCACATTAATATTCATATTTTTTTCTTTACATATCATTTCTATGGTCATGACCAAGTTGATGCTGCCATTCTTGAGTTTCAGAATTGGATAAGCTATCATTTCAATGATTGGCCACTCTTACGTTGATTATTTAGAACCTGCAGAACCTTGTGCTCAAATGCCTTTTGATTAATGAAAGACATTTAATCAATGCATAAACTGCATGCCCTACCACACTTTTTGCAATGTTAATCAGTGTTCTTAAAATTTTACCTTATTCCAATGCTCTTAATTCCCTTGAAGTGGCTCATTCAGCCATAGTTTCATGCATGTAGCATTTTCTCAATTCTTTAATTGTGTATCATTTCAAAGCATCTTTTATATTGATTTAGACACTTTAATCAATGTGAAATCTTTTGCCCACATTTTTCAACTTAAATAAGCAAATAAACAAGATATCCTTTAACATACACTGAAACAGTCCCTTCTATAATAATGGAATCCAAATCCAATTAAAAAAAGATGGGAAAACAAACATATTTGCTAATGCACTAAACAGATAAAAATGGAGAAAATGAGTTTATTTTTCAGTTAATGTACATTTAGATTATACTGTACATTCCATTATAAGCTTGACAGAACTGCTATGCCAAATCTGAAATGAATTGGGTAAATGTAGCCAAACCAAACTTTAGTCTTTCATTCTGTTTAAGTCTGTACTACTGGCCAATACGTAAATATTTTAGTTCAATCATGTGCTAGGTAGATAACTGCCATATTTGACAGACACTAGCATGACAGCTTCATAAATTTTTTCATAATTCATCAATATCATTTCGTTAAAAGAAAGTTTAGCAGCAACACAGAAGCCCAGAAATTCAGCCATCATTTTACCCTTGATATTCAACCTTCCCAATAATCCTTTTTAAGTGTCAGAACTCAGGTATCATTCATTAATCCCAAAGAACAAGGAATGGCAGTTATTTATGTGTTAGGTATGCTTATGGATCTTGCTTGGCTTTATGTTTGCTTCTTTTACTTCTTTTTTAAGTGCAAAAGTAAAACATGTTAGTAGAGCCACAGCAAAATTAGGTAGTGCATCTTCTGAGAATATTTGGCCAAAGAATTTTGAGAGAGATCCTTTCATAGATGTTACTTTGACTGGTTTTACTTATTAGACTAAGCTACATGGTGATTGGGTTGCTTTAGGTTTACTCTGAAATAAGAATTCATCCATTAAGATAAAAAAAAGCAAGCTGAGACCTAGAAATAAGTACATTCCTCCTTCCTTTCTTTTTGAAATCCCCACAGTACAAAACACTTTCAGGAATGCAGTGTTGATTATTTAACTACAGGGCTTAATGCATCTATTTTGCCTCTTTATATTAAGACTGGCATTTTAAATAAAAGTCATGAAAAGAACTTTGTTACAGACATGTTCTCCATTAACCTGACTAATTCTACCAGTCCCTCCATCCTTTCTATAGAAGCCAGGAAGAGTAAATATAAATAGTAATTTCACAGATGACATTTCTTCAGAGTTCTGGACTGGATTGTTAGTCTGCACAGAATGTTAAACAGTCATTATAATTGAATACATCAATTAAACTTGAATCAACCATTGTATTTAAATCAGCATGAGTCACTGATATTTTTTCCTGAATTTATTTGTTTAAAAAAATTCCATAGGTGTGATTATCTAGCACAATACTTACCTATCTTATTTATTGAATGTTGAACAATCTATTATAGCTCATGTGATTCTGTGCTATTAGGCAGTCATTTCTTCATATCAGCTAATAGCTGCTATTGACCCTTTTACTGAAGATGATAGGGATAGAGAAAGAGAGACTTCACTTTATTACTGAGCTAAGTCAAATGATAATTCTCAGTGTGTTTCACTCTAGAAATTACCTCCATGCTTCTTTCATACTTGATGAAGACATTCTGCTCAGTTTTCATTCCCTATAGACTGATATTACGTGTAATCCAGTTGTTCTTTCATATATCTATAAATGATACATCACTGTTGTTTTGACATTGTGCTAGAATTCGAACTGGAGTACAAGTGCTACTATCACCCCACTATTTGACTCATTGTTAAAAAGAATAAACAATAGCCTTGAGTATAATGCAAAGTCAGCCACAGATCAGATCATACATTTCCAGAGTGCTCAGATAAATCATTTATTAGCTCTATCACCCTAGGCGAGATTTCTCTATTATCCAAAGGTGGAGAAACAATTGCAAAATGTCAATATAGTGTTTTATAAAATATGAAAGATCAAATTCCATATATTTGAAATAAACCCAGAAGTTTGGCTTGTTTCAATTATCTGCAGCAAATTACATGAAGCTAGGTGTCTAGGCATTATGTATGCATTTAATATATTAACATTTTCAGCTTTGGTTCACACTGCTATTTCTTAAAGTATTGTTTACTAGTGCAGAAGCTGGCAGAAAAACAGGCTGCCTATTTCAACAAGCAAAATAATGGGTTCTGTCTGCATATGAAGTGGAAAATGAGAGTATGGAACACTTCTTTTGGAGTCAGTTTTCTGAGCCCACAGAGTGAGCAGAATTAAGTTTGGAATTTGGACAACTGGTATCAGTGGAATCATTTGTCTTGCTTTCCTTTTCTTTGTGTACCAAGGTGGGAGAAGCAAAACAGCTTTTTTGTGCCTGGCCACTCTCTAGAAATGAAATAATGACAGCAGAAGGCCTGCCACATTTTCCCCTTCAGTAAAACTGCTTGCTTTCTGTTTTAAGATTAGATACTGCAGCATTACATTTTGAAATGTGTATAATGAAAAGCATTGAATATGTTTGAACACGTGTTTCATCATCTCCAGTAAAGCCCCAGCATATGAATAAAAATGCCTCCACAAAGTTGGTACTGCAATACCAAATGCAAGGTTGAAACCTTGCTGTTGAAGGTGACAGCTGAAGAGCTACATATTTATTTGATTTGTCAATCACTTACAAGATAATAAGTATAATTGGAGCCTTGGTAGCACAATGGTTAGAGTGCAGTACTGCAAGCTACTCCTACTGCAATTTGGCAGATCAAATCCCACCAGGTTCAAGGTTGACTCAGCCTTCCATCTTTCCGAGGTTGGTAAAATGAGGACCCCAAATTGTTGGGGGCAAAATGCTGACTCTGTAAACTGCTTTGAGAGGGCTGTAAATCACTATAAAGTGGTATATAAGTCTAACTATTATTGCTATAAGCATACATATGAGTAAGAATACAGGAAATAGGTACGGATAAATGGGGACAATAGGACAGGAATGGTAGGCACGATTGTGCCCTTATACATGCCCCTTACAGACCTCTTAGGAATGGGGTAGGGTCAATAGTGGATAGTGTAAGGTTAAAGAAGTGGTGAGTTAGAGGATGTAACAACCGAGTCAGGTAGTGCATTCCAGGCATTGACCACTCTGTTGCTGAAGTCGTACTTTCTGCAATCAAGTTTGGAACGGTTTACATTGAGTTTGTATCTGTTGTGTGCTCTTCTGTTGTGGTTGAAGCTAAAATAGTCATTGACTGGTAGGACATTGTAGCAGATAATTTTGTGTATTATGCTTAAGTACAACCACAGGCGGCGTAGTTCAAGGTTGTCCAAGCCCAAAATTTCAAACCTGATGATATAGGGTATTCTGTTGTGGGCAGAGAAATGTAGTACTCTTCTCATGAAATACTTCTGGAATTGTATTAATGTTCAATATACAGTGTGGATTCCAGACTGATGAGCTATATTTGAATATTGCTCTAGCAAAAGTTTTGTATGCTCTAGTTAGCAATTCAATATTTCCAGAGGAGAAGCTTCATAAAATTAGATTTACAACTCTTAATGCCTTTTTGGCAGTGCTGCTACAATGACTTCTGGTGCTTAGGTCATTTGATATGAGAACTCCAAGGTCCTTTACAGAGTGAGTGTTGAGGTAATTCCCCGTTAGGAGAATGAATGTACACAGGGAGACATAGTGAGAGTAATATTGAATAACACACACATGGCACACAGCTACCCTGTGTAGTAAAATGTAGGTTTTACTTCCAGTAAACAGTTAAGCAAAGTCCAACAAACAGTCCAAGTCATATATGGTTATAACAGTCAGTTTTCAGTCCAGGGATAATCCAATAACAAAGTCCAGTATCAAAAACAGTTCAGTAATAGACTCACATCAATCCAAGAATAACGACGATCAGCAACAGTCAATACAGGAACCAAAAACAACGAACATCAGAACATCGACCAACTAGCAACACTCTGGGAAACCAGGTTTCTGGCTCCGTCTTATGGCCGTTTAAAGAACCACAGCCAATTACAATTTTAGCATTCCCTTAAAGAGACAGTATTAAAATGTCTATCCTGGTTTATATATTTCCAACCCAATTGTTAGGTAACTTACATTCCTAACAGTGAGGATCATCAACGAGATTATATCTGCCTAACTTATATTTGGTATACTGATTTTTTTTAACCAATGTATAGGATAGAGCATTTGTTGGTTGACATTTGGAGTTGTTTGACCATTCGAGACATATAATCAAGGTCACTTTGAAGGAAATAGCATTGTCAGTGGTGTTGAATAGTTTTACATCATCCGCGAAGAGGACACAATTTCTTATAAGAAATTGACAAAGGTCTGTTCTGATCCAAACAGTTTTCCAATAAAACAAAAAATAACCAAAGGGAACAGAAACCTTTTAATTAGTCTTATGGATCCCAGTTAAAAGCTATTGCAAACTAATTAACTTTGATAAGCACAAACCTTGCCAAAACTGTGCGAGACTGCCAAGAATCACAGATAAGAAATATTTCACAGGAGTCTTCAAATACCAACTTAAAATACTGTAATGTCCACAAGGCTGAGTTTCAAAACATCTTTGCTTTCTAGAAAGAATATCTGATTCACAGCTGGCTTTTATCTTCTTGAAGGAGGGGCCATTACCTTGCAGCCTTACCCCCAAGTCACCCATGCAGCTGTTCTTTCCTATCAGCAGCCCTGCATGCACGCACACTTGGCACAGGCTCTTCGGGAAACTCCTCATCACTGCTGCCAGCCCCAATCTCTAAAGGCAGCAGTCCACTCCCTAATGGTCCTGGTCCCTCATCTGAGTCCTCGTTCTCTTCAGCCATCAACACCTGCTGCCGGCTAAACACAACAATGTCATTTATATAGAGTATAAAGAGTGTGGGTCTGAGAACGCTACCTTGGGGGACGCTGCTGTCAACTGGAGTGCTCCCTATTTTTGTTGCCTGTTTGACAGGAATGCAGTAATCCACTCCAGAAATGCAGTAAGAGTTTAGTTTTATCAGTAGATTGTCATGTACCACTGAATCAAAGGCTTTGCAGAAGTCTATGTAAATTGCATCTATTGCTTTTCCCTGGTCCATATGTTTTTGCAATGTAAGGAGTTGTAGAGTGCAGGACAAATTTTTCCTGAAACCAGGGATGGGATTCTACCAGTTTGCACCTATTTGCTGGAACTGGTTGTTAACATTCTAAGCAGTTCAGAGAACCAATTGTTAGAAGAAATTACTGGCCTAATCCTGTAAGGAAGTCAGGAAGGAAACATTTTGGTGTTGCTTTCAGAAACTGCCTCTCCATTAACCCTTATTACATTCTTGGCAGGACTAGACTTCCTGTCTCAGGAACTTCTCTGGAGTTTTTTTTCCTCTCCTTTGCTGGTACTTTGCTTGTGTGGAGTGACCATTCAAAGTTAGCTAAGGACCATAGGTTCGGTAAGGAGCTGGTTCTGAATGCTATCTCATATATAATGCTTAGGGGTTCTTCTATGGCAGTGGAGAGCTTTTTAAAGAAGTATGCACATAATCCATTTTCTATGTTATCTTCTGTAAAGTCAATATGTAGTAGATCATTACAGTTAATTGTGGTATGACTAGGAAATGTGGGGCATGAGCAACTGCTGTTTACAAAGGCTGAACTGAAGAATGTGTCGAAGAGGTTGGCCTTAACAGCTTCATCACTGCAGTCTTTACCATTTAGTCCTTTTAGGGGTGGGATGGTTCTTGAGTTCTTAAGTTTGGTGTTTACAAAATTGTAGAAGGTGTGGGTGTATTTTGTACATAGGAGGTTTTCCTCTTGCTTGCAGTGATAATTTGTGCATTTCTGCCTTTATCTGTCTACATAAGGTACTGTATCAGTTTTTAAAGTTTGCTACATAGCTAGTTTTGTTTTTACGTGTTTTTTTAAATTGAAGTTTCCTTATTGTTATAGGTAATTTCTTTTTGTTTTTGTTTTTACTAATGGTACATATAGTTTAATGACTCTTTCAAGTTCAAGCAAGAATGCATTATAATGGTCTTCTGTAGTATTACAGCTAGAGAACAGATCAATGTGCCAATCAAGAGATGATAGGTCGGCATCTATGAGATCATAGTTGGCTTTTTTGAAGTTGTATTTTGTGGGTCCATCATTATGATCCTCTTTGTGAGGGCGTAAATTGAGACAAAAGTCAATTATGGTTACTGTTACTGTGGTTACTGTTTGAAAAGGGTTATTTTATCTATAGGCCATGTATTGAGTTTGAGTTGTTGCAGAAGATGAGGTTGAGGCAGTTGTTGAGTCTAGTATTGTTAGTTACTAACTGATCCAGTCCCAGCATAGTAATGGCATATACTGGCTATGTATGGTTTCAGATGTACATTTATTTAGGGTCCAATTTATAAAAGGTAGATTGAGGTCACCAAAGAAAATAAGAGGGTGTGGGCAAGAGGCAGCCCACATTAGCAGTGAAGTTAGCTTGTTTGCATGAATTATATTATAGTCAGGGGTTCTGTAGCAGAGTAAGAAGCGGACTGTTATATTTAAGGACAGTTCACAGATGATGGTCTCTGGAAGAGCAAGTTCCTGTATAATTTGAATCTTTTTTAGATTTAGGGATTTTTTGTAGAAAATGGCAACTCCACCTCTTCTATGGATTTCACAATCTGACCAATAAATGTGATATTCTCTGACTGTGATAATGGAAAAGATGTATTTAACCATGTCTCACAGACAAATATAATGTCGAATGTGGCCGTGCCTAATAAGAAGAGGAATTCATGCATTTTGTTTGCGAAGTGTTCTTGTGTTGAGAAGTTTGCATTTTAGATATATAGTAGTGGGTCTGGAGGAAGTAAGGAGCATGCATGCCTAATGTTGGATGTTGAGGTTATGGTTATTGGGATGTAAGTTGAAGGTTTTGCTTTTGATACATTCTGTGCAGCAGTCAATGTATAGGTTATTATTTCCTTGTTCATGGAGTCTTTTGAGTTCAGAGAGTAGTTCACAGGATAAAAGGTTAAGTCAGGGTGGGAACGGAGGTTCTTGTGGTTGTTCTCTTGGTGAGTTAATTTTTAGTGTAAATGAATTTTTGTTTGCTTGATTCACTTTTGCAAATGAACCTGAAGAAACATGGCGCCACTGAGCCATCACTGTTTTTGAACTCTGTGTCGATGCGGGAAATGCTACAGAAGACGTATTTCATCAGGGGAGATGGTTGATGCTTGATAGTCACTGATGATATTGCAGACATTTGTGATATCATCATTGTCATTGTTGTCCTCTAGATCAAATAAGATGGCGTTGTGATGCTTCTGTTCATGCTTGATGGTTTCTTTGATGAGGATTGGGATATCATTATTTGTTGGATTTGTGGTTTTTTTGTGGATTGGATTGTGGTTGTAGTTGATGGGTAGAGATGCGGTTTGTATCTATTGGATGTTCATTTTTTTGTGTTGTGTCATTTTCTTCAAGGTTAATTAATCTAACTTTTATAGTTTCCAGGGATGTTACCATGGTGTCAAGGGATGTCATTCGTGTTTCTATGGTATCAACTCTTTCAAGCAGGGCAATATATTTATCCAGTTTGGGTCTGCATGGTGGGCAGAATATGGAAATGCATGATACATATACATATATCACATTTCCTTTCTCCTTTGGATGGGGAAGTACAGGGTTCAGCTAAGCAGCTGCCAATATATATAGGGGTTTATTAAGATAAATTCTTCCTGTCATCATATCTTAAGTTCTTCAGATATTGAGGAAAGAACAGTTCCTTCAATATGTTCCTAAGTTCATAGTTGAATAAGACAATGAGATTAAAGCAGAGCACTTCCTGTACATTCTTTTTTATTCCTTCCACAAAGCTATCTTCCCTCCACCCCCCAAATTAGGCACTGTAACATCTAATTTCCATGTGGGATAGACTGATCTTATGGACACACATTAAAACACATCTCCATATGGCTTAAAATCCCAGTGATCAGATGCTGCTATGCCTGAGCATTCATGGCTGAAAACAGGGCTGTTTGGACTGCTTTATCTGAATGCTTGCAATTTCCCCACTCCCTTTCTCTATAGTACCACAGAATACCTCTATAGGGTAGAAATAGCAGCTAAAGAGCTGTTCCAGTCCCTACATATGTCCATGTGTATGCACACATACCTCTGTTGCCATTCATCTACTTCAACATGGACGTCATGGAGGCATTTTTACTCATGATCTATGATATTACTGGGCTTAATGTCTTCCAAAGTAAATGACTTGAAAATCAGTTACATCTCTCCCCCCAAGAAAGTGTGTGTGCCCAGACCATCCCCAAGTCATAGGAAGGTTCCACTTCTAAACTTACAAGGTGCTACAAATGAATACATGGAACAGCTTGTGCCAGAAGACAAGATAATGCTTGGTGAAACAGGAATCCACAGGTATAATTTCCTATATGGTAGATGAGGGACAAATTGAAGGCAATGTCCTATGTTCTTTTAAGTATGGTTATTCAGACCAATCAGATAATTAGTCAATTATGTAAAAGAAACCTATATAGAAATGTCTCTTTGCAATGTTTGTTTGTTTGTAGCAGAATAGAGCAGTGTTTTGGATTTAATTCCAAAATGGTGTTTAAAAGTGCACAGAAGAACAAACATAGCATGTACATTTACGTCTTCACAGCAGCTGTATCTTTTCACAGGATAGCACAGTTCCTGTTGCAAAGTGCATAGAAAAAGATGTTTTTCAAGGCACCTCTTTGGGATCAGCTCTGAAATCCTATACCATACTGGTATTTAGACCGATAGCATGGGCCAGGCTCTTTCTTTTTCAAAGAAAATAAAATGACTGTGTTCTAATTAATTTGAAAAATCCTTGAATTTATTTCATCTTGTGGATTTATTTTAAGATATAAATTGAGTAGGTAATAAAACAGCTATAGCTAGAGATCTCAAGGCATGAAACAATGAGATAAGAGAGAGGGAGAGAGAGACAGACAGAGAGAGACAGAGACAGAGAGAGACAGAGAATATGTGTCAAATACTTCTGCAAATACAGCATGCTGGGTCTTTTCCCCAATTATTGCTCTCTTCCAGATAGATATTCTGAACAATCTAACAAAAAAATAAAATAACAGGATTGGAAGGGACCTTGGAGGTCTTTCAATCTAACTCCCTACTCAAGGAGGAAAGCCTATATCATTTCAGACAAATGGTTGTCCAGTCTCTTTTTTAAAATCTACAGTTCTGGAGCTCCACAATTTCTTTTGGCAATTGGTTAGAACAATTAATTCACTGATTAATTGTTCTAATTGTCAGGAAATGCCATTTTAGGATGATTCTGTCCTTGATTAGTTTCTGTCCATTGCTACTTTTCCTGCCTTCAGGTACTTTGGAGAATAGATTGACCCTCTCTTTCATTGCAGTAGACCTCAAATATTGGAACACTGCTACCATGTTACCCCAGTCCTTCTTTTCATAAAACTAGACATACTGTTCTTCATACATTTTAGCCCCCAAATCATCTTTTTGTTCTTCTCTGCACCCTTTCTAGAGTCTCAAAATCATTTTTTATATCATGGCGACAAAGACTGGATGTGGTATCCAAATGTGATCTTATAAAGGCATTACAAAGTGACATTAACATGTCATGTGATCTTGATGTTATCTGTCTATCAATGCAGCCTAGGACTGTATTGGTATATTGATTGTCCACTAGGACTCCAAGATCCTTCTCACATTACTATTTTTGAGCCAGGTACCACTTACTCTATACCTATGTATGGTTGTTCTTGTTTAAATGTAGATAGGGCCCATCTGCATAACTCTGCTGCTACTTGATCCAGAGAATCTTTTATCATTCAACCAGATTTGTGCACTCAAGCTGCCTTACATTTGCTTGGGGATGCAGTTCTGTGGATTAAATTGTCTGTGTGATGTGGCTTCACAGAAAACCCACAATGCTACTGGGAGTTGTTTTACACAAATGGCTTGCCACACAGCTGTGCCTCTATCTTCTTACATTTTAAGCAAGAACTGTCCTACAGTTGAACGAGCACATGAATTGAACTCCAGTGTACAAGCAATTGATTTACGTACTTGCAGGTGTTATTTTTGTCTTCTTCTTGCAGTCAGGACTCTGTGAACATGTTTTGTGACCAGCAAAAGATTTTACTTTTTTTAACCATCCATAAAAATAATACTTTTCCTGATGATTCAGGCACCACAGCAAGTAAGCCCTGGAGAAAAAGAGTAAAACATTTCCATTCTTATACAATATTTAAAATCAGTACAAGAATTCTATCTAGATATCATGCCCTGGGTCAAAGGTCATTTCTGAAAAGATGGCACCTCTTTAAATAGGTCAGGGTATTTCACTAAAGTAAGTTTAAACTAGATATTTCCATACAGAACATAGGAAGCCAATGGCTGATGACAACATATCCCAGGATTTGGCATATTTTGACATAGTCTGGATAATAGAGGCCAGAATCTTAGTCATTACAATATTTTGAACTTTCCACAAAATATTTGATATTGCAGCATTTAATAAATTGATGTAGAGTAAAATTGCTATAGCTAACTATATATATCCAGAATTTCATAAAAGGTTATAAAGAGAAGATGGTGACATTATCATACAATGGTAAATACATGACACGTTCTGCTGACATTTAAAAAGGCTTTTTTTTGTCAAAGAATTTATTCTGTAGTAACTACCCTCATTACTATGAAGATTGCATTAATTAGATGAAAATGTCTGTAAGTAATGGAAACTTTGCTACTGAGTTCTCATTTATATAGCTGAGATGGCCTACCATATCAAATCCCTTTTTATGCCAGATGGATTCATTTAAGGCAGAATATCTTTACAGGATGAGTGAAGATTTTTACACCTGTTATTCTGGACCATATAATTGCCATTTTAGACTATTCAAGTGTTTACAGCCTCTTTTTTAACAGGGAAAACTTTTACATTTTAGCAGGAATTATTCAACAGCTTGCATTAGATGGACTTGGATTTTTATACCATGTTTATTTATTATTCATTTCTATTAAACACTGCAGAAATTCAGGAAAGCAATCTCACACAAAACTTATCACAAGATGAATATTTTAAATGATCAGTTTGTGAACAGGAGCACAAGCTGGAACTTGTTTAGATTACGCCCTTGGCAAACACTCAAAACATGCATGCGTGCAGAAAGAGAGAGAGGCGGAAGGAAGGAGAGAGGGAGAGAGAGGGAGAGAGGGAGGTAAAAACACCTACATTTTAGACACAAGCTAAGCATATCTATTTTGGCGAAAATCTTATAGGATACAGATTTCTCCTGAGAAAACATTATTAAGGTACTTTTGATTACATTAGGATATTACATTATTGATTTGTATTTCTAAGAACTCAGGGTTCAATTGTCCTTTGTTGACCAGATTTTCTACTGCTTTCAAACTGCATTTGATGAATATGGAATTTTTCCACATTGTGGAGATGATTATTGTATCACTCAAGTGAACATTCAGAAAACAATTCTAGAATTGACTTGAGTCTAAGATTTGGAGCTTAGACCTTATTCACAACTTCATTTGAAGAACTTCAAATGGGAAAGGATAAGGTCATGCCCTATTCCCTTTTCTACCCTACATGATTCAGGCAGGAGTTGTAAGGTAAAACTCATCAATGATTTGAAGTTTTATTCAAGTCATTGATATTTATTAACATTTTTCTTCTTACTACTAAAGGTTAAAACAATGATCCCAGATGGTATGGCAATGTTGTTTGAGCCACTGATTCAGGCCTGAAAGATCTGTCTGTGTTATTTACAATCTTCAGTACCAAGAAATATCTGACTGGTTTTGTTCCAAGATAGCAAAGGGAATTATATAGGTACATTTTTATGGGGGGGAAATGTGGATGTTCACTCTTTCTCTGTAGCATCCACATTGTTGCATGCTTTTCTTCAAATTGCTTTTAAAGCTCTTTTACAATGGCTTTTATTAATTTTACAGCAGGGTTAACGTAGCCCAGCAAGGTCAAGTATCTTTTCAATCCTCAAATGGCAGTTTACACTAATTAGAGCTTATTCTGACTGTACAGCTTTCTCCTTAAATTCTAAACATCCTGATATTTGGGAAAGAACAGTCAATATATAAAGTCTAATGGGAGAAGCTGACACAGGCTGGTAGGCACTGCTACACAATAAATTGTTTATCTACTTGGTCTTTGTTCTTCACCCTCTGAGCAATAAACCATAGTGGTAAGCCACAGTTCTATATACTGTCCCATGTCAATGAACATAAAGTTTAACTTTACCAGAACAAAATCAAAATAAAGCATTAGATGAAATAAGAAATAGATGAAGTAATTTAAAAAGTTGAAGTATGATTTATTTTAATGATTTGTTGTCTTTTCTAAATAACATTTTTCCCTAGAAATGCTAATGTTTTATTCCACAAGTATTCAAAAGCTAATCAAATATTCTAAGTATAAACACTTCCATCTTTGTTCTATCAATATTTATAACTGGAAAGCACATCATGGTTAGCAATACCTCAAGTCAATGGAAAATACCACTTACAAATACAACCCACAGCATTATAATTTGTTGTATGTCTCTGAGTATCCCATATGCAATTGAGAACAGAACTCCAAGTAAATTATGAAGGTCACATCTTCCCACGTAGAAATACAAAACACTTTTATAAAAGGATCTGCTGGCAAAAATAAGCTACCTTTTGAAATGATGCCTAGTGTTTTGAATCCAAACAAAATTTGCTTGCCAATCTGCTGCTAAAGTCCAGATTACATAAATATTCTGTGGAACATTTATTCTGAATACACTACCTTCCTAACATGGAATGAAACAAACTTTTTTAAAATTTAAATCAATAGAATACAAAGTATGTAACCTATCAAGTGATAAATACATGTAATTTTAATGTTTTTCCTAATGATCACAATTAATAGCTCCCAAATATAGTGAATCAGCTCCAAGCAATTCAAGAAAGGACTGACCATGAAAAAAAATCCTATATGTCAGATTACACAGACCTTCAAGAATCCATCCTAATATATTAAGTGAAAAATATTATGATTATGTAAATTTCATCAAACAACAACTCAAGGACTTTAGTATGCATCATTTGAACAGCATCATTTAAATAAATGCTTTATTTAAAAATGCACAAATCAAACATATTCCAAATTTCCAAAGCAACCAAAGCAGAAATCAAAGTGAGAATTAAATGGACAGCTTTCTAGACTTTGAGCCATGTTTTAACTCTGCAAATATAAAGTATATTCCCAATCCTACCTGTATATCCAATGAGGATTAGACACAACTCTTCCTTAAGAGAGTATCATAAATGCATTTCATGTCTGCCAGATGGTTATCTTTTGCATGAGAGACTTGCCGTGCATCACAAAGCTCACAAATAGACAAATATGGACCAGGAATTAGAATTGAGCCTCACAGAGGAATCTGAAATATGTTGATATTCATTCTCAGATGTTGAAAATTATTTACAACACATTGATTATTTTCACTAATCTGTAATTTTTTAATGACAAAGAGAGGCATTATATGTTTATAATATAAGTTTAAATACTGAAGACACTAAGGAAATAGAAAGAAAAAAATTGGCAGAGAAAACCAGAGCTTGGGATGAATCATCCTCTCAGTTAGATAATTGAATTAGGATGTTTTCTTTGTGCTTGTTACTGGGATTGCCCTTGGATATGGACCTGTTCTGATATCTTGAGGGGGGAGGAGAGGGGGGCTCAGAGGACATGAAGGATGGGACATGTTTGTTGTTGGCTGTGCCATCCATCTTTAACTGTGGTGTTTATCATGCCTAAAGACCTGGTGCCATTTGGGATATAGATGTTCAAAGAATAGACAGGAACTACTTCAGCCAAAGAGCCATATTGACCATTCCTGGTCGTTCCTGCTCATTCATGCTTGCCAAGTCTTGCTGGGTTTCTTGTGTTTCTTGTGTCTGTGGATCTGGAACTGGCCAGAGGAATAGATTGGAGGACAGACTTACATCTGTAACCTTTTTTTTCCAGCCTCTCTTCTTCTGCAAGCTGTATAAACTTGTTGGTGGCTGCCAAAAATTGTTGAACACTATGTTTTGGCAGCTTTTCATCTGAGAAGCTTATTTGGACTCTAGAACTGTGAATCTATTGACAGTGGTTGAATGAGTGAGAGTATTAGTAGGGTGGCAGGATACTGTAGAAACTTCTTTCCCTGTTCCAGTTAATTTTGCCTGGTTCTTTCCAGAGAATGGAATTAAAGTGCCTCTTGGTACCTAAGTTCCCTTCCCTTGGATAAATGTGATTGAGTTTTAATGGAAAGTTCCAATCCTTAGGAATTAGAGAAGATGCATCTGTTGGGAAATATGGGGCAGGTCAAAAATCTTATTGTGGTGATGGGCATTGGGGCTATGGTGAGAAATGGGGAATAGGTCATTTTCTTAGTCCTTATATCACTGAGAAGACTTTCAGAGGCTTTTGCTTTTAGCTGCTGCCTCTAAATACCAGGATGGTCTGTAATGTCTCTCTCAGTTATGATTTAATTCAAGGTGCTGAAATCAAGCTCTACATAGCAAGAGACCTGGTTACTTGAGAGACTAGCTCTTCTCAGTTTCATCTGCCTGCCCTACCAGATCCAGCAGAGAAAACATGCTGCAGGTCCTATCAACTAGGGAGCTATACTTAATGAGTCATAGGCAGTAGGTTTTTCTGCTATGGGACCCACTTTATGGAATATTTTCCCACCCAAATCATTTTGCTTTACTTTGTTAGTGGAGATGTCTCCCACATACAAACAGGAGTCAATAACTGGGAAAATTGTTATCCTTGAAAGGAAAGAGCAATGTATTAGTACCCCACTACAGGCTCCTACAACCTCTGATTCTTGCTGTGCAGTTCTTCATGCAAATAAACTTTTTTCACTCATGAGAACAGCATTTATAGTCATCACATTATATTTATCTCATTCTTTCCCACATCTAAACTTGCTTTATTCATTATGATGTTAAGACAATAACTTACTCAATTAGAAAGACTGAGTAGCCACAAGCAAAATAAACTTTGCACCCCGTGACCAAACCATGAATCTCCTAAAACTTTAGGCAATTCTTCCTATATGAGTCCGTAAGAAGTCCTATCTTTAGAGAACCTCTCTGTATGACAGCCAAGCTCTGTCTTTTCAGTATCCTAAAAATAAGATTTTGAGAGATCTGAAACAGTAACCAAAATCACCTCTCTAAAAGTAGAATGAATGTTCTAGTAAGTTTATTCATGTCCTGAAAATCAGTTTCCCATCTATGCAAATGCAGTGTAGGAGGGATTTCTTTCCAAAAAATTATCCAAGATACAATTACGTGCCTCTTGAACAATAACATCACATTTCTATAAAATATATATCATAGAGAAACATATGCAGTCAGACAATAATATTTCTGAATTCATATTTTGTTAAATGATAGCACTGACATTCCTTATTTGAAAAAGCAAGATTTTATTATCAAATTAACATTGCAATGTATACAAATTTCCATTTTAATTTTATTCCATTCTTTCTGACCTTATTAACTAGTATTTTTTCTTTTTATATTAATCCAATCAGTGGCATAAACATAATGAAGTCAGCTGTCTCGGGGACATCCCCTTTGCTGGATGTGTTCAACAAACCAGTTCATAGATGAGACCAGCAGTATCTATGCTGGAGAAGTCCAGAGAGTATTTCAACAGAGAGTAATTCATGAATTACCATTGGATGATAGCACATCCAATTTGATGTGAATTTGATGTCTTCCTTTTCTGCCATCTATTGTTCATAATTTTTGTCTAGAATGCCTATTCTTTCTTTTCTTGTTTTATAGTTCAAGCATGGATCTCCAGTCAGATTAACAGTAGAAGTATGCAAAAGGAAAATTGTGGCTGAGATAACACTGCTTCTTCTAACCCACCTGTGAAGATAAGTTTTCAGGCATTCTCTTTCACTCTTTTTCTTTGGCATTGTCTCTTACTCTTCTCTCCCTCCTTTCTTGGCTAGCTCTGATGCAGCCCAGTTAAGGACTAAATTCTAAAAAAAAGACTAATTACAGAATTTTTCCAGTTTGACTGTATCCATCTGATAACCAACTCTGGTAGGCTGCCAATTTTTATGCTGTAAGAATATTTGTTTAAAAATATATATATTCTCCATCCTATCCAACTCTGCATGCTCTTGGATTGAAATCTAATAGTTATTTAAAGGAATAAAACAAAATAAATCTGTATTTCATCAAAAAAACTACAATAAATATTTTTTGCTAGTGAGGCAATACATTTCAGAATGCATGCAAATAACTGACTGCTTATTTCTATCATTTTTTGGAATTTTTTGCAAGTTTGAATATTTAATAGGAAATTAACATGCATTATTTGTTGGTCTCAGATTTAAGACTTTTTCATGGCTTTGAGTGATTTTCTACCAGGAAAATAGTGCTTCAAAAATGTATGAATTTTGCCCTAAGCAAAAGTGACATGCCCAACTTGTCATTCAATTTATATAACATAAACTACTTAATAGGATTCATAAATTCATTAGCAAGTCTACTGGTATTAATGGAAATATAGGTGAATATGGGTTTCATTTATAAATGAAATATTGAGTTTTGCTTTGCTTTTGATCAAATGTTATTGGTCTATTACACTAATCTTCAACAACCAACTGAAGTTCAATACAAATAAGATAAATAGTTATTACTGATTATTTTTCTATCCAAGTCAGTGAATTTTGTCCTGTACTGAAAGAGGCTAGATTTTCTCTGAATATCCATAATTTGGGATGTTTCTATACCTGTAGAAAGTGCAAGTATTTATGTGGTACAAAATAACTTTGATTCATGCTTAATCTTAATCTTGAGAGTTATGAAGTAGCGTCCTCACCATAATGAGACAGTTTATGACAAAGGAATCCATGGCCTGATAACTTTGTTGTTGGTGATTCTGCCTATAGAAATTGAAGTCAAACCATTTAGAGCAGGGATGTCCAACCTTAGCAACTTTAAAGACTTCTGGGCTTCAGTCTTCCCCAACCAGCATACCATGGTTGGGAAGGAAATTCAATTATTGTGAAAATAAATATTACTGACAATAAATATTACTATAAAACTGGATAGATCCAAGTTCAAATGTCCATTCTACTAGGATCTTTTTAATTAACTTAGCTATAAAGCCTCTATAATGCTATATTGCACTCCTGCATACAGAATAGATGTATGATAAATAATATATACATAGAAGATAACATAACCACAAAACAGTAACAAAAGATTGGCAAAAGTATTCCAGACTGCCTCTGGAAATTTGAGAACTTTTGACTATGCATAAAGCTTGGTTGCTGTCTTGGGGCAGTTAATATTCAACTAATCTACCTAGTAAGAAAACTATAATTATATAAACTATATGAAAGTATGCATTATGTTGCGCTACAAGTAGGGTTTGGTGTTTTGTATAAACCTAGCTTCTTACAGATTTGTAAACCATGACTTACAATGTAACATGCAAACTCAAGTAATATTAATTTATTGAAATATGTTTGGGAAACCATGATTTAAAATAAACCCTTTATGGCTTGTTTTTGAAAATGTATATTTAAGATTGCACTTAGCAGTATGTCTCAGAGAATTGCATTATGTAACATGGTATTTATATTACATAACATGGCATTTACATTACATAATGTCGAATAAAGCAAGGGTCACCAATGTTTTGGACCTCAGGGACCACCAAACTCATAATTTAAAATCATGCAGACCACTACTTTGAATTTTGACTGACGATGGCTTGCTGATGTTGGTGGGAGAGTCGGTCCCATATTCTTGTGTTGTGTTCCTGCACAGTCTGGATGAATTGCTTTGGGGGGAGTACTTTAGGGGGGACATTTCTTTGCGGACCACCAAAATTTTCTCACAGACCACCAATTGTCCACAGCCCACCGGTTAGCGACCACTGGTATAAAGGATATAATAGCATTTTATACTTTATGTTGTCTTTAACATGGTAGAGATTATTGAGGAAATAAAATATTGTGATTTTTGTAATGTGTTTGTTTTTATGAAAAGATGACAAAATTAAAGAAAAAGGAAAAACTAAAAATTCAGAATAGAATTTACTTCATTTGCTTATGGTATGTCATACATAAAAATATGTGAGGTTAAATATTTTTGTGAGATAAAATCAGAAAAACAAAACTTACTTTCTCTTAATATGCCAAATAGAAAGAGTTGAAGAAGCCAAATATTTAGTTTGTTTTTATGAAAAGATGACAAAATTAAAGAAAAAGGAAAAACTAAAAATTCAGAATAGAATTTACTTCATTTGCTTATGGTATGTCATACATAAAAATACATGAGGTTAAATATTTTTGTGAGATAAAATCAGAAAAACAAAACTTGCTTTCTCTTAATAAGCCAAATAGAAAGAGTTGAAGAAGCCAAATATTTAGAACGTTGTGCAAAACTGCAGCTCTCATACATTCAAATATATTTGAATATCTGAGAAAGATACAGGTTGAAATTGTGAATATATAGTGAATGCAGTTCACAAGTGCTTGTGAGAGGAATGCCTTTTTTCACCACTGTTTATTTTTCCTTTTTTCTAAGATTTTCTAAGATTTTGGGTGGCAGTCTGACTTTCATTATGCATCAGAAATTACATTGTTTCAGACCACTTTGGCAATTGAGAATAATAGTTCTCTCTGTTGTTACTACTCTTGTGAATAGTAATCTCTTGAGTTTCCAAGGCTACTTATGTAAATTCCATTCAATTTTTTTTCTATCTGCTATATTCTGTCACAAGGACTTAAGCAAGCATTCAAAGTTTTCATCCATTTAGAACTAAATTAGAATTCTTTATTGGCCAAGACAAGGAATTTGTCTTCAGTGCATAAGCTCTCAGTGTACATAAAAGATGCTTGATGAATCATTTCTGCTCAGAAAACTAATTTTTAATAATAGTAATTAACAAATCACCATCAGTCAATTGAAAAAGGCAGCTTTATGTGGAACAGCTGACATCCTGCAATGCTACCTTTAACATCATCCAACAACAAATTCTATTTATCTCAGGTCCTTGGGAAGGACTCAACAGATGGATAAAAATGCCAAATCCAGTATGATCATTTGACTGACTGTGCAACAAACCGTAATAATAGCAACTATAACAATGAGATATTGTTTAGCAATGAAGTTAAAAAAATGCAGCTTTTTAAAAATCCAGAAATCCATTTTATAAGAAATTTTAATCAAACTCTAGTTTTAGACCTTTTTAAGAGAATTCTGGTTTTCTTTTAAAATTTAATACAATAAAAAGATATAATTGAATAATTAATAACACTACCCAGCTAGAAAAGTTAGATGAGTTTTCTGAATAGATTCAACATGTTAAATTAGAATGGATCAATTATCTGAATTAAATTGAAAATTTGGATCATTTTTTGCATGAACATCAAGAGATAATAATAATGATGTGTGCCTCTTTGTGTGCCAATTCTTGGCAGCTGATAATTACCATTATTGACAACTATCAATATAGCACAAAGAGTGTGAATATGGAATGTGTCACATTCCATATTCACACTCTTTGTGCTATATGCAATGGATTTACCTCCCTTTTATTTTCCCTCCCTTAATTAAGCCTCTACTGAAATACAAAAATTAGAATCTAAATTATTCAAAAATATTTATCTAGATTAGTTTGTCTTCAGGACGACTGTTGTGGTTTACCATTTTTTTTATATAACTTTATTCCTGAGAAACTAACATATATATCTGCATAGTTTTAGAAATGTAATTGCTTTTCTTATTTAGCTTTTTATTATATGTATGCTAACCAGAGTTACCATCAGGGAAATAGATGGCACATAAATGTAATAGATAAATAAATATTAAAAAGTGATATACTTCAAAATGGCAAATTGACTCTCATATTCCAGCTCATGACACATTTCTAGTTCAGTTCTTAATGTCAAACATTTCCTTTTCCCTGAATTCAATACAGATCAATATTCCTCTTTTAAATACAGATTAATATTTCTCCTTTAAAGAAAGGTAATTTTCCATTTTGGCATTTGTAGAAATTACATTTATCATAGCAAATCTTTTTTAAAAAGTTAGATATATGTATACAGTTTGCACAAATTTTGAGAATATATTTTCTTTAATATATAATTTTTATCATTTTTTAAAACAAGATTGAAAACTAATACAAAGTAAGAAAAAGAAAAGAGAAAGAAAGAAATTGAAGAGAAAGTCAAAAGTCCAAGGAGGAAAAAAGGAAAAAGAAGAAGCTTTCAATCTTTTTTACAGCAGTTATAAATTTATCTCTTACTCTATGATAGCAACATCTCTTTTTTCTAAAATCTATCCTGTATAATAACCAATACCATAAATCATAAGTTCAAATTTTTTGTTTCAGGCACAAAATCTCTAAGTGGTTTCCAGTCGGCAATGCACATAGGCACTGCCTTTTCTCTGATCAAAAAAGGCAATTTAGCCATCACAAAATTCCATCATCTTCACCAATCTTTCTTCCGTTGTGGATAATCTTTCCATCTTTGTCCATAAAATAATCTTGTGGCAGTCATCATATAAAAAAACAAAGTTCCATAACTTTATTCCAACTGTTTATCCATCAATCCCAAAAGCAGCACCTGTGATCAAGTTGTACATTTATTTTTGAAATATTCTGAATCAGTGTATAAATTTGAATCAGAATTATCTAGCTTTTTTACACATCCACCATACATAGTAAAATATCCTTCTTGTTGTTCATATTCCAACATAAATTTGATTTATATATTCTAAACAATTTATCTGATGACCTATACCAACACTACAAGCCTTTATTTAAAAAAACTTTCTTAAAATTATAACATAGTGTATATTTAAAAAAATTAAAAAAATTCAAATTAAATTAAATTATTAAATTATTTCAATCATGTATTTTCCATTGTTCCATTCAAAAAATTTCAATCATGTATTTTCCATTGTTCCATGTGTATATAGTCTGAGAGACACCCAATTCCTCCTTTTTTCTTTGCATCTTGTAACATCTTATATTTAATTCATGACTTTTATTCCTGAAAACACATTTAGATATATCCTTCTCTTATTGTTTAAATGATATATTAGTTGTGAAAACAGATTTCGTCTGAATGAAAAACATTTTACCAAAACATTCATTTTATCAAAGAAACTCTCTGCACCAATGACAGTTGTCATTTCTCTCATCTTAACATATCTTTTTAAACTTCACTCCATGTCTTAATATATTTTCAAATAATGTGCAATTTATATTTACTGCTAAAGCATTTTATGTTCTCAATCTTAAAAACTATTTTATTCATTAATTCTTTTTATTTTCATATTTTGATTAAGTTCTTATTTTGTTTGTTTGTTGGAATTAAAACCTGGTAATGTGTCAAATTCTTTTAGTTTTCCCAGTAACATTTCAATATCCTTTGATATTCCAAAACTAAGTCATTTGCAAAAGCCATTAACTTCTATTTTTTTAATTTTTATACCCGCAATCCTCTTGTCTTATATGCCTATTCAATATTTCAAGAATTAAAACAATCAGTAGATGACACAGTGCACATCCTTCTGTCTCTTTCACTCCTCCTCCCTTTTTTTGTATCTCATAGGTTTTTGTTAGATTTCCATTGACAATTATGTATGCTTTCTGTGTAGAGAGATCTTACCAATTTTATAAAGCCTTCTGTCGGCTGCAATGGGTCATGGGGAGGGGGAACCTGAGTATCTAGCTGAATCTCGAGTAGGTAGGATTACTAGATGGAAGATAAGTTGCATAGATAGGAAACATTGGACATATTAGGTATGGCTGGATGGTATGCATAGGAGTTAAGGGGCTAATTAGGGCGAGTACAGGAGATAGGAATGTTTAGGTGGGTGTGTCTATACCTTTAAGTAGCACTGGAAGGCAAGAGCTTCCAGTGCTAATCTAGACCGGATTGTATGCCATTCTTGCCAGATGGGAAGTTCGTTGTTTGACATTAAACACATTGAAACCTGCTTTTTGCTATTTGGTGGTTTATATGCAAATCTGCGAGTTTCCAGAAGACCGGCTGAGACCTTTGCATCTATGAAGATCAAATAAGCTTGTTTTTCATTATATTGTTCCACGTATTTCAAAATATCTAACACATTTCTAATATTGATCCTCATTTTTATTTATTTATTTATTTTATTATTATCTGCATTTATATGCCGCCCTTTTCCGGAGACTCAGGGTGGTTTACAGTCTATGAAGCACCATGCTAAGTGCTCGGCAATAGTCTTCATTCCATTGTATATGCCTGCTTATTACTAGGGCTTTTGCCCCCCCACCTACCCCCCCAGTGGCATTTTAAATAAATTCTTGCAAAATTATTTTCAGTCTACCTTCTAGAATCATTGTGAATTATTTACAATCATTATTCAATAAAGTTTAGGTATTAATACAATATTGGCCTCTTTTAAATTCTCTCACTTCCCTTCTCATCAACCTTGTAAAGATTTACAAGTTCATCCTGAAAACATTTATAAGGTGGCTAATTTTTCCTAGTTTCAGAAACTTCTTTGTCTCTGTTCTTCTATATTCCTTGGTAAATTTTATTTCTTTAGATAGTCATCTATTTTCTATAAAAGTATGCCACTTCCTTTATACATTAGAATAATAATGATGAAATGCTTTTGGTATGGCCATATTGTCCACTAATACAGTGCCCCCTCTTATGATTTCAATATCATTTTATTTTATTTTTCTTTTCATAATTTATATGCTAGCTTCTGATTTATTTGCAAACTCATTTTTTTGCATTACATAATTCATATTTATTTCCATTTCTCTTACAGGTAGTTATCTTTGTAAAACTTTAATTTGTTGGGAAATATTTCTTTAATTTTTATTCTTTTCTGTTCATTTAATCCAAAATATGAATTATATAAAAATAATTTCAAATTATTTTTTGTAGATGGAAGTAATAATTTGTACTTTGAAATACTTTTGAAATTTAAAAAACAAAGTATGTAAAACTGAATTTTAATAAGAAATCCTAATAGATCCTAAGTCCTAATTTTTTTAAAAAATGGCCAATTAAAAATCAAAAGCAATTTCAAAATGAATTGGATGCATCTCAAGGATATGCCATCTTTATTCCAATGTACATGGAATATTTTTCATCAATAAAAAATATTCATACCAAATTGTGAGGTTTCCAGTGAATAATTCATCTTCATCATCTTTTTTACACATCTAGAAATTTCTTACCTGAATGTTAAGTTTTATGGAAAAATATCAATATAGAAGCCACTACTATATATAATAAATAATACATTTTTATTATAATATAATAAATAATACATTACTTTAGATGCTTGGTATAATTCTTTTTCAGTTAAATGTCCAGGAATTAACTGCTTGAGTTTGATTTTTATTACTATGATTTGCATAGCAATATCCCAAAGAAATTATAATATAGTGGAACCTCAGGTTGCAAACGCTCTTGTTCATGATCAAATCGAATGGTGAACAAAAAATCCACCCAATTTTTGAATCGGATCACGGTTCAAAATTGGTGCTGAAAGATTCCATTTCATCATTGATTTCCCTTTCAGTGCCATATTTTTTGACTGCACGCATGAGCAGTTGGTCGTGCTTCCGGACATGACCAAATCAGGTCGTGGGAGCAGATTATTGTCGCAACCCAGCTACACTGTATGCTAGCTTTCACTTTTTTCTCTTTTACATACAATATTCTTGTTATATATAACTTGGCTACTAGACTAATTATGATCCTCTATAAATTCTAACAAACTGATTTTACAAAGCTTACATAGTAATTTATCTATAGGGGGTCTTATATAGATTCTATTTATGGTATTAGCAATTAATATCATCATCAGAGAAATAGCAGTTTTGCCATCTTTCATACCGTTGGGGATAAATATTGGGAATGTTGTGGTATTTAGGTTGCAGGTCAATAAAATATTTCTTCCAGAAGTCTTCTAAGTCTTCATACCCTGATCCAGTTCATGCTGCAACAATCTCTTTTCTCACTGGCACATTATCTAAAATTAATTTTCTTATTGTTTTCTGTCATCTGAAATATGATAGTTTACTAAGAAAAATAAACCATTTTATTTATGATATTAGAAGATTAGACAATCCTGCATATCTGGTCCAACAGAGGCTAAAACTATTATTTTTAATGCCCATTGACTGCAGAAGCATGGTTCTAGCTTGAGGAAACAAAGAAAAACTGTTTTCCCATTGGGCAGTAAATCATTACTTCCATGCTATACTTACAGGGGAAAATAAATAATAAGAAAAATAAAAATAAGAAACAAGAGTATGGGTGATGACCAGCCGACAAATGAAATTGTTACTAGGAGACCCAGTCTATCTTTCCACCAAACTGCTTCCACTCTGCTATAATTGTGAATGAAGAAAAGCAGATATATTTTAAGTGATTTGATGCAATCTTGGGTGAACTTATCTTCACAGTGAATTTCTGTTAAAAATTTATAGTCAGGCCAACCTCTTTCTAAATGGAATTATTTATTTAATATTAAATTATGTGCCACACACCATAAACTAACACAGTCATACCAGTGTAGAGAGTTTTTGGATTAACAGTGTCCACATCATATGTTGTGGAGTCAAGACAACCAGAAGATACATAGACCACTGAAATAAACTATACACGCACAAGATAAGAGAATTTGGAATTGATAGAAAAGTAGACCTACTGATAGGGAATATATGAAATGTATGAGGCAACTGTAGATGGAAATAAAAAATTTCATCAACAAAGAAAAGCAACTAGTTACTCAAAAGTTAACATAGTATAGAAAAAATCTGCTCTCACAATTGAGAAAGGCCCACTACACAATACAACCTGCCCTCAAGAAGATTGGAAAAACAATAGGATGTGCAGTCAACAACTAAAGCCTGTGTCATTACAGCAGCTGATATTAAGCACAAGATCATGGATAAACTAGCTATAGTCAACCCTTGAGACCTATTAATAAGTGGAGAACCACCATCAGATAGAATGCCAGAAAATTCCACTAGAGCCCTCGTGACAAACCTTACTACTACTAATGAACCAATGGAACTGGTATACATTTAATAGCCACTGGCAATTATTTACATGATCAAGTAGAGAAAAGTGAGTCAGCTGGTAAAATTACAGGATGTAAAAGCGAAGGATAAATCTTGCCTACTGAAAAAATACAAGGCTCTATGTCCATCTGAAGACTTATAGACCATTTTTTGAAAAACCAGAGCACTGACTACTAGGCTAAGGAGATTCACTAAAGAAGCAGAAGCCAAAAAGACAAATTCTCTATTCTTCAAAGAACTATCTAATGTGTACTTCCAACTACAGTGCAACAATACAATGACAGCAGAGTAACCAAAAGTAGAAACTGAACTGTATTGGAACAATACATGGGAGGAAGAAAAGATGCATAAAACCTATGCAAAATCTCTGCAAAACCGAGAGCACACCACAGGAATATCCAAGAACAGGAACACTCACCATCAAGCAGCAGACATCCAACAGGAGTCAAGAACATGAAGAACTCGAGAACACCTAACTTGGACATAATTCATCCTTCATGGATAGAGAAAGGTAGTAGAGGAGTGCATGAATGCCTTGCAGCACAGATGAACCAGCTGCTAACAGCAGACTTCCACTCAGACGGACTAATATAAGACTAATACTGATCACAAAAATGCATGAGCAGCACTATCCAACTACTGGCCCATAACCTGCCTTCCCACAAGATAGTCCTATCAGGCGTTATAGCAGCCAAAGTACAGGACCCTTTGGGCCAGTAAATGAGCATATCTCAGAAGGCCATTAGGAACAAAGACCAACTGCTGATAGAGCAGTCACCTAAGACTGAGGACAGCTTGGATTGTCTGCAGAAAAGTCTATGACACAATGTTATACAAATGGATCTGTGAATGCCTGACACTATGCAAAGTCAAAAGGACAATGAGGACCTTCTTTAAGAAGTTAACGGACCAGAAGACAAAACTGGAAGTCAATTCAAAACAGTTCACACAAGTGGCCATCAAATATGGCATATTACAAAGTGATGGACTTTCCATGTTCTGTATAGGCTTAAACCTTCTCAGCCTGAGTACCATCAGCCTCCTCCTCTATATAGATGATATGAAACTTATGGATAAGAATGAATGAGACATCAACACATTAATTCACCTGACTTAGATCTACAGAGAGGACATTGGGATGATGTTCAGATTGAAAAGTGTAGCTGAAAAGTAGTTAAGATTGATGGGATGAAACTATCATGTAGGCCACATAACAGACCTACAGACCAGCAAAAGTGTCTTGGTATCCCACATAGTCACATGGGAAGTACTATAAGGAGGCAAAGAACACATCAATATACAAGTACCACCAAAGGACAAAATAGGTCATAGCCAGCTCAATAGAAAGAATAAGATCCACATCATCAACACTTATACCTGCAGTCATTAAATACCCTGCTAGTATAATGAGGTGATCAAAGAAGGACACAGAAGCTGCCAATGTGAAGACTCTGAAGCTCCTCACAATGACCATAGGTTTCCATCCCAGGCTTAGTACACTATTAAGGAAGTGGCAACTTGGATGTTGCTGGTGAGTGTCAAATCCATTCTACCGGATGAAACCTGGAGCAGGATGTTTTGTTTTGTTTTGTTTTTGCTTCACTTTTCTCCAAACAGTATGGACTAGGCTTTTTTTTTCATCTTTATATGAATGATTTCTTTCAATTCAGAGAAGAAATTTCTGAACAGCAGGGAAGAATTTATCTTGAAATTCCAGAATGTAGACAACTAGAAGATGATGAAGTGAATTCAACAATGTAGAAGTTATTGGGACAATATTTTGGACCTCTACTACTTTATTATCTCTATGTGCAGCTTTTTGAAAGTCTTTGTTTTCTCTTCTCTGATTTTCTGCTTTCTAAATTCCCTTTTGAATAATGCCCAGCTGAAGACCCATTCCCTCTGTAAAGATTGGGATTGAGCCTGGGGCACTGAGGAAATGAAGCACACTATAAAACAATTGAACCATCTACATTATTAATTTCAGTGTTTCCAAGCATATTAAATCATGTTTTACCTGCAACAAATAGCTGTACTCCAATAACAACTGAATAAACAAAGAAGAGGCTGAGGCATGCTTCTGATTAATGAAGAAGATAGCATGATGCCTCCTGAGCTTTAGTGCAGTGCTATAAATCTACTTAGAAGAGTTTGATTCAGTAAAGGACTGTGACCTCTTTAGATTTTATTATTCGCACTCAATTAAGCTATTTCAGCTTCCAACAATTTGCATCTGACAACTTTTCATTTGGCTACAATAATCAGAAGTGCTGCGCTAAATGTCAGAGATAAGATGTTTGTATTAACCAAAGGAAGTCCAATTCGTAGCAAATAATTTATCAACTAAACTGGTTTCTTGAGCTTGTAATAACCTGAAAACCAAATAAGGTGCCTCAGGAACAGTCTGCAATTTCAATACAGAAAAAGATACATTTTCATCACTGCTCCATCTTAGCTGTTAATTTGCGCTTGCAATCTATTACACTTATTATTTAATAGTAATTTAATGTATGACTGCTTACTGATTATATTTTGTAAAGTGCTAGACTATATTTTTCTTATCTCATTGTATTGAATTGCATATTTTACATTTTTATATGCCTGGTGAGTTGGTGAGCTATAAAATAATTTATTAATTCTATTCTCAGTAAAGTCAATTGAGTAAACTGATTATCTCTAGTTGCATTGATTTCAAGGGAGATTCAAGGAACTTCATTGAGCCTGACTCAATTTGTTTAGAAACCTTGGCACATGTTCTACTAAGTCTGAAAGATAATAGGCTATTTCCAAGAACAGGGAATCAAACAAAAGGACTTCCAAACATTGTGTGAGGAAACAGGTAAGAAATAAAGATCACTGGGATTCCAAAGTCAGGTCTGAAATAATAAATTTCTAGCAACAATGATTACAGCTAAAGATGTATATAAAACAATGAACAGTGTTTCAACATCTTCAAGCAACTTTCTCTTATAGAAGACAGAATAAAATGTATTTCAAGAACCAAAATAATATATGAATATTTTCATTTAAAATTTGGGACTTAATTTTTTAATTGAAATGAATTCCTATCATGATTTTTCAACTCTTCATATAAATATAGGTAACTGATTCTTCATTAAGAAATAGTGTGGATCCTGGAATGAATGAAGTTCATGATGCTGAGTGAAATATGTCATGCATTTGTCTCAAGTACAAATTAAATTTGAACCTCCTGCTTTGAAATTTAGCACTAACTGGAGAGTACATGCTGATGTAAATACTAAATTAAAATTAAACATCACATAAATTACATTACTATGATTCTGCTTCTTATCCTGTTAAGCAAAGACTGAGCACTGAAATTTTAATGTTCAAGGAAAATGACATTTGGTAGCTGTATTTTGGAATGAGAAATAGTTTATTTTCAAAGAAACATCATTAGCTTTTCACTTTGTTACTCCTCTTAGAAACCCATCTGCAATATATATACATTTTAAGGGCTTTTCTTTCTCCAGGAGAAAATGAAAACGTAATTCAATAAAACAGGCTAATACACAACTACAACAAATGAGATTAAGATACAACAAAGATATAATTATAATTACAAGACAAGGTGACATAATGAAAAATGAACAAAATCCTATAAGACAATAATGGGTCATTTCGTACTGATTTTACAATAACACCTCCATTTACACTAGTGTAAGTGAAAAAGAAAACCATACAATGTCTATTTGTAAATGAATTATGGATAAACCATTCTATTATTTATTACTTTCTTAGTAAAATAAATGTCTCAGACATCCTTTATACAGATCATTAATCTTTTACCCTCTGAATCATTGCCAAAGCATACTACTTTCACCATAGGTTTTTACATGCAGTTGGTTCATAAATTACATATTCATGCAAATTTCATACGATAAGAAGACTTTATTTTTAACACTTTACTTATTTATGCTGACATGCCCTCTAGAGCTAGGATTCTCAATCTGAAAAGTAGTTACAAATGGTCTTTAGGATAGGCAGATCTGAGTGTGTCTTCATATTAGAACCATTTAGCAATGTGAAATAAAATTAAAATAGGGCTTCGAAACAGCATTTAATATAAAACTATATTAACTTCCAATGTCTTTCCTTCATAATCAAAATATATCTGTATTGTCTGTAAGACACAAGTAAATTCTATTCAGCAAAGGTCCCTAGTGTCTTGAAATAAAAGTTTGTTGCTTGCATATTCTGGTGTTTTATTACTTCATTTTGACTGCAGCTTCAACAAGTACTATAACTTCTCCTTAAATAGCATTTTTGTGAACTGTCCCGCTTAATTTCTTTATTTGTACTGTGTACTGTGTTTTTTACCATTTTAAAAAATAAAAGGAAAAAAGATGACACCTTTTGCCTCAATTTTACAATGAATTTTTTGGGACAATTAATGAAATCTCCATTTAAGTAATAAAGACATTTTAATCTTAATATGAACAGAAGCCAAATTAGCCACACCTTGAAGAATTTTTGCTTTGCTTAAAATAGTGGACAGTTCCATTTTATTCAGAGAAAAAAATCATACATTTTAGGTCAGATATTATACTGAAGAAGTCTGAAATCACACCTGGATATTCCATATTAATTATGTTGTTGGGATCATGATTTCCCCTCCCCTTAACACTTATCAGGGAATGGAAAGAAATAGATAGCAGAAGACAGAATCATGTTCAGAAAGCTAGAGATAGAAATAATATGGCAAAGACATTGGAAATACACCGTTCCACTCAACTTATATTTTCCCCAAGTTGGCACTGAAGTTGTTGTTCTTTTCTTCCTTCTGTTTTGCACCACAAGATCTTCAATGCCTTAAAATATTGGATTGAGCCAGATAGCGGACCAGAGAAGCAGCATGAGCATCTTCTTTGCAACACTGTTTAATTTAATCATTAGAAAAAAATTGAAGATACTAGCATCAATCCTAATATTAGCTTTCTTTATTAGGACCTGATGTGGAACCTACTTCTATAAATTCCTAGTAATTTGAGAATATGGAAAAATGTAAACCATAACTTTCCACTATTGGGAGGCAAGACAAAAACATATCACAAGGAGTGTTCCAGACATCCAACAATTAGAATTTTCATGCATGTTTTCCAATCACCCATGGCACTTCTTCCAGTTTAATAGACCATGTTCAGAGAGTTATCAGAACAATTCTTTCCCTTGCAACATTGCATTGTTTGTCTTTCACAAAAGATTATGGAACACCTCTTTTAAGCATAAATCTATTTATTTATTTGGTTTGTCAATTGCTTACAAGATAATAGGTATAACTAAATACATAGTTATGAATACATGGATACATATAAGAAAAATAAAAAAATAAAAGAAACAATAAGACAGGGACAGTAGGCATGTTGGTGTGCTTATGCACGCCCCCTACAGACCTCTTAGGAAAAGGGTGAGGTCAATAGTAGACAGTCTAAGGTTAAAGTTTTTGGGGTTTGGGGAAGAAACCACAGAGTCAGGTAAAGTGTTCCAGACATTGACCACAGAGTCAGGTAAAGTATTCCAGACATTGACCACTCTGTTGCTGAAGTCGTATTTCCTGCAATCAAGTTTGGTGCGAATTTGTATCTATTGTGTGCTCTTGTATTGTTATGGTTGAAGCTGAAGTATTCATTGAACATACATTGCAATGTATGATTTTATATACTATACTTAGATCGGACCGAAGGCGGCATAGTTCTAAGTTTTCTAGGTCTAGAATTTTTTTTTATATATTTTTTTTTTATATATTTTACATTTATATACCGCCCTTCTCCCAAGGGACTCAGGGCGGTGAACAGCTCATCTAAAAACCCCACAAAAATACAAAAGTTAAAAAGTAATTAAATATTTAAATCAGCTGCTGACTAAAATTAGAAAACCCTCCCCCCACCCTTAAAAACCCAAATTTAAATTTAAAAATGGAGATCAAATTTAAAATCATTATCTCAGCCCAGGCCGGCCTGCTCAAAGAGCCAGGTCTTTAACGCGCGCCTGAAGGCCCTCAGGTCCGTGCCGGTACGGAGTTCCGGTGGCAGAGTATTCCAGAGGGCGGGGGCACCCACAGAGAAGGCCCTACTCCTTGGCGCCGCCAGACGACACATAGCGGCCGACGGCACCCGGAGCAGACCCTCCCTGTGGGAACGCACCGGCCTGTTGGAGAGCGTTGGCAGAATGCGGTCCTGAAGGTAACCTGGTCCCATGCCATGGGTCGCCCTAAAGGTCAAAACTAGAACCTTAAAGCGAACCCGGAGAGCCATCGGCAACCAATGCAGCTCGCGCAGGAGAGGCGTCACATGGGCGCTACGCGACGCCCCCATAATCACCCTCGCGGCTGCATTTTGCACCAACTGGAGTCTCCGGATGCTCCCCGCAGGGAGCCCCATGTAGAGGGCGTTACAATAGTCCAGGCGAGAGGTGACAAGGGCCTGAGTGACCGTGCGCAAGGCGTCCCGATCCAGGAAGGGCCGCAACCGGTAGATCCGACGGATCTGATGAAATGCCCCCCTGGAGACGGCCGCGATGTGATGTTCAAGCGACAGCCGTACATCCAGGAGGACTCCCAGGTTGCGAGCCCTCTCTGTGGGGGGCAGAACTTCCCCCCCAATAGCCAGCGAAGGTATCAACTGGCTATATCGGGGCGCCGGAAACCACAGCCACTCGGTCTTGGATGGGTTGAGCCGAAGCCTGTTCCCGCCCATCCAGTCCCGCACGGCCTCCAGGCACCTAGACATAGCCCCCACAGCATCGTTGGGGTGGTCCGGAGTGGAGATGTACAGCTGGGTGTCATCTGCATACAGATGACACCTCACTCCAAGACCACGGATGATCTCGCCCAGCGGCTTCATGTAAATGTTGAACAGGAGGGGAGAAAGGACCGACCCCTGAGGCACCCCACAAACCAGGGGCCTAGAGGTGGACCTCTCCCCCCCCGCCAACACGAATTGCGAACGGTCAGAGAGGAAGGAGGAGAACCATCGAAGGACGGTTCCACCAATCCCCAACCCCTCCAACCGTCGCAATAAGATACTATGGTCGATAGTATCAAAAGCCGCCGAGAGATCTAATAGGACCAGGACAGAGGAGAACCCTCTGTCACGAGCCCTCCAGAGATCATCAACCAACGCGACCAATGCCGTCTCAGTGCTATGTCCAGGCCTGAAGCCCGATTGGAACGGATCGAGGTAAGTTGCTTCCTCCAGGTACCGGGGGAGCTGACGTGCCACCACACTCTCAACAACCTTCGCCACGAAGGGAAGGTTGGAGACTGGACGATAGTTGTTTAAAATAGCTGGGTCCAGGGAAGGCTTCTTGAGGAGGGGGCGCACCACCGCCGCCTTCAGGGCGGTAGGGAGCACCCCCTCCCTCAAGGAAGCGTTGACAATCCCCTGGAGCCAGCCTCGTGTCGTCTCCCTGGCGGCCGAAACCAACCAGGAAGGACACGGGTCCAATAAACAGGTGGTGGCATTCAGACCCCCCAGCAACCTGTCCACACCCTCAGCGGTCACAGGATCGAACTCCCCCCAGATAACATTCTCAAGACCTGCCCCGGACACCTCCCCCGGGACCACCCAATTGGAGTCGAGCCCCTCCCGAATCTGAGCGATTTTATCATGCAGAAATCGGGAAAACTCCTCTGCTCTACCCTGCAAGAGGTCATCCCGCGCTCTCGGTTCAAGTAGAGAGCGGGTCACTCTAAACAGGGCGGCAGGCCGATTTTCTGCTGATGCAATAAGGGCGGAGAAATACGAAGATTTCGCCGCCCCTATCGCCACAAGGTAAGTCTTAATATGAGATCTCACCTGTGTTCGGTCAGACTCAGAACGACTCGCCCTCCAAATGCCCTCTAGACGTCTTTTCCGGCACTTCATCTCCCGCAGCTCCTCCGTATACCACGGAGCCAAGCGGGATCTGTGCCGGGTCAGAGGTCGCAGGGGCACAACTCGATCTAGAGCCCCGGCGGCCAACCCATCCCAGGTGGCCACCAGGTCACCAGGCGAGCTGTGAGCCAGAGACTCAGGAAATGGCCCAAGCTCCCTCTGGAACCGTTCCGGGTCCATCAGGCGCCTGGGGCGGAACAATCTAAGTGGCTCCGCCTCCCTGCGGTGGGGGGTGGCGGAACGGAAGTCCAACCTGAGGAGGGAATGATCTGTCCATGACAGGGGTGTGATGACTAAATCCCCAAAAATACAGTCATTCAACCACTGCCCAGAGACAAAAATCAGGTCCAGCATGTGTCCTCCAATGTGAGTGGGGGCAGAAACTAACTGGGTCAGGTCCATGGCCGTCATGGAAGCCAAGAACTCCCGAACCAACCCCGAGGTTTCACCGGATGATGGCAGGTTGAAATCCCCCATGACCAAAAGCCTAGGGGTCTCAACCGCCAGCCCGGCTATCACCTCGAGGAGTCCGGGCAGGGCCGATGAGACGTGGCAGGGAGCCAGGTACGCCATCAAAAGACCCATCTGAACCCCTTGCCCCCACTTCACAAATAGAGATTCACAGCCAGCCGTCTGAGGGACAGTGGCCTCCCTAGGATAAAGGGCCTCCTTTATAAGCACCGCCACCCCTCCACCCCTTCCCTGAGCCCTAGGCTGGTGAAATGCAAGGAAACCTGGTGGGCACATCTCAACCAGAGGAACACCGCCCTCTGGGCCCAACCAGGTTTCGGTAACACCTACCAGGTCCGCGGCCTCCTCCTGAGCCAAATCATGGATCAGGGGAGCCTTGTTAACCACGGACCTGGCATTGCACAACAGCAGCCGGGTATTCAGGGCCTGAATATTTCAAGTCTGATGGCATAAGGTACTCTGCAACGAGTTGAGTGGAGAATTCTTCTTGTGAAATATTTCTGGACTTTGTCAACTGTGTTAATATCAGATACGTAATGTGGGTTCCAGACTGATAAGCTGTATTCGAGTATTGGTCTAGCAAATGTTTTGTATGCTCTAGTTAGTAGTGTAATATTACCAGAGAAAAAGCTATGTAAGATTAGGTTAACAACTCTTAACGCCTTTTTGGCTATGTAGTTACAGTGGGCTCTAGCACTTAGATCATTAGAGATCTAATAAGTATATGCAGTATCTTCTAAATTAAACTACTGAGACTAATTTTTATTGTGGCAGACTAGAGATCTGTTTAATAAATAAGAACAATTCTTGTAGAAGAAGAAGAGGCTGAACTGGAATGTGAGTTAAATGTTTAGAGTCATTGTTTTGTCACAAAACACCTAAGTCCAGTCCTCTGTGAGTGGCTCATAGAATGACTCATTGACACTTATCTAGCACCAATTTAATGTTGATCATTAGTTGTATAGATTCTTGTATTAGAGATAGCAATAATAAATCCTTCTGTGTTTTGAACTCAACAAATGCTCCTGGTTATTTGCTTTTGACATTACTATGGTATTTCCCAGTGGGCCTGAACTCAAAGAATATATTGTTGCTGCTGTTATTAGAATAAAGTGAGGTGAATGGAGAAAAAATGAAATCAATATATTTTAGAGATTTACTTTGATGAACAAAGGAGAAAAGAGAGGAGCAAAGAAAGGCAACAGAGACATTTTTGGTCCTTTTAACTTCTATTCCCACATTCTGAGCCCATATCTCCCCAGGCAACTTTTCTGCTTAACTTTAGCACCAGACTCATAGTAAAACATAATGTCTCCTATTTCTCTGTGTTGCTTCACTGAAATTCTAAGCACATGGGCTCAAGAACTCCAGTTATGGACATATAGAGCTACCTTTCTAGCATTTGAGTGACCGTAGGAAAGAATCAAATGGAACAAGTAGGGGTGTGTTGTTGAAAGTTGCAGAGAAAAGGACAAATGCATCTATTTGAATTATACAGCTGTGCTTGTGTTCTCTGGTCTAGTCTGAATCCCTCAGGCACAGCCATAGAATTGCAGTAAGGTTGAAAGCCTGACTAGCTTTGGTACTGTAATAAATAGATATAAGTTCCAACACTTATATTTTTAAGATTGGATTGATCAGATAATATTTGGGAATATTTGGGAATAGCATATTCCTAGAAATCAGTATGAGTATTCTTGATATCCTTCTAAGTATTAGAGATACAGTATCTTTCACTACAGCTCCATAGCTCTATAGCTTGAAAGTGACTACCCCATCCATTCCCTCATATACAGTATTTATTTCAACTATGGGAACCAAGCGAGGAAAAGTTTAAGTAGACTTCATTTTATTGAAAGTGATTATAGATTTTTACATAGTGATGCTAAGATAATTATTGTCTATATAATGAGTGAAACAATGCATTCGTTGTTATGGGAGAAATGGTGAAGAGCACTATCTTGTTTCTGCCCATTGCAGCATAATGCATAAGAATAGTCTAAGTTCTAGAATGACAATCACATTTCATCATTTTAACCACCTATTTCTTCTTAGATTAAACTGACACATAGAAATTAGCTAAAGGCCATTCAGTGAGCAATGTTTTTGAACCCATTTAAAATAACAGCCATTCTCTCTGACCTTCCAGTTTTATAACAGCAAACATCACTGCCAGTTTTCCATCATAGGTTTATATTTTTTGGCATTTATTAACATGCATTATAAAAACAGAATATGTTAAGTCATTATTACTCTGAATTAATAAAATTAATTGAGAACAGACTAAACCTTTTTAGGCATCTTACATTAGATGGCTCATTCCCATAGTTAACCTTATGCGTGAATACTCTTGCATGCTAATTGCTATTTTTCTAGTTCACTTTGTCAGCCTAAAATTAATTAAAACACAGAGCTGCTTATCATTTAGCTTTATTTACACACACAGAATAATGTGCAATAAAATTAATGTCTGCTGTGGAGACCTTGCTGGAAAGTATTTTTTACTTTCTCAATCTGTCCTTTCTTCTATTGATCTGCAGCTGTTATATGCAGGTCTTTCAGTGCAACCTGCCTTACACTGGTGTAATGGGCAAAATGGGAGGCACCTTGAGTTGATCAATACAGAGAGGGGGACCAACCATCTTGAATTAAACAGAGGATGATAACAACAACAATAGGAAGAAACTCCAATTTCAACTTCATCAGAAACATTTCTACAAATCTATCAATGAACAGACTGCAACAAACCAATAAAAACCTGACATTCTGTGTGCAGGACAACCTAAAGGATGACAACCTAAATCAGTGATGGCTAACCTTGATGCCTGCACCCATGATGAAATGTGAATGCAATTCCTTCTGCTTCCTGTGCATGTGCACGTGACTCCCTTTGTCCACACTGTGTGCCTCTGCGCATGCACATGCAACCTCCCCACACCTCATGCCTCTGTGCATGTGCACGCATCTTCTATGCACACATCTTCCCCTGCACATGCACGGCAGATACCCGACAATCAGCTGGCTGGGGGTGGGGCAAAAATTACAAGAGAGAAAGAGAGACAGAGACAGTCAGAGAGATAGAGAGACAGAGCACAAAACAGGTAACAATCCATAACATCCTTGGCAATGGTTTAGAACAGGAAATTAGAAGAAATAGACAGGGCTAATTTTGAACAAGACCAAGCCTTTAGAACAAATGTATACAAAGCCAGAATTGAGAAGACAGTAACAAACAGCAAATGCATCCCCAGTAAAGAGGCTGCAGAAACAATGGACCAACTAATTGGCTACTTCAGTAAAATTGCACAGACTGACTAAAAACAAAGCATCACAAAGTAACAAATGAGTGAAATACTAAACTTTCATTCTTGGTCTAATCAGGATAAATAAATGTATTTTCAAAATAGTTTTAATTGGGTTCAAAACAATGCAGTATAAAACAATAATAGAGAAATAATAGAGAAATAGAGAAATAGAGAAAGCAGGATGTGAAATTAACTTTTGCATTGTTCCTTTCAAGATGCAATTATAAGTGGGCTAAGCCAATCAATCAATCAAGTGCAAGTGTTTAGCTTTTTGCAATCCTTTATAACCTTGGCACAAAGTGAATCACTGACTATAACCTATGCTATCTTACTTCAACTTCCCTGTATCTACTGTGTCTCTGTAGCTCTGTATGTGCTGTATGGTGTAATATGTCAAATTTTATGTTATGTTGCAGTTTACAATTGCAAGTGCTTTCATTTCATTTTATTCTTATTCACCTGCTTTAACTAAGTTACATTACGGTTATATTTCTTGGATTATTCCATATTTTGTCCAAAGCTGCTGTTTCTTCCTTGTCAGGTGTTAACAATAGAGAGACTGCAGTCTTTCTATTGATATATTGGTAGAAACATTTCTGATTGGATTGAAACTGAAGATTCTGCATATAATTTGCAGTTCAAACTTCATATCTACTAATCTTCTTGGTTATAGCTATTATTTGCTGCTCTATTATTTCCAGTGCTTCCTTGATCTTCCTTGTTTCTTAGATAACGTTTCTTGGTCAGGTACTCTTTGGTCTTCTTGTTCTGCAGCTTCTTTTCTTTCATCTATTCTAACTTGTCTGTATCTATTGTTAGCTTGCTGATCTTATTTTCCAGCCTAATCTTCCATTTTGGTGATATACTGTTTGGTCTTTTTTTTTTCTTTGTTGATTTTGCTTCCCAGGTATTCAGCTGTAATTTCAGTTGTGCTATACATTGGTGTCTTGCAGCAAGTTGGGGCTTATATTTGATATTTCAATATTGGCATCTTTTAATGCTTGTGCTGTTTCTTTTCAACAAGCTTCAATGCTGGCGATGTTGCTTCTATGCTGCTCTAGCTGTTCGATCACTCTTTGTTTCAGATCTTATACTTCTTTAGTTAAATGGCTTTATATTTCCTTAGGAGGACACACAGGAAAGGTGCCTGGTTTTGCAGTGAAAACAATTCAACAATCCAACTATTCTGAGTTGCTCTACTGATGATGAGAGAAAGAGACATTCTTTGACTTCTTTGATGTGATTAATCCATTATAGTTGACTCTCTGGCATAGCTCTTATCTTTCTGAAAACACACAGGCCCCACAATTACATCAAATTACTGCCTCACTGGGAGTTTCTTGGTATTATTATTGGACAATTGACAGTAGGGGATTTTCTTGGGTTTAATTTTTTGAATGATGCAATAGAAAATTTGTTTTTCTAAAACAAGTATATTTTTTTAAAAAAAATTAAATATGATTTTCATTCATTTAAAAAATTAGCCTTGATTTTGCAAAGGTAAATCCTGCCTTAATAAACTTCTAGTTCTTTATCAAACATGTTAGAATATACAGAGTAGTCATGGGTGTTATTGTGTGGATTGTATTGATTAAAGAGAGAGAGAAAAAGCAAACTTTGGGAATGAACAACAATTTTATCAATGGAGATAAGCAAGAAGTAGAATCTTTTACAGATTTGTCCTGGGATTAGTGCTTTATACCATACTTATATTAGGAATAACCATACAATGGCCGAGTGAACTATGTCCTCAAAACCAGAAATAGTTTTCAAGTATTTCAGAAGCATTTTTTGAAACCAAATAAATGGAACCAAAAGGCTTGTGTGATTATAAAGCAAAGTATATTGCAGCAAAAACACTGCTAACTTCATATACACACTGATTGGTCCAAATTGTCTACAACAAACTGTGGTCAACTATAGTGTCATCCAGTGCAAACTGTGCAACCTGTAAATACCATGGTAGACATTTCTAGAATGAAAGGAATGAAAATAAAATTACCAACTTTATAATGCTTGTATATCAATTTGAAATCCACATACCATTCTGATTACTGTATTCAAAAAGGATATATTTTAATTAATTTAATTAAATTAATATGCCTCCCATATCACTATCCAGAAACTATTAAAACTGCAAAAACAACTAAAACTAGTTCAATCCAAATAACTAATACTGTGACATCTAATGAGTTGAAAGTCTTCAAATGTAGTAGCCTATGAAAATTATTATAGTAGTATGCAGTTGTAGTTATTCAAATAGCTTTTTAAAAAGGCTGGGTGAATTCACAAACAACAAATATATTTCAAGTGAGGAGCTCTTAATAGATTAATTGTTAACCAGGGGTGGGATTCTACAGGTTCACACCTATTCACAAGAACCGGTTGTTAACATTCTGAGCAGTTCGGAGAACTGGTTGTTAGAAGAAATTACTGGCCTAATCCTGTAAGGAAGGCAGGAAGGAAACATTCTGGTGTTGCTTATAGAAACTGCCTCTCCATTAATCCTTATTACATTGTTGGCAGGACTAGACTTCATGTCTCTGGAACCTCTCTGGAGTTTCCTTTCTCTCTTTTGCTGGTACTTTGCTTGTGTGGAGTGACCATTTAAAGTTATAATGGCATTGAAAAAAGTGACTTATGACCATTTTTCACACTTACGACTGTTGCAGCATCCCCAATCATGAGAAGCCAGGCAAGGAGGTGCATGGTTCGATGTGAGTGATGTTGAGTTGGCCACACCCAGGCAGTCACATGACCACCAAGCCACGCCCACCAACTAAGCCATACCCACAGAACCGGTTGTTAAAAAATTTGAATCCCACCCCTGTTGTTAACCCTGGTTTGAAGCAGCATATGTCCAAATACCAGTTTTTCTAGTTTAATATTTTATTGAGTTATAAATATTGTAAAATACAAAATACAAAAGTAAATAGAAAAGCAGTGGAGAGGAAAAGGGAGAATAGAAGTGATGTAGGATAAGAAAAATAAAAATAAAAGAAACATTGATTTCAGACTCTCTCTATTGCAGTAAAATAAGGCGTTAACATTAAACCACAATTTTTGCTTTTTCATAAATTATATGAACCAGCCACTTCTGTAAAGATCTATAAATTTACTTGGTAAAACCCAAAATCAAAGTTTCATTTTTTTTCACTTCAAGCACGAAGTTCAGAAGTGGTCACCAAGTGGAAACAAAAGTACTTATGTTATTTTCTTTAATCAAAGTAGTCATTTTGTCATTTCAGCCAACTGCATCAACTTCTGCAACCATTTATCCATAGTAGGAATCATAAACCAGTTGTAGGAAAACTCCAACTTGTCAAAACTGTATCTTGGAAGTATTGGTAGAAAAAAGATATTGACCTAAAATGTGCAATGGGTCTTATATTCCATGAACTTTTTTAGAATAATTTTTGGTAGCAGGTACTGATTGGTAGCATCCATATTTCTCATAAAAACACTTTTTGTGATGTATTGTGGATGAAAGCTAAAATAAGTACATTAATCAGTAGGATCTGATTTTTTGAATTTTCTGCAGAACTCCCAATCAAATTGTGTGCTAAAGCAAAATTTCAAATAATGCTATTGTCTTTCCTTCCTATTGTTTTCCCCCAGTTTGGGTGAAGGTATAAAATGGAAAAGAGTCAATGCATCATTATCTAACAGTGAGTTCGTTTTTATTCTTTCCTTAACCTCCTGCAGTCTAGTGATTACATGGCTATTACATTTAGTTTTGTCAGTTTATTCTCAGTGAACAAGGATAGAAAGCTAAAGAAAAAGGAATCACCGGGTACTCAATAGGAAAGAAATTTGTGAGTTCATTAAAACGGAGCTTGAAATTTATCTGTTTCATTTATTGTGATGGAGTTTCTGTTCCAAAGGATTGGGATGTCATTAAAAGCCTGAACACCAGGTCAATTTTATGAACCTTAACTCAGATGCGGGGTGGGAGGATGGGTACTGTAGAATGGAAAAAGAACAAAGTCTTGTATAAACACACTAAGCTAAATGTTAGCACCAACTCAAGGTATTTTATGTCTCGGCATGCCTGTTGATATTCTAAATAATTGTGGACTGTTGGTTTGATAAAAAGAGAATATAGCAACTTCATTTCCCCTATAGAGTTTCTGAGTAATACATACCTCAATTTTTTTATAGAGCAGCGAAGGAAATTCAAAACAGCATTATGAAATAGTTTATCGATTAGGGTAACTTTTTTAGAGTTTGAGAAAGAAACTTTAACCAGAAATATTTCTTCCAACTTACCATTTATATCTTCTGTATTGTTAGAAAATTGCCAAAAGAAATTGTTTGTTACAAGAATGTAACAAGATTTTTTTTAAGATTGGAAAAATAGTAGATATGTGGTTCTGAACCATGGCATTATTTAGGTAATTCAGAAATGTTATGTGATAAAGTACATTGATGATGTGATGCAGTATATTATGATATAACAAAGTATCTGCAAATTGCAGCTCTAATTTGAACTCTTGCACATGAACAGTGAACAATTCAAATTCTAGAATGAGTAATCTTAAAATTAGCATTGAAAATATTGTAATATCATTAAAATTACTTTGTTTTGCTGAAATGGGAAAACATAAATGCAGTACTAAGTTAAATGTAAAAATGAGAAGCTTCCTATATAGAAGTATAGTAGTTTTTAAAAAACTAAATTTCAGCATTATAAATTTTTTGGTTTTAAATATATTTGAAAAAGGTTTTCATGATGGCTGCACACATGGATGCTGTGGCTGGCCACTCCTTCTTTCAGTGTATGGCATATTTGATTCTGTTTTGGATTCTTTCCTTGATTGAATCCTGTGGGGCAAGGGGCAATTATAATTAGCAAGCCTTGTTACAAATTAGACTGAAATGTGAAAAGATTATTACGGACTATTTTATACATTCTCATAACATACCGAAGGAAGCAACTGGGATCCTGGGGGAGCCATGGATCACTATTCCTGTAGAAAGGAGGAAGAGGCGGAGAAAGAAGAACAGGAAGAGGAAGATAGGATGCCATGCTGGGGTTTTCTTTAGACTGAGTAGGTTTCCACACAAGCCTTCAATTCCAAGTGTATTTCTTACCAATGCAAGATCTTTGACTAACAAAATATATGAATTAAGGTACAGATTGCAAAGAATAAATTCATTAAGAACTGCTGTGTTTTGCTAATCACAGAAACTTGGCTTCATTCACTCATATGAGATACAGCTGTTGAGCTGGAAGGCTACTTAGTTCACCGGCAGGACAGGAGTAGAAATTCTGGCAAGTGCAAAGAGGGAGGTTTAAGCCTTTATGTGAACAAAAGCTGGTGTATCAATACAAAGACTGTAGACAGCTGCTGCTCCATGGATCTGGATTATATGACTCTTAAATGTACACCCATATATCTTCCATGGGAATTCGGTGTGGTTTTGATTACTGCAGTCTACATCCCACCTGATGCCAATACTACCATAGCTTTGGGGTTCTTGTATAACATTGTTAGTAATCAGCAGAATACGTATCCTGATGTTGTGCATATCATAGTGGGGGACTTTAATCAAGCTGATTTAAAAGAAGTGCTTCCTAAATTCTATCAGCATTTAAGTGTGCTACTAGAGGAGCAAGCATATTGAACAAAGTATATACCATCATCAAACATGGCTATAAGGTTATAAAATTACCACATTTGGGACAATCAAACCATATGTCACTGCTTTTAGCACCAGCATACATCCCTCTTAGGAGATGGGCTCTGCCTAAAATAAAGACAGTGAAATCTTGGCCAGAAGATGCTTCCCAATAACTTCAGGATTGTTTTGAGAACACAAATTGGGATATCTTTTACCACCCTGACCTAGAGGAGCACACTGCAGCTGTTCTGTGCTATATCAAACACTGCACAGATACTATCACTGTGGATAAATGTGGATATATCCCCATCAGAAACCCTGGATGACCAAGGAAGTCCAGTGCCTCTTGTGTGACAGGACCAAGGCCTTTAGGTCCGATGATGGGACAAGATACAGTGTTGCCAGAGCTAATCTGAAGAAAGATATTTGGAAGGCCAAGACTGATTATAAGAGGAAGATTGAGGATAATTTTTATAGCAATAACATGAGGCAGGTGTGGTGAGGGATTCAACAAATTACCAACCATCAATCAATCAATGTCATTCCTGCTGAGGGGGATGCTTCATTGGCAGAGGAACTGAATTTCTGTGCTTGCTTTGAAGTGGAGACATCAGAGACAGCTAAAATACAACCACCAACCAATTGTAGCCCCCACCTCACTGTGGAGGAACAGGTGGTGAGGAGTATTCCGAGGGCTGTGGACCCTCGAAAGGCCATGACAATATGTCTGGCCGAGTGCTTAAAGACTGTGCTGATCAGTTGGCTGGAGTCTTTACCAGGATCTTCAATTGGTCTTTATCCCAGTTCTTTATTCCATCTTGTTTGAAGGCTTCCACCACTGTTCTGCTGCCAAAGAAGTTCCCATCAATAACCTCAATGATTAAATACCAGTGGCACTCACTCCTATCATCATGAAGTGCTTTGAGAAATTAGTTTGCTGGCACATCATTTCTGGTCTTCCACATACATTTGATAAACACCAGTTTGCATACAGAAGAAATAGATCTACAGGAGACACTATAGCCATCACTTTTCACACTGCTTTGACTCATCTAGAATAGCGGGGTGGGGGGGACTCTTTGAGGATGCTTTTTGTAGATTTTAGTTTTGCATTTAACACAATTCTTCCATATAGACTAGTGTCTAAACTTCTGGACCTTGGACTTTCTTGTTCAATCTGCCTTTGGATTATGGATTTCCTATATGGCCATTTACAGAGGGTCAGATTAGATAATCATACTTCTTCAGCCCTTATTCTTACACTGGTGTACCACAGGATTGTGTGTTGAGTTCCTTACTCTATACTCTTTATGTGCATGACTGCATTCCCACTCACACTAGTAATACTATTACTAAATTTGCAGATGATACAACAGTGGTGGGACTCATCTCCAAGGGGAATGCGTCTGCCTACCGAGATGAGGAAGACCAGTTGCTTTTGTGGTGTGGAGACAATAACTTGGTCCTCAACACCAATAAGAGCAAGGAGCTTATAGTGGACTATAGAAGGAACAGATTAGACATCCAGCCCTTGCTTATCAATGGAGACCAAGTGGAGCAAGTGGCCAGTTTTAGGTTTCTGGGTATTACCATAAAAAGGACGGAGGGATGTGGCCGTGGCAGCCAGACAATGCTCGCCTCTTCTGTGTGACGTTCACTCTCCGTATCTTGAAGGCGCCACCGCCTACCCGAGAGACTCCATGGTTCCTGCGAGTAGCTGGCTAGAGGCCAGAGGGGGGTCTCCGGGGAGACGGCTGCAGCCCTGCCTCATGGGGGGGGGGCTTGATAAGGTCCCCCCGGTTCCCCTAGTGGGGTTTATTTCATTTCCCTTGGCTTAGCAGTGAAGGGTTTGTACATTTACACTTTGATTGTTACTAGAAAAATTGTATTTTGAATTTTTACATAAGAGAAGATGCCACCCGGTCATGATGTGCACTGAAAATGGTGTTTGATTTTGTTGTATGAGGTGCAATGGCAATAAAGTAAACTAACTAAAAGGTTAAAAAGGTTACTATTCTTTTCAAAAATTCAGGACCTTGGTAATTTTTGGTTCAGCAAAAGCATTTACTGTTTATCACAAATCTCAGCTCAAAAATATTCTCCAATAAATGAAAATACAAAAGCAGGTCAACTATATGGAACTTAATATCTTGTATTAGAAAAAAAATGAGTTTTTTAAAAATAAACTATAAGAAGTATAGAAAGCAATTTTTGTTGAAACTTTTTCAAAGGCAATGCTTCCACAATAGGAAATTCAACACTCAAATAGATTTAGATCCCCATATATGGAATATCCTATTAAATCACAGCAATTCAAAAAGATTAAGCCAAAGGTTAAAAGATTTCTTCAACAAGGAAATATTATAAAGAATAGAGTTTTAGCTTAGGAAAAAAAGTAAATCTGCCCATGGTTTTATTTCAGATGACCTAAGCTGTCTTGAGGGAAGGAGGCTTGAAGAACCTGTTCCAGGGGATACAGTGCAATTTTTTTTTCATCTTCTGTCAAAATCATTCGGATTTGTTTGCAATTTAATGCTAAATTTGTTGCAAGTCCAGAAAAGATCGCTGGATAAGAATCTTGCTCAGTTATCTGGGAATGATTTGAACCCATTGGACCTAAGGAAGTGGACAGGGTCCTTAGGACTGTGAGCTCAGCCAGCTGTTCTTTAGATCCATGCCATATTGGGATTGCAAAAGTAGTCAAGAGGGTGTACTGCTAGTGATGGTTGATTCTTCTTCTGGCATTAATTCCTCTGCTTCTCATGGAGCCATTGCTGTCCCCACTTTAATTTTAGTACAGCATTAATCATTGAGAGGAAGTGGTTAAGAATGTGGTTGCAAAGCCTCAAAGGATCTTGAAAGAAGTAGATTATCCTGATCTCCTTTAGCTGCTTCATGATCTGGGGTCATGTTATCTTAGGGACCACTTTTCCCCAATTATATCTATACATCCATATATTCTAGTAAGGGGACATGCTGTAAGTCCTGTCTGTTGGGGAATTCGTTTGGCAGGGACCAGAAGGTGGTATGACATCTGCCTTATGGAAGATTCTGTTCCTGAAGTGAAAATATTCCATCTTTGCCAATATTCTGAAAGTCCATTAGGACCTTGATATATCATCAGGCCTGTGAGTCGTAGGGAACTGGTGAAGTTTTAAGATGGCTCCATTACTGTAGCTAATATCCACTCTTTCTTATGTCTTGTGATTTTATATTTTAGTAATGACTATTTTATATTTTTAATAATGATTTTAATATAGTTATTGCTTTAAGAACAGTTGTATGTCACCCAGGTTCACTTGATGTGAAATGGACAGCCATGTAAATTTGAAAAAAATAATAAATAAATCAAAAAAATTTTGGGTGAAATATATACATACACAGTTTGTAATTAAGTTATGGATTTGTTATTACAAATGAAGCAATAACTTCTGAATTGAAAAATTCTATTCTATTCAATTTAAGCATAATTTACTGATAATACAATCATTGCTTGAAGTTATAATTTCTAGCATCAGAGATAAGATACCTAATATTTTCAAGTGACAGGGACACAGAAAATAGACTACCTCAATCTATTCTGAAAACACTAAAAACACTTCATGAGTCACTAGGAGAAACTAGTGCTTTCATTATATAGCAGGACATGTCTTATGCTCTAATGCCATTAGACATATAATCAAATAATACCAAACTACATGGATTGGAATTTGTTAAAAGCAAAAATTATTGCTTCACAAATACACATTAACTCAATAATAGATATTATTTTATTTCATAAGTTTTCTTTCGAGAAAAAGGGTTCTTTTCTTAGTATCTAACATTCGCACAGCCATAATCTAGAACAATAAAGTAACACCAGAAAGAGCATCAGAACATTTAAAATAAAATTTTTTAAACAAAAACAATAACAAATAACAAAAATAATAACAAAATAACAACAAAAATAAAATAAAATAAAAAAATAAAAATAAAATAAAAACAATAATCAATTGATGCATAGGGTAAGGCTGAGATTGCTGCCTCCTCTCCATTGCCCATCAAGGTATATTCAATACTAAAAAGAAGCCTGATTCATACAAGATTTTTTGCCCAGGTACACAGTCTTTCATGAAACATAAAAACAAGCATAAAAACACATAAATAGCAAAGAGTACCATTGTTAAATTAAGCTAAACATTAATCTAAAGTATATTTATTTGGAAAATTGATATTGCAGTCTACTTGCACATGGTGATTCAAAGCTGCTTACAAAGATATAAAAACACCATATAAATGAAATAAAATAATAATAAAAAGAAAAATAATAAAATATTAAAATAACCCTCCACTCTCCACCCTGGTAACAACACACATTCATACTAACCATTCAATAGGCTCCACCCCACTCTGGGTTCTCCAGACCTACTGACAGAACCACATATTCACTTTTTTTCCCATATTCTACCAAATTTTTTTCCCATATTCTACCAAAAATTTCTAGCTACCTTAAATTATATTAGAAAGGGGAAAAGCCACTCTTGATTAACAGCTATTTTTCTTGTTTAAGATTTCCAATGCTTGTAACTTAAAATTATTTATACTGACTGAAAAATACGTCATGTTTCCTGTGCATTTTTGCCAGGATGCATGATGGAACATAAATTCCTGTGTATTAGGTGATGGTGATAAAAAGATGATTGATGAATAGAATGCTAAATATACTATTATCATTACCAAAAAGAAAAAAGAGATAATGAATCTAAGCCATATTACGATGATATTTCAAAACCAAAGAATAACCATATATCATTCAATATTAACATTTAACTCACTGTAAAGTCAACTGGCAGCAAAACATCCCTAGTTATATTAATCTTATTTCAACAGAACATATGTAACTCAGGGTGAAGTTTGGGTATTTTACTGTATATAAATTGTTTTACATATCTAGTTTTTATACTTACAGTTTCTTCCTAAGCTGAATTGCCAGAATAAAATATTTGCAGTAGTGTCAATATTTTCATGCACGTATGTTTCAGAAGAAGGTGTTGATAGTGAATAATGAATTGAAATTAAAATAATCCACTGCATTTGGGCCAGCTGCTAGCAAAAGACATAGTGAAAAGTGGAAAAAGAAAGGACAAAAAGAGATCAGTCTGTAACTGACAGAAATCAATCAATTGATTGTTCTTAATTAGGCTCTGCATAGCAGCACTTAAAATTCATCAGATGATGACCTGTGCAATAAACGAGATTTAATTATCATCTAGTAGAGTGTTCTATAATTTGATATCGTCTTCTACATACTAACCTTTATGTTCCTCTACACTAATCTAATGCTTCTATCTGTTAGACTTCTTTAAACGGTTTGTTTTTTAAACATACTTTGTTTTAATATACATTAACTTCAACTTCATCTATAGTTACATTTTAAATTATTCAATTTTTATATTAAAAATAATATGGTATATGAATTGAATTTGTTGAATATGGTATTTTTTTTACTTCTTAGTGTAGTAAATTATGACTACTTTAAGAATTAAAAAAAAATGATTCAACATGACATCAATCTGAAATGATGTCATGTAATCTGAATTCTTATATCTCAAATACAACAATATATTTCCAGCTGTTTGTCTGAACTTAGTCTGAGTTTTAAATTGAATGTGTGCTCACAGATCCATAACAAATATAAAGCATTTGAGAAATCCACTAGCTTGAGAACATTTGTGAGATTTGTAGTTAAAATGTGGATTTATTTATCTTCTGTAATTTCTGGTCACATCTTGTAACTGTACACAGTCTTACAAATGTTAGTCATTTATTATGACTAGCAGCATTTAATCTCATTGAATTTCTTTTCTAAAACATAAAATAGAATATTAATATCAAGGTATTGTTGCTTTTAAATATCAGAAATACTTGTCACTTGTACACATAATAATTTTACTTTTATTGAACTAACTATAGGATTTAAACATAGACTTTCTCTGGGGAACAGTAGACGAGTTTGTAATCAGATATTTTATTTTATTAGAATACATTTTCATACTGACAACATGCAGCTGTCTCATGTCTTTCATTTTAAAAGACAAATTATAGTTTACCTAGTGTATAATATGAACAGAATATAATATATAATGGAACAATAATAAAAATAATGCAAATTAATTTCATGTGCATTCAAAAAAAAAGAAACATGAAATTTTAGAGTGTTTTTAAGCAATTAAATATTTGTTAATAATAAACAATTAAAATAAATAAATTTGTATGCTTCATAATATGCAAAAGCTGAAATAGTGGAAATCCTTAATGTATACAATAAAATGATAAACATGGGACATGACCCAGCTGATGATCAACACTTCAGGTCTCCAGAATATTTATCAATTAAAAGTTGAATGCTATTATGAGAAAATGTTGCTCCTTAAAAAAAGTAGTTCTTTGCTTTTCATAATGTTAAGTATTTAGCATTTAAAGAGCTAATAATTTCTGCTGTTTTCAGAAAACCATGCAAACTTTATACCTGCCTACAATACCCAAATAAAAATATGGCCATCAAGAATTCTAGATTCTTCTACTGTTGATATTTAGATTAAATATCTCATTTGCTATTCTGTGATATATCTTGTGTCTAAAAACAGTATGTGGCATACTGTTTTTACAAAAGTGGATTTCACTTTTGGAGTGGATTTCAACTGTCATTCTGTACACTGGAAAATCAAATAATGGCAGATGAAAGAAACATATTCTGAATAAGCTATACATGTGAATATACTTCACTACTTGATAAAAGCCAATGATAAAAAAATAAGACATCTAAAAAGAAAAATATGTGTATATGCATGGAACAGAGAAAGAGAGAAACCCAAACCTGACTAAAAAAGAATCCAATGTACAAACTGTTAATGAAATTAATTTACAGTTTTGTAAATAATCATCAATCGTCAGAGCATGTTATATGACTATTTTCCTTGGACTATTTTTAGCTGTTTTTTTTTTAAATTACCCAGTCAATAATTAATGCCAAACACTATTTTAGGATGTAAACAGCATCCTTAAGATTTTAACTATGCAATAGATAGAAACATATTAGCTGACAATCAAATTTACTCACAGGAAGAGAAGGGACATTCCTAAAATGCTCATTTCTTAAGATAGATTTATCATACAGACTGATCATTTCCAAAACTAACAGAAAAACTTATCTGAGTCTCTTATTATGAAATGTATAGTCAGAAAACAAAATGTGTAATTTTAGAAACAGACATAATCTATAGTACTAAATAATTTATGTACTAAAAAGTTACAGTGGTTCTTTATCTATCTAAATGGATGTCCTAGTCAGTGACTATGAGTTGTGCTATCCTAGCTGCTCCAGTGTATTATTCTTTCCTTCATATTTATGTAACTTCTATAAGCTTTAGGGTAAGGTACCATCACTATGCTGACAATACCTAATTGTTTTACATTGCTACCACTAGACCATACTTTTTTACATAAAATATAAATGATGTTAGAATAATAATTTCATTTAAAATTTAGATACATAGGCCTCTTGAAAGTGGTAATAAAACATAAAAAGAAGACACTGCACAAATATCATACTTCCAAAATATCACATATTTTGGAAGTATGATTATATTAATATATTTCTCTGTCAGGAATTGATGAAGATATTTGGCACATGAATATTTTATGGTTAGAAAAAGAAAATCTAAGATTATCTATTCATGAATACATGTCAAGTACCTGATAGGTACAGATGAGTAAATAGTAGAGTAGAAGTGATGCTAAAGAAAGTGAATTCTTTCTTATATACTAGACAACCCAAATCTGTTAGGTCAACCTTTTAGATATATTTCCTAAAGGAAGGAGGACCATAAGTAGGCAAAAAAGTAAAAGTGACTTTTCCAACTTCTTACTGGATTTGCCATTAACATTGCTTGTGGGAAGCTGATAGGGTACTTTGAAAATCATTCCTCTTCTTCCTTGGCTGATCCATGGAACTACCTACTACTTTGCTGAAGGAAGGGAAACAAAAGAGCCATGAACCATGAGGAAAATTGTATCCCTATTCCCCATTTTGGCATGTTCTCAAAGACCTTCCAAGAGAAGAAGAGGGTTCACCCATCAACCACTGGAACCTCCCAGCCAGCCAACTACCTCACCAGCAGGCATCTGAATTGCTTCCTCATCCTTCCTAATCTGCCAGTCACCATTAATAGATTTCAAATTTCAGCCTTAGTTTCCAAACGGCCAAGTGCTCCTTTTCCATTAGGCCTGGCTACTTGCTGATTGGGAACAGAGCCAGAACAAGGTGAGAAATAGAAGATGACCGTCCATTTTTATTTCCTCATGCATCCTGTGGTTTTCTGGAAAGTATGGCTGGAGAATCTGGTGGATACTGAATCAGTTTCCAAATTTCCCAAGAAGTCCTGGCTCCCAGAATTTCATAAGGTAATCCATTTGAGAATACATGAATAATCAACTTCAAAAAACAAAATTTTACTCCACAAATTAAAAAAAGGGTAAAAAATTGCTTTCGTAAAGCAATTGAAATTCTCATATTTATGTAAACTTGCATTCTTCTAATTATATAATTTCACTTTGGTCCAGTGGAATGAAGTCAAATGTCTTTTCTTCTTTATCGGTTTCAGTCATACTTAATATTTTCTTAATATAAGAAATAATATTGCATGACCCAAGAGTTTTGAATATGTAATTAATATGTATGGATATGTTGCCAAAATGATTAATGATAGTTATTTTATTCCAGAAATTAAGCATGGGTTATAGTCTTCACATAGTGTTCAGGATGACTCAAAACTTTCCAGAATAGAATTAAACAGTAACTTGAGATACGTTGGAACTGAAAATCTTATTGTTGAGCACCCGACATATCAGGAAAACTTCAGGAAAATTGGTGTATGTCATATTTTATTTAAATAAAAGGTCATTCTTTTCACTATAAGCTTGTAAATTTAAATCAAGGCAGCAGTAACCAGAGTTAATATGAAATATATGCATATTAGACATTATTAGAAGTAAACAGAGGAGACGAATTATCCTACCTTAATCAGTTTTGTCCTGTTCATATTTTAAGACTTTTGTCATGTGTTTACCAATTAAGACAGAGCTGGTTAGCAAATACAAGAAAGGCTATTTTCCATAGTGACCAAGGACTGCACAACTGACCTCTTTTTCTCACTGCTATGTAGTACAGAGAGGTATGAAAGCTTTGGAAACCTATCTTTTTCTAATCTTTAACAATAGCTCTAATGGCTTATTCAGAATAATTTTTTTATCTTTACATATATATTGCAGAATACAATTTTCTTTCAGTTATCAGTGTTGCTTTGAAAAATAAACTTAAGAATAAAGAAGATATTTCATTTACCATAATCAGGGCTGGGATTCTACCTGTTCAGACTGGCTTGGACAACCTCCTAGGTCCAATGATCAGCTGGCTCCAAACTGGCTCATTCCGATGATCATGTGCCCACCCATCCCTGCACTATACTCACCTATATCTGCTCAGCTGATTCATGTGGCAGAGTGGATTGCTGTGCCTCAGGCTGTGTTATTTCCCTGAAGTAACATTGAAGGTAAGCAGGGGTGGGATTCAAATTTCTTAACAACCTGTTCTGTGGGTGTGGCCTAATTTATGGGTGTGGCTTGGTGGTCATGTGATTGGGTGGGCATGGCTTGTATGTAAATATTATAAATGAATGTTATTATAAATATTATGTAAATATTGATTTTTTGTATTTAAAAAAGAGCAACTTTTACCCAAAAGCAGGAAAAGCAGGTAGGCAGATTGAATTGCTCACAAAATCACAGATTAACTTAGAGATCTATCTATCTGCAATCGGCTATCTGAGTCTGTCACATGAAATTTGCTAGCAAGCAAACTCACAAAATTAACTCACAACACACCATGTATGTAAATATTTATTTTTTTTATTTAAAAAAAGAGTAACTTTTACCCCAAAGCAGGCAGGCAGGCAGATTGAGTTGCTCACAAAATCACAGATTAACTTAGAGATCTATCTATCTTCAATCGGCTACCTGAGTCTGTACTGAAAAGCTTCAGTCCTAAGGAAGGTTCCTTTCTCCTTTACATTATCTAGAAAGCAAGAAATCCAAAGAATTCCTGCTTTCTAACTAATCTAAATCTCCTGGCAGAACAGGAGCAGCTAATGGCTGGAGGGGAAAAAAGGAAAAATAGCAACTTACCAAACCGAGCAAATTGGATGGCTTGCATGCCAGGTAAGGAGTGACTGGGCGAGGAGGGGAGAGGCCAGCCAGTGGAGCGATTTGCCAGTTCTCCAAACTGGGGACAATCATGTGTGCAGAGCTTGCAAGAAATAATCAGCTGTGCCGCTTGGACAACTGACAAGCACTGCGGGCGGATGCACAGCATTTGAAAATCCTCTTGTTTGCTGCTTTTTCAACCTCAGGGTTGCTACGCAAAGCAGCTGAGGAGGGAAAAGCAGGGAATAAAGGACAGCCTAGAGCCCAGGCTGGCAAGTGGGCCAAACACTCAGTTCGATGTCAGTTGCTCTTCGCAACTACAGGTTCTATAGAATTGGGCCAAACCGGTAACATCCATCACTGTAGGTAAGTAATTTTGAAAGCTGTGCACACACGCAATTAGTGAAATACGCAAGTAACGAATCAGTTTTACACCAGCAACATCGCACTACTGTGTCTAATAGAATCTGTCTAGCAGTTATTTAAGCAGGATTTATACTTTAATTGTATAGGTTTAGGAACCTTGCTCAGCTCAGACAAGATGTATATAAAGTCTGTTTTTGAAAACTATTCACCCAGCAATACAAGATATCTGATTTTTATTTCTATTTTAGGTTATTTAAAGGTTATTTTAGGTTATTTAAAGAGTTACCAAAATTAGCAGTGTGTATATTTAACGAGATACTACATAAAAAATGAAAAATTCTGTGTATTTTCATCTGCAAATTGATAGACATGATGAGAAGAGTAAGGAGGTACAGTTCTTACTGTTGACATGTTAGCATTACATTTATGAATAGTTTTGATTGGCTATGATTCATGCACATTAAGAGTGTTACAGGAATTCCTAGAACTGCAAAATAAGCTACTATATGCCCAAGAATTAGAAATTTCTTATTATATCTACAGAATTCATTCATTGGATCACACTATTTGACTGTCACTCTTTTTCCTTCTAAAATTCATGGGTAACCCTTACCAGTGGGTCTTTTCTATTTATAAATGCTACCTACCTACAAAAAAATATTTTTAAATCTTTGATAAAAGCTGTGGCTGTATTACAGAAAAGTTCTGTAAAAGTCCATTCAGAAAGCTCATATGCATCTTTCAACATTTAGAAACTCTGTTTGTGTTAAGCATATTTTAATGTGGTGTGGTTGGCACGAGAAAACTAAGAGCCCCACTGGAGTAAAATTGATCATATAGTTCTCCCCAGTTTGGGACCATTTAATGTGTTTTCCCACATATATCATTAGGTTCCAAATATAAATATCTACAGGACAGGCTGCTATTTTTGCAGCTGTAAAAACATAAAAGATGAGCATGGAATTTTAAATCCTCTGTTCAATGAACTATTTGAAAAGAGGCTACATTTCCAAAAGTTTCCTGGTCTATTTCACTATGTTACGTGGATTCTTTTTAATTGACTTTAATTACCCATTCACATCAACAAGGACAAACAGACCTTGCATTTCAAATGAAACTCGGCAAGCATTACGAAAGCTGGCATAAAAGCTTCCAATGCTTTCACGTGGTGCAAGTACAGAAACAATAGCTCAAAGTTGTCAGTGCTGAATAGCTTAAGTGAAAGCAGAAGACATTATGTTTTATCTATCTAGCACAAGAAACAATAGGATGCAAAGTGTCTTTCAAATGTATCATGGGGGATAGAAATCCTGGAACTTTACAATCAGTTTACCATGGGGAAAACTATTATATAGGCCTCGAAGGTACATTAGTGCCAATAAACCAGTTAATTCCCTGCTAAGAAGAAAGGTTTTTGCAAAAGGATCAGAAAGGCAGGAAAATACCCTTTTGCATTATAAAAAATTATATAAATAAAATCTGTTGCTTTTTTCGAGGTCCAACTATTGAAACAATAAACCATTCAAGAGACTTAACACAACAAAGAAAAGGAACAACCTTGTGTTTTTGGTTCAATGTTGTTTGTTTTTACATTTTGTTTGCTAACCCTCAAAACTTTTATTCTTAGAAAAATATCAAAATTATTCTAGACTTCAAGGAGAGATATGACTAAGTGACGATCTGCAAAAATAGACCTGGTAACAGTTGCAAAGACCAAGGAACTGTGTGTAGATTGCTTCATTGGAAGCTTTCCAATAAGGACAGGATAGGACAGGGGTCGCCAAACTTTTGGATCTCAGGGACCACCAAACTCATTATTTTAAATCCCGCGGACCACAAATGTGAATTTTGACTGAAGGTGTTTGCTGACATTGGTGGAAGGGAGAAGAAGAAGAGAGAGGGAGATCTGATTTAATCTCTGTCCTTCCCTCCCTCCCTCTCCCTCTCTCTATTTATTTATTTTATTTATTTATTTAGTCAAAAGCTTACAATACAATAGAAAAAAAAGAATAAACATAAGTTTAAATATAAGAAATAGGAATTAATAATTGGGGACAATAGGACAGGGGTGATAGGCACGATTGTGCACTTATACACGCCCCTTAAAGACCTATTAGGAATGGGGTGAGGTCAATAGAGGTTAGTTTGAGGGTAAAGGAGTGGGGTTTGAGCAGGTGACAACAGAATCAGGTAGTGAGTTTCAGATATTGACCACTGTTGCTGAAATCGTACTTCCTGCAATCAAGTTTGGAGTGGTTTACATTAAGTTTATATCTATTGTGTGCTCTTGTGTTGTTGAGGTTAAGGCTGAAATATTCATTAACTGGTAAGACATTGTAAAATATCATTTTGTGTACTATGCTTAAGTCCAATCTTAGCTGGCATAGTTCAAGGTTGTCTAAGCCTAGAATTTCAAGTCTGGTGGTGTAAGGTATTCTATTGCGAAGAGAGGAATGTAATACTCTTCTGGTAAAATACTTCTGCACTCACTCAATTGTATTTATATCTGATATACAGTGTGGATTCCAGACAGCAGAGCTGAATTCAAGTATTGGTCTAGCTAAGGTTTTGAATGTTCTAATTTGCAAATCGGTATTACCAGAGTAGAAGCTTTGTAAAATTACATTTACAACTCTTAAAGCCTTTTTGGCAATACTGCAGTGAGCTTTGGTCATTTGATATGAGAACTCCAAGGTACTTGGTCATTTGATATGAGAACTCCAAGGTACTTGACAGAGTGAGGGTCATCAACAAGGTCATATCCGCCTAGCTTGTATTTGGTATATAGATTTTTTTTTGCCAATGTGTAGGACAGAGCATTTGTTGATCGAGATTTGGAGTTGCCAACTGTTAGATCATTCAGACACTCTCCCTCTCCCCCTCCCTCCCCCCTATCTCTCACACACACATATCCCTCACACACTCCCCCTCCCCCTCCAAGGCAGCCCCATTCCTAGCCCGTTTTGAGCTCCATTCTCAGAGGGAGGGGAAAAAAGAGAGGTCCGATCTAACCTCAAGGGCTGGTGATTTTCTTTTTCTTTCTCTCTCTCCCTCACACATTCCCACTCCCTCCAAGGCAGCCACATTCCTAGCCTGCTTTTGAGCTTCATTTTCAGGCTTCATGCAAGGAAAGCAGCAGAAGTCTTTCTTTCTCTCCCCCCAAACTCCATCGGAAATGAGTCTTTGCCGGCACAGCCTTTGGAGCAGGATAACTTGCATGGTCCAAAGACTCATTTCTGGTGGAGTTTGGGGGAGAGAAAGAAAGGCTTTTGCTGCTTTCCTTGTGTGCATCCAAAAGCAGAAGAAAAAAGAAGCAGAAGAAGTAACCCAGATGCAAGCCTTGTTCCCACCAGCCATGTGGGCAGCGCAGCCTTGTATTCCCCCACAGCCTGGATTAATTGCTTTGGTGGGGTGCTTTGGGGTGGCATTTCTCTGCAGATCACCAAAATTTTCTTGTGGACCACCAATGGGCCTCAACCCACCAGTTGGCGACTCTGGGATAGGAGATTGCCTTTATGTATTCCAGATAGTTGTTCTTTGCAGTAAGCCCACAGGACAGTAATCGTCCATGAGTATAAGTGCCAGGAGACAAAAGGGACTAGCCATCTTGTTAAAAATCATGGTGGGGTCTTCTAAAGGAATTAAATCAGTAAATATCACTTTTTTTTTGGAAATTGCCTATTAATCATTTTAAAACTATTAGAGATATATGGAACAAGAAGTTTGAAAAGTCTTCACCAAATCTTCAACTCTGAAAGAAACACCAGTTATAAACATAGAATTTAAAGAATTTGAAATAAATAGCAAAATGCTATATAAGATTTTGATCTTAGAAAGATATAAGTGGACTAAGTCTTAAATAAATTTGGAATATTGAAACTTTTACAATAAAATTTATAAATTGGTTATAAACCTGCACAGCTTCTTGTTAAAAACAGAATTGTTTTGAGTTTGGGGAAACATAATAGAAATTAGCAATTTAATTATTGAAAAAGTGGACATTAGACTGATTAGAGGACATAATGGTTTTATATAGGGGTAAAAAATGAGACTTTTGAAGAATTGTGTCAGAAATAATATCAACAATGCCAATAATCATATATGTGATAGATTATGGATGGATTATGTGCAAAAGACATTTTTAAAGAAATGACAGATATTTAACAAATTTTATCTGACAAGATACATACTGATCAAAATATCAAAAATCAGCTGATAACTATTCCTTGTAGAACTTAATTTTCAATTGTCTTGCCAATTGGTAACCATCCTTTAAAATTGCTTCTATTTGCCTATTTAAACAGCAATGCACAAGATTTGATACAGGATTCCAATTAAAGTCTGACCAAGAAATATCTTTCAATCTTTTTTTCAAACAGAAACATTTTTATCTGGTTCTTCTGGAAATTTCAGTTCAATTAGGTTTATTACAGTCATAGACTAGAGACCAGAACAAATAAAAATACAGTAAATATACAATTAAAAATTCTAGAATAAAATAATAAATAGCAGATAAAATCTATGATAAAATGCAGTCAGTCAATTACACTTGCTCTAACTATTGTCAACGTTCCAGCAAACCTCTATTCCAATCAGTAACTCTGAGACAAGCATAATCTCAAAAGTACCTTTATTACAATAGCACGTGGTACATCTGTGAAATCTCAAAACTAAAAGTTTTCCCCAGACTTCCTACAATGTCCCAAACTAAAATCCATCCCCCTTTCCCCCATCATCACATCACATGGACCAATCACGATCCGTCCCAGAGTAAAATCCTTTTTTCATCCTGCACCACACATAATAACCTTGAACTAAGAAAAGAATTTTATTTTGTCTACTTAGAACTACTCAATTGAATCACCCCCTCCCACTCTCTCAGGCTATGTGGCAGCATGGAATATAGCTTCCAAAGCTGACAACTATACTAAAAATTACAATCCATAAACTGTGTGGCCCATAGTCAGTTTAATGGTAAAAGAGAAAGGAATAAGCAGTGCAATGGGTTTGCCACATTTGTTATATAAAATAACTATAATGGATTAAATACGTGTTTCTGACAAATCCCCAGTGCTGCTGTGCAGAATCTAGCCACCTGTGCTCCAGTTATGAACTGTTTGTCCTTAAGCAGCCACTGGAGAAAAGCAGCACCGGAATGGCCAGGATACTTAGCAATTGTTGAGTTTTTTTAATTTCTCTGTAAAAGGAACATTGAAGGAGTATGTGAACAATGGTCTCCACCTTTCCTGATCCACAGGAACAAAGTCTTTCAGTCAATAGTATCTTTTTATACTTGCTGTACAGGACAGCCAATGGAAGCACATGGCACCGTGTAAGCAAAAATGCTGACTCCAACTGATGGTTTGCTGACTCCAAATGGCTAAGATAGCTGCAAGGAGTAAGAACATATCTAATGGTGTCTGGAGCCAACAACGATGGAGCGTTCCCTAAGTCCTTTTGTCTTTGGATGTCCTCTACCCTTTGTCACTAGGTTTGCTTTGCTTAGTCATAGTCCAGCTTGAGTATTGAGGCTATGATGAAGCCTAATTTAGCAACTAGGTAACAGCCTTAATCCATTGAGAGAAGAATTTGTCTTGGTGGATTAATGGAGCAAGACCATGTGGAAAGAAGTTAAGCTTTAGCCAGAGATTTAAAGATGCTATACAGCTTTGACTTTTGTCAATCCTGTCTCCAGGCTCTGAAGTGCATTTTAGACACAAAACAGCATCTGGAGAATGTTTTAGGGTTTTTTGATTACAATAGATTAGACAAGCTTCATAGATGTTGACACCTAATTAGGCATATATTATCTGGTAGTGTATGTATTGATTAATTTATTTTCAATGGAGAACTACTTTATGAGAGAAGAATTTATAGAAAGAAGGACCGAGAGAAGGAATACATTATTCACTTCAGATTATTCTCATGTGATTTTTTATTGCTTATTGGGAATGAACTGTCAGTTTAAAAAACAAAAACTTATTTAAAACATGTAGCTTACAATTGAATAAATTAAAATTGGTGCATTTAATTTGAATTGTTTTATTATAAATGTCTTCTTAAAATGGGTTTGCTTTCATGTCCATAAAATTCATATTTTATAAATAATAATTGCAATTATGATTGCTATTGTTATTCCTCTAGAGTCTATTAGTAATCTAACACAATGCTCACATAATATTCTGCTCAATAAGGATACCCATATAGAAATATAAGAAGCTTTGGAATTAATTATTTATTAGTTGAACAAAAGGAAAATTGCAAAGACTCTTAAGGAACCTGCATACTGCAATACATCTATAAATCAGGCTTTGTTAACAATTACTTCAAAGTATTTTCTCTCCATTATGTTTATCCTTACTATCTTTAAAATCTATTAAAAGTTACAATAACTCTGATTCTGTATGAAGTTAGCAATCCACATAAAATACAATGGACATAAAATATAAGATTTCTTTAAAAATAGTTTTAATTTTTATTTTCATATATGGTTTCAAAATGCATTTAAAGAATGTTTTCTCATACTCGCTATTGAGCATTCTGTCTAGTATATCTCTTAGTACCTCACAAAACATATAAATAAAAAGCGGAAAAAAAAAAGAATTATGTATCCAAACATCATACTGTAACTAATACTGCTATGCAGTCTTTATTCTTAAAGCAAAAATATATTTTGGAAATTGAAGACGTATAAAAGAAACATGTCTACAACATTTTAAAGCAAGCTCTTGTTTTCCCAGGGTCATACAGTTGCCTGACATAGCTGCCATGTGATACGATGAAAAGACACGTTTAGTTTTAGAAGTTGAAGATATGTGTTATAGTCACACTGTAACTTCTTAACAAAGGAGCACTTCTCTCCTTTGAACTTAAAATCACCTTGTTTTCAATCTGGATCTCTCAGAGACTATTTATGGACAAAATATCCCATATACATATCCACTCCAGAAATATGAAATCAATTTCTTGAATAAAGTAGTTTCATATGGCTTTGGATAGCTTTTACTTTAATAATATTCATTGTGTGCAGATTCTAATAATACTTTCAATAGAAACAATATGCTGCCTAAGCAAGTGGACAGCTGCATGCCAGCTTCGTAAACAATTGTACTTAAAATAATAGAATTCTGGAAGGTAGGAAACATATCAGTGCTTATGTATTACTTGAATTAATTAGAATGAATTCTAACTGGATGCCCTGCTAGTATCCCCATTTGCATTCATTGATCAAAGAGGTTTGACTCAGGAGGACTAGGCATTACCATTAATAGTACCCCAAAGAATAATAAGAAATATCTGGCTGATTATAGGACCATTCACATTCCAAGTTTCATTATGAAACTACATTTAAAACATAAACTCCAAGACTGAATGGAAATTGACATCATAATTAGCAACAAACAAGAATTCAGTGAAAGATTGTCAACATTAAATTATGTTCTGATGTTGTACCATCTTATAAAGATGTATGACCAGAAAATTAAATCCTCCATGTTCATAAGTTGCTAAACTTTACATTTAGTTTTAACTCATTATCAAGAACTATTTGTATTATTTATTTATTTATATTTATTATTTAAAAATAATAAATTTTCAGGTTCTTTTTTATTCAAATCTTATTCTTGAGAACCAATTTGGTCTAGTGATTAAGGTGCCAGGCTAAAAAGTGGGAGGCTGTGAATTATAGTCCTGCCTTAGCAATGTAAGACAACTAGGTAACCTTGGGCTAGTCAGTCTTTCTCCAACCAACATATCTCACAGAGTTGTGGTTGTGGAGAAAATAGGAGCAGGAATCTGTACTGGATATGTTCACCCCTCAACACTACTTTTTGCTAAAAAGCTTCACACTAATACTGAATTATAGAAGTGAATGGGATAGAAAAAGTTAACACTTTCAAGTATCAGAAATGTTTTAATTCCAAAGATTTCTTATATAAGAACAGAATAAAATTCTTTGTTGGACAAGTGTGTTTGGACACACAAGGAATTTGTCTTGGTGTGTACGCTCTCAGTGTACATAAAAGAAAAGATACAATTAGTCAAGAATAATAGTCATAAGGTCCACCAAGCAATCAAATCATACTAGGAAACTGTCAATAAAAATCATTAGGATACAAGCAACAAGGTTATAGCCATAAGTGGGAGGAGCTGGATGAAAGGAAGGATGGGAGGATTAATGGTAATAGTGATAGTAATGCAGACTTAGTAAATAATTTGACAGTGTTAGGGGATTATTTGTTTAGCAGAGTTATGGCATTCAGGGAAAAACTGTTCTTGTATCTAATTGTTCTGGTATGCAGGGCTCTATAGTGTCGTTTTGAGGGAAGAAGTTGAAAGAGTTTATGTTTAGGATGTGAGGGGTCTGTAAATATTTTTACAGCTCTCTTTTTGGCTCGTGCAGTATACAGGCCCTCAATGAAAGGCAGGTTGGTAGTAATTGTTTTTTCTGAAGTCCTAATTACTTTCTGAAGTCTGTGTCTGTCCTGATGGGTTGCAGAACCAAACCAGACAGTTATAGAGGTGCAGATGACAGTCTCAATAATTCTTCTGTAGAACTGTATCAGAAGCTCCTGGGGCAGTTTGAGCTTTCCGAGTTGGCACAGAAAGAACATTCTTTGTTGTGCTTTTTTGATGACGTTTTTGATGTTAGGTGTCCATTTTAGGTCTTGTGATATGATAGAATCTAGAAATTTGAAGGTCTCTACTGTTGATACTGTGTTGTCTAGTATTGTAAAAGGTGGTAGTATGGGAGGGTTTCTTCTGAAGTCTACCACCATTTCTAAGGTTTTGAGTGTGTTCAGTTCCAGATTGTTCCAGTCACACCCAAGGTAAGTTGTATAACCTCCTGCCTATATGCAGGTTCATCATTGTACATCATATGTATCCCATAATTATCTATAAAGAACATAAACTGTGATTAATAATGATATATTCAAAAAGTAATGGTTAAAGGCATGCCTTTAATTCCTGTAGCAAAAACAACCTAAATCCATTTTGGTGCACAATGGAATCTATGTTAAGATGCATTTGAATCAAAATATATCACATTTGCAAATGCCCTGATCAAACTGAAAAGAAGGATGATTAAAACTAAGGTATAAGCCTAGAGGTTGATGGTAATTACTGACTGAAGATTCAGCTGAGAAGCTACATTTTATGTTGGCACAAAATGAAAAACTACGTTGATGCAAGGATAAACTCTATTGGAGAATTTTTCTTCTTATTTATGTTTATGTAAATTGCTGATCATTGTTTGAAATTTGTATAGGTTTTATTTTTTTCAGATAGAACATTGAAATAATTTGATTAGACTTGATTATCATTTTTATATTTAAGAAATTTATTTTATTGTATTTATAATTTATGATTTAATAAAGTTTTTCCAGGCTAATAAGCTCTTATCTCATGCTAGATTCCACAAAAACCACAGAATGTAGAGTTCTCTTTTTATGCTTAATAATGAGTTCTATGGATAGTGGTGCCGAATAAAACTTTGCATTGGTGACAGGAAAGGCATCCAGCCAGTAAAAACTCAGCTCCATTCAGTTGTCCTGACTCCATCCTGTAAGGGATTATGGGGTTCGTTAAAAGAGAATGAATGAGTTCTATGGATGTGGTTCATCAAGCCCAACATATAAATTAGAAAGTAAATCATACAAATAGAAGCATAATTAATACAATACAAATTAGGAGCAACAAAATTGCCACCTCCATTTTTGCTGGAAGAATATTAAAACCTGACTTCCGATTCGCCTGCGGCCCTGAGGGGGCTGTCCACTTCTGGAGGTGACTGACAGCGATAAGACTTCATCCCTATCCCATCTCTTAGCTTGCTCAGTTTTGATTTTAATATAGTTTTTTATAAACAATATTCTAATATGTGTTGTTTTTAATGTTTTAATACAAAAATACACTTTTACTTTTTTATAACTTGTGTGCCACCCAAAGTCACCTTTTGGGGGAGATGATGGTTTAAAAGTTTAATAAATAATAATAACAGTAATTGCAGCCTGGAGTCACAATAAAGGAACAGTAACATATTGAAATACTAAAAGAGAAAAATGATTATTTAAGTACTTGACAGAATTAAAATAGTGTAAAGTAAGTATAAGACATTCTACAGCAGTATAAAATAACAATGTTTAAGGCCACGGGATATGCAAGAATCAAAACTTTGTATTTCTCTTGATATCCAAAGTCGGAAAAGAGGAAGTAGAGAAGAAGAAGAATGTAAGTGTAAGGCAATCATTTCTGGGGGCATTGTTTCATATGGGATACAATGTTTTCTTGCAGTTACCAGCTAACATCCCTATGGAACAACAGGGGTGTCTTAGATAAAGATCTGGTATATGCAAATGGAACAAGGATCTTTTAGATAGCCTGGAGTCAAATAATTTATGACATAAACTGGTAGCAATATTTTTAATTAGACTAGGAACTGCTATTGGTAGAGATCTCCAATACAGCCCCAAAACTATGCTATTGGCCACCTTGTAAGTTATTTTGTTTTTAACTCTTTGAAATTTCTAAATCAGGGGTGTCAAACTCACATCATCATGGTGGCATCATGGGACTTATTGGAACTTCCCCCACCCCTTCGCTAAACTGGGTATGGCTGTGGCCAGGGCTTGATGCATCCGGCTCATAGTTCAGGAGTTTGACAGCTCTGTTCTAGACTATGTCTTGCAATAATTAGAATGGGGAACCAACAAGGCCTGAACAATTGTTGCAAGGTTATTTTTAGATGGATAACAGCCAAAGCTGGTAAAAGGTACTATAAACCACTGAGATTGCTTGATTCTCTATGGATAGTGCTGGGTCCAAAACTATACCTAATTTTTTATTTTTACATACTCTGTGTGTGTGTGTGTGTGTGTGTGTGTGTGTGTGTGTGTGTGTCCCATTCAGATATAAACTAAATTCAATTACTTTGCGATTTCCAACTGACCGGTTATTTATAAATTGACATCATTAAATTTATTTCTCTTTAAGAAGCCTTGTTATTGCATCATGTTTCTTATTTGAACTATCAAACAAGAGTTTCTTGTTTGAAGTATCAAAAAATATCCAAATGTACAATTATGAAAAAATAAGCAGTTCAGTTAGTTATAATGTATATGCATTAGAATAATGGTATAGAAATATGTATACGAATAAGTATACATATTTAGTGTTATCCTAAATATTGATCCCAAGTTATGAGAAATTATTTTCTATCTATGTAGGATTTCTTTCTTTCTTTCTTTCTTTCTTTCTTTCTTTCTTTCTTTCTTTCTTTCTCTTTCTTTCTTTCTTTCTCTCTCTCTCTCTCTCTCACTCACTCTCTCTCTCTCTCTCATTGTCTCATTCTCTCTCTCTCTCTCTTTTTTTTCTCTTTCTTGTTAAAAATACAAGCAACTTACAAACTCTAGTAAAGGAAGTCAAGGAATACAGAAAAAATAGATAAAGATTAAATATGAAGAATACCAAATTAATGGCAACTGTTATGGCAATCAGTCTTAGAATTAATGTTAAAGTTATTGAAATGGTGGATGGCTTCTGCTTTTAGAAAAATAAAGGAACCAGCAGTCAAGAAATAAACTGCAAATTATGCATGATAGAATAGCCATGAAGATCTTGTGAAATGTATTAAGATGTCATTGTTTATTTTTATTGCAAAAGATCAGAATTGTGCATGTGATAGTCTGTGAAAATTCAACTTTGAAGGATAGAAAGAGTATTGCTACTTTTAAAATTACAGATGCCTCTTGAAAATACATGGATGAACAAGAAAATAAACAAATGGGTCACAGAATAAAAACATTCAGAGTTTTCACTTGAAACAAAAACCACCAGGTCAAATTCTTATACTTTGGACACATCACAATATGTGAAAATCTAGCGAAGTATATAATGTTGTAGAAGGTCAAAAGGAAAAAAGATGACTAGCAGCAAGAAGCATAGTCTCCATTACAGTAGTGATGATGGCATTGTTGGAAGACTTTAATGGAATAGTAAATCATTTTTAAGAATTGTTATCAGTGGGGTTGCAAATGTCAATAATGACTAGGTTACACAATTTTATATGTGTATATCACAGGTTTTTTTAACTATACTCAATGTAGCGGACTCCAAAGCACAAGAGACCCAATACAACAGGGATGTCAAACTGGCGGCCCATAGGCCAGATATGTCATGTGCAGGCCATGCGCATCCCAGCTCCATGAAGGAAAAACATCATGATACATCATGTGATGGCAACATGGCACCGTGAGTTTGACATCCGTGCAATGCAACATTCCTCCCTAGGCAATCTATAAAGCATTCTAGGCTAGTACTTACTGCCCATCACTGTTGCTCTTCCAAATGCTACTTCTTGTGAGTCCTGGTAATGAAAAAAAGTATCTCTTTCTCATTTCTTTAGGTTGTATTATTTGCACACATGAACTCACACCTCCTCCCTTTTCTCCCCATCATCATCACACCAGCAAGCAATCTGTCAGCACAACTTTATAACCAGCATTATTGTAATAGATCATGAGAGGCCTTAGAGACAGGACAACAGCTCCACAGATGCCATTTTCTAGGCAGCCTGCTTCCCATTCTGTGCTTGTGTACACACGCGCGCACACAGGGAAAGAGAGAGAGAGAGAGAGAGACTCATGAACAAATATACAGAAAGTTGGTAGTAGAAATGCAAAAGTCTGTTCCTCAATATTGCATTTTCAAAGGTCCCTCCAAGAAGATCTCTAGAAACCAGATTACAAAGAAGTATGTTGATCAATTCCTCTCTGCATAAATTTAAAATTAGGCTTAAAAAACTGAGTGAAAAAATAAACTACCACACTGATTAATCTTGCTTTCTACCATGCATATCAGGATTCAGATGAAGCCTATGGTTTCTCATCCAGAAAACAGTCTTCAGGAACCCAGAAAAGACATCAACAGTTCACCCAATGGCTTTATATGGATGTTGAATAGAAGAAGAAAGAACACAAACTCTATTGTTCCTTACATAGTAAGGAACTTTCCCCATTGGCCTCTTACGATTTCAATTGTATACTCTCAAACACAGTTGCTATGAAAATTAGCAATTTATTCAAGGTCAAAGAGATAACAGCAGACATAAATGCAAACCAAATAGAAAGGATGAATATCAAATATCTTGGAGTCTAAATAGAAAGACATAAAGTCTAAATTGTTTCAAAATAAATATGTATTTGTTTAGAATGATATTGTAGAAAACTAACTTAGATAGGATAAATTCTAATTATCTCTGTTGGGCAGTATCTCTGTGATCAAGATGTATATTCCATTAAAAACGTTATTTTCATTCCCGACATTGTCAATATTGATAGCTGAGGCTCCATTTAAGCAATGATAAATCTCTAACTTTATTTGGAAAGGATAAAAGCAAGAATTAAGCATAAGTTGTTGCAAAAGGAAGGGGAGTTTGGCAGTGGTGGAATTCAAATTATTTTACTACTGGTTCAGGTGGGCGTGGCTTGGTGGCATAGCAGGGAAAGGATACTGTAAAATCTCCAGTCAGAGATGGTATTTGCCGGTTCTCTGAACTATTCAAAATTTCCGCTACCGGTTCTTCAGAACTAGTCAGAACCTGCTGAATACCATCTCTGGAGTTTGGGTACTCCAGTTTTAAAATGGTATTTTGGTTTATGTTGTTTGGTTTGGATTAATAAATGGGTAACCTTAAAGAATAAGAGGCTATTGGATTTGTAAGGTTGTGAATTGAAGTTTGAATGGCATGCCTATGTATGATATGATAAAGTTAAAATGAATGTCGATTCCAAGAATCATTTTGCTAGATGTGTCATTTATAGAGTTTGGAATAAATAAAAAAAATATATTTCCTAAAATATTTCTTTGGGGGCCAATGTCTTTTTTAGAAAGGAAATTTTTGAGGTTGGCGTGTGGGAGAGAAGAGGCAGAGGCAGATTAACTCTGACAAAGCTTTATTGTTAACTTATATCTCAGCCGTGGCTAGCCGCAAGCTAACTCAGCAGCCAGTTGAGAGAGCGAGAGCCAGTTGATTCCGTTTGACAGCTCCTTTTATACGGAGCTGTCAAATGGTTCAGCCAATCAGAGGCTTCTCCAGCTCCCGCTCAAAGACCGGAGTGAAGACTGTTGTTGGATGCAACACTATTTCTCCTTGGAACTGCGCATGTGTAACTGTCCAGGTAAGTGGGACAATGCCTCACTCACCTTGATCATCTCAGTCCCACTGGAGCTGGCAATGGGGAAGGACCTGTTGGAGCCTTCCACAGGGGACGATGTTGGTTCTTCTCTCCGGGCGACCTCGGCTGGCTGAGAAAGGACCTCAGATGTCGACGAGACCATCGTGGACAATGGCGAGCAGACTTCAATCATTGGCGATGCAGCTTCCTCAGGTAGTGGCTCTGCGAGAGACCACTGTTTGGGTGTCGGCCTTCGAGGGACTTCGGTGTTGTCCACTCAGTGTCCATGGCTTCAACCTCCCTCTGGACTGGACCTCTAGGGACACTCCAACGACTCCTTAATTGGTCCATGTGCCAGCGCCATAGTCTCCTATCAGCAAATCTTACCCTGTACGACTTAGGGCCTCTTATTTTTTCCACCTACCCAGGCAACCATAGAGGGTTCCCAGCATAATTGCGGGAGGAGACCATGTCCCCGGGCCTAAATGCCCTTACTCTGCTGGACTCTAGGGGTACTCTAGGGGCATAGGTAGGGTGCAGCTGGTCGAGGGGAATTCTTTTTTTTTTTTAATATTTTGTAATTTTTTAAAAAAAAATTAGAAAAACTTTATTAGCGAATAAAAAATAAAAACACTATGTACAGTACATCTTAATGTTGTAGACAAAATCTATATATATACAAATACAAAATAAATAAACATATAAAACATACATTTCTAATCAACTAAGATGGTGTGCTTTTTTCTTGGTAATGATTTTACTACTATTCATTTCTTATTTGGTAAACATTCTTAATTTAACTACTCCATTCGTCAAATACATATCTTTTAAATTCCCGGTTTTTTTTCTCTTTAATCCACTTATACCATTTATCCCAAGCTGTAATATATCTTGAGTCTTCCTTATTCCTTAAGTTTTTGTGTGAATAGGTCCATTTCAGTGCAGTCAAGTATTTTCTGAGTAATTAAATTATTTGTTGGCATTTGTTCGCCCTTCCAACATTGTGCCAATGCAATTCTTGCAGCTGTGATTATATGGAGAATTAAATATTTTATTTCATTTGCATAGTCCCCTTTTAACATTCCCAACAAAAAAATTTCAGGTTTGAATTCTAATTGAATACTTGTAATTTCTTTTATCCACAGTCTAATTTTTTTCCCAATATTTTTTACTATTTGGGCAGAGCCACCAAGTGTGAAAGAAGGTGCCCTTCATTTGCTTAGATTTCCAATACATCGGACTCATGTTTGGATAAATGTTAGCTAACCTTCAGGGTGACAGATACCACCAGTAACATATTTTATATTGATTTTCTTTATAGATAGCCGATTTTGTTATTTTGTAATTTTGATTCCAAATTTTTTCCCAATCTTCCAAATTAATATTGTGTTCTACATTCCTTGCCCATGCGATCATTGGGCCTTTAAAGATTTTTTGTGCCATTTCATATTCTAACATGTGGTTATACGTTTTTGAGATTAATTTTTCATCTGTTCCATCCAATATTTTATCTAATTGATTCAGTTTTATCTCAATTCCAAACTCTTCCATGTCTTTTTTTATATCTTGCCTTGAGTTGTAAATATGGCCACCGCTCTATTTTCATCCCTTGCTTTCTAATTTCTTGATTTGTCATTAATCTTCCTTGGGAATTTAGTACATCATAATACATAATTTTACTTTCAGTTTCTGTTTTTGCCCACCCGCCCGCCCGCCCGGGCTCTTACCTGACCTTTAGTTCCTGCTTTTTCAAATTCAGCTGCTGCACAAGGCACAGCTGCAGTTAAAAAAGCAGGAAAAAAGTCCTTTTTCAAAGGCTGTCTCTGCACGCAGCGTGCTGATGACAATTTACAGGCGTGTGCATGCAGCGTGCAGGGAAGCACATCGTAAATCACCAAACCTCATAAATCACCAAACCGATAGTTAACCCTATCGGATCCCACTCCTGCATATAATGTTTGTGTTTAATTTTCCACACTTTTAATAGTGAACATCTAATTATATGCCTATTAAAATGTGTGTAGCTTTTATTTCCTGGGTTCCACATGAAGGCATGCCACCCTGCTTCCAAATCATGCCCTTCTAGAATTAAGGCTCTTTTATACGGAGCTGTCAAATGGTTCAGCCAATCAAAGGCTTCTCTGGCTCCTGCTCAAAGAGCGGACTGGAGTGAAGACTGTTGTTGGATGCAACAGAAATGATAGTGAGTTCCAATTGGTAGGTTTATAATGAAACAATATCTTGTTCATTCTCAAATTAAAAAAAAAACAGGATTTGGAACTAGAAGGTCATACATGTCACTAATCTGCTGTCTACAATTGAAATAAAGATTACTCTAGATTTTTAAAAATACAGTTTTGAAGTTCCTAATAGAAATAGCACTTAGACTTACATAACACTTCACAGTGCTTTACAGACCTCTCTTAGCGATTTATTGCGCCCAATAATCTGGATCCTCATTTTACTGACCTTGGAAAGATGGAAGGCTGTGTTAACTGTGAGTCAGAGCAGAAGTAGATAAAAATGAATTTTAAACAATCCGGTTTCCACAGTGGTGGAAGTCAAAAATTTTTATTACTGGTTCTGTGGGCGTGGCTTGGTGGGTGTGGCAGGGGAAGGATACTGTAAAATCTCCATTCTCTCCCCACTCCTGCGGGAAGGTTACTGCAAAATCCCATTTCCTCCCCACCCCACTAACCTGCTTTCCAGCTCCGTTCTCCTGTGCAGGGAAACAAAAGAAGACCCAGTCGATCAGCTGGGACTTAGGAGGCAGAGAATAGATGGGGGCAGGGCCAGTCAGAGTTGGTATTTGCTGGTTCTCTGAACTACTCGAAATTTCTGCTACTGGTTCTCCAGAACTGGTCAGAACCTGCTGAATACCACTTCTGAGGTTTATAAAATGCTTTAACTGAAAATGTTAAATATTGTATGATTCAATGAGCAAGAAATTTAGATTATAATATGAAGTTAGAGCAATGGGAGAATATATTAACTTAAGAACTAAAATTCACATTGAACTATAACCTTAAAGAGAACTATAATATTATATACCAATGATATTTAATGCCAGATAAATTACCAATGATGAATAAGAATGTTTGGAATGTTTGTTGGAAATGTAAGAGGATATCTAGGAACTTTGGTGGTACAGTGTATTGCAGAACTCCTGCCCACTGTCAGGAGTTTGATCCTGATGGGCTCCACATTGACTCAGTCTTCCATCCTTCTGAAGTCAGTAAAATGAGAACCCAGATTGTTGAGGCCACAAGTTGACATTTGTAAATCACTCAGAGAGTTCTGTAAAGCATCATGACACATTATATAAGCTTAAGAGCTATCGCTAAAATCCCTTTATCCAAGACAGGGCATGTTACTTGAAACAGGGCTGCAGGATGGTTATCCTTAGATGCAGTAAGAGTGGAGAAATATTAGTACTTTGCTGCCCCATGTAGACCTTGATAGCAGCTGTTATTGTTGATGTATGGTTAACACTTTTCCATTGCCACAAATAATTTAGATATTAATTGTGATGGGCTGTCATAGATCTATTTTTTTTAATTGAAGCATTATGATGTGAATATGTTGGATTTATCAGAAGGACTTCACATGCATGTTATCTGTTGCCAAGCAACTCTACTAAATGCTTTGTATAAATCCTGAAATATAGTCATATGAAACAAAGACAACTTTCATTTTCAAATGACATTAAATTGCATATAGTAGTTAGAATATAAATAAATCCTATTGAAGTGGTATGACTGATGTTCCCTAAAACCAATAGAAAAATGAGATAAATACAGAGATGCCCTAAGAAACAGTATATAAACAAAAAATAGCTTTAAAATACTTTCTGTACACTTGAAATCCAGGAAAACAGAATGAGCCATACTAATTATAAGAAAATCCTATTTAATCTAGCATTCAGTATGTACTTCCAGTTTAATAGACAAATATACCATCAAATCAGAAGAATACACCAATGCAATCACCATTCTCAGGACTCAGCAGGGATCACAATGCTATGTCTCAAAACAATGTATGGATTCATATATAGATGACATCTTCATAATAAAAAGGAACTAATAAAGCTTTTTTGTATATTTTTTATTAAAACCTTACAAAATATATTTAAAACTAACACAAATTAATAAACAGCAGAATCAATAAATAGAGAAAGATGAAAAGAAAAGCAAAAGTACAGAAAGAAAAAATTGAAAATAAAAATAGAACGAAACTTCAAATTTCCTCTGCAGCAAATATAAAAGAAGAAAACCTAGCACAAAATATTTAAAGAGATAAAATTCACAAGGAAAAAGAAAACAATAGCACACACCACACTATTCTCATCAGAGAACTAGAAACACTAGTCTATTGAAAAATATAACCAAGTTAACCAGAAATATAACTAGAAAAGCTGTAAAAGAACATTATTTAGATGAGTATAAACAGCATCTTGAACAATTTACCACCACAACTCACAGCAGGATAACTCACCAAAGGAAAATTCAACAACACTGTATTAATCCCTTCATTCAGTTACTTTATTGGTAATCATGTTTTTGTTGAAATTATTGTAACTCTTGTATTTCTGGATTGACTGTTTATTTTATTATTATTGGCAATGTTTTCCTTGAAAATAATTTAAGTTTTGTATTTGTTGAATTATCCTGTAGTGAGTTGTCCTGTAACAAGTTCTCCCACAGTGAGTTGGCCATGGTAAGTTGGCTGTAGCGAGTTGTTCCATTCTGGTACAAATATACTACACCAACACAAAACACTAGAAAAGGGGCAAAAATTATGCAACACTTATGTAACATTTTCCAACTATATATACCAACAAATCACAAAGTACCAGGCCATTCAGCCCACTACACCACAACCAATACAGATTATTAAGTTTTAACATTATATCAAAATATCTCAAAAACAATAACAGCCTATTATAACCATGTAGCATTACTGTAACATACAAAACAACAAAAGCCCTAAATAATTTAAATTTATTTAAATAAACAAAGACTCAATGGCACAAGGAAAAGTCATCTACATTCTACAATATTCAGTATAAAAAACCACTATGTAGGACAGGGGAGTCAAACTCAAGGCAAAGGACCAGCACATTGCCTCTGCCAGTGAAAATGGACCTCAGGAAGTTGGCCTTCCCGAGTTCCATTTTCACTGGCAGTGGGTTACAGGAGGCTGTCACAGCCAAAACAGAACTCAAGAGCCCATTTTCACTGACAGAGCACTTGGGCCACCACAGGCACCTTCGACATGAGTGACATCCAGCTGGCCCTGGCTACACCCACCCCAGCCCCCCAAAATCAAACACAACCCTGATGCAGCACTCAATGAAATCGAGTTTGATACCCCTGATATTGGAAATCAGCCATTAATGGACAGAGTTAAACCACATTTACATAACACTGAAAAGTGATAAATTTTAGAAAGCCAAGATGGAAACAAAAAAGACCAGAATACATACTCCCCAGCAGCCAACTTCCAGATAAAGAATTAATATCAATCAGAAAACAATCCCCTAATCAAGAAACTCCCAAGAGAAAACTAAAGGTCTACCAAAACTAGCAAGTAAAGCTATTATACAATAGCGTCCACTGTCAGTTTTGGAGGAGGTATGTTTATGCACTGGAGTAATGAAACTTCTGTAAGCAAAACAATCAAGCTCAGAAAATGCCAAGAATTACACAATCCAAATATGAACAAGAAGTCTATAACCAGGAGGAGGAGAAAGATATAGCAAGTGGGAAGAAAATAAGTTTGAGTCCAGAATAACAGAGAATCTCCTGGGAGAAGCCACTTTTGGAATAATGCTGCTCTATAATAATAGCACCTTCAACTTTATGGAAATGTTAGGAATTCTTAATGAAGACAGACTCCTAGAAAGAAACTCTGTTTACAATCAAACAAACAAAAATACTGAACATGCTAAAGTATCTTGTACATGTTATAAATAAAATATAATTCCTGTCCCATTGATAGATTGGTCTGTTCATTTTAATTGGGAAATATGAGCTCAAGCTGATTTCTTAATCAAAGAACTTTTCTTAATTTGTCTTGCTGTGAAGTCTCATAAGAGTTGGAAAACTCAAATTTGCTACTTCCTATGGTGAAATATTTTTATAATCCTATGTGGTCATCTTTGAGCAGGCGGGATTGCATATATTGTGCCAAAACTGCACTAGTTATAATTCTAATTTGAGTAGCAGATTTTTAGGACCCAACAATACAGGTATCTGAGCTACTTAAAATGAAACTATAGACCTCTGTGATCTCATTACATTGACTGTGTTCAGTAGTTGAGCCGATTTATTTCTAGTACAAGCCAATAAAAGACCAATCTTTCTTTTGGTAATGATGAAGCACTGAAGTGACTATAGGCAGCCCTTTTCCCCTTTGGAAAAGTATTATCCAAGCAATTCTTTAAAGGGAATACTTATAGAAGATGAGATGCCATTTCAATTTCCATTCCCTAACTTGCTTGACTTATATAGGGCTGAAAATGACACAACTTTTTCTGAGTTCTCTTTTGGGAAGACACAATTGGTATGCAAAAGGCCAGAGTGTATTTTAAAATTCATTGCTTTCCCTCTATACAAATTTGGAGTGAGGTGATATTGGATGTTCCATTGGAAATATGGACTATTGTTTCAGGGGCTTGTGAAAAGAACCTAGTTGAAAAATTAATTTCCCAGGACACAGGTGTCAAACTTGCCATGTCACTTTGTTGTCATGTGATATATGGCAAAGTTTTGTCCCTTTACGAAGCTAGGATGCGCATGGTCTGCATGTGACACATCCGGTCTGCAGGCCACCAGTTTGACACTCCTGGTCTAGGACAATCAGAAGTGGATTGCAAAATTCAGTTAACCACTGGATGGCAGCTGTTGGAATTTGTGAACCACTTTGCTGGCATGTGAATCATCTGAATTATTGAAACCATATTACTTAGAGCAGGGGTCAAATTGGTGTTGTCACAGCAGCATCATGTGATGTATTGGGACTTTTTTCCTCTTTGCTAAGCCGTGCATTGATGTGGCCAGCGCATGATGCATCCTGCCGCAAGTTTGACAGCCCTGCATTAGAAGAATCATGTCCTCTTCAGAGCAATCAATGTGATTTTTTTTTTTGTATAGGAGAATTATAATTAAGTAGCTACACTTTCTTCATCTTTGTCAGTGTTTTTTTCATATTCATCCTTAAAGGTTCTCTAGGTTCATCACACAGTTCCTCTGGTTCCATATGAATGACATTTAAATTGCTTTAAAACTTTCAGAAGTTGTCCTTGAAAATGTTGGGTATATGGACAATATCATATCTCATAAATTGCTCTGAATGTATTCTTCTGCTTTAACTTGATTTGGAATTTGAACATGAGCAGTTTTTGCTGTTATAACTAAGCTCTTCCCCTCCAGCTATCAATAATATGGTCATAACATATTTCTTGATTTTCGCCTGTCAAAGAGAAGCCAAGATATTTCACTGACTCTATTACCTGACAACTAGATTTCTTACGCAGAAAGCCCTCATCCTCTTCCATTAAGTATCTTGTAATTATTTTTGTTTTTTGAGTATTGATTTTCTATCCAGAGAATTCTCCAAAGCCTTGGATAACTTTCATCAACGGTCTTATTGCACCTTGTGTAATGGTTAGTACTACATCATCTGAATAATACTTAAATTCCTCCCTGTAGATTTGGAGACCATCTATTTGTTTGTTGCATCAAATTTTTTTCTACCAACATTTCTAATGATAAATAATAGGGAAAAAAGTGGATATCCTTGTCTGATACCTTTCTGTATTTGAAAATCTGTGGAAAGTGCTCATTTGGCTGTAATCTTAGCCTATTCAGATGCAGTTTTGATCCAGACTTTACAAAAGTATTTTAGTCCCTGCCACATGCTAACAGTTTTGCTTTCTTGTAATCAGTCCACGTATCAAGCTAATGATTTTTATATAGAGAAATATTAAATATCATCCACAATCTAGCAAGTCACATGAATCCAATTTATACTATTTAAGCATTGCCTTTTAAAGATGAATGAGTTAGTTGATCTGATACCAGTTGCCCATATCCTCTCCTGCCTAAAAACTCCACTATTAAAATTTTGTTATGGACTGTCAAAATAAAATAAGTCAGCTACAGTATGAAATAAAGCTTGTTTTTTTTTAAATAGTGCTGAAGGTTTATTAATACAACCTATAACTTCAGCGTCAATATATATTATCATTCCAATCATTTATATTTTAGTGCTTTATTTCACCTGTATTACTTTATATATTATTTCATATTCAAAAAACCAACTGTTAAGCATCAAGCAACATTTTTTAATGGCCAGCTTTCTACCCCCACCACCCGCAGGGGTGGGATTCAAATAATTTAACAATCAGTTTGCCCAGGGTCAGGTTGGCTGTCATGGGAAGTTTGGCTCAATCTGACTCTGGGCAAACTAGTTTATTTATTTATTTATTTATTTAATCAAACTTTTATACCGCTCCCTCTCCCAAAAAGGGACTCGGGGCGGTGTACAGCCTACTAAAAAACATACAATAAATATACAATAAATACGATTAAAAATAGATTAAATAATTTGATCCGGCTGTCTATTCAAAATTCAATTAAAAATTAAAAACTAATAAAACACCAATTAAAATTAGTTAAAACCACAAACACAGTTACTGGGCCAGGCCGGCCTGTTTAAAAAATAGGGTTTTCACTGCGCGCCGGAAGGTCAGAATATCCGTCATAGCCCGTATCTCCGGGGGGAGATCATTCCATAGGGAGGGAGCTCCCACAGAGAAAGCCCGAACTCTCGGGGCCGTCAGCCGACAGCGGCCAGGCAGCGGGACCCCAAGTAGGGCAACCCTGTGGGAGCGTACTGGGTGGCGGGAGGTTGACGATGGCAGTAGGCGGTCCCGTAAGTACCCAGGTCCCGAGCCATGGAGCGCTTTAAATGCCATCAATACCACCTTGAATCGAATCCGGTAGGCCACAGGAAGCCAGTGCAACCTGCGGAGAAGCGGTGTAATGTGGGAGCTCCGAGGGGCACCCACAATCACCCGTGCGGCTGCATGCTGGACCAACTGTAACCTCCGGAGACTCTTCAAGGGGAGCCCCATGTAGAGAGCATTGCAATAATCCATGCGGGAAATAACGAGGGCGGACATGACTGTGCGAAGTGCGCCCAGATCCAGAAAGGGCCACAACTGGTAAATCAGACGTATCTGATAAAAAGCCCCCCTGGCGACGGCTGCAATATGCTCTTCTAAAGACAGCCGTACATCCAGGAGGACGCCCAGATTGTGCGCCCTTTCCACGGGGGTCAAAACCTCTCCCCCCACGGCCAGCGAAGGAACCAGCTGGCTGTATCTGGGCGCAGGAAACCACAGCCACTCGGTTTTGGCCGGGTTGAGATGGAGCCTGTTACGACCCATCCAACTCCGCACGGCCTCCAGGCACCGGGACATCACTTCGACAGCTTCGTTGGGGTGGCCCGGGGTGGAGATGTACAGCTGCGTATCATCAGCGTACTGATGGAACTCCACCCCGAAGCCACGGATGATCTCGCCCAGCGGCTTCACATAAATGTTGAACAGCAGGGGCGAGAGCACCGACCCCTGAGGCACCCCACACAGTAGGGGCCTCGGGACCGACCTCTGCCCCCCTGTCAACACAGATTGCGAACGGTCGGAGAGGAAGGAGGTGAACCACCGCAACACGGTGCCCCCCACTCCTAACCCCTCCAACCGCCGCAATAAGATACTGTGGTCGACAGTATCAAAAGCCGCTGAGAGATCTAATAGGACCAGGACAGAGGAACAACCCCTGTCCCGAGCCCTCCAGAGATCATCAACCAACGCGACCAAAGCCGTCTCCGTGCTGTGCCCGGGCCTGAAACCCGATTGGAGGGGGTCGAGATAACTCGCTTCATCCAGGTACTGCGGGAGCTGACGTGCCACCACACTCTCAACAACCTTCGCAACAAAACGAAGGTTGGAGACAGGACGATAATTAGATAACAATGCTGGGTCCAGGGACGGTTTCTTGAGGAGGGGCCGCACCACTGCCTCTTTCAAGGCAGCAGGCAGCAGCCCCTCTCTCAAGGAAGCGTTTATAATACCCTGGAACCAGCCTCGTGTCACCTCCCGAGTGGCCAAAACCAGCCAGGAGGGACACGGGTCCAACAAACAGGTGGTGGCATTAAGCCCCCCCAGTATCCTGTCCACGTCCTCCAAAGTAACAGGGTCGAACCCAACCCAATTAACCTCACCGATATCCACCCCCATCCCCCCGCCCGGAGATGGCCAATCGGAGTCCAGTTCGCTCCGGATGTGAGCGATTTTGTCCTGCAGAAACCTAGAAAACTCCTCAGCCCGTCCCTGCAAGGGGTCCTCTCGCGCTCCCACCTCCAGGAGGGAGCGGGTCACCCTAAACAGGGCGGCTGGGCGGTTTTTCGCGGACGCAATAAGGGTGGAGAGGTAAGACCTCCTCGCCATCCTTATCGCCACTAAATACGTCTTAATATAAGAACGTAGTAGTGTTCGGTCACACCCAGAGCGGCTAGCCCTCCAACTGCTCTCTAGGCGTCTTTTCCGGTGCTTCATCTCCCTTAGCTCCTCAGAGAACCAGGGAGCCACATGGGATCGGCACCGGGTCAGAGGCCACAAGGGCACGACTCGGTCAAGGGCCCCAGCAGCCACCCTATCCCAGGTGGCGACCAAGCCCTCAACCGAGTCGTGTGTGTGAGCTTCGGGAAATGGCCCAAGCTCCGTCAGGAACCTATCAGGGTCCATCAGGCGCCTGGGGCGGTACCATTTTAATGGCCCCGCCTCCCTGCAGTCAGGGGGCGCGGAACGGAAGTCGAGCTTCAGGAGCGAGTGATCCGTCCATGACAGGGGTTCCACAACTATATCCCCCATACCCAGATCACTCTGCCACTGATCAGAGACAAAAACCAGATCCAAGGTGTGACCTCCCACGTGGGTAGGGTCCCGAATTAACTGGGTCAGGCCCATGGCCATCATGGAAGCCATGAACTCTTGGAAGCCATGAACCCGAGGTACCGCCAGCAGATGGCAGGTTGAAATCCCCCATGACCATAAGCCTGGGGGTCCCAACCGCCACGTCAGCTATAACCTTGAGGAGCTCAAGCAGGGCCGCTGCCGCATAGCAGGGAGCCAGGTATGTGACCAGCAAGCCCACCTGAACCTTGGAACCAAACTTCACGAAAAGGAGCTCACACCCGGTCGTCTGAGATACAGTGGCTTCCCTCGGACACAGATCCTCCTTAATAACTACCGCAACCCCCCCTCCCCTCCCCTGGGCCCTCGGCCGATGAAAGACCCGAAACCCGGCTGGGCACATCTCCACCAGAGGGACTCCCCCCTCCTGGCCCAGCCAGGTCTCGGTAACTCCCACCAGGTCCGCACCCCCCTCACAAATCAAATCATGAATGAGGGGGGCTTTATTAACAACGGACCTGGCATTACATAACATCAGCCGAAGGCCCAGGGCCCGATTGCTCAAACCCCCTGGGGAACGGGAAATGACAAGGGGGTCGGAGCGCGCCACAGCAAACAAACAGTGAGGGCGCGCTCCCAGCACAGAATATGGCCCCCTACAGCCGCCAAATCTGCCCCTCCTGCTCACCATATCAATAGATTTAATTCCACCCTCCCTGATGACCCCCCCCATCCTCAATACAGTCCTAGGTGGTAGTTGTTAAATTACCACCACCATCCACTATCAAAGTGGAACCTAGGTGCTGTTCTGTGCTGCAATGGAGAAACGGGCAATGGAGCAGCCGGCACAAGGGGAGGAGGAGGAGCAGGGAGAAGAAAGAGAGAAAGTGGCCTTCTCCTTCCCTTTCATCGACCACTCCATTGCCCACTTTGATAATGAGGAGTGGGTAATTTAACAACCAGTTCCCCCGAACTGTGAGAATTGGCTGAATCCCACCACTGCCCCTCCATCTTTACAAATGCAAAGAAGATTCTCATCAAGGAAATGGCAGCTCTCTCTGAATAATGGAAAAATAAAAACAAAAGGAGAAGATGATGGTGGCAAGGAAGATTGAAATGATCAAGGATTTTGAATAGACTAAGGAAAAATGAAATAAAACTCCCTCTTTTTTCACTCTTTTTGACTAATGTATGTTCGCTCTCTAATAAAATGGATGAAATACTTCTTTTAAACAGATGCAACTCTGATTTTTGCAACTCAGCAGCCCTCTGCTTCACTGAAACCAGGCTAAATGAGCCAATTGATGATAGCAGGGTTTCAGATACAGAGAGCAGACAGAAACATCCGGCTAAAAGAAGGGAGAGGGTCTCTGCTTTTATATCAACAACTGATGGTGTAAAAATGTAACTACACTAAAGAAATTCTATGATATGGACTTAGAGACATTAATTATCAATTACAAACTGTTTTATTCCCACAAGAGTTTTCCTCATTCATACTATTTGCAATGTATATTCCTCCACAAGCTTGCATAAACAATGTGTTACAGACTCTAGCTGACCAGATTGTGTGGGCTGAAAAATTGACTTTTCATTGTGTTAGGAGATTTCAGATTGACTTTTCATTGTGTTAGGAGATTTCAACAGTGCTAATTTAATCACTTAAGCACTCAACTAAGATACTTTCAGCATGTCAACTCTCTTACTAGAAGCAAGAATACTTTAGACAAGTGCTATATAACATTAAAAATGCTTATTGGTCTTCACCACGAGCAGCTATGGAACACTGTGATCATTGTATGATTCACCTTATACCTCTTTATAGAAAAAAGTTAAAAGTATAAAACCAACAATTAAATTAGTGAAGTCTTGGACTGAGGAGGTAAAGTTAAGCTACAGATTTGCCTTAATTACCCATATTGGAACACTTTTGAAGATACTCTGCAGCCCTGGATGAACTAACAGATACTGTAACATCATATGTTTGTTTTTGTGAAGACCTATGTGTGCTGACCAGAAACCTGCAAATACATAATAACAAGTCTTGGTTCACAACTAAATTCAAGCAGCTACGTCATGCCAAAGAGGAAGCACACAGAAAAGGAGATAAAATGCTGTCCAATCAGGCCAAAAATGTATTAACAAGGGAGATCAGAACAGCAAAATGAAGCTACTCTGAAAAGCTGAGGAATCAACTCTCAACAAATGAATCTACTTATGTCAAACTACCTAGTAGGATTGCATTACTATTATCCTTCTCATCTTTCCTATTACTCATCTTCAATAGATCACTAGAGATGTGCTATGTTCCTTCCTGCTTCAAATGTTCTACCATTATCCCAGTGTCAAAGAAGCACTCCATCAAGGAACTGAATGACTACCGACCAGTTGCTCTAACATCTGTAGTTATGAAAATCTTTGAAAGGCTAGCGCTGTTCCACCTGAAAACCATTACAGATCCACTGTTAGGTCCCATGCAGTTTGCATACCAAGCAAATAGATCAACAGATGATGTGTTAATATGGCTCTGCATTACTTCCTACAACACCTTGAATCTCCAAATACCTACGCAAGTGTCCTCTTTGTAGACTTCAGTTCAGCATTCAATACCATCATTCCAGACACTTTTCTAAGTAAATTAAGCCAACTAGCGGTACCTGAACACACTTGTAAGTGGATCATAAGCTTCCTAACAGACAGGAAGCAGCAGGTGAAGCTAGGCGGAATCACATCCGATACCTGTACAATCAGCACAGGGACCCCCAAGGCTGTGTGCTATCTCCACTTGTCCTCTCCCTATATACCAATGACTGCATCTCAAACGATCCATCTGTTAAAATACTGAAGTTTGCTGATGACACAACAGTGATTGGTCTCATTCGAGACAACGATGAATCTGCATACAAACAGGATGTTATACAACTTGCTTCATGGTGTAACCGGAATAATCTGGAACTGAACACACTCAAAACCGTAGAAATGGTGGTAGACTTTAGAAAAAACCCTCCCATACTACCACCTCTTACAATACTAGACAACACAGTATCAACAGTAGAGATTTTCAAATTTCTAGGTTCTACTATATCACATGACCTAAAATGGACACCTAACATCAAAAACATCATCAAAAAAGCACAACAAAAAATGTTCTTTCTGCACCAACTCAGAAAGCTCAAACTGCCCAAGGAGCTGCTGATACAGTTCTACAGAGGAATTATTGAGTCTATCATCTGTACCTCTATAACTGTCTGATTTGATTCTGCAACCCAACAGGACACACAGACTTCAGAGGATAATTAGGACTGCAGAAAAAAAATTACTACCCACCTGCCTTCAATTGAGGACCTGTATACTGCACGAGTCAAAAAGAGGGCTGTGAAAATATTTACAGACCCCTCACATCCCGGACACAAACTGTTTCAACTCCTTCCCTCAAAAAGACGCTATAAAGCACTGCATATCAAAACAACTAGACACAAGAACAGTTTTTTCCCGAAAGCCATCACTCTGCTAAACAAATAATTCCCTCAATACTGTTCAACTATTACAAAGTCTGCACTACTATTACTGCTAATCTTCTCATCACTCCTTATCACCCATCCCCTCCCACTTGTGATTGTAGGACTGTAACTTTGTCCCTTATATCCTTACGATTTATATTGACTGTTTCCTAGTATGATTTGATTGTTGATTGTACCCTATGACTATCATTAAGTGCTGTACATTATGATTCTTGATTCTTAATGAATGTATCTTTTTCTTATGTATACTGAGAGTATTTACACCAAGACAAATTCTTTGTGTGTCCAATCACACTTGGCCAATGATTATGATCATGATTTATCACTTGTTGCTTGTATGTACACTGATACACATGCATCAGAGACAAATTCCTTGTATATCCAATCAGACTTGGCCAATAAAGAATTCTATTCTATTTATTGGTACATTTATTAGAGAATTTGATATTGCATTTGGGGTCCTGATATTTGATACATACAATTCTGGCAACAGTTTATCTTTGCATTTTGTTATGACAAATAAATTCCTAACAATAATCTAGATTTAAAAAACAACATATTAAGACCGCTTTGGATCACCAGTTGAGAAATAGTTTTTTTTTACTTTGAAAGCTTAGATTAGGGAACACTGGACATAACATTTATTCCTTTCAGTCATTACTATTCTAAGCAAATGCCCAATACCCTTCTAAATATGAAATACAATACAGTCCATTCCTTCCCATTCTCCTCCTCCTAGTATTCCTTTTCCTCCTCAATTCATTGTTGACTCCTGATTCTGCCTGGACTACTCCCTTCAGGGTTTTTTTTTGGGAAACATTTCATTTATTCAGGTGAATAACTTTACAATACATTTTGTGAAGTCTAACTTTATTTCGTAGCCATCAGATATATTTCACAGCTCAGAACCTAGTTGAGTTTTTTTACACTCTAACCTCAAGCAAAAGGGTTGCAATACGTAGGTTGCAAAAGACCTTCTTGTATAGAGCCATAAACAGGCACTTAGAACTCCATAAAAGTTCATATAATTTTCTAGTGGACAGAGTGCTTAAATGCATTAGTGCCACGGTCTGATTAAATCACACTGCATCACATTTTAAAAGTGTTTCAACCAATTAAGTCTGCCTCACAGCACTCTTCAACTTTGCTTTTTCAAGGGTTATAAAGATGCCAGAAATAAATTTATGATCCAGTCCATAACTAAGATGACTTGTATATAAAATCTCTATGTTTAAAGAAAGTTTATGAAAATAAAAAGCTAAAATAATAAAATATTACTTATAACATATAGGAAGAGTGGTGTCTGTTTTTTTCCTAAATAACAGCCACTGATTCAGAACATCTTCAATGCTGTCTTCAGAAATTTCTTGATGCCTCAAGAAGTCAGAGACTGAGGAAATAACTTGCAGGAATACAATAAAGAAGAAAAACTAAGTTAAATTCATTTTCAGTCAAATATTCCTCATCACAATGAAGATTCCTTGTAGCTATAATAGATTACCCAATCTATAATATTAACAATTAGTAAAGAAATGAATAAATACAGTATCAATGTAAAATCCATCTAGATACATCATTGCCATATATATGGCAACAGATAAACTTTAGAAAAGATACTAGGGAAAGTGCTGAAGGCTTTTATCTGTGTGATTCATCATGTGAAACTCTGCAGCCGAAAAAAATGCTATTTATTAAAAAAATATCTGACTAAAACGAAATATAGGGTCACTTTTATTTAGTATCTAGTGAAAAGGTCTCCCAGCCTTCTTTTATATTTACATGTAAATTTTACATTTTCTAATGCCAATATCTAATAGCAATGTTTACATTTTCTAGTGTCCATATGTAACAGCAATCTTGTCCATTACTGAAAACAAAAAATCTTTAACTTACATGATGTTGGACATCTCTGCAAACAAAATGTAGGCTAACTATTGCTTCAGCTTAAGAGACTATTTTAGTGGGACAGAACCTAGATTTTTATATCGCACTGATGCAACAAAGACAAATTGACAGGAACCTAGTTAATGAGTTGAGTTGTATTGTGGATACTATTTTAGAATGTATACTGAGCAGTTTAAAATTAATACAGATTGTTAGAAATTCTGTTTTATTCTATATAAATGTAACAGAAGATTATAATATTGCAATACATATTGGCAGCAGAGGATGGTTATATAGCCACACATAGTTCTCTCTCTCTCTCTCTCTCTCTCTCTCTCTCTCTCTCTCTCTCTTTCTCTCTCTCTCTCTCGCAGTGGATACAATCTCTTTTGTATTCTCCTTCCCATCTCTGGGTTTTAATGCTTTGCAAGTAACATAGGACAGACATTTGGCTAGGATTCCTTTATTGCTTCTTGTGTATTTCCTGACTGAAACTTATTGTGGCCTGGTTTCTGCTTTTATTGCACTTGGATAGTCTTTTCTCAGTTAATTTCTTTATTATATCAGGACTTCTGTGTCCAAGTCATCTGTGCCATGTGTTAATGCAGCTTGAATGTTTCTCCTTGACAGTTATTAACTATATGATTGCAGTTTAGCTGATACAATTTATCTGTAATTTTAACCCTTGCAAGTAAAACATCCCTCATTGCGATGAACACAAAACATCACCTTGTTTTGTGAGCTTCTTCACTGATAAAAGATTAGTTTCAACAGCAGGGACATTGATAGCCAAATCTGACCCTAGGTTCTACCTTGGTTTACCTTCCCAATGAGCAACCGAGTCAGAATATCATTTCAAAGCAGTTTATTAGGGTACCCTAATAAGTGAGATCTCCCTATGAGAAGGGAGAGCCCCAACATCCACCTTACATTCTTTTTTATAGTTAACACAAAGAAAATGCAAGAGGAAAGTTGATTGGACAGGATAAAAGTAACCCCCCCTTGCAAAGGAAATTAGTTAAATGTAATCAAACATGTTACATATTTTCATCCCGTAATATCACACATGTTCATTAAAATGAGGCTTGACATCAGAAGGGGCATAAATTGTAAGGAAAGGGTTGTTTAGAGTTCATGAAAGAGATAAACCAGACACCAAAAATTGTACTAACAATTTTTTTCTTATCTGGGGATAGTCTCCAGCCAGTTTATCTTTTCAGTTTAGGAATGTTTAAATCTATTCCCACATTTCAGTCTATAATGAGCTTGAATTTCATTTTAAAAGAAAAAATAAGTCAAATTAAAATACAAAGTATCTATATTAGTTATCAAATTACAAAATCCATATCATGTACCACTCAACATACAGCAATTTTTCACAAGTATTTTTCTAGTGATACTCTGACAAATAGGACAGTAAAGAAAACTATCTCCTATTCCTTCTGATTCTATTATTCACCAATTAGCTGTAGTGATTTTTTCTGTTTTACTTTGGTTAAAGTAAGTAAAGAAATTTCTGTCATTTGTCGTGTGACTCATAGCTCCTGAATCAATACACCATTCTTTCCAAGATGAGGTGCAAAATCATGTTCATTATCTGAAGCAAAATCAGTTTTTTCTTTCACACTTTTGACTTTGTTTTAGTTTTTGTATTCTAGTTTTCCAGATTCTGCAATCTGCTTTTAAATGGCCCTTTTCTTCCACACAAAGCATTCATGTGTTTTTGCTTCATGTAAGTGTTTTATTCCTATTTTTTTCATTAAAGCAGACTCCATGACAGAAACAGCATTACTATTAATTCTATCTGTTTTATGCTTATATTTATCTATAAGCTTTCCCTTAACATATTCCAATTTAGCTCATCATTTGGATGTGCATCAAGCGCTGTGACAAATGTTTTATAACTTTCTGGTAAACCACTAAGTAATAATGCTGCAACATGAACATCTTTTATTTCTTCTCCTATGTCTCTCAGGTATTCAACCATTACCAAGGTGTTCCTTATGTAATCCTACATATCCTGGCTATCATCAGCTTGGTTTGGTATAGTTTATTAATCAACACATTTCCCACACATTTCTTTAGCAATTTCACATTTACATATAGGTATGATTTGATCATCTTCTATGCTAAGAGAGATTGTGCTGTGAACTTTCTGAGCTTTTTCTATTCACTCATCTGAAGGGTGTTCTGGCCTATCTTCATTTATACATTTCCACATAACTTCCCTTATTAGCAGCATTTTCATCTTGAATTTCCAGGACTGGTAGCTCTGGTTTGTCAGATTCACAAAGGAAAACTTTGTTTCAGCTTTGTTATTGGCCAGCTTATTTTATTTACATATTTTGTTACAGCCTTCTTTTTGTTTGTTTTATCTTGCAATTATATGCTGTAGCTGCTATGACTGGGTTGCTTTGTTCTGTGTTGAATTTTATATTTCTGCTCTAATCTGAGTTTATACTAGGTTTATACTGGTTCATTTCTGGTTTAAGCTCTGGGTTTTGGGCCCATAACCTATTAGAAATTCTATTTTATTTTATAGAAATAGTAGCAGAGGATTGTTATATAGCCATACATATTGGTAGCAGAGAATGGCTACATAGCCATACAAATGGAATGGAACGGAATGGAACAGAACAGAACGGAACGGAACAGAATAGCAGAATTGGAAGGGACCTTGGTAGACCTCCTGCTTAGGCAGGAAACCCTATATCATTTCAGACAAATGGTTGTCTAATCTCTTCTTTAAAACACCCAGATCAAAATAAAGAATACAGTGTATAGTCATCATAAGCCTTGATGCTTAACGGTTTCTAACAGTCACAGGAAAATCTCCCCAGAATATTAAAAAACAGATTATTATTGATACAAACTAAACACAGCCATTTACTGCCTGAATAATTCTATAGTTGTTCCAATGCAAAATACATTCTAACATGTATTCCAACACAGGTAGACTTTTCTTACTGACTTCCTTGTTCATTGACCATTTAATGATTATAATAATGTTAAAAAATACCAGGTTTGTGACAAATCCTGCATTTGTGACTGTCACAGCATTCCACATTCATGTGATCACCATTCACACGCTTTGCAACCAGCACACATTTACAACCGTCACAGCATCTGATGGTCTTTTGGTCTCCATTTGCATGCTTCCCAATTAGCTTGCAACAGAGTTCATGAAGAATGTTGATATAAAATCATAAGTCACAAGCTTTATGATGTTCACTTAATGACTGTGGTGACTCGCTTAACAGCTGAAAGGGAATGAATGTCATAAGTTCATTGTAGTCACATATTTTTCCACTTGGCAACTGCAGTATTCTTACCTAAAATTTATAGTTGTATAGTTGTTGGTTTACTATATAATATTTTTAAAAGTCTTTTTTTCCCCTAGTGGAAAATCCGTCAGATACTAGATAAGCCTAAGCTCTGCAAAATATAGGAATATTTGTATGTTTCAGTCATTCTAGAATAAAATGGGGGAAGGGGAAAAGTTCAAAAGATATATCAATATTTCTTCCATATTCTATTCCCGCACATTTCAAACACTTCATAGCCAGCATTACATTCAAAAGATCATACAGATATTCAATGCATGCAGAGAAGATCCATTCCACAGATGGGTCTCCATGATGAGGAATCAGGCAGAACATGTACAGGCTTCCATCAGCTGCTTAAAAGTTGTAGGCTGTGCATGCAGGTAATACACCATATCTTCAGTATATTTTTGAAGACCCTTAATTGATTTTACATTTAATTACTTCAGTTGTTTATTTAATTACTATTTTTAATTCTAATTGACAAAAGCTCACTCAGTAAGGACAATCTGTCCTACTCAGAAATGCCAGCCATGTTGCAGTAAGGGCTACAACTTTTATACAAAACACAATGGGTACTGACTTTGTAACTGGATCGTTCATATCTATACATATAGTTTATGTATATGATAGTATAATGCAGTGATCACCAACTGGTGGGCCATGAGAAAATTTTGGTGGGCCGCAGAGAAATGTCTCCCCAAAGCACCCCCCCACAGCCTGCTCACCCGCTGGCTCCCACCCTTCAGCCGAGCACAAACCTGCAAAAAGCAGTGCAGCCTTCGCCAGGCAGGACGAGGTAATGGTGCTATTGCAGCAAGAGGAGGCTGGCGGCACAGGTGGCAATGAAGTAGCAATGTAGATGTCTGGAAGGTTCAGGAACGTTGCGTTACTTGCATTTTCATGGCACTCCTGCACCTTCCAGTTTGCCTTTCCTGGCCTGGGCTCTTCCTCGATGGCCACGGGCTGTAGGGATAGCCCAGGGCAATAAAAGTACTGGCTGGTGGTGGTGGGAGGGGGAGGAGGGGAAAAGTCTGCGCTCACCATCCAGTTCAGAGATCCAGAATGGGACATTGGCATCAGTTTTCTTGTCTCTCTCGGCGTTCTGTTCTACTGCTTCCCCCCCCCCCCATGGCCCAAGCCATTGCTGCCTGGGGAAAGCACAGGAAAAGCGAGCAGAAACATAGCTCTTGCTGGGGCGAAAGAGCTGAGATCGAGGAAGGCACAGGTAAGAGAAGACGGAAGCTGCTGCCTTTGAAAAGCGCCACTTTCTGTTGCCTGTGCCTTCTGATCTTTGCTCTTTTACCCCAGTGAGAACTGTTTCTGCTGTCCTCTTCTTATGTGGAGGCTGAAGGGGGTTGCCTGGTTATTAGGAGCCCGTCGGTGATTCCAGCCCTGCCCTCCTTCCCTCCCCCAACTAACTCCAGTCAACCACACCTGGCAAAGGAGGGAGAAGTTTCCTCTGACTTGGGGGACATATGAGATGGCTCTGCTTTTTTTCCATTTGAGGGAGAGCCGGTTCCTCCCTATCCAGATCTCCCAGCCTCCAGGCATCATGTGGCTTCTTAAATCCTCCCTCTTCCCCCCCCCCAAAGGATGAGAGAGGCCTCTCCCTTACCTTTACTCTGTCCCACAGTTATGATTAAGCATTTAGAATTTTATTATAATTAAATAAGCATTTATATATGTGTCTTTGTGTGTAAATATATATATAATAAAAATTATTTTTTAAATATTAAACTTATATCTAATATAAAATAAAATTTTTATATTAAATATATTATCTTTTTTAAAAAATGCATATTAGTGGTCCTTGGGGTTTAAAATTATGAGTTTGGTGGCCCTCGAGGTTGAAAAGTTTGGCGACCCCTGGTATAATGGCCAATTGGCTTTTATACTATTGTTGTAGCCAATGATCAGTTCAACTAATAATATTTCCCCATAACATATTAATAAGCAAATTATTAAGGAGTTTGAATGGCATGTCTGCAGGCAGTGAAAGCTTATCAATGTTACCTCATCACATTGGATTAAAGTATAAAGACAGATTATATGAGATTTAGTCCTGGACTACATTGTTAGATGAAGAAAAGTAGAGGTGACAAGAGCATAATTCCTACAGAAAACTAGAGGAAACTGGATATGTGTAGTACTGACAATGTTAGAAAAAAAAAAAGGGACCAAACTGGAATAAAATAACACATTTCCCTCTGCCATGAGTTTGTTTCTTATTTTATTTTATATTCCCTTTAACAAAATTCTAGTACCTTATAATGTTAGCCATTTGTATTTTCCTATTATTTCCTGTGTATAAATTGCTTATTGGTTTTAGAATCACAAAGGTATTTTCAGGCACAATCTAGTTTGCATCTAATCCATATTCTCAATATGGCACATCTAACATAATTATTTTTAAAATCTGCATTAACCTTGACATTGTTATAGCACAAATATCCATGCTATCCAAATATCAGTTCATGTCCTTCATCCTCCAAAAGCCTTCTATTTCTTAGCATCACCCACCCTTTCATCCAAATCAAACTGCAAAATATAATTTCAAATCAGGTAAACCCAATCCTCTCACAATTTACATTTAACTGTTTTTACCACTGCCACATGCATTACAATATATCCTTGTCTCACTGTGTAAATGGTAAATGAGTTGTCAAAATAGATATTGTCTGAAAGAAAAGCATTATTCCAGCAAAACACTCATTTTTATCACAGAAATTTTCCCCAGCAATGATAGTTGCAATTTCTTCAATCTTAACATGTCTTTTTTAATTTCACTCCAATATCTTAACACAATTGTTTTCAAATGATGCAGTACGATCAAGATATTTTACCTTTTCTTTATCTCAAAATCCATTTTATTCCTCAATCCTGTTGAACTTCTTTCATTTTTTGTTAATGCCTTCTTTGTTTATTTATTAATCATGAAATCATGAAAAATACACCATTTTTTTTAATTTGCTCATTAACATTTCAGCTCATTTTAGCGGATCTTCCGGAATCAACACCAAATCATCTGCAAAAGCTCTATAATTATAGATTTCATTTTTAATATTTACTCTCCCAATCCTCTCATCTTGACCTATATCTCCATTCAATATTTTGAAAACCAAAATAATCGAGAAGGAAACAATGGGCATACTTTTTTAATCTCTCAGAGTTTAATTATATCTTCATTAATACTTAATTATGCTTTCTATGAATGTAAATAAATCTTAGTCATTTTATAAAGTTTTTTCCAAGATTGTATTTCAAAACTTTGAACAAGAAAGTGCACTTCAAATTGTCAAAGGCCTTCTCTTCTTTTCATCTATAAAAACCAATGTGACTTATTTTTCGTTTAGTTGCTCCAAATATTCTAAAATAGCCAACACTTTTCTAATTAGCCTATAACTGTATTTTAGATACAAACTCATGAATAAATTCTTGCAAAAATTATTTTCAATAATTATGAACTTGTAGTTATTATTCAATAATGATAGCTTTCTATAGTTCCTGGTTAAAGTAAAATTGTATTTAGCTACTAATGCTATGCTGGACTCTTTCCTACTCTTTGGCAACTTTCCTCCCTATAGACTAGAGTTCATCATAAAAGTTTATTCTCAAAACACCTATAATAAAAACCTGATAATGAATCTGTTCCATGTTCTTTATTCATTTACTTTCTCTAGAGATATGTCACATTAATAAAATTATATTGATGTAATGCTTGCTGCATAGACACATTGTCCATTGCCCACTATTTTAAATGTATTATGCAGGTGATATATAATAAACATCCTATACAAGCAGAAGATGGCCAAAATTCATAGTGTTTGAAATGGAAAAATAAATTCCCAGAAAAGTAACATTACATGTGGAAAATGAAAAACACAAGATATTCAAGAATAAATACATGGCTTTTCCAGAACTTTATGCATCAGCTTATAACAAAATTATTTTCTCTTCCTAGGATAATGTTGTGATTCACAACCCTAAAATATCTAAAATTATGACACATAAAGAAACATATACTGGAGTGATAAATCTTAACATTGTTCTGATGCTAATGCATAGAAAAACATTTTCATATATGGAGATTAAATGCATCATGATCATAATTTTATAATAAACAGAAACTGTATTAATTAAAATGATTTTATATCTTCAGTTATATTTATTTAAAAAGTTTCTGGATTTAGCCAAAATATTAAAATATTGTTTTTATCAAATTAAAGAGCTGTATTTAGCTTTATCAGTCATCTTTAGCTCATAATTTTAATGTAACATATTTTAAGGCAGCACTTAAATGTGTTGCTGAATAAAATATTATTCTTAATTTAAATTTACTTTAACAAAACTTTCACTACTTATTCATCAGAATATTATAATTATGCCTTGATTTTCTTGATTATGATTAATCATTGTTCATTCAAGGATTATTGAAAATTTAAGTTCTTATTGAAGTGCCTAAATATATCAACCAGGTCATTCTTTATAGTCATATAAAAATTAGTGGTGATAGATCATATTTATTACCTTTGAATTTTATGATCATTAGTACAGTAATAATGCTTGACTAATGATTTGGAGAAAAACAGGGAGTGAGGGGAAAAACTGTTTATTTTCATTATAATTAACCTAAAATTACTCTTTGAGAAAGTTATCTCCATGAGTCACAATGTCTCTAGAAGACAAGTATCTAGCAATAGGAAGCTGAATTGTACAGCTGTTTCAACAAATGTAGATTTGAAATTTAACTAAAGTAGAAAAGTCAAACAAGCTTTAATAAGTGAAAGAAAGTAATCGTCCTCTGAATATTTGTGAGCTGGGACTAATTATGAAGAACTTAGCCATGCATGACCTATTGAAACTAAGAATTAATTTTATGCCATAGTTAATTTTTATATCAAGATACATAAAAGAACGTTGTTTATGTAAAAATCTGTAAACATGACTAACATGATATTCTGAACATAGTAATAGAAATGTCCATATACAAATCCTTTCGATTTCCACAAATGGGATAATCTGAATAGAGCAAAAGAGGTAAAGTGCAGATTCAGATTTAACAATAACAAATTAGATGGTGTTCAAATATCCCTGTCTTATCTTTTATTTCTCTCCTCCAGCACAACATGATTAGTCATTAACAAAGCTCTTATTTGGATTTCAGTCTCAGGGTTTAAAACAAAGATTGAACCATGATTTCTTCATTCTTATTACAGGGAATGGTAACTTGATACCAGCCCTTCAAAGTAGACTGGAATAGAATAGAATAGAATAGAATAGAATAGAATAGAATAGAATAGAATAGAATAGAATAGAATAGAATAGAACAGAATAGAATTCTTTATTGGTGCTTGTCTTCGGTGCATAAGTTCTAAGTGTACATAAAAGATATAAGTGATGAATCATGATCATAGTCATTAATCATAAATCATAAGATATAACACTTAGTGATAGTCATAGGATACTAAATAAGCAATCGAAATCATACTAGGAAACTAAATAAAACAATATAAATCATAAGATACAAGCAATAAAGTTATAGTCCTAAGTAGAAAAGGAGATAGGTAATAGGAAGGATAAGAAGAATAATAGTAACACATCTTAGTAAATAGTTTGAAGGTGTTATGGGAATTACAGTAGTTGTTTAGCAGAAAAATGGCATGCAGGGGAAAACTGTCCTTGTGTTATTCTAGTGTGTTTTGAGGGTAGAAGTTAAAACAATTTATGTTCAGGATGTAAGGGATCTGTAGATATTGTACTTTCACAGCCTTCTTTCTGACTCGTATAATATACAGGTCCTCAATAGAAGGCAGGTTTCTGCAGTTCTAATTATCCGTTGATACTGTGTCTGTCTTGTTTGGTTGCACAGCCAAATCAGACAGTTACAGAGGTGCAGATGATGACCCAGTAATTCCTTTGTAGAACTATATCAGCAGCTCCTTGGGTAATCTAAGCTTTCTGAGTTGGCACATAAAGTACATTCTTTGTTGTTCTTTTTTATTATGTTTTTGATTTTAGGTGTCCATTTTATGTCTTGAGATATGATAGAACCTAGAAACTTGAAGGTGTCTACTGTTGATGCTCATGTTTTCTCTTTCTTTCCACTTATCCCCCTTTGAGATAGACCAGGGATGTCAAACTTACATCATCATGGCAGTGTCATATGACATATTGGGACTGTCTCCCCCTTTGCTAAATTGGGTGTGGGCGTGGCCAGCACGTGATGCACCTCGCCTGCAAACCACAAGTTTGTCAGCCCTGAGCTAGACAAAGACAATTTGAGATCCTTTATTCCCCTTTACTTCATTTCTTGGTCTTCAAGGATACTTCCAGAGGTGGTATTCAGCCAGTTCTGACAGTTTCTGGAGAACTGGTAGTGGAAATTTTGAGCAGTTTGGACAACAAGTAAATAGCATCTCTGGTTGGCTCCGCCCCCATCTATTCGCTGCCTCCTGAGTCCCAGCTGATCAGAATCCCAGCTAATTGACTGGGTCTTCTTTTTGTTGCCCTGCACAGGAGAACACAGCTGGAAAGCAGATTAGTGGGGTAGGGAGGGAATGGGGATTTTACAGTATCCTTCTCCTGGAGTGGGGTGGAAATGGAGACTTTGCAGTATATCCTCCCCCTGGAGTGGGGTGGAAATTGAGATCTTACATTATCCTTCCCCTGCCACACCCATCAAGCCACACCCACCAAGCCAGGTCCACCAAGCCACATCATGCCCACCAAGCCATGCCACAGAAACAGTAGTAAAAAACTGAATACTACCACTTGGTTACTTCCATTTTTGTAACTGTCACTGCATAATATATATGCCCTTAATTAATACAGAAGTATTAAATTCTGATGTGTAAGAAACAGAAAGGCATAAAATAAGAGGTACATGCATTCTCTAATAAACAGGTATCGATAACCTTGAAAAGACCCATGAAATAATTACCATATTATCACTTAAGACAGTAAGTAATAATAATGACCAGTTTATTTTATTGTCATTCCAAATATATATTTCACAAGATTTATTCAATTTTCATCATTAGTTTTCCAGGTTTGTGTATTTCTATCAATATATTTTTCACTCATACTGCAGCCTACATGCAGATTATATCTTCTGCAGCCTACGTGCAGATTATATCATAGTCTATTAAACATGTACGTGTGATGTGGGCAAGATTACTATGTAAAGCATGAATAAAGTAATTTCAAATTTAACATATCGGTCTAAACACACACATACACACACCTCTACAAACACCAAACAAGTTTTCAAAACTGTTTTAGGAAGATAACAAGTTACAACATAGCTTTTCTTTTCTATCCCTTTATGCTGTTTTTTATTTGCACCATTCAATCTTCGTCCCTCTTTAATTCATGTTAAATGACAGAATGTCACATTCAATGACATTGGAAGGTGCTTAACAAAGAAGTGACATAATACAGCTCTTTTCTGAACAGCTCCCTGCTTTTGTGTGTGTCTGAGCTAAGCAAGATAAGTCCAACCTGAATTTATAGTGTAAAACCTATAACACTGAGGATCCTTTTCAATATTGGACAATGTGGTTCAATCAGGTGCTCTTTCAACTACTCAATTCCATAGCCTTGATCACAAAATACTTTTGCATTTGGCAAACCTCCAAAATAACCAGTGCTATTTATGGTATCTAATTCAAAGTACTTGTAATCAATGTGTTGATGGAGAGAAAAAATATTTTTCCTTTTTAGGGATTTCATTTTACTAAATAATCTTTGGATAGCCATAGTCAGATCAGTTTTAACATGTAATCATTAGTATGATAGTCACTTTATATACATAAATATATAATAGATAATAGATAATCAGAGTTGGGAGGCACCTTATAGGTCATCTAGTCCAACCCTCCGCCCAAGCGGGAGACCCTACACCATTTCTGACAAATGGATGTCCAATCCCTCAAGTGATTGGCCTCACTTGAAGGTCTCAAGTCATGGCGCTCCCACAACTTCCGTGAGCAAGCTGTTCCATTAAATTTAAAATTAATAAATTTAAACAGTTGCTGAATGAATGGCTTTTAAATGAGAACCACCTGTATTTGTGTTGTTGTATATTGCTGTTTTTAACTCAGAACAGTTTAGAATCCAAGTTGGCTATTCCATTTTACAGCTGTTTCTAAACAGTTTAAAGAGTCAGGACACCAATAATCTGGCTCCTCAGTTTACTGATCTTGGAAGGATGGAAGGCTGAGTCTATCTTGTGCTGGTGAGAATTGAACTGTGGAATTGCTGGCAACCAAGCAGTCAGCAGAAATAGCCTGCAGTACTGCATTCTAACCAGTGCACCACCACGGGTCTGAGATCATAATAATGATAGTTTTAGTAGAAGTAGCAGTAATTAGTAATTTTTTTATTATGATTACAGACCAGCATTATTCATAAGAAGCATTTTTAGATACAATATAGAGTTTTAGTAGTATATTTGATATGTCAAGTGCACCATATTAAAGAAATAGAATAGATATAAATCCAGGCATTAGCCCAAAATATCTTCATTGGTTTAACATAAGTAGCCTTTATAGGCAAGAAGCAGCAGGAAAAGGAAAAAAAGATTTGTTAGTACAGGAACATGGAACTTAAAATGAAGTTGAGAGAACATGGACGGATTTGGTTTTCATTGCTTTTCATGTGGTCAAGTAAAAGAGAGATTTAAGTAGATAAAGTGATTCGAATTGTAAAATACAAAACAGAATTAGAAATTAAATTGTGTACAAATGATGAAGCAAATAGACCAACAGGAGTGGTTATATGTGGTTAAAAGGATTCACATTGTATTACAATTTAAGAGATGATTTATATAAAATTACTTATATGTGACATCAGAGGAATTATCCAAGATGCATAAAGGTACTGCCAGATCCCTAATGTGATACTGCCATTCATGTAGAGACTGAACCCCAGATTCTTTTACTCATTTATTGCTCTCATTCTGTTTCCTATATATCCTATAATTTTCCCTAGTTTATTACTTTTATCCTGTCACCTATTCTGCCCTGTGCTTTGATTTACCTTGGGAATGTACAAGGGGGAGGACCATCTGTTTTCTCTCAGTTCGGAAGCCTCACAGAAGTGCATGGGAACGACTCTTTATCTCTTTCTCAGAACAACTGTTTCCACAACTTCTTCACATCTGTGGATTGGCTCATTCAACATCAGACTGATGGTAGGGGTTTCTAACCACTGTATCCTAACAGAATTGCCTGGGGAACTCAGACCTTGCTTTGCATTATCCTGCATTCACTTTCTTTCAATAAAAGCTTCCTTTTTAAATGCTAAAGTTTCTATGCTTTCTTGAACAGGAAGGCAGGTCCTTACAGGTACTTTTAATCAATATTGAAAATGTGGACAACATGAACAGTCATTTTCTAATGCAGAGTAGAAAGCAATAGAGTATTTGTATGATAGCCAAAAATCAATACTATATTGAACAAATCACTGGTTCAGAACTAAGTATGCTAGTGAAACATAATAATATCTACATGTTTAACTTATATTCACCATATATCATGAAAAATGCTGGATTAGAAGAAACTGAAAGTGGAATTAAAATTTCTTGGTGAAATATTAACACCTTCAGGTATGCTGATGATACAATTTATCAGCTTAAAGTTGTATCATCAGCATATTTGAAATTGTTGATTTTTCACCAAGCTTTAATTAAAGAAAAATTTTAATGAAAAAATAGAATGCATAAATTGGATAGCTCATTAAAAAGAAGCAAACCTAAAGGTTATATCACAAGCAACCTGATATTAGTCTAATGCAAATAGTTAGAAAAGAATCTGAAATAACAACATATATAACCTGCATATATATATGCTAACCTGCTTTCCAGCTCCATTCTCCTGTGCATGGCAACCAAAGAAGACCCAGCCTATCAGCTTGGACTCGGGAGGCAGGGAATAGATGGGGGCAGGGCCAGTCAGAAGTGGTATTTGCTGGTTCTCCAAACTACTCAAAATTTCCACTACTGGTTCTCCAGAACTGGTCAGAACCTGCTGAATACCACCTCTGGTATGTCATAAGATATGGTTGTGACCATTAGAAAGCATGACCATAAGAAATATTAAACGTGGAAACTATCCTGAATATAGTATATAGTTTTGTGCCATACCCCAAACTGTAAGTTCCATTATATTTTAGACTCCATCGTCATATACAGGTAGTTCTCAATGTACAATTGAAACAGCTTACAATGGAATTTCCAGTGCAGTTGTGGTTATAACTCAAAGAGTATCTGTACTTATATCTTATCATATTAACTGATATAATATTTTCGTGTTTTATATACAGATTAACTTTCTTAATGGTTTATATTCTTTTAAAAATATTCAATATAAAGATAACTTAACAAAAAAGGTCTTTCAGTTTTGGTGCTGGGAATGTTACCAAGGATAACATGAAAAACAAATACTAGATGAAGTAAAACCAGATAACTTACTGATACAATAAAAATGAAGATAAAGTTTAATATTGTTGATATAAAATGCAAAAGCAAGAATATTCTGATATCTTGAAATATAATATTTTATTAATATAATATTAATATTACTATAATGTGATAGATATTAACACTGACAGCACAAATTTGCGCTTACAAGAATTGAAGAAATGCATTGAGAGCAAAATAATGTCTATTGGCTCATGAAGAATAAGAAATGAATGAATAACTGGATAAACCCCAGTGAACCATCTAGTTGCTGTATTCTGAATCAAACATCTATTTTAAAATCCAACACTTTTCAAAAGCAATGTAAGAGTCATGTAAGAGTATTATATGGTAAAAAGAAATGGATGTTACAATCATAGAAATTATCATGGTCCAGTAGCATCTTATTCAGAAAAATGTCAGTTGACAAATTAGGCTAGTTTAAAGAAAATCCACAACATCACCTCCTACAAGCAACATTGATTATGGAAAAAATAGCAATTCAATCTTCTGTGTGGAGATAGAATATTAGAGTTATAAAAGTCTTAATATTAACCTTAACATAGATTAATTATTAAATAGAATTTGAGCATTTTAAATATGAAATCTATGTATCTGCAACAGATTTCTGTTATTACTAGAAGAGAGAGGGAAAGAGAAAGGGAGAAAGAGAGAGACAGAGAGAGAGAGAGAGAGAGACCCACACACAGAGAGACAGAGAAACAGAGACAGAAACAGACCTAGCAAGCAAAACAGATATATCACCAGAAACACTGGTATTTGTATTTTTCTATAGACCTTATTGATATCTATTGAAATCATTCACATCCATCCCATTCTACTATATTTGCAGAGTAGGCTATAAATGAATCAAATCAAATACAATCATTTATATCTCAAGAGAACTGTAGTAACATAATGTACAAAATGTCTTTCCTTTCCAAATGAATATTGGATTCATTTATTATTAACTATATTTCTAAACCATTTCCTTTCACATAATATAAAGCAAGATCAGAGGTGCTGCCTAGTGGTTTAGGAAAGGAAGTCAGTTTTCTTTAGGTCTAAGTAAATTGTAAAAATATCCATGTTGTAGGAAAATAATGGGAAGCAATCACAGTTATCTCTGTTTTATAACAAAGCAATAAACCTGATTTCTATGAAGTTACAACTAAATGCTCTCATTTTATTCCAGGTAAAATTGCTCAATATACTAGACAGATTACAGTATATAGCAAATTATCAATAAACTTACTAACCTAACCTATTGTTATGTTAAGCAGTGTTCCATTAATAATTATTACTACATTTAAATTTATGAATTAATACAGTTGCACAGACAAACTATCAAAATATAAGCACAAGTTTGCTATTGATTACAATATTACACTAATGAAACACACATATACACACAACCAAAACTGTGTACATTATTACCTATCTTTGTATGTGTATATATACATATTACATTTTGGAAATATAATTCTGTAACTAATTTCAGTAAGGTAAGTTTTTGGTTAAATAGTTTAGAAATAGATTGTAATTTAACTATTTTCTACAGACACGTTTTGCCAAGTTGAATCTAAATGTTCTGCTTCTGGAACATTTATTTGATCCATAGAAATTTTATCCAAAGCATTTAGGGGTTGTCTATTTATTTATTTCATGTCATTATAAACAGGTTTAATAGCAACTGAGTCACATGCTAGTATTTAAACATTTGTAAAATGCTTTGTTTAAATATTAGATTCTGCAAGTGAATACTGAATTAATTCAAACTGGACATGTGACATTTGAACAGGATATGATTTAAGTTTGTGATCTGAGATTTAAAAAAACTGATTCAATCTAAACTGATTCAATTTGTGCCATTTCAAGATAATGAAATTTCATTATCATTTCATGTTTATAATTATAAGGGAGGAATACAACAAAATTTCTGCAGCTGCACCTTTCTTTCTTTCTTTCTTTCTTTCTTTCCTTTTTGTGTAATGGATTGAATGTTGAAGGAATCTAGATTCATTACCTGACATTAATTTTGACATATCATAGCTGGATATCTTCAAGTTTTCATTGCAGTATATGTTTCAAGTACTCCTTCTTGCATTATTTGAAGGCAGAGATAACAGGGATGAGTGTTCTGACCCAACTGGGTTCCCAGAGAGCAAACACAGACAAAGGCAGCAGCCCCCACTTTTAAGGTTAAATCACAATTCTGTTCCTTTACAGATAAAAGGCTGCTTTCCAACAATTAGTTCTGACAAGAAAGAGCCTTGCTAAGTTGTTTGTCAAGGCTGCCAAAAACCCAGAGATAAGAACTAATTTACAGAATTCTCCGAACATGAACTAATATGTCCACCAATTGAATTTCAGAGATTCTTTGCTTTCTGCAAAGAATGCTTTTTCATACCTTCTGCAAAGAATGCTTTTTCATACCTGGTTTTTATCCTCTTGAGGGAGGGACCATTACCTTGCAGCCTTATTCCCGAATCTCCTGTGCTGCTGTAATTGTTCTTTCCTCCGAGTAATCTTTCGTGTACGTGCACTTGGCACAGGCTCCTCGGGAACCTCCTCGTCACTGCTGCCAGCCCCCACAATCTCTGAAGGCAGCTGTCCACTCCCTGATGGTCCTGGCCCCTCATCAGAGTCATCACTTTCCTCAGCCATCTGCACCTGCTGCCAGCTAACCACAACAATGAGGAAAAAACTGACTCCAAGGCTCTGGCAAAAAGCCTAAGCTGTACAGAGCCAAACCAGCAAATATTACATCTCAAATTAAAAATAAAGACTTCAAGAGTTGTTTAAAGTATAGACTTTCATTTTTCAAATTGATCTTTTGGAATATGAAGTTTGGAATTGTATTAAAAATTAACTTATGACTTATCCTTGTGAAATGATGCATCTTATCACTGGATCTTCTAGGATGCCTGAGGACTTCTAACAAAGTGGGTTCTCTTTGAAAAACCATTCTCATCTCAGACTTTTTGGGTTATTGCAGGAACAATAAAGTACATGTGGACTGATTTTATTCCCTGTGATCATTGGATATCCAGTAGGGTTGGGATAACTTGTTAATCACTTGGACTATTCTAAAAAGGACTTATCATTGGCAGGAATTTATTGTGCCTAAGTTGTGGCATATGTCTTTAATGCAAGGCAAGGCATGGCATACAATACAGGGCAAAACAAGGTAATGCATACAATTATTGTCCTTGTTTATTCTAGCACTTTCCAATATGGAAATAATGTTCAGCAGCTGTCTTTGAGTTTTATATTTTCTCCCTGTTTCTTTGTGGGAGATATTCTCAAATACCAGTCTTGATGAATCTGGAGTTCTGAGCTTTCTTGAAATGTGGGGTTGTGATTTAGCATATAATGGGAAGGCAGCCACATGCCTCAAAATTGGATAATGCAATTATGATGTATCTTTTTCCAAGCTGAATTTTCTGCCTATTTAAGTACCATGTAGAGAACACTAAACTTTGTGCACAAACATTATGCAAGTGCGGGATATATGCATTCTTTGTGATTTTGGAAAAAAACTAAACAGAATATTAAGACTAAAATGTATGAAATAGGTACCTCACTCAACATTATTTAGGCAATTTTATTTACATGTTGATAAGTATGCTAAGTTTTGTTTTAAACATTTAGTATTTCATTTACTACTTTTCTAACATTAGATTAACATTAATAGCTTTTGTTTTACTTTAGGCATCAGAAAAGATTTATAATGCCCTTGTTTTTACATCTGTACACAATGAACCATACTGTAATTCCCCCAAAGTAACTATCATAGACATCATTTGTCTAGCCTCATGATTTTATTAGTTTAAATATTTAAATTCTACAATGTGGTATTATTGATGATCCCCAAGATAACTAAGTTTTATATTATAGCTTATATTGCTTAGGCTTCTGCTTCTCAACCTGAGCCTTCCTGATGGCACTGCCAACTTTACAGCAGCTGCATCTCTCTGAGAGCCTTTAGCAAATATATTATCATCAGAAATTGCTTGCAGCTCACATATGAGATTCAATGCAGGTTTTTGAAAGGGAGAAGAAATCTTCCTCCCCCTTTTATCATCCCAGAGGCTATATATCCATATCCATAGCTATAGTGTTCTTCATTCTAAGTGGTACTGCTCCCCACAGAAATTCAGCATAAAGACTGCTTTGGAAGTATTTGGAAATGGTTGAAATATCTCATAAGAGAAGTGAGAACTAAAGAAGTTAAGGCCAGGGGCAGTATCTTTTTACTAAAAGAGGAGGTATTCTCACTTCAATAAATGAATAAATGTCAAGAATAGATTTGAAGGCAACATTTCTATATAACTAATGTTTTCATTCCTCTGCTGTCCTTGCAAAAAAAAAAAAAAAGGCAGTTGCATAATGAATGAAAAAGTGTCAATGAACATGATTTTACTTTTGGCAATTGCAAGATTTTTTTCTTTCTCTGGTTCTATTAAAACATTAATCCCAGATGAGACAATTAAGACAAAGAGAACTGCATAAGTATACATATAGATACCTTACCTAAGCACTGAGCTTTGCAAAAGTGTTTTTGATATTTCTAAGTGCTATGATTCTCAAGAAAAAAAGATTATAACTGCTTTGAGAAGTTCCAAGATTACATTTGTGTTCCCATGTGCTCTGAAATACATTTTTTTAAATTAAATCCCAAAAGCTGCCTAACCCTGCTATTTTTCTGTAAGTTGATATTAAGCAAGTGCCTATTCTAACCTCAGTACTAATCCTAATATCTCAAGCCAAGATAAACAATTCTTGAAGGTGGTAAATGACAAATGACTTAACTGCTAGATAAGGGAGGAGGAGAGGCAGGATTACAGCATTGGGGTCAACATCATCTGATGACATGAGCGTAGAGGAAACTGACAAAATGTAATGTGTAGAACGTTCAACTGGCCTTACAAACTTATCAAAGTATGAGTGAATAGTGCTTTTCTTTTTGGAAATCTTCCTCATTTATTATTCATTGGGACTGCATGCTTTCAAATCTTCTGTTGACTTTCAAGAATCATGTGGTATCACATGTGGTATCATCTTTTCAAAATATGACACTAGTAATACAATTTCACAAAATACAATTTGCTATATCCTTTGAAATGAAAATTTGTGGATCTTCAACTTGATCTTGAACTGTAAATACTTCTGCTATATTCACTGTTTCTAATTCCACACATCTTTATTGATCATTCATTTGATGGGATTTGATTAGATTTTCACCATCATTAGCATTAACTTCAGCTGAACTTACTTGGCAAGCTTCATAATTTCATCTGGATTTTTGTATTTTTTTTTTCACATAAAGTCTTTAAACTACGTATAAACTGAGGCAATTATTTTTCTTTGCCTCATTTAAAAGTTTGAAAAATCTCTACTCCAGACTATTCAAGTTTTTTGTTGATTTGGTAAATGCTGTACAATGCAAATCTCTCTGTTACATCTAATGACTGCATTAATTTTGGCCTTAAAACACCCAATTTATGGGTTATAGGAGTAACATCATATTTGGCAGCAAAAACATATCTTTAACAGTTGAATCAGTGATGGGATTCAACCAGTGTAATAACTGGTTTGGTAAGTATGCGCGTGCATACCAAATGTATGCTCAGCATTTGAAAATCACCCATTTTCTGCTCTGAAACATTCTTTCTATTGCAGCCCTGATGAGTAAAATAGCTGACATGTGGCAATCCGCTGTGCCGCATGAATCAGATGGGGTGCAAAACACAGAAATATAGGACAGACTAGGGCAGGGCTGGGTAGGCAGGGCCAACTGATCACCGGAAATAAAGGTTAGTCTGAACCAGTAGCAGCCCACCACTGCATTGGATGACAATCATCTACATTTGCAGGATGTCTTATCAATGACAAATAAAATCTTGAATGGAGACTCTTGTCTGCATAGTTTTCCACCTTAAGAATAACACAATTGATGAATCAGTATTAAAGGAGTACTATTGTCATACCCAGTTCAGATTGTAATTGTATTGCCTTACTGATGCCTATAAAATGAAGGGATTTTCCAGATGAGAAAGTAACAATGGCTTCAGTCTGTAAGATCTCACTAAAATAGGCCCAAGCTAATTTAAAACTAAACAAAAGAATCTTTGAACTTTATAACCCTAACCTTTTTATATTTGAAAAAGTATACTATTCTTTATATTTTTTGCAAGAACTATTCTTTTTCATTAAAGATTTAGTATGACAGATATTTACTTCATTGTGTGATTTTTTTTTAATGAACCAGGATACATGCAAAATGCTTTCATGTGAACTCTAGGGGCCTCACTAACCACTTTCACTTTATGAAAATCAGAATTATATCTACTAAACCAAATATTACTTGTGTTATGATGACCCAATTTTCTCTTTATCACTTACCGTTTGCTTCCTCCTCTGTCACAGTAGCAAGGATGACCTTGTTAGACTCTCCCTGTCACATATGTCAGGATCATGCTATTAGGACAGTTCTCAGATTCATTGTAGCTTTTATGTCTTTCCATCTCACCAAACTCATAATCCTCTAGGAAGCGATGGATTTAATGGTGGAGCTGAAATATTATTCAAACCTAATTATAATCCAACTATAACTTCCAAGAACTCTAAAAGCATGATAACTTGTAATAACTGTGATTCAGTACCTTAATAGGACTGTAGTTTTGTAGTTATGAATAAGGTTAAGAATCTACTTTTGATCAAAATCATACCTAGCTACTTTTTTCATTCATGGATAAAAAAAGAAGAAAGAATTATAAACTTTAACAGAATGAATATATTCATTTTATTTCTGCATTTTCAATTCCACCATATAAATTGGAGTTTATAAATCAAAACTATCCTTTGGTATTATCCCAAACATTTTATTTTAGATTAATTAATTAATGTACTATTTATAATTTATCTATTTTGAAAATTCTTACATTCTGTAGCTTTGCAGTTTTCTTTGTTGCTTATTCATTTAAAATTATCTGAATTTTCTATACAGTCATCCAAATGAAACTGCAGTAGATTGAAAATGTCAACCAAGATTCAGCTGGGGCTTTCATCACAGCTAAGTATTTGCAGGTTAGAAATATGAATCTATTGATTAATCCATTGGCTAATCTTTTTTCATCCCATATCTACAAAGCATTCCAGGCAATCCTCTTTTTTAAATTAAAAATGAAGTTTATGAAACAGTTGTAACTCATAATCATGTAAAAACATGTGATGGTCAGAAAATAATCTTGTCTGAGCAAGCATTTGAAATTTGTTGTATAAGAATGCTTCAAAATTCAGTGCGCTCAAATTCATTAGAATGTAACAATACTCAGGTGGGTTTGGTGAAAAGAAGTTAATTTCTTTCCCATTTTCCCACATAAGCCTCTAGAAATCTATGTGGGAAGCATTTATGGTATCAGATTAGATGATTATTCTGAACTTTTTCAACTAATAAACAGATTAGAATGTAGCTATTTACTTCTTTTGCTTAAACAATTCTTGGCAACTTAAACACATAACCATATTTTCAAAGAGGGTATAGATTTAAAATTTTACTTGCATATTTTAAATTACAGATTAAGTTGAAATGAAATGTATTTTTCCAATAAAAAGACATTAAAATGATGGAGAGCAAATGTAGATATATTTACCCATCACCACTGCCCTCTTCAGGCATATATTCATCTTATGAATAGTACAGTTATTTATCAGGAAAGTAAATAGACTAGCGTGATGAAATTTCCCATAATAGGTGCTTATATGTGGAACAAAAGCCAAATTTCAAACAAACAAGGAAGGAAAAAAATATGAGCCATTCATAATGCAAATGCAATTGATTTTTGGGGAACTATAGTAAATGAATAAGGGATAAATTAAGATGCTTTATTTTTTCTCTTACCTACTTTTGTGGAATGTGATCAGTGGAAAGTTTCTCAACTAGATATTATTATTGCTGAACATTGTTGGTAAACCAATGTTATATTTGTCTATATTACCATACAAAGTGCCACACTCAGACACATAGCAGGCCAGTGCTAGGAGTTAATCTTAAAGTTGTTTGAAAATGTTATCAATCCACATAATAAGAAATCAATCTTACAGGTTTATAGAAGAATCACTAACCAAGCATGTAAATATAACAATGTTGAAACAAATAATACAATATTATATATGTGTGTGTGAGATAGCTTTTAAGTCCTTTATCATTTTTTGTTCCTTCAATATAGAAACCCAATGTTACCACTTTTCTAAAATTTCATAGGAAACTCTATAGAAAACATAGTATAGTAATCTGAGATGGAATGAGCAGACAATGAAGATAATGAACAGTTTATGAAAATCAATTTGCTTATAGATACCTCTCTTGGCAATACTTTAACTCTTTTGAATAAAACCTGATGAATTGTTCTGGTTTTGCAACAAGTTTGCATATGGTTTTGTAAATTCTTGTTGGTTCTTCTAGCACTACGTCTTTATTAAATGTTACTTCTAAAACTCAGTATAAGAAATAACCCATTTTTAGAAATAAATGCAAGAAATCTTTTGTGGTTTCTATATTTTAAAAATAAATCACAATTCCATATTTATTACCACGGAGATTTCAGAACCTGCTTATAAATGATGATTCATTCTATAGAAATGCTTCTCAAAATATTAAATTCTTTTGATGACTTGGCTCATAAATGAATAGTACACAATCCTAAATAAATATATACAGATAGCTTCAGTCAGTCATGTTATCTAATCTGTTTGCTCCAGTTTGTACAAACCAGTTGACACAGTCTTCATAGATTTTTTCCTGAGGGGCATCATAATAGATGCTGATGCTTGTTTGCAGATAATCCATGCACTGCATTTCTTGCACTTCTAGTTTTTGCAGGTTTGGAGTTATAGTGCTTAAGTAATATATTAGACCTACTATTAATATGTAGGAAAGCGGAAAAATTATGTTTTGATGGCACTATTCTCACTAAAAGTTCTTGTAAGAACTTTTTTTACAACCAAAAAAAAAAAAAAGAGAAAGATATGTAGCTCAAAGCTGGACTGTGGAGTCTTTCATACTCTATGTGCTTAGTTGTTTGCTTGCAGACTTTTCATTACCTAACCCCATGATGGTGAACCTATGGCACATGTGCCAGAGGTGGCCCACAGGTTTTTTTCTGTGAGCAGTGAGCCATTGTCCCAGCTCAGCTCTGCCCTGCATGTGCGCACACTTCCCGCTGGCCGTCTGGTCTTCTGGTCTCTGTCGCACATGTGGGGGAGAGGGGTGCATGCAGATGTGGGGCGCATACATGTGGGACACACACACATCCATGGGAAGCACATGCATGGGGCAGAGCACATTCACAGGGGATGCACATTTTTAGCATTTTGGGAATGCACGTGCACATGCTTTGGGCACTAAGTGCTGAAAAGGTTAGCCAACTCTGACCTAACCTGATATGTGTGCTCCTGTTTACATACAGTAGCTTGCCTTGTTGTGTTGGTGGGGAATAAGGTTTTCTCCTTGGTAGTTCCTTGATCATCATTTTGAGGATTAATCCCTGTTTATCTGCTGCAGAGAGTCTATTTTTGTATTCCCCCTCCTTCTTGCTAAGCCAAATACTAGAGAATTCCTGGAAGTCTGGCAAAATCAGCCATCATACAGATAAAACACCTTTATACACCACTCAGAAAAGGCAATTCCCCAAGATGGATTGATCTTTCTCTCCTTTCATATGGAAATCGACAGATTTCCTTGGCAGTGAAAATGACCTGTTTGGATTTTAATTTGCATTAGATTTTCACTACAGGGATTTTGTATTTTCTTAACTTTTAAAAACATTACTTTTTTTAATATATGATGGAAATTTTCTTCTTTTTTCTTTCTTTGTTTAATCTTCCTAATTGTGATGCTAAATACTATCTCAATGTTCTCTGTGACTACTTTCCCAACATCATCGTTTTAACTATCTTAAGAAGATTAATTGTGATTGGGGAATGGATTTACTATATCTAACTGGAAACATTTTTGGATTAGGTTTTTTTGGGAAAAATAATCAACAATAGAGATTTTTGATTTTTGTGAATAAGACATAATTGGAAAAGTTCTCAATCAAAATCTTAAGAAAAAGTTTTATTATTAAGAATCAAACAAGGATATTTGATTCTGGGTGGATCAGAGACAATTATTGTGATTATTTATGAGAGATCAGAAGCCTTTGTAGACTTTCTACAAGTTAGGTACAACAATAGAATAGAATAGAATAGAATAATAATAGATTGTTAACAGAGGTTTGAAATGTAACTTTTTATTTCTTTCCTAATGTTTTGTTTATCCTTGTTTTGTTTTTGTAAAATTTCCTTCTTTTGGGAAGGAGAAGTTTGTATTTTATCTTAATTTTCTGAATAAAATAAAAATATATTCAAAAAAGGAGACAAATAAAAGGCTAAGAATTATAGCTAAGAGTTCATCAAAGCTAAGTTGTAAGCAAGCTATTTTGAATTTGATTTGATTTTTCTTTTTGAATTGTATATTATGATGTAATGTAAGGCAGGTGTGAAAACTGGGTTATTCTGGCACATAACAAAAGTTGAATCATCTTTTCCAACCCTGGATGGCTTTTGTTCTGAGTTAAACACAGTAGCTTCTAAGGCAAACATACTTTTTTTCTTAGCTATTTGCTTCTCAGAAGCATTCTGTCACACAGAGCTAAGCAACCAGTAAAATGTAACATCTGCCCCATGTAAAATGTCAGAGTAGTACGTTTTATTTACATTTGGATTCTTTTTATTTACAATCAGAGAAGAATTTTCACTTTGGCCTCTCTCCCCAAAAAACCCAGTGACAGAGAATGTATAATTAAAAATTATTAGAATTGAATAATTATTATTTCAATATAAACTATGTTTACATAAATACATGCATATATTTGAAATTTCAAACATTAATATGACAAGATATTAATACATTTGGTATACCAAGCTTCTTTAATATTGATATCTTCTTTTATATTAATTCTGATCTACTGAAGTTTTCAGACTATTTTTTATTAGATAATATTTATTCAAAAAGCAATAATTTTCATTTTCATTTTTAAAAATTAGAATAAAACTTGGATGAGATGCAAATCTGGATTTCAGACTACTGTTGTATATATTTAGAAGTAATGCAGAAGAGATAAGGGAGCTTCTCTGGATACATGAATAAATTGGAAGTTAATCTGTTCAAAATCAGTTTTAAATTTACTGGTTAATGCTACCCTGTTATGTTCACTATCTAAAACCAAGCATTAATCAATATTTGAACATATATCTTAATGTTCTATATGGAACAATGACTGCTAAAAAATTATTCTGAAATAAGAGCTGTAATAATGTTTATAGACCATTGCCTAAGTTCATATTGAAAGAACCGCCCATTATCATGTTATTAATTTCTCTCTGGATTTAGAACTATGCATGTCTTCTAAAAAATAACATTTTGCTTGTGTGTCCTTATTTCTATTCTGTGTGCCAATAATTTATTATAAACAATTAAATAAATTAATTAGGCATGCACTTGGATTGTGTTTATTATAATAAAATCAATTGATAGTCATAATTATTTCAAAAGATGTTCTACTGTAATTCAAAATTCAAGAAATTTAAAGAGGAAGAAGCCTTAGACTCAGACTCTACTCCTACTCTTAAATAGGATTTATTAAGTTTAGTATAGTGTGGCTATTGCTGTTTCATAGCATTTGTTCCACATGGTTGCACAATCTGTTTGTTTTTGCACTGAACTCATCTGGTTGTTTTAGCAAAGCTATCAATGCAGTTATGATTTATGAGTTATAAAGTTATAGGTTAGTAACTGTTAACATGTAATATTATTATTACACATTAAGAAATGTAGTATGCACTGACAGTTTATGAACCACTTACATAATTACTGTAAAGAAAAATCATGCTGTAACCTGAATACTTGTACATTATTTGGCTATAGATTCTTAAAAGTACATTTTGATTTTTTTTATAGAGGAATCTTTTAATTGAACAGTGAATATGGCATATGGGATTCATGCACGCACAGGTTTCATTTCTCCCTTCAGTAGACTGGCATAGAAAAATTATTTACAACCATACATCAGTCCAGTGCAAGCTTCCATTCATTCATAGCCCTTACATTTACACAAAACAGCAAGATTACAGATAATGACTATGATCCTGAACATTATTGTGTGCTTTATTTTTAAAAAGTTTAAAGAGAATAAAAAATGTTTGGTCCATTTTTAGAGATTGTAATTTTTTTAAAATTTGTACCATTTCAGTTATTTCAGTCTAATGACACTCTTTAACTCAATGTTATAATGAAATAATGTTCTCTGTTGAATTTTTTAAACTTAAGCCAACAATCCCATAATTCTTTTTCAACTGGTGACATGTAATTGTGTTTTCACAGCATAGATTAAGCATATTTAATACTGCTCTGCTCTTAAAAACTTTGTGGTTATCTTGTTCAAATGAGAATGACTTCTACACCAAAGAGACACACTAATACCTTGGATTAGAATGAGCTGAATAACTTCAAAATTTAGACTCAGATCACAGCTCCTTAGTCCTCTACATACATATTTCTGTCTTGGTCTATAACACATGAATATGGGTATGATTCTCTTTTATTCCCCGGGTTTAAATGTGTAAAACAGTTTTATTTATACCAAACTACTTCTTGTTAATTAAGTACTTGCTAAGATTCATTCTTGAATTCCAATACTTTGCATTCCTTATTAGTGGATATTCTACAATAATCTTGAATGTCTGATCTCTTTTTTATTGTATAGATAACAGAATCCCTTTATCTTCTTCTATTTTTCTTACTAATTGTCTATGTGTCTGTTTCTATCTTCTTTCTTAATTTTCTTCTTCTTTTGAAATAGTCTTCAAATTAACACTCTGTAACTCCTCTTGGGATAGACTTTAAATTGGTACCAAGCCATAAACAGGGGTTTCTTTTATTTTCCATTATAGATGATTATTTCTGTGCATGAAAGTGGTGCAATTATATTTCTCAAGGAAAATGAAGACTATGTTAAGAAAAGGAATAGGTCAAGATGAAAAATACACCAAGGAGGTACGAAATTTAGTTTTAAATAAATTGGACACATTTAATGCACTGTGAACATAACTGTTTCAGCAAATGTGATGAACATGCCTACTTATCAAATTAAAAGTGCCCGAAGGCATCAGTCAGTTCACACACGCTGTCATGTGCATAACATTCAAACACAAGAGATGAAAATTGTGTATATTTTAAACTTCTACTGAAGTGATGAGAGAACTGGTAATTGTTTACCAGAAGCCTTGCAACCCCTTACTTTAAAACTGAAGTGTACAAATGTCAGTTCCCCACTTCTGCATTATCTTGATGTCTAGTAATTACCCTCTTGTCACTGGCTCTATAATTATTTGTTTCTTTTAATCATCTCCTGAGAACCAATGGAAACAACTTGGTTACACTGAATTTGACTCTGGAGATGAACCTCAGTAAGTTACACTGTCTTCAAAAAATACTGAGGATAATTAACAACTAGATAGAACCATTTGTGTTTCTTTAAAAAAAACGATGGTGCTTTAAGAATATAGAGAAAGTTGGTGATAAACCTTCATTTTCAGTATGAAGTCTATTCTCTGGGTGCAGTATACAAAACCACCTCATGGAAATAAAACTGTTCAAAAGATAAATAGACAAAGGCTTGTATATTTTCAAAGTGATACAAAGATCAGTGATGAAATGAATCTGTGAATTGCCCATATACAACAAAACACTTAAGAGCTTCTGTATCAATCCTAATATACAATTTCATGACATTTCTGAAAGGTTATATTATGCTTTTAGCTGATAATTTTCAAATATAATCAAGAATATTGAGAGCTTGTTAGAAGACTGAATGATTAAGATACCAGAGGCATGCACAAATTATTGTTTTATAGTGTGTGTGTGTGTGTGTGTGTGTGTGTGTGTGTGTGAAGAAATCATTGACCAACAAAATTTCTGACCCAAACCCTTTTCCAATAAGACAAACAATAACCAAAGGAAACAAAAACCTTTTAATGAGTTAAAAGGCTGATGCAAACTAATTAACTTTGATAAGCACAAACCTTGCCAAAACTGTACGAGATTGCCAAGAATCACAAATAAGAAATATTTCACAACACAAGAGTCTTCAAATACCAACTTAAGATACTGTAATGTCCATGAGGCTGAGTTTCAAAACGTCTTTGCTTCCTGCAAAGAACGTTCGCTTCACAGCTGCCTTTTATCTTCTTGAAGGAGGGGCCAATATCTTGCAACCTTACTCCTGAGTTACCCATGCTGTTGCAGCTGCTCTTTCCTGTGAGCAATCCTGCACGCACATGCACTTGGCATAGGCTCCTTGGGAACCTGCTCATCGCTGCTGCCAGCCCCCACAATCTCTGAAGGCAGCAGTCCACTCCCTAATGGTCCTGGCCCCTCATCTGAGTCCTTGCTTTCCTCAGCCGTCCGCACCTGCTTCCGGCTAACCACAACACAATTATAGAAATTCTGTTCCACCTAGGAATTTTTTAAAAGGTTTGAATAATAGCAATAGCATTTAGATTTATTTACAGCTTCATAGGGCTTTACAACTCTCTCTAAGTGGTTTACAGAGTCAGTATATTGCCCCCAACAATCTGGGTCCTCATTTTACCAACCTCATAAGGATGGAAGACTGAGTCAGCCAGTCAGGAACTCCTGGCAGTGGAATGCAGAGTTAGCCTATACAACTGCATTCTAACCACTATGTCACTATGGATGTTTAATTTGAACTTCAGGAAGCAAACATTGTCAAGTTCCCAAGATTTTTTGGCATTAAAATGTATTTTCTCATGTTTTTCTATAACATTAATGATCTATATATTTCAAAGGCTAAAATATTTGTAATCAGCTTAGACCAATGCAAAACTTAAGGAGAGTCATTTTGATGAAAGGTTGTATTGAACACCCTTCAAAGTTAAATGACTATATATAGATATGCTGGCATACAGCATGCTATGCTTACCCTGATACAGGGGCTGTTGCAGCCTCAGTGCTTTGAGGGAAGACCTTCTGATTTGCAGAGCTTTAATGTATAATTCCAGCACCTATGACTCTTTGGACTAGAGGAACCATTGGATGATGTCTCAAAGTCATATAAAGTTCTTCAACAGTGCACATTGCCAATGCTCTGAGTCTCAATTAACAAAATTGTATTTCTTCTGTAGTGCAAATTAACTTGTCCAGGTGAAGTACAGTTCCCTCATATACAGTTACTTGTACTCTTGTTCTATCTATACACTTATATTCTTGAACTTTCAAAAATTGCAGGTGTTTCTTTTTTCTGTGTACCCAAAATTGCATAATTCTGCTTGATTCTATTAGGAAGAGTTAGCTTTCAAAACAAAAAGCCTCAATTTATCAGTTAATCAGATTCCCTTGGATTACTGCAGAATTTTAGCATCAAGTTATTCAAGTGAAATGTTGAGCTTAGTATCGTGACTAACTGAATGCAGAATATAACTGTATTATTGTTAAATATTATTTTTCTATTATTGGAAGAAACCATGGATTGGTTCTCTGTTTTCGTATTCTTTCTTGGATATTGCAACATTTATATGCCAGTAGCTAATACTGCGCAAATATGTCCTGCCAAGTCAAAGCTTTTTTTCTGAAAAGCTTTGACTTGGTTTTGATACTTTTCATGAATTTAGATTATTACTAAAAGTTTACTTTTTTGTTTCTTTCTTTTTCTTTCTTTTTCTTTTTTATTACTTAGTTACCTTGATCAGTATGGACAAACTCCATAAGAAAGTTCCAGTTTTGGGTTGAATATATTCATATGACTAGTGATAATATAAATAGTTTGTCTAAATTTGATAGAGCTATTAGAATTCTGCCATACATCCTTAGATACACATCAATATACTAAATAAATTTTGTTCAATTAATTTATTCCAGATTGCATGATTTTGTGATTGCGAAATAATGAGAAACTCATGAATCAATTATTAGTCATTGCTGGAGGCAGGATGCTGATAGTCTAATTAGGTAGAAATTGGTTTCTGTATGGAGAATAAGCCTGCTGATTTTAAAAATCAACCTAGTGGTACAGGAAAGGTCACAAAGGCCCTATTAGAATCAATTAGATCAGAAGGAGTATGTTAGAAATAAATGTACTGAATAACCAAAGAAATTGTTATTTAGAAATAGTTTGCAATTGATGCTTACAATTTGGTTCTTTACATTTATTACTCTGATCACATGGAAGAGAACTGCTTCCTGCATTTTATTCTGCAGTTCATGTACAAAATGTAAAATAGTGAAACAAAAGCAAAACTATACATTTATGCAAAAATAAAGTGTAATCAGAACCTCTCATTTGTCCTCTATTCCTTTCTGCAACCACTTGGATCTCAGCTGAAAATATTAGCACTATTATTAACTGATACTTTTACCACCCAACAGTCAAAATATAACATGATAATTGATTATTTTTTGATTATGGATTTGTACTCTAGCATAGCTGTAGGGCATAAGCAATTGGCATCACCTGACTGACCTTGACTGAGCTTTGAATTTATCTAGGGCCAGATGTAATTATTCCTTGGAGGGAAGGTTTCCTGAGAATATCTGGCAGTCAGCTGGACTGGAGAATTTTTAAAACAAATCATTCTGAAGACCCCACAGGCAAATAACTTCTGAATTGTTGTCAAAAAGCTACATGGATATGTCTATGATTACATCAGATGTCAAGGTCAACTGGAAAGAGACTTGCCTTATAGGAGTATAGAATCCTACTGATTTGCACCAAATTAGATTTACCCTGAGAATAGACTTCCTATTTATTATAATGAAGGATTCTTTTTATCTAGTTGAAGTTTTATTTTCAGGAAGTTGATCTAGACTGGATTATTGCTAAGTTAAAATATAAAACTCTTCAACTATCATTACATGTTTCCTATCCACATTACTGGTGGAAGGAAGAAAAACACTTTGATAATTAAATGGCAGTTTTATCGCCACCAATAATCCTATCCAATTACATTTTAAATATAACCAACTGTCTGCATTAGTCTTAGGAACACAACTGTGCTGACATTTCCAATATGCTCCAGTGGCTAGGTATCACAGTTTGAAATATACATATATATTTCAATAGTGGGATTTAAAAGTGATGGAAAGGAAGTGTGCAAGGGAAATAGAGAGATAGAATGTGTTAATTTAGAAGTTTATTTATTTATTCTTCTATCTAATAATGCCCAAAGTAGTCTACAAACAATGAAACAGCAGTCATTTAAAACTGAACACACCAAACTAATAAACAAATAAAATCAAAATAAATTGAGCTGAACTCAGCAGTATCCAAAGTCTTTTCCAAATGGGTGCTGAGAGTAAGTCAGTACCAATGCCAGCAAAAGTATTAAAGAGAAGAAATTCATTATTTGGGGAATCCTTACTGAGAAAATTTCCCCACTCACTCAACTTCATATGGTGGAATGCAGAATACAGCTTTATTGATAGAGTACAATATTTGGAAAGTATGTACCAAGAGATACATTCTACAGAAATTCAGATTACAAACTGTGAAGAACTCTAAATGTTCTATTGGTCAAAAACATTCTATCAAGCAAGATTACTTTAGCAGCTGCTGATAATTTATTAAGGAGTGCCTCAAAATTAGATATATGTTTTGCAAGGAATGTGCAATCCCACCCATCATTTATTCAATTCCTTGACCAGGACCCTACAGAGCAGAGGTAGTATTCAGCAAGTTCTGACCAGTTCTGGAAAACTGGTAATAGAATTTTTGAGTAGTTTGGAGACCTGGCAAATATCACCTCTGATTGGACATTTCACAGTATCCTTTCCCTGCCACATCTACCAAGCCATGTCCACAGAACTGGTCGTAAAAAAAATTTGAATCCCACCACTGCTACAGAGTTATCAGTGTATTGGGTTAAAGGTACAAACCATCATATCTCTGTTGGATTATGTAGATATTGATTCTGAATCTGTACCATTGTGTCTGATTCCAATTATATAAACAAAATAGAGAGCATATTATCAGCATATGGACCACTCTCAGCTACAGTTTTCCCATACTGCAAGGATCTTGCTATTTATTTCTTATAGATTAGGCAATGTGTGATGAATAAAATGGAACTCTAAGGTCTCGAACACAGCTTAATAAACGAAGAACCAATTTCAGTCCACCATTTATAATCTTGGATTTATACTAATGCTTAGGAACAGAATCACCACAATATTGTCTCCAGTTTCAAATGACTAACTCAGAGGTGGTATTCAGCAGGTTCTGACCAGTTCTAGAGAATCGGTAGCAGACATTTTGAGTAGTTCGGAAAGCCGGCAAATATCACCTCTGATTGGAGCTTTTACAGTATCCTTCCCCTGCCATGCCCACAAAGCCATGCCCACAGAACCAATAGTAAAAAAAATTGAATCCCACCACTGGACTAAGTATGTACAGGAATATGCTATAATGAAAGGGTCAATTTAGTATTTTCCCTAAGAATATCTGAAGCAGTAAATCACAATTTTCATCTTGGCAACTGCTGGATCTATCATACCAGAGTATAATCTTTCTCTCTCTGCCTGCCTGCCTTTCTGCCTGCCTACGTATCTACCTATCTCTCCTCAAATATATTATATTTATGTGCATCCTTTTTTTTCCTGATGCAAATCTATAGGTACCCAGGAACAATGAAATCTTTCTAGAGTGAATCAAACACTCTCAGATATTCACAAAGATCTGTTGCAAATTGTTTTATTTATAGTTATTTCTGGCAAATACCAAGAATTGCACCCAGAAACAAAGAGATAGATAGATAGATAGATAGATAGATAGATAGATAGATAGATAGATAGATAGATTAAAATTGTTGTGATTACAATTGGGTCATTGAATAAATGTAATAATGCATAGTTGAAATGTATATTTATCTTTATAAATATTATAAATATTTATAATATAAATATTATAAAATATTTCTAAGGCTATGTTGAAGATTATAAATGTTATAAAATATTTCTAAAGCTTCCAAACCATAAAAACTATAATAAATTGTTCCAATTCATAAATGCTAAAATGAACTGAAAACCTCTGCCAGAAAAAATTCTGCTGCAAAAATGAAGGCCAGCATCAACCAGAGAATAACAGGTAAGATCAAAATCAAATGAAGTACCTTTATTACAATCATAAAGCCAGAAAACAAAGGCAAGGTCAGAATTTTGTTGTTGCCTATGTCTAATCTAATACTCCAGACTGAGGCAGTATCAAGACAAAATAAGGCTTTTTTGGATGAAGGTATTATGAAAAATATTATTCACTTTTCTCATTCTGTGTTTATTCTTGGCCCTCTTAAAAGAGACCTAACTACTGTGAAAGAAGCCTAAATCTATGCAATTTAGGACAAAATGCTGTTTCCACTACATTTCTGTTCCTTAACAAGAAAGGATTCCTTCAGTTCTTCAGCATGTATAACAATATTTTTGAAAGCGCAATATAACAGTTCAGTTTTAGAAATCAAGCATATGTTTTAAAGATATATCAAGAATGAAAACTTCATTATAGTATGTATATAGCCTTTTTATGCACACTCAATTCATTTCAGAACTATTTTCAGAAATTAATGATTCTTGATCACAAAATGTCTCCTTTATATCTTCCTGAAATGCTTTTATTTTCTGAAGTGCAACTCCACTAAGGAATATTTTTAAAAACATCCCAATTAATTTCAAAAACATTCCATACAAGTGTACAGGAAATAAAATTAAATTGTCAATATAAATGCACCTTATACTATGTGTTTGTCCATCTATTACAGTTATTAACATATCATAACTATTAGTAAGCATTATACATATTTTACAATTAGAATAATTTCTTTTAAAAAGCTGTAATTTTATAGCAGTGAGTAAAGAAGTAAAAATTTCAGTGTTTATTTACATAATTATCTTTGGAATTGAAAAGCATGCCTCATTATGAAAAATTATAAGAACCAATGTTAAAAAACAGTAGAGAAATGTTTCTCTACTACATTTCTACCTTTACTTTAATTTACAGTATGTTCCAGAACAGTGAATAAAAAATAAAATAAAAATTGTATCCTAAACGATACTAGAAATAATATTTTCCCATTCTGAAGAATGAACAAAAATAATAAATAGTTGTACAATATCAATTCATAGGTGGCCAAATCTCCAGTTGCAAAGCAGATACAAAAAAAATGTAGAAGAATTTGGAATTCATACTGAAAGGCAACAATTAGATAAAATTTTAATAGGCCCTGAACAGAAAGGCTGTACAATTACTTATTAAAAGTTGCTTTGGAAGAAGAAGTAGTAAAAGGCTGTATGATAGCATTGGCAAAAAATATTGGACATAATATAGATTCAACAGATTGGGGAAATATTTTGAACAAAAGTTACACATTCACAAGATCAGTGGCCTATAAAGAAAATATGTACAAGATATTTTATCATCGGCATTTGCCACCAATGAGATTGGCCAAAGTGTACCCTAACATAAATCCAACATATTGGAAATGCAAACAGAACCAAACAGAACCTTCTATCATATGTGGTGGTTATGCCCGGAAGCCCAAAAATACTGGATCAAAATATGGAATTGGATACAAGAAACAGTGTAATAGTGTTTAAACCGGAGTTGTTTTTGTTGGGAATAATTAAAGGGAAATATAGGAAAAAGATTAAATACATTTTACTACTTATATTGATAGCAACAAGGATAGTATATGCACAATGCTGGAAACAAATTAATACACCCTCAGAGGAATCAGTAGTTCAAAAAATTCTAGATTGTGCTGAAATGAATAAATTGATGTTAATATTAAAAACAAAAAAGAAGTCAGAGTTTCACAAAATTTGGGACAATTGGTATAAATGGTTGAACAATAGAAATAAAGATAATGGAGATAAGAAAATTATAGATAAATGTATATCAATGTATATAAATGTAGATATTTACATGAAATTGCTTTATATAATAATGATGGCACAGCACTGCTGATATTAAGGTTAAAACATGTAAAAGTTGAAAAAGAACAATAAAAATTATTAGGATAATAATAATAATAATAGATACATGGTTATTTATTTGTCTATAGTAACTTATAGCCAGAAGAAGCAAATGAGAGCCATGGCACACAGGATGCATTGCACTGGTAATATAATCAAGTGTAAAGTATTTGAAAATAAAAAATAAGTGTTTAAATCCATGTTGAACTTCAACATTCAACATTCAAGTTGTTAAATATGATTAAACATAGTGCAGTAATTGCTATAGGCCATTCAGAGAGTATAAACAGATGAAAGTGACAAAGAGTGATAACCTAACGGTGTATCAATGACAAAAACAGTTATATGCAGTCATCTGCATATTCTTCAGGGTATTATTACCTTGTTGCCTGATCTTTCTCCCTTGCAAAGGAGATTAATCAAACAAGAAAAACTTTGTAAAAGTAGCTTTTCACTATTAGAATGTTAGCAGCTATTTAATTTCCCTGCGACACTAATACTGTCTTTTCAAACTCTACCATTTCTGTGTACTCTGATTGCTATAAATTGTTTGCCTTGTGTAAGTTGCAATTTCATTCACCTTAGCTATTTCATTCAACTTTTTCTGAATGGCATATTTTGTACAAGGCATATTTTGTACAAGGCATATTTTGTCAAATATGACCATGTTTTTCCCATATTCCACCTAGAACCTGCTAAGCAGCTTTGTCAATTTCAAGTAGTCTCCAAAGTGCAGTAGACAGAACCTACAAAACATCATCTAGAAATATACTGTTATTTTGATATCAATTCTAAATTCATTTTTCATGTAACAGAATATTCTTACTCATCTGTAAAATTATATCTTAATCAGCAACCTCTATACTGAGATTTTTGTCATGGAGTTTCTCTAAAGTTCAATCAAAATGCTTTGATATTTTTTGACAGCAAGTAAGTTTCATTTGACTATGAAAATTTAAACATACAGGTGAAATAGTTGCTAAATTTATTTTCAATATTTAATTAATGAAAGCTATAAATTTTAAGAACTTGGAAAACTGGATCTAAAAAGAAATAATCCTTTGTAAGTTTCAGTTTATCCTCTTGGTTATTTTTGTGGCTGTATCAGATAAAAATATATACAAAAGAATGGATGAACTAACTGTACAGTGTATTCTTTTAGGTGCATAACATGTTCTCTAATATGGGATCATTTATAATCATTTATTTTGGATCTGTGCTCAATGTGAAAATGTTTCATAAAAATACTTTATCTCTTGAATGAGCAGAGCACCCCTATATGTGTGTTTGTGTGTGTGTATATATATAATTTGTATAAAAATAAAACTAACAAACTAAAATCAGAAAGAGAAATACATAGAAATAATAAATAGAGGTGAAAGACACTTCTGAAATCTTCTAGTTCATTCCCCTGCTCAAGCAGGACACCTTATACCATTTCAGACAAGTGTTATGTCCAGTCCTTTCTTAAAAAACTACAAAAAGCTACAACTTCTGCAGGCAAGATGATTCACTGTTAGGAAATTCCTGCTTAATTCCAGATTGCTTCTCTTCTTGATTAGTTTCCATCCATTGTTTCTTGTCTTACCTTATGGTGCTTTGGAAAATAAGTACACCTGCTCAAATGCTGGAATACTGCTATCATGTCACCCCTAGTCCTTCTTTTGTCTAGATGGGTCATACCCAATTCCTACAACTGTTCTTCATAACGTTTTTTGTCTTCAGGCCCTTAATTATCTTACTTGCTCTTTGTCTTCACTTTTTCCCCCAAAGTATCAACATAATTTTTATAACGTGATGACCAACAATGGATACATGACTAGAATGCATTCCATGTTCTGTACTAGCTGAAATTGATAGATATTCTTCAAAGGCAATGTTATACAGAAGAATTCCAGTTGAGTGGCGGGTTCCAGCATCTTCTGCTATTCAGTCAGCCTCCAATCTCAAGTAGTCTTATCCATGAAGTTCTTACAGCTTGCAGTGACAAAAAGGTTTTATGACTCATTCTCCGTGAAAGAGTCTGAATCTATTTGGAAAGGGTCCATCAACCCAACAAAAACTGTGATGCAAATTGCTTTTGCCACCATAGTGTGTGCTCTAACCTGGGCATATTTGTGTCCAATTTTATATTTTTATTTATTTATTTATTTAAGTCAGTGGTGATACTAGGAACCACTTCTAGTGTTTCATCTTTCAAAAGTAATCAAGGAGTTTCCAGGGACTGGAACACCATGCTAAGAGAAAGTTTCAGCAAGAGCTTTTCTCATCTTGTTCCAGCAGTCCCAAGACTTCCAGCAGAGTTGTCTTCCTATAATTTGTCTTCCTATAATTTCTGAAAAAAGTCAGTAAGCTTCTCTGGAACTGATTTGGAGAAAAAATCAACTACCAGAAAGCAACTACCAAACTTGAATAGGACCACTTGAATAGTCACAATTGCCTGCAGGGTATTGTAATAGGAATTAGCACCACACATACTAGAAATTTATTTGTTCACATCTAAAATTTCATTCTTGTATTTCCATAACCACTAAATCAACGTAAATTTCTTCAGGGTATAAATCAGATTTAAAGTGATCTGTACTTTAGCCTCACAATAATTCAGCTAAGGACATGGTTATTATAGTGACATAAATTACTGTGCTGCTTCAAAGTATACTACAAGTCCCACAAGTTGAAATATTCAGGACTACCATCCTTAATAAATCAGTAATGGTCTAAAAGGCAAGATTAAACAGTATAGGCAGGGGGACAGTGAAGGTGGAAGACAGTACAAAAGTGTCTTCTCCTTTTTTCCTAGTCACATGTGTAAAATTTCATATCCACTCACCTATGGAATGAAGCTGTTAATCACCATTAGTGATTCCTAAAGAATTACTGGTTTTCCACTTTAATTGGAGTTTAGGCTGACCCACTTAGCTGAAACTCAGGTTGCCTTATATCCATTATTATCCATAAAAGATTCAGTATAATTAGTGTGCACTTAATACTATTTGGAACAGGAATTTCTGTCATTAAGTGATATGGTCATAAAGTACAATGTCATGGGATCACATCCCTTAGCAATAGAATCCTGGCAGTCTAGTTGCTCATCATTAAGTGAATATCTCATGTGACTATAACTTAGGACTTTCTACCAAATCTAACAAGCAAAGTTAATGACGAAGTTGCAAAGAAGTTGCAAGGCAACTTGCAAGCAGGTCAGTGGATAGTTGAATGCTATGGAATGTGAACAGGTGACACATAAGTTAATTTATAATTTATGTTTATAATTTATAAGTGAATAAGGCCAAACAAGGGATATGGAGTGCTGTGGTATTATGTGAGCATAGAGAGGAAGTGTATGTATATGCTATGGAACATGGACACAGGAGTATTGCAACCAGGTGTGTGGTGCTGAATATGAGTTTCCTGGGAGATTCATCAGAAGAAAAAATGATGACAGCAACTTGTGACCTTTCTGCCAGTTTCCCCATTGATTTTGTGTGGGACACCAGCAGGGAAAGTTGCAAATGGTGAACACATGGCCATGTGATCTGCAACTGTCATGAGAGCCAGTTGCTGATCACTTGGATTGCAATTACATGACCATGTAGATGCATGAAATATTCTGCAATCCACAGAAATTTGAGGACAGGTTATAAAGACTACTCATTCAGCCTATAATGAATTGTTGCTGAAGAAGTAGATATTAATTGAAGAAGATCTATAACACAAGGCAGGTCTATCTTTCCATCCTTAATTAAGTCATGAATCAGATTAGTTTATTTATGAATAGATCCAGCTTTTAGATATTTCAGATGAAAATCTGAGTTATACACATTCTCACTAGGCTGTATATTTTGCCAAAAGTAGTAGTAGGCAATTTTAGAAATAGAAGGTATTCACTTGGTGTCTTTGCAGGAAAATGTTTCTTCATTAGCATGCAAAGATTGGAATATGTATTAAGGACCATAGGGTACACAGGTTTTAAATAACAATGGCATATTTGTTTATTTGTTTTAGCTTTTTATGAGAAATGCTATTTGAACAACAGAGGGATCTGTGTTCACCTGAACTAACAACATAACTTTATTACAATGCAGGAAGCAGACTGTTGTTACTGGCATTTCAAAAGGGAAAATTAAAATGCAATGAAATGTAAAGAATTTGAAGAATAAGATCTCCAGTGTCATTTGACAAGTGAGATTTGTTAAGCTGTCAATTATGTTGATTAACCAAACGACCACACATTATCACTTTTAATCTTGCTTTCTGCATAATTTATGTGCTTAAGCAATAACCACTGTTCACACTGTTTCTTGTAGTAGTAATAAACGAAATACTCCTTTCCTGTTTGCCATAAGCTTTGTGATATAATTATGAGTTTTTCTTAAAGAGAAAGAGACAAATACAGAAGATCTCCTTGAATGAGTATGCACTTAGGCAGACAAAAGTGCACTCAATTTTGTGTACGATGCAATTAAAATACAAGGTATAGGAATGCTAATGAAAACAGGTGGCACTTTCAAACTGGAACGCAAGCACTACTGGGCTCATTTATATTAGGTAAGTATACTTCTCATTAACTCTTCTCCATTGGTGCCAAATTGGTTGTTTGCAGGGAATATGTCTATCTGGAAGCAGTATTTTTCTTTAAATTACCCAATATTAACTTGTTAATCCAAATCCTACAATTTTGACAGACCTGGAATTATGGTATTGAAATTGTGCTGGAAAATTCTTTATTCTTCTTTCGCAATTCTGTGGTTTTTTTAGCCTATAACCAATGAAGTTTGGCAGGGATATATTCATCCCAAAATTATACTCAAAACTACCATTCTTAAAAAGAAAAAAAAATCTCTAAACTAAGAAATGCCTGTTTTCTAATGCTATGCTAATACAAAGCGCTTCTGGATTAGTCATTCTAAATCACATTTACATTCTCATACTCTAAATTTATAATGCTTGCTTTTGGGTTTGGTAAAGCAATTTACTGGCAATAGTACTAAACTCTGAACAGAAATGTGAAAATTGCTAGAAAGGACCTTGAGTCAGAAAGAGATGTATTTTCTTCTTCTTGCTCCTTTCTTTGGAGACTCTCCATGGACCTCTTCACAGAGGTCTATCAATGGTTAGTGGTTAAGTGGAATCTTGAGGTTCAGCGAAGCTGTTTCATAAAAACAACAGTAAGGCAGAGATAATGCTTTCAAGCTGTGCTTCCAGCTTTCCCAAAAGCACGTGACTGCGAAAGAAGATGCTTGACTAGATGGACCTTTGGTCTGACTCTGCCAAGTTCTTTTATATGATTCCATTCCCAGTTCTCAGATGTTTGATCATTTTGAAAAATGCTTTTGGCACAACAACCTGTCAGCGGTACAGGTAAGAACAATTACAGAGTAGAAAGTTTGCTCTGAGCCCTCTTGTTATTCTAGCAGATTGAACTGCAATGTTGCAGTGAAATATATGCCTGTGGTTAACAACAGCACAGTTTGTGCTGTTTTTCTTTTCATTTCCACTGAGGTAGCAAGCAACATAGATGACAGGGGTGAACTGACTCACAGGGAATATGTTCATTCTGCTAAAACAATTACTTCATTTTTAATTCTGCGGAAAGGACAGTTTTTATTTAAAGAATAAAAATTTACTTTCTAAATAATAAGTAGAAGAAAATAAATACATAATGCTTAAGCTTATGTCTAAATAAGACCAACTGTATCAAAAACATTAAGTTTTTGCTCCTGAAAACATATGTTTTCAAACTGCAATAGACCTTAGCAGGAAACATCAAAGTAAAATATTAAAATAAAATTAATAAAATAAATTTAAATTAAATTAAATTATTGCCTAACAATATGACAAGAAAATATAAGAGGCAAAATAATGCTTAAATACCTTGATTTTAACTTATTTTCTAAATGCAAAGACACTTAGTGCCTTTTGTACTTTCATGTACTCAGAGATTATTCCAGAGAATGGGGACCCTTATTGAGAATGTCTGTCTCTCTGTCTATCTATCTATCTATCTATCTATCTATCTATCTATCTATCTATCTATCTATCTATCTATCTATCTATCTATCTTTCTATCTATCTATCTATCTATCTATCAAAACAAAATATCTCTCATTCACAAAATCTCCAGAACCGTAAAGCCTACAAACTTGAAATTTGCCACGTATGTTCCTCTTGGCTTCAAGGTGCTCATTAAGAAAGGATTTTTTGAAATGACCATCTGAGCATTAGTATTTCATATATTATTATTAGCACACTCTGGGTGGGATTCAAACAATTGTACTACTAGTTCTGTGGGTGTGGCTTGGTGGGCATGGCAGGGGAAGGATACTGTAAAATCTCGTCAGAGGTAGCGTTTGCCGGTTCTCCAAACTACTCAAAATTTCTGCTACTGGTTCTCCAGAACTGGTCAGAACCTGCTGAATACCACCTCTGGCTCTGATGCTAAGGAGTTCGACTCCCCTTCCCCACCTGAAAAGAATTCTGTTCCAAATGCAAAACACAAGCAGAGGAGAGGAGTTTCATTTTCATTTTTAGTTTCACAGTACCAAGCAGCTTTGGTACAGAACAGTTGAGCTAAGCCATGCCAGGCTCCTTGCTTTTCTCCTTCTTGCTCACATAGCAAATACTGCTTCAGTTTCCAAACAGCCCTCAACTCTCTCACTGACAGGACGCTAGCCAGATGAATACCTATGGATGCTGGTATTTTTTCCCCTTATTTTTCTCCCAAAAAACTAAGCCTGATCACATAGTTTCGTAGCAAAACACAGGTAAAGAGCTAGCATTATATAAACCTTAGAAAATGGAAGATCATCAACAGGTTCTTTCTAAATGTCCTGACTAAATAAAAATATTCTATCCTATCCAAGGAAACAGAATAACTTTAAAGTAAAGGAATCATAATTTAAAGCATAACCACCCAAGCGGGTATTGCATAACCCAACCTATCCACCTATCCAACCAAATCCTATCCACAACAAAACTATAAAGAAAAATAATTTTGTTTCCATTTCAAATTAAACCAGAATGGGGTGGGATTAACTCAGTTTATAATCTGAACATTCACAGCTAATATGATTGGTGCAGAACTTCACATGGAAGTTTCCTTTAGATTTTACAAGATAATATACGTCATCCTCGACTTACAACAGTTCATTTAATGATCATTCAAGTTACAATGGCACTGAAAAACGTGACATGACAATTTTTCACACTTACAACTATTGCAGCAATTCCATGGTCACGTGATCAAAGTTCAGATGCTTGGCAGCTGCCTATATTCTGTTGTGACCTTCTCACAAGCAAAGGAAAGCCGGATTCACTTAACAACAGTGTTGTTAAATTAACAGCTACACCGATTCACTTAATAACTGTGGCAAGAAAAGTCATAAAATGGGGCAAAACTCACTTAACTACTGTTTCACTTAGTAACAGAAACTTTGGGCTCAGTTGTGGTCCTAAGGCAAGGACTACCTATAATAAAGAAAAAGTACAGAAAAAAAATTAAAATAGTTTTCATTGAAGTAATGAAAAAACAATCGCCCAATTCCAGTTAGTATAATAATTATTTAAGTCAGCTTTGGCCCTGTTAAAATTGTTGATTTAATTTGGATTGTCAAATTATTTCATTTTGAACAATGTATTCAATTCAGAAAACTGTTTAATTTCAAAAGCAGATTAAATTCAAATTGAATCAAAGCAAACTGATTTAATTTAAAAATAATTTCAAACTATCAATACACATTATTACAGACTGAAATTTTATAGTCCTAATTATTACTACTCACATATGCTTAACATGTAAATTTGTTAAATACTGAATAAATCATGGTCGTAAAAGGTAAATACTTATCTGAAACAAGTGTGTGACTATATTCACAGAGATAAAATTACATATTGCAAATATACAGATATATATTTTAAATAGTGTAGGCTACTTGCCAGTCCAATTGTCAAACAGTGTCTGAATTTGAATATGTACACTTTTCAACCATTTTCCTCTGAGACAATGCTATCCCTTTAAAAAACAAAGCCTCAGCTCCTAGAAAAAGGAGCAAGAATTTATTGTAAATCAGCTGAAGAAACATAACAACTGTGATAAATAGCAAATTATTTCCAAGGACTTAAGGGAGGTCCAGGGAAAAGAAATAAAGGACTTTGCTACAAAATTTAAGTTACTTCCAAGAAACAGTTGTTAGTCAGAAGGTACCTTAAGTATTATATTCTTTTGACTGTATTTGTTGGTATGTTTTACTATCTCTTGTTTCTGTTACTCTGCACAAGTATAGCATTCCATATAATTTCAAACTGTTTTCTTGTTTGCCATTTTCTTGTGAGTTGAAATTTACAGTAATCAGAAAATTAGTGATTTTTCCCTTGTTTATTAATGATAACAGGCTATCATCTTTTTCTGTCTGCTGAGAATGCTGCATATATTTCTGAAATTGGATATTATGTAACATATACAACGTGTATTTTTTAAAAAAAGTTTTACTTATTATTTGGAGATAGCCATATTTCCTAAAGGGAGAAAACAAAGCTGACAACTGTACATACATCATTTTGTATTATAGGCCAGAAGGTTGTGTTTATTATTTAATACAATATTCACCTTTTTAAAAAAAACATTAAAATGTACATAGTAATGCCTATAATTTCCTTTATTAAAGGCATATAGACTTTTATTTGCATATAATGATGCTAATGATGTGGTGTGAAATGATTTAATTAAAAGAAAAAGAGTAAAAACTAGGAAGAAACTCAAAATTTTGTTCATAAATCAAAGAACACCTCCAAAAACACATCAAATTGATTGAAAATCCTGTGGACGATATTCAGTCATGTCCAATGCTTCACAATTCTATAGGCAATATTTTCTGATCTTGCATTATTTCTTTGAGTTTTTTTGGGCTTTAGGTGGTGTCATCTTTGATGGTATCCAGCTACTGTGTTCTTTGATGGCCTGGTTTCCTTTTACTGCTAACTCCGCCAAACATAATTGCTTTCTCCAGTGAATTCCCCCAAATGGCCAAAGTGAGATCCAGTTTTACAATTTTGCCTTTAGTGACATATTTAATGTTATGTGCTTCAGTACTTTTTTGTTAGTCACCTTTGCTGTCCAAGGAATATGAAGGAACCTTCTCCAGCACCATAGCTCAAATGAGTCAAATTTTTTACTGTCTTGTTTTTTTTAAGGGTTTACAAACATAGGTAGCTATGGAAAACAGAATAGGACAGACTAACCTACATTTGGTTGCCAGGCTGATGTCCTTGCTTTTTCTATATTTGACTGTGGCCCAGGGCAATACAATCTTTTATTTCTAAATTGCTTTGAGCTATATGTGATCCTAAGAAAGTGTGATTTTCCTGCATTCTAGCTCTTCACCATTAGTTTTTATTTTGAGGTTTCTATTCCTCACAGTGATCATGGGCCTATTCTTTTTGATATTCAGAAAAAGACCAAACTTCCCACTTTCCTCTTTGACTTTCTTGATCAGATGCCTCCAGGCTTGGTTTCTCAGAGAAGAGTTGTATCATCAGCATATTGAAGATTGTTGATGTTTCTTCCAAATCTTTATTCCAATTTTTTGGAACTTCTTCATTTTGGCATACAGGTTGAATAAGAAAGGAAGAGAAATGCAACCTTGTCACACTTCTTTCTCTATCTTAAACCATTGTGTCTCCGTATGGTGTTCACATGGTGCTTTCTGATTTATGTACACTGATTGCACCAACTTGACCAGATGTACTGATACCCCCAGATCTTGTAGGGCTCTTCATAGCTTCTCGTGATTAATACAATTGAAGGATTTTTTTGTCGTCAATAAAGCATATGTAAATGATCTTCTGATATTTGAGATTTTTCCATGATCCAGTGCAAATTTTCAATATGGTCATAGGTGCCATGATCCCTTCAGCTTAGCCATCTGGTAATTTCCTTTCAATAGTTGATGCTGGGCATTGTTGCATAATTTTAAGCAGAATCTTCTGATGTGATAATTCAAGTGTGATAATTGGAGCAATTTTTAGGGTGACCCTTTTTTTGGCAGTGGAATGAACTCAAGGTATTTCAAATCTGTGGCCACATGTTGGTTTTCCAAATTTTCTGGCACAGGTCCTAATAACTATAGGTGGTACAGATCAGTAATTCTGCAAGTAAACATCCAGTCTTCTTGTTTGGCAGTTGACTCATCACCCATATGGCTGATTTTATTTCTGCTTCTCTTTCTTTATTATTCTGAGGCTCAGCCCCTTTGCTACTCTTGTATATTCTTGCCATCTGTTCTTAATGTCTTGTTGGTTGGACAGCTCTTTCCCTTGAAAATTATGTTATCTTTTCCCTTCAACATGAAATGTTAAAAAAAGTACATATTAGTAGTTTACTTTGCAAATTTAGGCTAAAGTTGTTCTCATGCTATATACAAATTCTTTTGATAATTTTTTGTATTCAAAGTTCATAATTTTAATCCGAGCTATTGGAAATAAATCCAAGAAGAAGATATGTATTGTTGACACCAAGTGACTGCTGTAAAGTCATGTTGATGATTCTTTGGATTTCAGATAAAAATATAACAATAGAATAGTTTCAAACTATATTGGTTAACATATGAGTTATTATGTTGCATTTACAAACAAGGTTTATTCAATAACCAAAAACAATTTATGTTGTGTTAGCTTCTATTTAAGTTTTAAAGGGGGAGGGGACTACTTTTTTAAAAAAAAGAGCCACCCACTGATTTATTAGAAATATATTTTTGTTCACTACTATTCATAAGTAGGCAATTTCAACTTCTAATGACTACTCCTAAGATAGTTTGCCCTTTTAGAAATTTTAGGTACTTCTTTTAGAACATGTAGATTGCAAGGTTTTTGACTAAACAAACTATTAAGAAACTTATGGACTCCGTCTCCTTGACTATAACTGTTCTTCCCAACAGATTTGGCAGAAAACAGTTGTTGTGAGTCTCATGTATTAGGGAATGACATTTGGTGAATTCCAGAAGACAGGTCTTCTCTGTTGTAGCATCTGCATTATGGAATCTTAGAACTATCTGCATTATATACACTCAGAAGTCAAGTGTCATTCCTTTCAACATTTAGCAAATCCTTTAAGACCTGGCTATGCTATCAGGCCTGAGGATCCCAGATAGCCAAAAAGTCTTCCAATGGCTTCCTTAGTGTAGCTAACATCATGTGTTAACTGTATTAACACATGTGTTAGCTTACTCTCTGCTCATGCATTTTTTAAAATAGCCTTTAATGATGACCGTATTGATTTATATTTTTTATTTTTAATTCATAGTTGCATGCCATCCAGTCATGTTTTGTGACAAGTGTGATTATATAAATATGGTACATAAGTAAATGCTATTAAGTAAATCAAAATCTATAAAAGTTTAGAAATTACTTTATCAAAACTAAGGAAGCAATATTATAATAGGCCTAATGTCAGGCTTAAGCCCAAACATGACACACTGAAATCCATCTGAGTTTATTTCTTCATTGGTTTATGCCTGGCAGACAGAATCTTGTCATATTAAAGCTATAATTTCTAACATAATAGATATAAAACCTAGAAAATTATAGGGTGTGGCTATCCAAACCTTCCCCACCCAGTTCAGGACTGCACAGCCTCTTAGTCCTCTCTCTGGAATGTGTTGCTTTCTCCCTGGAAAGCCAGGGTTTAATTGCCAAGATTCCCCATCCTATTCTTTCTCCAGATACACATCTAGTTTGTAATCCCCCCCAAAGGAATCAGTATTGTATTTTATAGTCTTTTTATGTATTTTTTTATATTTAAAACAATCAGAATTATGTTTGCAAGTATGAATTATAGAAAATAGTTACAGTAGGCAATTGATATTAATATACACTGATATCATAGATGACATCTGTGGGTGTGTAAGAATGTATTTAATAGTATATCAATTTATTGAAAATGACATGAAAAGTTAAATGTGGAAATATAAATTAACCCTAGAATTAAATTGTTCTTTTAAGTTAAAATTAATTTAAGATCTTAAATTATTCTTAAATTTTCTCCAATAATCAAATGTGCTTTGGGTCATCTCTGTATTTGTTTATTTTTTTATTTTTATTTATTTATTTATTTGTCAATTGCTTACAAGATAATAGGTATAAGTAAAACATAGTTATGAATACATGGATACATATAAGAAAAATAAAATATAAAACAAACAATAGGACATGGCATGTTGGTGCACTTATACACGCCCCCTACAGACCTCTTAGGAAAGGGGTGAGGTCAATAGTAGACAGTCTAAGGTTAAAGTTTTTGGGATTTGGGGAAGAAACTACAGAGTCAGGTAGAGTATTCCAGACATTGACCATTCTGTTGCTGAAGTCATATTTCCTGCAATCAAGTTTGGTGCGATTAACCTTGAGTTTGTATCTATTGTGTGCTCTTGTGTTGTTATGGTTGAAGCTGAAGTATTCATTGACAGGTAAGTCATCGCAATGTATGATTTTATATACTATACTTAGATCGGACTGAAGGCGGCGTAGTTCTAGGTTTTCAAGGTCTAGAATTTCGAGTCTGGTGGCATATGGTATTTTGCAACAAGTAGAGGAGTGAAGAACTCTTCTTGTAAAATATTTCTGGACTTTCTCAACTGTGTTAATATCAGATACGTAATGTGAGTTCCAGACTGATGAGCTGTATTCGAGTATTGGTCTAGCAAATGTTTTGTATGCTTTAGTTAGTAGTGTAATATTACCAGAGAAAAAGCTACATAAGATTAGGTTAGCAACTCTTAGCACCTTTTTGGCTATGTAGTTACAGTGGCTCTAGCACTTAGGTCATTTTACTTGAGTACTCCAAGATCCTTTACAGAATTTGGGTCATCAACAAGGTCTTGACTAATCAGCCTGTATTTTATTTTCTGATTTTTTTTGCCAATATGTAGGACAGAGCATTTATTTATTGAGATCTGAAGTTGCCATTTGTTTGACCATTCTGATATGTAGTCAAGGTCTTTTTGAAGTGTAGCGGTATTTTCTGTGGTGTTGAATAGCTTTACATCATCAGCGAAGAGTACGCAGTTGCTCTTGATATGATCACAGAGGTCATTTATGTAGAGTATGAAGAGAGTTGGTCCTAGAACACTGCCTTGGCAGGTACCAATGTTGACAGGTATAGAATTTGATCGGACTCTCCCAATTTTGACCATTTGTTGTCTGTTTGACAGGAATGCTTCTATCCAGTTATGCAGGTGTCCAGAGATACCATAAGATTTTAGTTTTAGGAGTAGTTTGTCATGTACCACTGAATCAAAGGCTTTACAGAAGTCTATGTAGATTGTGTCTATTGCTTTGCCCTGATCGAGTTGTGTAGTCCATATGATTTTACAATGTAAGAGTTGCAGATTACATGATAGTTTTTTCCTAAAACCAAATTGTTTATTAGAGAGTAGGTTCTTGTTTCTAAGTGGAGGATGATGGATTGGTTAATAATTGATTCCATGATTTTACAGGTGACGCAGCATAAAGAGATTGGTCTGTAATTTTCAACTAGGCTGGGGTCTCCCTTTTTGAAGATGGGGATTGTGACCATAGGGATTGTGATGGGGATGTCACTGTGGCTTGTGACCATAGTTTTGGCAAGGAGCTGGTCCTGAAAGATGCTTCAAAGATTATGCTTAGAGGTTCTGCTACGGCAGTGGATAGCTTTTTTAAGAAGTAGGCACATATTCTATCTGGTCCAATAGACAGAGATGATTTTAGATTGCGTAGTGCTTTTTCAATATTGTCTTCTATAAAATCAATATGTATTAGATCATTGTAGTTGTTTGTGGTTCGACTAGGAAATACTGGGCATGATCCATTGCTGTTTACAAATACTGAGCCAAAGAATGTGTTAAAGAGGTTGGCTTTAATAGTGTCGTCATTGCAGTCTTTACCATTAGGTCCATTCAGGGGTGGGATGGACCTTGAGTCTTTTAGTTTGTTGTTTATAAAATTGTAGAAAGCACGGGTGGAATTGGTGCGTAGAAGGTTTTCTTCTTGTTTAATGTGATAATTGGTGCATTACGTTTTTATCTGGTGGCACAAATCTTTGTAACTGCTTTTGAAGTTGGCAACATGACCAGATTTGTTTTTCTGCCAAAGTGATTTCTTTTTGGATTGAAGCTGCTTTATTGTTTGGGGTAATTTGTTTTTTTTTCTGGTTTTGGGAGTTGTTAATGGTACATATAGTTTGATGACTCTTTTGATTTCAAGTAAAAATATGTTGTAATGGTCTTCTACAGTATTGCATCCAGAGAATAGAAATTGCCAATCAAGGGATGAGAGATCGTTGTTTATAAGATCATAGTTGCCTTTTTTGAAGTTATAATTGGGGATTCTGTTGTTGTGATGATTTTTGTGTTGACGTATGTTGAGACAAAAGTCAATAATGTTGTGGTCACTGTTGGAAAAGAGTTTTTTAATTTGTATTCCGTAAATTGAGTTCAAACAATTGCAGAAGATGAGATCGAGGCAGTTGTTAAATCTAGTGTTGTTGGTTACTAGTTGTTCTAGTCCCAGATTTGTTACTGCATTGTAGAAGATTGCATGTGTGGGTTCAGTTGTACATTCGTTAAAGGTCCAGTTAATATGAGATACATTGAAGTCACCAAGAAAGATGGAAGCGTGTGGGCAGGATGCTGCCCATGTTAGTAGTGTATTTAGCTTGTTTGCATGTTCGATGTCATAATCGGGGATCTGTAACATAGTAAGAACCGAAATGTGATATTTAAGGACAGTTCACAGACGATGGTCTCAGGAATAGCAAGCTACTGGGTAACTTGGATGCTTTTTAGATGTAGGGACTTTTTATAGAATCACAGTTTCCTGGAATGATTTATCTATTGCATCTAGTGATGTCATTGCACTAGAGGAAGTGGATTTGTTAGTGAAGTTTTCAGAACAGATTTGAGAAGCCCCAATTGCAAATAAAGTGATAGTTGTACTATACATATTGGTATAATAATCTTATATCATACTCTTATGTATAATACAACTATAATACTAACAGCTTACCTGTTTATATATGTGTGTCTTCATGTTTCTGCCTATCAGTAAATACTTTCATACCACTGGACTATAAGCTATAAGCCTTGCCTGATCTGGTGCCACCGTATAGCTTTAGTGGAGATTATACAATTAAAAGTCCAAGACATTGGAGAGAAAAAAAATTGGAGAAAGTTATGTTCCAGGATATTTGCTTTATACTGACTCTGATATTTCAGTCTTTAATAAAGCCTTTAATAAAGCTGAAAATGTTGAAAAATCTCTTTTCCGTAGTCATAGTTACAATTTAATCACGGATAATATGTGCTGGTGTTATGACCTCATACTAATCTATGAAATACAAAGTGGGATTTATTTTCCATCACATTTTGTTCTAATCACAAACATATAACTTAAATAGGACTCTAAAAATATTTGGTTAAGTTGAACTATTAAGTAAATACTGTTTGAATAGATTTCACAATGCCTCCAAAAACATGCTCACATAGAACATGTGTTTTGGTCTTAACTTGTCAAAATTTAAATGGTGCCTTAAAACCACAATATGGAACATAACTCTCCTGGTCATTTTTCTGTCACTTAAAAAAATAAAGATTTGTTTTTTTGTACTTTGTCTTACACTGAAAACAACAAATTATGCCTAGTTATCCTTTTCTATTCCCAACAAATTTCTTAACTAAATGGTGAGCTTTTAACTCTTCCTTATTTTTCCAATAACAGCCTGGCCTTAGGTTGAAGATTGAAAAAGGACATGACAGGCAGTTCCATTTGACATTGTTCCTTAGCAGGTTTTGCTATAAGTCACACTTTCTAGTGCATGTAAGAAAACATGTACACAAACAAACTACATATATCTCATTGTGGATAGATTTTTATTTAAAACAAATGTCTGGCAATAACATATATCAGAAGTACTTTATGAGGACAACAACCTAGAACCCATTTTTGGTTTTAATAGCATTTTTCCCCTTTCTACTTTTCCATTATATGTAGCTGTTACTGGACATTTATTTTACTGTAGGAGCTTCAGTTCACTTCACTTTACTTGGGGGATGTAGATAACAGGTGTCCATTTTACTAATTCATGAAGGCTTTATCCTAAAATTTAGGTGCAGGGAACTATTTTGTCAGTGGCTATGAAGTTCAAATTAAGAATTTAAACAGAAGATCAAAATTTTGGTCCAGTGTTAAACCAAAGGTGATTACATGCTCTATTACTCCTTCTTAATAAGTTAATATGCTGCCATCCAAATGGCAGCCCTAAAATATCTAACCAGAAACCATAATTTGTAATAGGTCAATCCTGAATAAAATGAAGGAATTGAAAAACTGACCAAAACAACCTCACACTACATGTTTCTGTTTTTGCTTCTGAGCCTGCAGAAGACTTGGATTAATGTGAAGCCTATTTTGAATAGATAGTACTCCCCACTTGGTTACCAATCATCATTCAGACTGCTGGTTTTGATCTTTATAGTTCTAAACAGCTTAATGCTGACTATTTTGAGGATTAATTCTTCTGCTTCAGACCTGCTCAGCTATTTCATAGAAAATGCTCTTTTGAAGATTCCCCTACTGTGGAAATTTGTCTGCTAGGTACACAGGACAGGGTCTTTTCCTTTATAGAGTGGAAAAACTATGGAATGCATTCACCTGGGTACATATTTGCTCTCTAAATATTTTTTTTAGATACAAATAATTTCATTCATCAAGCTTTTAATGAATTTATTTGATTTTTATTTTAATATTAATTTTACTAATGTATTTAATTGTATTATACCTCTTCCTAGGACAATAGGTACAGTAATACAAAAGACTATGATCATAAAATGTACGTATTAAAACAAAAGTAAAATAAAATCTACCATATAGTTCCTAAATTGCTTTCTTACTGGATCCAAGAGGAAGACGAACAGCTGACAGGGATCAGGACAGTGGCTCCATTGGCTATGGAGGAAACTGGGAAAAGGCAATGTCAGGCTGGGCAGAGCATGGAAGAGGTAGAACAAAGGAGAGGGGCTTCAGAGGAAGACTAAGCCCCACCTCTTCTTTATCCTAGGGCATGCAGGAAAGAACAGAGAAGAGAGCAACGTGGGTTGCATGGCTTACGAGGGAGTCTGGCTTATATAGGTTGCATGGCTTGCATGGCTTCCCTTCACAAGACACACCTGGGGATGGAGTTTAAAGGAGAGACAGATGGGTGGGGCAGTTGTCAGGAACAATTGCTGAGTTTATCTAGTGTTGGCTGATGTTATCATAGTTCCTGGCATCCTCCCAACTAGTTTGATTTACTGCCATGTTGCTTCACTTCTGGAACTCCTTATCTTGTCCTGCCAGATTTATTACCTTACTTGACTTGTTGGATTTATAATTTAAAATCTGTTTACAATGTTTGGATTGAAATATCTGCAGCCAAAGGCTGTTGCAGGTTCATGGGAGAGTTTTTTTTCTCTAGACCAGAAGGTAACCGGGACATTGGAGGCAAAGTTGGAGCTAATAAAGGGACCCATACTTATTCTCTACTGAGTTGCTTTTGTACCACGCGGTGGGATACTTCCCAGTAAGTTGTTCCCAGCTGCTTCAAATCTAAGGCAGAAATCAACCCTTTTCCTCAATCCCTTTAAAATTGTACAGAACCTTTCATAGAAAGATGTCCTCCAATGTTGTCCATGAACTGGGATTAAAATGATACTTTCCTCCTCCTATCTGATACAAATTGTCCTAACTCTGTATTTTGCTGTTCTTACCTCATTTTGCTGAAACCATACAAAGGAATGTCATGTTGCTAAGCTGAAAGCTTGCTATCTGACATCCTGTTGCTTTGCTAAGAGACCATGATTGACAAGAGCAGAGCAGAAAGCTAACCATGTATGGACAAGCTACTTGAAGGAACAATCAACCTTTTCCTGTCTTGGCTTGCCAGATCACATGACTAAGTTTCATGCCTTTTTTAAAAAAGAAGAAACAGCCAAACATTTAGCATTCAGGAATGCTAAAAGCCTGTGTGTGGAGGGGGGAGTAATTTCATTATTTCTAAATCATTTTGTTTTCTATGCTTGTAGAAAAGTATAATACAGTATAATCAAAACAAATACTAGGTTAAAAATATTGGTGGATAGAAACTCTCCATAATATTGTCTAATAATACATACTACATAGTAGTCAATAAAATAATCAATCTAGTATGGATAGTGGATAGCATAATGTATAATATCTAAGCACATGCATGACTGAATTTGCTTGCTTCTGATTTATAAAGCATATTGGACTTTAGTAAACATCTCATAAAGCAGTTGAAAGGCAGTATTAAGCATTTTGTTATAAGTGTAACCAGTCTTGCAAACTATTAAAACTTAAACTGCTAAAGCAAAGTAGGGTCTTTGTAAAAAATAAAATACATATCCAGTCTCATCTAACTTCTTTCTTAAATATTTGATTTATTATATGCAAATCTGACATAATTTTGTAGAACTCAAAAGCTTTTTTATGATGCTAATCATAGACAGAGCAAAGAGACCATACGTTACCAATTATTCCATCAAATGTTGCAATTGTATCTATTGTGCAAAATAAAGTCCTTCTTATTTAGCCCTCAGCTGGGTAGCCATAATGAACAGAAAACACAAACTGAAAGACCTAACTGGTGTAAGAAATAAAGCAATAATAAACTATATAAATCTAAATTTGCTATGGGTTGCTGATTCATAATAGATTCAATTGATCTTTTCCCCATTATGAAAATTCATTCAATTTGCATATATGGAACTATTGGTATGGATAGCAACCTTTCTCAACCTGCTGAAGCTACATTCCCCACATTTTATAGCAAATACAGCCGTTGATTACTGTTGAATTCCAGTTGTTGTTATTTTGGTATACTTAGAAAGTACTAAGCTCTATGAAAGATGGTAATTGTTATATTTTTTTCGCATCAAGAGAAAGATAAAGATCATCATCCAATTTGACAAATTTCTCTACTCATGAAAAATGATAAACAAAAATGCATAGGAGGAACAAATGAACCAGAGAGCAAGAAAATGGATACAATACCTAGATATGATAAAATATGGTTTATCCACTGTATGTGAAAGAGTTCTTTTTATAAAGCACTATATTAAAAAGGCATGAGGTGGCTTTCTTGAGGGAAAATTAGAAATGTCATTCTTGAACTGATGAAAAAGCACTCATTACATCCAAATCAGCTGCATTCTCATAGCTATCACTACATATGCATGTGCACTGCTTTTATAATTAACTACATAAGCTATTTTTCAGCAATTAAAACATTGGAGGTTATGGACCTCTTCAAGTGTAATCAGCCTCTTGAAGGGATTTTAAACAGCATGCATTGTGTAAACTAGCAACATTCTTTCTCATGCAGCAGACAGTGATGTGCTGACAAAGTTTAAAACTTTTCTTTACAGTCAGCAAATATGACAAGTTCTCTCTGTCTCCCTTCTTCCTTATTCTAACCTTCATATTACTCCGGAAAACTTTTGTTATTACATTCAACAACTCTATAATCATAAATGAAGATGAATAGAATGAATGCTAGATGGTCATATATTTTAGGATAGAGGTAGGGTACCAGGTAGGGTAGCAGAAATAGGGACCATGGCATATCCCTATATCTTAGAAACGTAGAATGATGTGATATACGTGATTAACACAGGTTCAAAAGAATGATAATGGTTGATGAATACATATCTTTTTCAAGATTAAAATATAAAAGTACAATATCCTAGAACTACTGAAAAAAGTAGCCTATTCTTAGTGAATGAATGAATGAATGAATGAATGAATGAATGAATGAATTCTTTATTAGCCAAGTGTGATTAGACGCACAAGGAATTTGACTTGTGCATATGTTCTTAGTGTACATAAAAAGAAAAGATACATTCGTCTGGCTGGGCAAAAATCCACACATTAAACTAAAATTGATACAGGACAGTAAAAGCAGAGATGGTTTTGGGCTACCAGAATGGGAATTATATTACCAGGCAGCGATATTAAATTGGGTTAAGGACTGGGTTAAATTAAGAGATAAAAAAATACTAACAATAGAATGACCTCTAGGAAGGTTGGCACGCATATCTGTGGGAGAAAAAAGGTAAAACACATGTCTACTTTAATAGAAATTTAATAAGAGATTCATTATTACAAACATGGAAGAAAATCAAGAATAAGCCTTATATGAAAATACAATGTTGGCTGTCAACCATGAAGGCCATGATACACTCAAACAGATTGTATTTAGGGAAAATGATAAATTATAATGATTTATTAGATGCCCAAGGAAAATTAAAATCAAATCAAGAATTAAAAGAACAAGGAATTACAATTGATTGGTGGCCATATCTTCAAATTCAAAATAGATACAAAACAGACTCAAAAGTCTTTGAATTTGATATGGGGCAAAATCAGTTGGACAAAATTCTACTTGGACCTGAACAAAAATGTATATCCAAAGCATATAGATATCTGTTGGATTTTAAGATGGAAGAGGAAATGGTTAAAAAAATACAATGATAGCATGGGTGCGGAATTTCAGTTATAATATAAATTTAGAAGAATGGGAAAAACTATGAAACATAAATTATAAATTAACAACAAAAACTACAAAACATAAATTATAAATTAACAATAGCCTCAACATATAAAGAAAATTTATACAAAATGATTTACCGATGGCATTAAGCCCCAGCAATATTAGCAAAGATATACCAAATATCAGCCCAAAATGTTGGAAGTGTCAACGAGTTGACAGTACCTTTTATCACATGTGGTGGCTATGCCCCAAGGATTTACGGCCAGGACTTACTGGACCAAAGTTAAAGACTGGATACAAGAAATTACCAGACATCAAATTGAATTCAAGCCAGAACTCTACTTATTGGGGATAATCAAAAATCAATATCCGAAAAAGATAAAATATAAAATATTACATGTTTTAACAAAGGCCAGAATAGCTTATGCACAAGTGTGGAAAGAGCATAAAGTTCCAATGGAAGAGTTAATCTTACAAAAAATAACAGATTGCATAGAAATGGATATGTTCACACTAAAAATGAAGAAAAAAGGAGAATCTGATTATTACTCAATTTGGCATAGATGGTACAAGTGGTTAGAGAAGAGAGATAAGAATTGAAAAAAGAGAATTACATAGGAGAATTCCTAAGAGAAAGTGATACATAGATATGTAGATATGTAAAATAGATAAAGTTAGATAATAATAAATATAAGTAAATGTAATAACTATTAGTGATATGTACAAATAGATGATAGAAATATAAGACAATATATGTTGATGCAAAATGCTGTTGAAAATGTATATGATTTGTACTGGTGGAAAATAATAAAAATCATTAAAAAAAGAAAAGAGATACATTTGTCAAAAATCGTATGGTACAAAACTTAGTGATAGTCATAGGGTACAAATAAGCAATCAAATCATACTAGGAAACAGTCAATATATATTGTAAGGATACAAGCGACAAAGTTATAATCATGCAGTCACAAGTGGTAGGGGATAGGTAATAGGAGTGATGAGAAGATTAATAGTAGTAGTAATGCAGACTTAGTAAATAGTTGGACAGTGTTGAGGAAATTATTTGTTTAGCAGAGTGATGGCATTCAGGAAAAACTGTTCTTGTGTCTAGTTGTTCTGGTGTGCAGTGCTCTATAGCATTGTTTTGACTGTAGGAGTTGAAACAATTTATGTCCGGGATGTGAGGGGACTGTAAATATTTTCACAGCCCTCTTTTTGACTCGTGCAGTATACAGGTCTTCAATGAAAGGCACATTGGTATCAATTGTTTTTTTGCAATCCTAATTACTCTCTGAAATCTGTGTCTGTCCTGTTGGATTGCAGAACCAAATCAGACAGTTATAGAGGTGCAGATGACAGACTCAATAATTCCTTGGTAGAACTGTATCAGCAGCTCCTTGGGCAGTTTGAGCTTTCTGAGTTGTTTGATAACATCAAGAAGTGTTTATTCCAAATCTCATTTTAGCCTCATATTTATTTTGTAGTCTGGTCTGGTAACAAATTACTTTTACAGTTTTTAAAGTTCCAAAAAATGAATGTGATTATTTTTATATGTGTAAGTATTAGTAAAGCCTTTTCAGGTTTTCACGATAAAGTCTATTTTTGTTTAAGTGGGAAAAAATTGGGGGGGGGGGGGGGGTTGACCAAGAATTTTTAGCTAAAACTATTAATCTAACAAATTACATTTCTGATTTTTCATTATCATACAATATATTAAAAAGGCTATACCAAATAACTCAAAAATGAGAACTGGTTGTTAAACTGGTTATGGGGGTGGGATAAGCTTCCATTCTGTTTGGGGCAATGTTAATTCTTAACTTAGATATTTCTGCCCAACTCCTTGTACATAAGAGCACAAAAACATCAGAGAACTACATTACTATGAAGTAGGCAACTATTCAATAGTTCTGCTTTGTTGTTTGAAGAAAAGCTATTATTTCTTATGCTGGCTGAAGAACTTAACTTCATCATACCTAAAATGCCTTAAGTTCGAAGCAGCAGATTGATTGATTTATTGATAATAGATTAATAGTGGGTTGGTTGATTTAAAATATCACATTTTTATGTTTAAAGCATAATTCCTTATATGGCTTTGGGAAATAGCTATATTTCTTAAATGTGCAAGGGATAAAATACAGTTGGCAAATAGCAAAAGAAGAAGACTGTGAATAAGGTTAATATATGGTCTGTATACACTGTGTACGAAATTGTTTCCTGAGCTTTAGTTCACTGTTACATAATTTGTTCCATCTCACCACTGTCAGTTTGTTCATATGTTGGCAGTCATATCTTGTGAAAAAAAGATTCCAACTTGAAGAGGTTGCTTCCATAATTTCCTCTATTGCAGCCACAAAAAATAAAAAAGGTATTATAAATGTCCCAAAGATGACCTTACTAAACAGCCCAACTGACTTCACAGTGTTTTTCTTGAGAAGAAAAAAAAGGAGGAAGGTGTATTATGTATATTGCCTTGAACTAAAATGTGGTTTAAAGTTACCTAGCTTTGAAGTTGGTCTTTCCAAACTGTGTGTTAATTACTACTGGTACAAGAAGCATGAAGAGAATTACAGTGAACCCCAAAAAAATCCTTTTACTATTTCATTTCAAGAAACATCTTGTAGTTAGTAAAATATGTTCTATATTTGAAGAGAGCTGGTATAGGGCAGCCTGGCAGTTACCTGCTGTCATGAGAATAATAGGACAAAGGTTTAATTCACAGAGAGGTGAGATAATAAAGATACCCAAAAATAGGAAATACAAAAAGTGTTTCCTTTCAATGCAGTCTCCTATTTCGTTATAGATCTGGCACAATTACCACACAGTACAGAATGACTCTTACTCATCACTTAATACTAGTAGATGAATACTTCTGTTTTACTTTGTGTCATATATATAAAAAAAGCACTACATATCATTTGAGAATCAATTTACAAACTTGATTTTTTTAATAATAAAACAGGCAAAAGATCTGAACTTTTAATGAATATTTTTTCGTTATAAAATTTTAAACGCAGATTCATCTAATATATGGATTTGGAAGCAATTTTTCCCTCAATATGTTAATTGCCTGTATTCGTTGTATCCATCTTAAAAACATAACTTCACTATTACATTCTAGAAGTACTAAAACAAACATACAATTTTGTTTTTGTTTTCCAAGTCACACTTTGCAGCATGGAGAAACAGTTGCCTTGATAATCTAGTTAGTATACAATATTCAGCAATCATCAATAGATGTTATATAGAGGTTTTCAACTGATGAACAGGCTTTTTGCAACTTAATGTAAGTTTTGTGCTATAAGCAGCAATGCAAAAATGATCTAGAAAAGCCTTTAGTTATCAGATATATGTTCCAGGATTATTTCCTTATTTGATCAATTGATAGCTCTGATTATTTAGATGTCGACACAAGTACACAAGTACAAAATTCCTCATTTTTAAGGCTTAAGTTGTAGCTCTGGGTAGAATATAAACCATTTCATTTTTAGAACTTTCATTTTGATAAGTTTATGAACAGATATATTGTTGAAAAATATGAGGTTCTGAACATAATAGAATTCTGTTAGATGTTGATTCTTTTTGATGAAACCTTAAGTTTTTCTTTACAAATCTAGTCATATTAACATCACTGGAAGCAAGTATTCTTTGTGTATCTTGATATTTATCTAGCACTTGACAAAAACCTATCCCAATATCTCTATCAGCCTATTTATTCATATCAATGACGGTCTAATACTAAATCAATGATATTCATTTATTTTACATCTTTATAAGTGAGAAGGTAACAATTTATACTCACAAAAAACAATTAAAATCTTCTTGTATTTGAAAACAAAACAAAGAAGAGTAAGTAAAACTAGTATGTAAGAACAATAAATCATAACAAGAGAAAAAGTCTGCTTCATATATTCATTTAAGAAATTTGATAAAGCCCTTGTTCTGAGTGATACCATGTGTTGAAAACCAAATGAATACCAATGCTTTCTGTATAGTATAGTTCTGTATAGTGAAAATAATTGTATCATGCCAACTATATATTGACAATATTAATTTAATTACCCTACTTTAACTTATATAAAATATAATTATATCAAATTATATTCTGTACAAAGCTAATTACAATTATATTTTTACTATCTATATGAGTATATAGACTGGGATTCAAATACTTATTTGAATCAGCATAGTTTTATGTACCATAAAAATATGCACACTAGTGGAGCACTTCAAAGTATTTGAAAAAACTGTCTTGTGGTTCTCTTGATTGTGTTTCAAAGAATGACACTCAGTATAGGTCAAATCAACCAGTATTTTAAAGACAATGCTGCCCCTTTAGTTGAAAAAGAATTTCAAAATACCATTTTTTATTCCATCAAAGTTTATTTTGTTTCCATCCTCCATAGTGTTAACAGATCTGTTTATGCTAAAGGTTTATGGTAATAATCATGTAAGACAGTAGAATGTTATATAGGCTGTACCAGAACTAAAATCTTTATGAACTGTAGTAGAAATGTAATTCCCTTTTCTTTAGCATTAGCAGATAGCAGATTGAAGAGTTGTCAGAATATTCCTACGTCCTAACCAAAAAAAAAATCTGTTTCATCCCAATAGCTATAAGGAAATCACATTTAAATAGTTTTATCTACAGTTCTCATATATTAACTACAATATATATTATCAGCAAGATCACCTACCTGAATGAATTATAAATAAATACTATGATAATGAGGCAGAAATTCTTCTGGTTTCTGCATTTGTTTGATAGTACAAGAATATGGAATATGTTAAAAAAAATAAATGCCAACAATTTTTAAACATTCTGAGGTGGCAGTTGTGATACAAAAAAAGAAAAAGGGAAGGAGGGAGCGAGGAAGGGAGGGACGGAGGGACGGAGGGAAGAAGAAAGGAAGGAAGGAAGGAAGGCTCTGCTTGGATAGATCATTTTTGTGTAAACTGGAAATGTGAGCTGTAGTTAATTGGAATATGGAATTTATGTCTATTTGATCTGTGATATAACATCACCATATTTTAATCTACTCTCTTCCTACAATATGACAATTGCAGTCATACATGCATCCATATGCACTTGCAGTAAGTCCTATTTAATTTCAGGATTTAGGTGTATATATAATGATCACTAAATATAGGCTTCATCTGGAAAAGGTAAAGTTATAATTTGTCAGAATGGATTTCTGTGAATCTTCTAAAAGATAAATTAATTTGTTTTAATTAAGGAAATGTTTGAACAACTTGTTATAAGTGTTATAACTAAATTATAACAAGTGAAGGTGTAATTTGTTGATTATATCTTGACAAATGGTTCTTTTGCCATTAACTAATGTACAGTAACTAAACTAGCCAGTGAGTTTCAAAATCTCATGGCAGTGTATATACAATAGATAACTGGATTTTGGTGACTTTGCCATATATAAAAAATTATGTTATATACCTACAATAAATATATAACCTTAACTGAAGTATCTTGAAAACAAACAAGATATGACCACAGAAATAATATACCAGTGTTTGAGTTGGGTTGGATTAAGAAAAAAAAATCTCTATTTTTATAATTTATTTTTTCAGATTTGTCTTTCTAATCCTGCAGGTCTCTGAGAAGCTTATAGGCATTCTCACTTTCTTTCAAAAGTATGTTGTCTTAAAATGGAAATTATGCATTTTCCTTAATCTATAAGACTTGCTTCTGACCTACATTTCTCATAAAGTAAGTGTGTGGAATTTTCCAAAACTGATCTATATTCAGGAGAAAGTATCAAAACTTTTTGCCCCATATTCTACAGCTGAATTACTGTAAGAAAAATTAATATATGACATTACACTAAAAACGTGAAAATATAACTTGATCTCCTTTCAAATTTATTTCTTCTAACACAGATGCTTTTTGAATAATTTCTCTTATGTGCAAGTGTTGATAAATTTAATTATTAAGTATCTCAATCCTTGATCTCAGTGAGCCTAAGAAGAGTGAACACCCTATGGCCATGGTCAATATCTTTATTTTGTAGTTTTATGTTAGGAAAAAAATGTTAAACTTCATCATCATGTAGCAAATTTTATCAATATTCTTGATATTTCTTTAAGACTTCTGGTCCTTACTCTGACCTTGTAAATTTGCCAAGCTTATTTTGTTATCTGAAATAAATTCCTGAATTTATTTTATGTTACATTCTTAAGCCTAGAATCATATGCTTGGCTGACAGAGCTATGTCAGACATTCACTTCAACATTTCCCTTAACTGCTTATTAATTAGTTCAGACTTACCTGCTATGTCCAGCTTATGTTTTTAATGGACTTTGTTCATTCAGTTTTAGTACTTGTTTCAGTTGTCTGAACAACTACTTGATCAAGTGAGAGTCAGTGTGTTGCTTACCATGATGAGTTCATATATCTTTGCCTTTATGTGAAAACCTTCTTGAACTTTCTCACTTTGATATTTCAAAATAGTTCATCTGTGTAAAATATGACACTCAGTTAGGGCATGAGGAGAGTGAGGGGTTCAGAATACCATATCTTGTATATGCAGACTGTACAGACTACTATCTTGTGTGTACGCAGACTAAATTGACTCTAGGTCCATGTTATTAAATGTTGTCATTTACTACGGACTGAGAAAGAATGCCTCTTCTGTACACACTGTAACAGCAGAGGGTTACCCCAGAAGTAAGAGCAGCCACCTCTTTCCTTGGAAATCTCTTAAAACCTGTCCTATATTATTAACCCTGAGGTTAATATATTATTGTATTTTGGCTTACTCTCTTCCAGGGGTGGGATTCAATTTTTTAAACAACCGGTTATGTGGGTGTGGCTTAGTTGGTGGGTGTGGCTTGGTGGGTAGGCATGGCCAACTCAACATCACTCATGTCAAGGGACACTTTTCATCACCTGGCCTCTCATGACAATGGGATGCTGCAACGGTCATAAGTATGAAAAATGGTCATAAGTCACTTTTTTCAGTGCCATTGAACTTTGAATGGTCACTAAATGAACTGTTGTAAGTCAAGGATTACCTGTATAAAAATAAAAAAAGCTTCTTTGCTTGCAAAAAGTTGCCCTAAATACCAATCATTAGATTAAAAATGCCTGCAAGCCAGAGTTACAAATCAGGCGGGGTGCCTGATTTGTAATTCCTTGAGGAATTAAAATATTTAAAATGCAATGATAACTATCAGCAGCCAACTCTTGCTCATAAAGTGAAATCCTTTAGCAGAAAGATCATATAAGCTTTTCAGAAAGAGCACACACAGGAGAAGCAATCCTTAGGTACATTTGCACCACTTAAAGACACCAGCTGGTCTCAGTCATCTCAGAAGATATCTAAAAAAATGATCCAGATTTAAGGAAAGATCACATGCCCCCCAGAAAAGCAGTAAAAAAATCAGTACCAAGCTTGCATCCTGCCTCTTAGAAATACACCCAAAAGGACAGTGCCAGATGCCACTAAAGCAGTGAAGGAAGACCCTCTCCCCAGATAGAAAAAGAAACCATGAAGCAGGAAAAAAATCCAAACACAATACAAATAATTAAATCACAACAGTAGCTATTGTTTGTTGAAGCTGAATAGGGAAAATTATCCCATCAATAAATACAGGATTAATCATCAACAAGCACAGAATTAACCTTCACCAAAAAACAGTTTTAGACCAAAACTCAGAAACGGTATGCAAACTCACGTTTGAATGTCCATCTTTCTAGCTAGCCAAGAACCCTTGCTGAATGTTATCATTTTGGTTCCCTGTCATTAAAAGCTTCTTTCTGCTTCATTATTCAATTATTTCTTCAAAGTACTGATTGTCTAGGGAAGTATTTCCTCCAACAGCAGTGTAAAAATCTTAAAACAACCCTTCTCCTTTAAGAAAGTCAAGCCCCAGAAGCTCTGGAGACAGGAAGACAAAAGTCTCCAAACACAAACCAGGATAGTCCGAACTTCCACAAGACTTGAAGTGCAAGGACTTCTTTGCTTCCTGCAAAATGTCTGACCTCGGAAGGCTGGCATCTATCCCTTAAGGGAGGGGCCATCACCTTGCAGCCTTGCTCCTGTATCGCCCATGCTGCTGCAGTTGCTCTTTCGTTCGAGCAGCCCTGCGCGTACATGCACTGGGCAAATGCTCCTCAGGGTCCTCTACATCACTGCTGCCAGCCTCCACAAGCTCCGAAGGCAGCACTCCACTCTCTGATAGTCCTGGCCTCAACCCTGCATCAAACACAGGCCCTTCATCCAAGTCCTCGCTCTCTGAGACCTCAGTCGTCCACACCTGCTGCCGGTGAACCACAACATATTAGTGGTTCAAACATGATGTGAGGGAAAGAGAAAGAGAAATGATATCTCACATGAAGCATGTGATACTATAACAATAACAGCAGCAGCAGCAGGAACAACAACAATATAATGGTATATCAATAGAATTTATCATCCATTTTGATTTGATGTTATAAAGAAAATGTTTTGAATTTTCTCTCTCTCTTTTCCTCTTCCCCTCCCTTCCTCTCTTTCTCCCTGTATTTCAGACAACAAATTTTTCCAGATATCTAAGGACATTATCAAATAATATATTCTCTATATTCTTATTTCTCACACACTGTATAGAAAACTTTGACATCTATCATGCAATTCAGTTAATTGAAACAAAGTTTTTTTTAAAAAATTAGATGGATGTCCAGTCTGGGACAGACAAGACTGCTTTGTAACCTGTGCAAACAAAATGCTTTTTCCATTAACTCTGTTGAAAGGCAAGAACTTGTGGTATAGCTATTAGGAAGCTAATAAATCCATGCACATCAAATAATGGAAATCCACAAAATTATTTAATGTTAACAAGAGCCTCAGTGTATGTAAACATAAAATATTTGATCTGATGCTTGCAAAATAAACACTTTTATAAGCTTTTGGTTTATTCAACTTCTGTTTAACTCATTTTTTCTTACAAGTGGACTTTCAAAGCACGTCAGTATCCTTCCCATCTAACAAGGAATAGCCTTGCCATGAGTTTAGGAAATGTTTATACTTGCACCGCATTACAACTTGGAATCCCTGCAGAAAAGCCATATGCTTTAGGAAACAAAGAAAAGACTAAAATATCTTATCACAGTAGCCTCCCTTATCCTCTATAGCAGAGAGAGAGTTATGATCTCTAGAAATCATCAAAATGCCATTTGATACCACATATATATTAAGGGATTGATTTCCCCCCATTTATTTTGGACTGGGCAATAGGCTGCTCCCAAAAGAAATAAGATCTGAAGTTATAGTGTTTATATTTGTGCTATTGATAGCATGATATGGTCTAGGAGTTTCAAATGGGAATGTGGTTTCAAATGGTCATTTTGCCACTTCAGATTTGGATTGAAACTGTTTCAATCAAATCACCATATTAAATCAATTTCCAAATTGAATCAGAAAATGAAATCAAACTGTAAGGCAAAATAAGGCTTTTAGCAAAAGAATAATTTTATAGCTTGAAAAAAATCTTGTTTTATGAATAAATGTGGTGTCCCATCAGTCAACCATGCCAATCCATGATCTAGAAACTTGCCAGTTATCTAGTCTTCCGTTTTTAAAATAATTATCCTGCCTTTAGCATTTTTATAAATAATTCAAGGCAGTGAACAAATCTAATACTCCTCCCTTCAATTTTCCTCACAATAACAAACCTATGAAGTGAGTTGGATTGATAGAGAGTGATTGTTCCTGTCACCCAGTTGGTTTTCTCTTGAAATAATGCTTTCTTGTTTCTCTTCACCCAAATTTGCTAAGACATTCTCATCCATAACATGATGGTTTTATTGGTCTTTGCTTCCAACAGAGTTGTATCCCCTCGCTGAGAAAATCTTGTGCTACCAATATGGAAAATTTCCACAGCATTCACCTGATTGCATTACTGCTGAAAACACATTAAGATCCCAATAAACTATTGCAGTGAATTCCACAGATGAACGATATGCTGTTCAAAATAGTAATTTATTGTTTATTATGTATTAATGGGATTTTGTTCCTCCTTATCAGTAACAGATGGCACTCAAGTTGGCCAGCAAATCATCGAAAGACAATTAAAGATCATTAAAATTGTACCACTAAAAAAACAAAAACACCCATGGGCTGAGAACTTGAACAAATTTCTCTTTGTCTTCCTGCATCTGCTACCTATCCAATTCATTTGAGCTTTAATTTTATGATACAATAAAATACCATGCATACAAATGGAAAGATTTGGGAAAATGAAAACACAGTTACTTGCAGAGTCACCATACACAGCTGACTTGATAGTGTTATCATCATTTAGCTGTCTTAATGAAGTCTGCATTTTTGTTTAGAAAAGTATTTATTACATCTATTGATCTCTTGGTGGGTAATTAATGCTGGTGTGCAGAGACCACTCAGACTGCTTCATGAAAAGGATATATATGATCTGTAGAAAAAGGAAAGAAAAGATTGTAAGAACTGAGATGAAAACATTAGGGAGTGATTGTAGGAATTGAAGAAAAAAATTAAGAGATTTTGTTGCACAAAATAGATCAACTAGCTAATGCAGTTCAAAAGGATTGCTACATAAGAATTCACAAGTGGAAGCCATGACATAAAAGAAGCCAAGCTCTTTCCTAAATAGCTAGTGAATAGAAAGCCAAAGCGCTAGGGAGAAAATATATAAATGAAAATTCTTTCTACAAGGTATAGTGTTATGATGAAACAGATTATGTCCCAACTTCTGCTGAGATCCAGAGATGGATCAGAGTTAGTTGATGCTGTTTGCTTTGCCCTAGAGAAATGAAAATAAATTTGAATTACCTTGCTACAATTTGAGATCTGAACATTGGCTAAATCCAATGCACTCTGTTAGTAATTTATCTTGCCTTGTATAGAAGAATAGCAGTTATTCTGTACCATATATGGACTGAATGTATTATATATTAAAATTATTTTTGTTCTGGTATGTACTGTGTCACTACAGATAAAAATTTGTTTTCCACTTTGTACTCTTATTCTGTCCATAACTATGAACCATAATGTTTTTAACTATAAAGTATGTATAGTAACTGAAGAAAATCATGATTATTTTAAGGAAGCAAGTTTGAAGCAAGTCTGCATATTATATATTATATATAAAAACAATGTTCCATACTGTATTGATATTTGATTAGTTTCTAGATCCAAGGCCCTCCAGGTATTGCCACTCACAAGTCTACCTAATGTTTGTAAGAACTAGATTTTCATTTCGATCTGTAATGTAATCAACAGATGTACAGGAATCGTATGTGTACACAAATTCCCTAGTGACTACAAGGTAGAAGCTGCTAAAGGAATAGGAAAATGTGACATATGACAGTACTAAACAATATTAAAATGCATTAGATAGAAAAGTACTGATGGGGAAGTAGCTGAAAAGCAGAATACATATACAACTATAAGTCTGAGCATTAATTTAAGTGAAAAATCTTATTTCTAATTAGATTTCTCTGAGAAAGTTCTTACCTAGTGATATCCTTCCACGAAAGAGTATGTGATTGTATCCATATTGACAAGATCTACCAAGTTAAAAACAGTAGTTTGTTTTTAGAAATAATTACAAGCAACAAGACTTACTTTGTCACTATTATTAACTACCTCATTAAATCATAGGAAAGGTCAGGGTCTGGGTAGAAGTCTGTGCTAAATTATTTCACTGAGTAATGTTCCATGTCAACTAGAAATGGGTGAACTGTCCTTAGTTGGCAGTTGTGAGCAAATCCACAAATTCAAGAGATTTACATCCACTAAAGCCCTGCTCTGGCATTTGTCTGAATATGTATAAAGCATAAGGTAGAGAATGAAAGGGACATGCACATATCTACATGCCTCTTACTAGCCTTCAAACATTTAGGCAGTGATCTTATAACAAGCAATACTTAGATATTTCAAGTCCTGGATCACTTGATACTTGTACAACCCATTCAAGCCAGGTTAAGGATGTTTTTCATTCAGATCTCCACTATGAAGTATGGAAGCTTGGGAGATATGGTTTCCAAGTGAAGCCCTTCACATTTTTAAGTAAACAGGAATAAAAGCTTACTTGTTTGTGCACTGGCTTAAAATTAAATTAATTAAATTGTACTGCACCCATTTTGACATATAATGCTATGGAAATTAGATTGCCAAGTAACTATAGTCCAAAGCAGGAAAACTGCCTGCTAATATGAAGATTGAATATTGATGTATAAAATGGCTCCATTTCTCTAAACAGTTACTGAAAAATATTGCCATGTATTTCAGCATAAATATGTGAAAAAAGATTATATTTGGCTGAATGTATTTTTGTTTCTTTATGAGAAAGAGGCACCTAAATTTCCTTATAAAGAATTGGAGACTATAAATGAAAGAACTTTCTGAAATGATGAAAAGTGGAGCCATCCCTAAGTACAAAAGAAGAATTGTGGATTAGATTAAAGAAGATTGTTATCAGGGGCATGGAGAGAGGGCAAATAACAAAAGCAGTATAAGGTTGTAGGTCTTCCTTTCTAACTGGAAATCATCATATCCTGCACATGCCTCTGCTCCTGCATTAGCAGTTTTGGACTATAATTCTGACAAGTTGTATGACAGAGTTGCAAGTTTTGTAAGCTGTTTTTCTTGACACTGACACATTCTACAATCAGTTTCAACAGAATACAAAAGACTGAATGCCTGGTCAAGGAATGCTGATTTCATAAATGTTTAAGTGGTTCATAAATTAAAATGTTAACATCCTGGGTGAAGAAATAGAGAAACAATTTTCAGGATCAAATGTGTATTCTGAACTCTTTAAAAAAAATTAGGTGGATCATTAATCACAAAAACTTGTTACAAATCATTAAGCTGAAAGAAACCATGACAACATACATTTTTCACTCCTGATTAAGGTAGAAATTCACATCAAAATCAAATATTTCCATTAGAATTTGTCAGATAAAGAAGATTGTGGATAAATCTGCAAGCTATCTGTATATTTAAATATACAGATATGTTAGTTAAAAGGTTGTAAGGCACTAGGGCAGGGGTGTCAAACTGGCCAGTGCATCATATACAGGCCATGCCCACCCAGCTCCGTGAAGGGAAAAAACTTCGCAAAAGTCACATGAGGGCAACGTAATGCCACGAGTTTGATACGGGTTGCACTAGGGTATTTTTAAATTAGTATTCTATTATGTAGAAGAAGATATATATTGGAATAGCTGAAAATGAAGCTTTAACCTCTGTCACTTATCCAATAAGTTGAGATGAGAAACATCAGGGTTCCATAACTTCAGAAAGGAAAACAATATTAATTTCCATTTAAAGATAAATGAAAAGTCACAGTCAAATCAATTTGGACTCCTGATGACTTCATGGACATACCCAGGTAATTTTCTTGACAGCTCTATGGAAGTGGCTTGTTAACATCTTCTAATCTAACAAGTTTTCCCAATCTACCCTATATTTGAGTATTTCCTAAAAAAAATTCTATCCAAAGGCTAATCACACTCTAACCCTATTTAACTTCTACATCCAGGCAGGTTTTTGTAGATACTCTTATTTGCTGAAACTAGGTTATATGGGAAAGATCATCTTTGGGTAGGATGATGGCTAGTGTTATAAGCATAAGTCTAATTGATAGAACTGATAGAGAAATTACACACTTCTAGAAGGGAAGAAGCTGCATTAAGTGTCCTGCTATATTTAGTGTTTTGTTTTTTTCCCAGTGGAACCACTGGGTTGTCCTGTTCTATCAGGACAACCTCACCCACCCAATTATGTGAAGCAGCATACTGCTTCCATCTTTACCTTTCAGCCCCAATCCAGGAGCCTTCACAGGCAGTTGCTTTCATGACAAATTATTTTTGTGTTGAATTGAATTTATATTTACCAATAAAGAAATAAAGGGAACTGGTATTGATTTATTTCAAGCTATTTAGCTCTCATCAGCTAGCCCTATCCTTTTGGGATTCGAAACTGGGCTACTTGCATATTACTGTAGGTAGATGTATTAACCATTTAGCCATGACCTCTCCTTGCTTTGTCAGCTATACCAGAAGAGAGATCAAGTGGGGTGTTTTTTTAGGTGAGACCAGTCTATCAGGGCAACTTAGTCTACCCAATTACAGGACAGAGCATACTGCTTCCACTTATATGTCCTACTATATGTCCAAGTCCACATTAATAAGATTATCCCTCCTCCCACATGGAAAATTTTCTTTTTGTATATAAATCCATCCTTTTAAAATTATTTTATGTAATGTATCCAAGAAGACTTACCTGAAAGAGAAGCAATTATAATCTTGCATGTTAAATTTCCTACATAAGGTCATTTTGTAAAAGTTAATTGAAGTTATTTATTTTAGGCAATGCCCTTATTTTAAAAAAGGAACCTTTAAGAAAGTTACTTTCCCCTTTCCTTTCCCCACAATATTAATTGGTTTTCTGGCTAGTGTTCAGCAAAGTACATATGTTTCCCAGGGTTTATAACAGCAGAAATGTTAATGTCAGCACCTGATCTATATGAAACTATCATATGCAATGATCATGTTATATCAAAACAGAGGAAAATGCCAACTTCATCGTAATTAGCAATCTTATTGCAGTAATGAAATATTCTTATACTTGTTAACAAAATTATGTCCCCTTAATAAAGCAATGAATTAAAATCCTATCACGTTAGGTAAATCAGTATTTTAAATATAGTATTCTGTTGAAACTGAGTAGCATTAATATCCTTCTTTTCTCTATGAAAAATAAAAAAATAGAATAGATTTTTTACTAGACTTTATTTTATGCTTACGCTCTTTTCTACTTTAGGCATGAAATGAAGGAAAAAATACAGATATTTATTAAGAAAATGACTTCTGGCATCCATTGAAAATGAGCATTGGATGCTGAATAAATTCACCAGCCAACATAAATAAAAGTTGTGTCTTGGAATCTTTTTAGTTCAATCTCATAAGCACTTCAAATGTAAAAGCTCTCTCTCTAAAGGCTTTGTGAATGCTACCAAATCACAATATAACAAATATATCTCTATGACCTCTAGACAAAAAAAGTGTAATTGGGACAATAGGGAATAATTATTGATTCCCCTCCGTTTTGGTACAAACATTTTGTAATTCATAAAAGGATCAGCTGGATCAGCAAGTACATGAAATCAGCAAGTTTTAGGTCCATTCTTATTAAGAGCTGTTTAAACAGCTGCCTGCTTCCTTGCACATCTATCTTGTTGCTCTCTGCACTAACACAACTCTCATATTTAGTTACTGCTCATCAAATAAGTATGGTATGTATGATTAATACTAATCAAACACTTGTGCTGTGCAAAAAATATCCTCTTGATTTTTTCTTTTAACTTCTTCATCATTTTCAAATGGTGAAAATAAAATAATGATATTTTCCAATTCTGTTTCAGAGAATGAGACAATCTCAGTGTAACTCGCATAGATGGCAGGTAGATTGTTTCATTTGTTTAGGTAGGAAGTGGCCAAAGGAATGTGTGGAACTATTGGACAATCATCTGCCTTCTACGCTCAGTGCTTACTTCTCACATTTCAATTACATCCCATGTGAAACCATGGTGATGGGCATTCTGAAATTGTAATTCTTTAGGAACAAGACAGCTTTAGAATATTGAAAAGATGTATAAAAACAACAGCTATACGAGAAAGTATATTCTGTTTCCTCCAAAAATAAAGTAAGCTGAACAACTATATCAAGAGAAATTGAGATAAATTCTCAAATGTCCTATCCCCAGTAAGATAGAAAAGAAGAAAAAAGCTTTTTGCATGAGAAGAAAACTTAAGAGAAATCAGAAAGCACACTTAAACATAGTATTATTTTAAAAAGTATATGTATATTTGACATATGAAACTATGTTCTACAATACAGAAAAATAAAAGAATAAGGAAACTGAAAAATGTAATGGCTGAAAGTGGAGCCATTTATTAAAATCCAGTGAAGGCCAAGTTGAATTGTTGAATTGTTCAGGGGCAATCTACTGTAAGTTTTTATTTGCTATAGGAAAGGACCATGCAAAATTCATGAAACTGGTTAATTACCACTGAAAAAGAATCAACATTTAATTCTAATACGGGTTGGATCTTAATAAACACTTTCAAGTCTTCATTTCTCTTTGTTCAGATATTACCATAGTAACACACTTCTGCATAACATAGCACAAAAAAAATAGAGACCCAGACTGTTTTTTATTGCACAGTATTAAAATTCTCACTGCTTACTGCAAGAGACAATAAAAAATTGAAAGAAGTGACCAAAATAAAGGAGAAACTATGCATTTTAAATACATATTCAGTATTTTCTTGATTGGAGGCGTACAAAGGAAAAGAATGTAGAGAAATGAAAGGATGCTTCAAAATGTACACTAATTATGACTTGTAAAAGAATAAAGATTTGTTCAAGTTCTCTTATTGCATCTTGAGTTCAATGATCATAAAAAGGATAAAAATGTATAAACAATATATAACTAAACATTTCTATCCAGGAAGAAAAAATCATAGTGAAAGTCTTCCATGAATTGCTGGTTGAGACTAGATGTTGATATTCACTGAAAGTCTTATTTAGGTTAAGTCCTCTTTTGAACATAACCAACCATCATAAATGAGAGCATCCTTGAAATACTTATCCACACCTAGGTGGGAATTGTTCATGGCTAATTTTAATTATTTCCATGTTTTTTTCAATTCATATGAATTATGTATATGGTAATTGTTTTTAAACTTATAATTAATTTCCTCTTTTTGAATATACACATATGCCAACCCAAGGCAACACAGTATTTTCTTTTTTGTCCTTGAATGTAAACCTTTTAACATGTCACTTTTTCAAAATAAATTTTACTCCTCTTATGTTGTTTTTATTTATTTTATTTTTGTATATTTTTATTTGTCAATTGCTTACAAGACAATAGGTATAAGTAAAAACATAGTTATGAATACATGGATACATATAAGAAAAATAAAATATAAAGGAAACAATAGGACAGGATGGTAGGCACATTGGTGCGCTTATGCACGCCTCCTACAGACCTCTTAGGAAAGAGGTGAGGTCAATAGTAGACAGTCTAAGGTTAAAGTTTTTGGGGTTGGGAGAAGAAACCACAGAGTCAAGTAGAGTATTCCTGACATTGACCACTCTGTTGCTGAAATCGTATTTCCTGCAATCAGGTTTGGTGCGATTAACCTTGAGTTTGTATCTATTGTTTGCTCTTGTGTTGTTATGATTGAAGCTGAAGTATTCATTGACAGGTAGCATATTGCAATGTATGATTTTATATACTATACTTAGATTGGACCAAAGGCGGCATAGTTCTAGGTTTTCTAGGTCTAGAATTTCGAGTCTGGTGGCATAAGGTATTCTGCAATGAGTAAAGGAGTGGAGAACTCTTCTTGTGAAATATTTCTGTACTTTCTCAACTGTGTTAATATCAGATACGTAATGTGGGTTCCAGACTGATGAGCTGTATTCAAGTATAGGTCTAGCAAATGTTTTGTATGCTCTAGTTATTAGTAATATTACCGGAGAAAAAGCTACATAAGATTCGGTTAACAACTCTTAATGCCTTTTTGGCTATGTAGTTACAGTGGGCTCTAGCACTTAAGTCATTTGAGGTGAATACTCTAAGATCCTTGACAGAGTTTGGATCATCAACAAGGTATTGACTATTCAGCCTGTATTTTATTTTCTGATTTTTTTTTGCCAATATGTAGGACAAAGCATTTGTTTGTTGAGATTTGAAGTTGCCATTTGTTTGACCATTCTGATACATAGTCAAGGTCTTTTTGAAGGGTAGTTGTATTGTCTGTGGTGTTGAGTAGCTTTACATCATCAGCGAAGAGAACGCAGTTGCTCTTGATATGATCACAGAGGTCATTTATGTACCCCATGGCTATTCTCTAGGAACTATTTTAGCCTCATATAGAGATAAACTTTATTTATTAAAATATTTACAAATCCTCTTTTTCCGTTTAAAAATAAAGATCAGGGAAATAGTACAAAATGGTGTAAAATTTTGGATCTGCTCTCAAGCAGTTATACCAGTATTGCAAAGAAAATGTGCTTGATATTGCACCTTGAAAGTTGTGAAGCCAATAACTAAATGTTATTTTTAAGCATAATTTCCGTCAATATTGAAATGATTAAATATACAATCAGGCAATAGCTGTAGGAAACTTAAAAATGTTAACAAATGTATAACTTCTGAGGATCTTGCAAAACAAAAACAGAAAAACAAAAACCCTGCAAAGTCTGCACTATGCAGTTACTTGAAGGAACCCTTCCCACACAAAAACAGATAGTGATATAAAGCTTGTATCGCTATCAACTTAACAGAGCATTAATTGAATATTAATTGTTCCAATTATTTTAACTTTGCAAACAACTTAAATATTGTTAGTTATAAAAGAAGTCAAGTCCAATATTTTACTGAGGCTTCTATATAAAATCCTACACCTTTTTATTTTTTTTAACAATAATTTTCTTAAATTTTAAATAGAAGGATAAAAACTAACAAGATCTAATAATCAAGAGAATAATAAAAAGTAAAGTTATAAAAACAGATAAAATTGCAGCAAAATTCTATTATCATACTTGAAACAGAATTCCATGGAATTTTTCTACATGTTTATCCACCTCCCTAGTGCAAATGTATTTGGTCTTGACTGTATATTGACTTTGAAGATTTTTTGAATTACTGTATACATTTTTGACAAGTTTTTTAAAGGTTTTTTTTTTTAAAAAAATAAAAAACAATTTTATTCAAAAAATTTAAAACATACAAATGCACAAACATAAGAACATAAGAACATTAGTATGTAAATAAACCGTATTTCTTTTCATTTGTTATCGAACTTGGTAAGTCCTAGTTCTTTTTTACACATTGGCTTAACACTACTCTTCTATTTATGGATATATTCATTTAATGTATTATAATATTTTAATATTATTTGACTATTAAATAAAGGGATATAATAGACAACAACAACAACAACAATAACAACAACAACAACAACAACAACAATAATAATAATAATAATATTTTTTTTTAATTACATTTATATGCCGCCCTTCTCCGGAGACTCAGGGCGGCTTACAGTCTATGGAGCACCATGCTAAGTGCTCAGCAATAGCCTTCATTCCATTGTATATGCCTGCTTATTAATAGGGCTTTTTGCCCCCCCCAAGCGGCATTTTTACAAAGTCAGCTTATTGCCCCCAACAATCTTGGGTCCTCAATTTACCTACCCCGAGAGGATGGAAGGCTGAGTCAACCTTGAGCCTGGTGGGATTCGAACCTGCACTAATTGCAGGCAGCTTGCACTAAGTGCTAGATGATTAACAGCCTGCACCACCAAGGCCCTTATTATTATTATTATTATTATTATTATTATTATTATTATTATTATTATTAATAATAATAATAATGTAAATAGTGAAAGACAGAAAGGATTTACCATAGATAAATTATACATTGGTATAAATCGCTAAATATAAATAGTTTCTTGAGTCCATTTACTTGTTTTCCTTTATATTTTCTGCCCAATAAGTGGATGGTCAAATATTTTACTTTGGAGGGGTAATCCCCTTTAATTACTCCCAACAAAAATAGTTCCAGTTTCCACTCCAGCCTACAGTCTATAACTTCTATCCAGAGTTTTATTTTTATCAAATATTTCTTTACTTCAGGATACATCCACCACAGGTGAAAGTATGTACCTAATTTTTCTTTACATTTCCAACAGCAAAGATTGGCTGTCGGAAATATTTTAACCAGTTTTGAGGGTGCAAGATGCCATCTATATATCATTTTGTATAAGTTTTCTTTATGTGCTACTGATTTGGTTAATGTCAAATTTTTCTTCCAGATTTCCTCCCAGACATCCAGATCGATATTGTAGCCAAAGTTCTTTTCCCAGGCTAGCATTGGACCTTTGACAATTTTCTCAGCCATTTCACATTCCAGTAAATAATTATATAATGTGGAAACTGAATTTTTCTCCGGGTTTAAAAGTATTTTATCTAAATATGTTTTTTAACTTCAATTCCATATTCCTTTACATCTTTATATATTTCATTTTAACTTGAAAATATGACCAATTATCAATTGTTATTCCTTGTGTTTCTAATTCCTGTTTTATTTTAATTCTTCCCTCATTGTCTACTATTTGATAATATTTTAATTTTTTACTAATATCCATCGTATTTGGATGGAACATCGCCTCCATCATTGAGAACCATGTCGGGATTTTGGTGTAATGATTCCTCCTTGTATCATTCCAAATTTTAATTAAGGATTTTCAAAATATGTGTCTGGTGAAATATGCATTATTTTTAGTGTTAGGATTCCATAAGAAAGCATGCCTACTGAGCAGCAAATCATGTCCCCCTAGTTGTAAAATCCTATTATTCCTCAAGTCAAGCCAATCTTTTATCCATATTAATACCGCTGCTCTATAATATATCTCCCAGACAGGTAGACCAAATCCACCTCTGCTTTTGTTATCTTATAAGTATGTTTTTTTATCTTTGTTTTTTTCTTTGCCCAAATAAATTTCATCACAATCTTTTCTAATTCTTTAAAAAAAAATTATCCAGTAATATCGGAATCGTTTGAAACAAATATAATATTTTGGGTAGAACATTCATTTTAATTGTTGCTATCCTTCCTAATAATGAAATTTGCATCTTATTCCAATTTTCCGATTCCTTTTCAATCTGTTTCAATAATTTTGTATAGTTGTCCTCTCACAGATTTAATTTTCTCACTCTCAGCCAAATTCCTAAATATTTAATTTTATTTACTATTTGTAATCCCATCTTCTAATTTTTTTTGTTTACTAATTGTTAAATTTTTAACTAACATTTTAGTTTTTTCCTTGTTAATTTTTAATCCTGCTAATCTACCGATTTTATCTATTTCATGTAATAATATTGATCCCGAGTTTATTGGATCCTCTATAACAAAGACCATGTCATCTGTGAAGGCTTGTAATTTATATTCTTGGTTTTTAATTTTAATTTCCTTGATTTCTTTATTTGCTCTAATTCTATCTAGCAAAGTTTCCAAGATTGTTATAAAAAGCAGGGATGAAAGCGGACGTCCCTGTCTGACCCCCTTCCTTATCTTCAATGATTTAGTAATTTCTCCGTTTACTAGTACATTAGCCTTTTGTGTGGCATATATTGTGTTTAACATTCTTGCGAAATTATCTTCGAAATCCATTAAATTGATTTTTCATGAAATCCCAGTTTAAATTATCAAAGGCCTTTTGTGCATCCAGTAAGACCAAAGCTACTTAGCTTCCTGTGTTTTCATAATATTCCAATATATCTATTATTATTCTTGTATTATATCTAATCTGCCTCGTAGGGAGAAATCCATTTTGGTTCAGATGAATGTTGTTATTGAGTACATTCTTTAATCTTACTGCCATTACTGCCATAAAAATTTTATAATCCGAATTTAGAAGGGAAATTGGTCTGTAATTCTTTGTTTGATTAGCATCTGCACCCTCTTTCGGTATTAATGTTATGTATGCTTCTTTCCAAGATTCTGGGATTTTGGCTTCAAATAATACCTCATTGCAAACTTCTAATAACATTATTTCTAATGTTTCACCTATCTCTTTATATAACTCATTTGGTACCTATCTGGGCCTGATGTTTTGTTTCTTTTTTGTTTTTGAATCACCGCCTTTAACTAACCCAACGTTATTGAGAAGGGGTTTCCTTCTTTCAAATAATCTTCCATTTTATTTACATCAATTGTTTCTTGCTCATAAAGATTTTCAAAGTATTCTCTTACGATTTCCTTCTTTTTTCCTGGTCTGTCTCTATTATTCCATTTTTATCTTGTAATTAGTATATCATTCTTTTCTGATTTTCTTTTCTTAATTTGTATGCTAACCATCTTCTGAGTTTGTTTGCATGTTAAAATAGTTTTGTTTCATGTATAATAGGTTTTTAATTAATTCCTCTTGGTCTACAATATTAATCTCATGTTTAACTAATGTTAATTCATTTCTAGTTTGCTCTTCTCCTGGAGTTTCCATTTGTTTATTTTCCAACTCTTCTATTCTTTTTGTTAAAAATTTCCTCTCTTTTTCTATTCCTATTTGTTATAAAAGCTATTGATACTCCCCTTAGGTAGACCTTCATTGTATCCCATAGATTTTGCAATGAGGTATCCTGTCTTTATTGAATTTTTAAAAAATAGTCAATTCTTCCCTAACTTTTTGATATATTCTTCCTCTTTCAGCAGCTGTGAATTGAGTGTCCATCTACCTTTTCTTTAATTACTATTTTTCCAAATTATTTGTATTGGGTTATGGTCTGCCCATATATTAGGCAAGATTTTTAGGTCCTGAATCTCTTTGTATAATTCACTGTTAACCCATGCCATGTCTATTCTGGACTAAGATTTGTGTGGGCTGGAGTAGAAAGTGAACTGTGATATTCCTGGGTCTCTTTTTCTCCACGCATCCACTAATTCTAATTCTTTGACCATCGCTATAATTTTTTTAGGCAGTGTACTCTATTTTTTATATTGCCTTTGTTCACATATATAGTCTTGTCTATTATCCGTTATTGCATTGTAATCTCCTACAATACAGATTCTTGAATTGCCAAATTCTAATAATTTTTCATATTTTTGTTTGGGGCATAGATTCCCACTAACATTGTCTTTTTATTTTGTATTGCCACCTCTACCATTACTATTCTTCCCTGTTCATCTTTATAAATTAATTCTGAGCTTATATTTTCTTTTATATATAATACTACCCTCTTTTTTTCTCTTCTGCCAATGTTGAGTACATTTTCCCCAATTTGTTATTAATTAAATGCCTTTTATCTCTCTCCTTTATATGAACCTCTTATATTTATTTATTTATTTATTTATTTATTTATTTATTTATTTATTCGATTTATATACCGCCCCCCTCTCCCCGAAGGGACTCGGGGCGGTGAACAGCCAATAAAAACACATATACAAAGTACAAATACAAAAGACAACATAATAATATTAAAATTTTAAAACTGAATATAATATGGCTCTAATTAAAATGTAAACAAGTATTAAAAGAGATTAAAACCCGGTTAAAATTTAAAAACCCCTAGGCCAGTCCGGCCTGCCGAAATAAGTGCGTTTTGAGTAACCGACGGAAGGCCATGAGATCACGGGCGGCCCTTACCTCTGGGGGTAATTCATTCCAGAGAGGGGGTGCTCCCAATGAGAAGGCCCGCGCCCTTGGGGTCGCCAGCCGTCCAGCCGGCGGCACCCCGAGGAGACCAACTCTATGGGAGCGTACCGGTCGGTGGGAAGCCGATGGTGGCAGGAGGCGGTCTCGCAAGTAACCCGGTCCCGAGCCATGGAGCGCTTTAAAGATAGTATATACATATTATATCTGCTTTTTGTTTTTCTAACTTAAGAAACATTCTTTTCATCTTAGCTGGGTCATTTAACCCATTGATATTTATGGATATCAGATTCAGTCCTTTATCCATTCCATTTGTTATTTCTATCCTTCAGTGTTTTTATTTGTCGTCTGACTTCTTGTCCTCACTCCTACTTCTTCTCTTTCCAACACCTCCTCATCTCCTTCCCTCCCCTTTCTCCTGTCTCTTCCCTTATTTCTAATTTGTAACTCTTCTTGACTAAACCTTCATGATCATCTCTACTGCTCAGTTCTTCTTCTATTCCTCATATTTGGTTGAAAAAATCTTGAGCTTTAGATATGCTGTCTACTTTCACCCTTTTCTCTTTCCATATTGCTAATATCCCCTCTGGGATAATCTATCTAAAAGGTATGTTTTTTATTTATTTAAATAGTTTGTTAAAAATCGATAGTCTTTCTTTTGTTCATGAATTCTTCTCAGCACTTGTTTTAAAGCAATCACTTCTTTGCCTTTGTGTTTTATTCCTTCCTCTCTTTAATTTTGTAAACTATGTCCTTCACTCGTTTCCTTGCAAATCTTATGTGCACTTCACGGGGGAGTCCATGCCATCTCACATAACTCGTCCAACTCATTCACCATTTCTTCTTTATCTCTGTTCAAAAGTTCTGCCAGCATCTCTGCCATCACCAATGGTAAGTTCTCTCCTCTCTCTTCTTCCACATTTTGAAATCTAAGATAGTAAGAGGCCTTGTCCATCTCGAGATGAGTCAGGGTTTCGTTAGTCTCTTTATTCTGTTCTTTGATTGTTTGTTCCATGCCTTCCAGTTTCCTTTCCATTTGGCTTGCCTGTTTTCCAATCACTTTAATCTTCTCTTCATTTATTTTAATCAGTTCTTGAATTTTACCTATTTTTCCATCCAAATTTTTAACCTCACTTCTCATTTCCCCTAATTCATTTTTTAATTCCTCTTTCATTGTTTCTCTTTCTGCTTTGCTTTCCGAGTGTTTTTCGACATGATTCCTGAAATTCCAGCATCATACTTTGTATAAATATTAATGTTGATTGAACTGACTGTGTGCTGGATTGGGTTGTAGATTTTTCTGGCGCGAACGTCCCCTCGATCGTTTTTTGAGTCAATACTATTGTAGGAGTAAGTGAAGTTACCGATGGTGTCGTCTTTCTTCCTACTTTTGTAGTAGTAGTAGATGTACTAGTCATATCTTTAATAATCTTTAAAAAAATATCTTTAATAATTTTTTGTTGTTTCTCCACTATGCTGACTATATTCTCCCAAGTCGTACCTCCTATTACTATCAACAAAACAAGTATAAACAAGATACTTGTTTATCTTTTATAATTCTATTTTCTCAATTCTGTAATCCCTCTTTTCCTTTTCGATCTTATTTTGACACCAATAATTAAAGCAATTGTTTTTAATTAACTATCTAAACAGATTCTAAAAGGAATTCCTAACAAATACTAAAAGAAGATCAATTCTTAAATTTTCTAATAGGTCAAAAACTCACTTAATTTTCTTTAAATATTTAAGATTTTATATAATCCTTATATATTTCTTTAAATTAATTACTATATTAACTATATTTCTGATACTATTTCTTCAAATTTAGTATAATATGTAAATAAATAATAAGAGTTCAATATAATCTCTAATATAGGGAGATCATGATATGTGGGGGAAGGAACAGTCAATTATCTTATCATTGTCTTAATCAATATTTTAAATTCATAATCTATAATCCATCCACAATCAAATATATATGAGAAAAGGAACAAAGCAAAATATGAGCTATAATTCTAAAAAGTTAAATATTGTTTACACAAATTAATCCTATTTCAACCTCACTAATTAATTTTGTTTTCTTATTAATTGAATATATACTATAAATGAGGGAGGGAAAAAGGGAGAAAATCTATACTGTTCAAGTCAATTTTAGGAGAAATAGGGGAACAGAACAAACACAGACAAACCAATGATTTGTACTCTCCTTTTTTCTTGAAATTTCCTTAGTAATCCAGTTGTTTTCAATATTAAGTTCAAGTCTCAGGTCTCAATTTCACCAATCTCAGTTCAGTCTGTTACTTCCGTTGCTTTCCTCCACTTTCTCAATCACAATGTCCGCCTCCACAAATTGCACTGTCACTCTCCTACTCGTTTTTAGCATTTACACCATCCCACTATTCTTCTTCTTTAAATTAATGTTTTCAATAGATTGTTGGAATGACTGGAGATAAACTCTTTCGCCACCAATAAATCCCTCTCTTTTTTTCCACTTTCTTTTTTAGCAACAAAGTTCTGCTTTGTCCAGAGCTATGGGTGAACCGTGCAGTCTTGCCGCTATTTACCACTTTCCCTTTTCCACTCCGTAAATTTAATCACGTATTTATTTATCTTTCAAAACTTTCCTTTAATTGTAATCCAACACCGATTTTCCTTTCACTTTTTTCCCGGACTCTAAGTTCAATAACGTCTCTCCGCTTCCTTCTCACAGCTGTTTTGTTGCATCTTTGGGCCAGTTAAGACAGCTGGCTTTTTTGCCGTATGCTTCGGGCTCCCTTCTTTGCCACCCGGCTTGCAACACCAGCCTGGCTCCAAAGCGAGTTTCTCCTCATATAGATGATCCTGCCAGGATCGAATTCGGCCTTGAATGGCTGCAATCTGGGCAAAAATCCCGCTGTAGGAGAACTAGACAGAATTCTCCTACCTCGCCATGATGCGACGACATCAGAAGACCCCCTAGTTTTTTTAAAGCTTTTTTACAAGTCCACCAAATAGCCTTTTCTTGATGTTTACATTTCCAGCACATATTCGAAGTCCCTTTATGCATGTTAGCAATAGGATATTCACCATTAATATATAACTCAATTTCAAATACAGTTTTATCACATTCCCATAAATCATTTTGCTAACTTTAAGTATTTCTGAAAGATTTGCATGTATGGAAACAAATGGTATTTATATACTATTCTTATCTTGATTTTATTTAAATTCACCCTGGGAATGTTTAACCATTTCTGTTAATTGGCATTTATTTTCTGTAATGTGCTTCTTGTGAAAATAGCCATAGAGATATCTTCAAACAGACATTATGTTTGTATTTATTTCACATTCTCAGGATGGGATGTCTAGTTTAAATAATTTCTGAAATCTATATTAACTTTACCTTACCATAAATACTAATGCCACTCAAATCTCAAGTCATGCCCTTTTAAGACCCATAGCCTTGTATCTATTCGCATCCACATTTTTCAAGCAAGTAAACAACCGAGTGACAAAGTATACTCTCATGTATGGTAAAGTTAGACTTCTCTCTTTAGTATCTTTCTCTATTTAACTTTTGTTATTTTTTTTTACCTTGCCAAACAAATTTAGATATCTATCATTTGAATGGTAGATCTGTAGTAAAACTAGGAGTTTCTGAAGTCTGTCTGGGTATCCGCTATTCATTACAACATCAATGATTTTTATGTGCACACATTTATGTGCACATTATCCATCAGGATAGTAGTCCGTGGAAGTCTTCCAAGATACAGGTTTTGAAAATAAGACGCTTTCGTCACACTGGCATGCTTTGTGAAAAATATCCACAGCTTTATTAATTGGATCCAATTTTATTTGAGGGGTCAGAATTATCTAAGATCAACTAGGTAGGCCACTTACCTTGGCATTATAAGCATCATTTAGAAATAATGTGTACAAACAGGATTGTGTCCTGATTTTCTACTCTGATTGGTCATCAGCATATCACCTAACCAATAGTGTGATATCTTGTAGGTTAAGAACTTGTTGAATTTTATCCTTTATTATATTTTGAAAAACAAACTAGTATAGACTAAAATTAAAAACTTAAAAGTAGAGTAAACTTAGTATAGCTTTGCACTTCATATTACAAATAGAGAGGAAAGGCAGTAAATATATGAGTGATTGGTGACTGCATATTACATTTTCTGGGCAAGAAAACTCATATACAAATTCTGGCTGAATATCATTGCAATAGGAAAATATTTTTGTTCAATATTAAGTAATATTATTTTTCTTTGGTATATTTTGTCAGTTGTATTATAAAATAACTTAAATAAGCATATTTAATCATCATAAAAGTATTTTTTTTAATTTTCTCAACATATATCTAATGATATAGTACATTTTAATTGGACACTGTGTAGGATTCTGAAAATTAAAGGACAAAATGAGTAGAGTCAGCACAACATGTTTTGTGATTTAAATTAAATTAAAATATAGTTAGAATAAATTACAGCCATTTGATATGATTATTTCCCATGTTGTCTGTCAATTTAAAATTGTATATGCAACCTTTCCAGGGATTCTAGAGGGTATGCCCTAGGCTTATTGGCACAAATATATTGTGAAGCTTCAGGGTATGATTCCTTTCCTAGATAAATGAATTCTAATTCTGCTTGTTATAGAACATTATGCAGTTATTTCATCTTTCTGTATTTTCCCCATTTTTTATATAAAAAAAGGCCAGGAGAACAGAGACAGAAAATACTACCTTGATCTTGACCTTTACAGAATTCTGTAAATCAAGAGAATTTGTAACACAACAAAACCTTACTTTGGATCCTAAAAATGAGAAAAGTGATTGTTTTTCAATAGTAGCAGTAGAGTACTATATGTATGTATCTCTCCTGGGTTTGATGAGACTTAAGTATACCTAAAAATTCAGCTTTAAGCTAAATTTATATTTTGTTTTCTGGAATGAGCTCCATCAAGCCAAACAATACTTTTTTTTTCTGAGTTAACACATATGCAGAAATGTATACAGTAGTTAAAATTTATTTCAGGTTATAACTAAGCTTTTTTTTGTTGATGGTTTCTAAACAAAATCCAAAAATGTAAAAATCCTGATTCTCTCAGAAATTTATTTATTCTTTTCAAGAAGTTGGATGTATCACAAAGTTTTTATATATTTATGTAGCTGTTCTATGGAATAGCAAGTAATGGGAAAAATTAAATGAACAAAGCAGAACATATCAGAAGCATCAATCAGTTTTAATTTTGAAAGGGTTAAAATAAAAGTATGAAGTGGATTGATATGATCAGAAAAGATGTGGTGGAATGGTATGATCAGAAAAGAAGCTACAGTGCATCTAATATTAGTAAGTTACTAACTGTTCTACATTATCTTAATCACATTATTATTGAAATAACTTTTCTGAACTGTTTATACTTTATAGAGTATCAATAAAAACTAAGAAAAATGTTCTTCAAATTTGTCTAATGTTCTGGACTATTAATTCCTGAAATAGTGTCCTGTCAAAAAAGTTTCAATGAATTTTTTTAGCAATGGGTTGACAAATGGAATTGATAATCAAACACAAAAGCAGTGGAATGTTTACTAGTAATTTTAGTATTTGCAAAACAGATCTGTCTTGGATTACCCTTGTCAATTGTTAGTTATTCTCATGCATGGATATATTTTATATGCTTAATGCATTTTGAAATAGAGTCTAGACAGAGTTTCAAATACTTTGATGGTGTTTTGTTCACTTTTTGTTACAAATACTCATGCCTTTGCCAAATTATACCAATACTTTCCTTTTAAAACAAAATTTGAGGCTTTTCCTTGTGTAGAATATCCAAAGAAATTCAAGAGAAATGTATGTTTTAAGAAACCAAACTATATCAAAAGAGCATGGAAAGACAAACAGCCATTAGAGCACTTGAAGTTCCATCTATCAGTGACTATGAAATAACTAAGAAGTAAGTCCAATTATAATTGACTTTTTTTTTCTTCCATTCATCCTGTTCAATTGTCAAAGACTACCTGGACAAGTTCCTACAGTTTTTGTTGGCAAGATTTTTCAGAAGTGGCTTGCCATTGCATCTTTCCTAAGACTAAGAGAAAGTGACTGAGATAAGTTAGCTTTGTGTCCAGAAGACCTCTCCTGGTTTCTAACTTGATGCCTTGCCTACCCCAAAGTAGCACATAATTAACAATATTCTTTCTAAATAGATATCATGCTTTTAAGTTCACATAACAATTTGTATTTATGTCTTGTCTTGTCTTACAAATAGTGAACCCTTTTTGTGGTCTGATTTGGGAAGCAACTACTATAACAACAGATACTATTGAATTGTCAGATAATAAATACAAGTGTCTTCATTATATTACTCAACCAAAGTCATTACCCTTTTAAGGTGTTATACTTCTGTGTACTAAAAAGCAAGACTGCGAATAGACTAACTATTCCACAATGTGCAAGGCTGACCCTTATTAAATGGTACCCTATATATGAGTGAAATATACAGGAATAATATATGGGAATTGTTTATGCAATGATAGCCAAAGTTTCATAGATATCTGATAGTGTTCATGAACCTGTATGTGTTCCTGTTTCTCAAAGGCATAATATCAGATTAAGGTAATTGTTCAGGACTAATCAGCAAGTTTAGAAATGTATAGAGAAAAGCTATACATACAAAGGCAGATTAATTAAGTAGAGTTTAATTTTCCTGACTTTTTATATAGCTGTTGCTACACATTAATTAATGTCTATATATTTCTATAGCTTTAGTTTGGGTATTGAAATTGTTAAACTTGCCTCATCTTTTCCCATTACTGAAATAGTTTATAGGTTAAACTTCTTAGGAAAGCAACTGTGCTTTTTGATCAAAGTGGAAATTTATGTTAAGTTATAATAAGCAATTAATTTTTAATGAGCTTTATCCAAGCCCAAACTTATAAGAAAGGTTAAAAGGTCCAAAATAAACTAAACAAAAACAACATATTTTCTCATAACATTAGTAACTAGGCCCTCAAATAATACAACAAATGAATATTTAATTGAAAATATTTAATAACCCATAGCTATATTTTGTTTTGGAACTTTGACTAATACCATTTGCCTTATCAGAAAAACCTTATCATTAATATGGAAATATAAAACCAGCCTTCTTTATACGGAGATATAAAACCAGTCTATCTTGGCATAATGCTGGTTGGATTATTTTTGCAAGTCTCTTCACCGTAGTTGTTGGAAGCAAAATAAAACACATTGAAGTATACCAAAATACTAAAAATGGGTGAAATTGTTTTTCTTAAAGAGAGTCAATTGATCAAATTTCAGTTTACAAAGACATGTTCAAAACCTTAATCCTGGAAAAATTAGGTTACACAGAGAAAATACAGATTTCTATTATCACATTAATAGAAAATAGAATCAGGTTAAAATATTTAAATCAATAAAGTTGATCTCTCAAAATGTCAGGTAAAGCTATTATTATCACCTAGTTCATGTTCTACTTTGTAGTGTTCTATACTGCAGCTATGTTAAGAACAAAATATGAAAAGAAAAGAAAGCAGTAGTACTATTCCTTAAATAACAAACAGTGCAAAGAGATATTCTTTCTGACTTTTCACATTAAGAACAATCATTATTTAATGCAATTGTAATATTTATTGTAAGCAATAAACAAGTAGGACAATTAGAAACTGGGATTACCTAAGGCCGCTTCCTTCAGTAGGTACAGGATCTCAAAGTAAGATTAGGGTAAATTGAACTGAATGAAACTGTCTTATCAAAAGCTAATGTCTCAGGTGAGATAATTTAAGCAATGTCTACACAGATAGTGTATGACCACAATTGGGACCAGGATTTCTAAAGCTAACCAAGACTGTTAAATGAGTAACATCTGATTTTATGAGCTTTTTTGACATAGTTGTTAAATGAATCACTGCATTTAAATGAATCATGCAGTTAGATGAAACAAGCCAAAAGGGAAGACTACAAACAATGATCACATGACCCTGGGATGCTGCAACCATTGTAAAATTGATGTCAGTTGCCAATTGCCCAAATTTTGATCATATGACCATGGGGATCCTGTGATCATCAAAACTATTCAATCACTTTTCTTAATCCATTGTAACATTGTAGTCACTAAACATTTGGTTTTAAGTTAAGGATTGCTTGTACCAATGTGTTTACTAAGTGTATCCCAAACAAGGGAAACACAAAAAAGGAATATATCAATGTGTGCTATACTAGCAGGGAGGTTTCAGTAAAGGAACAATAAGATTGTATAACAAGTTACCATAACGCGATTAATAGAAAACAGAATTGCAAGAGGAATTTATTTTTATTTTACTGAGTACAATAAGATCCTAAAATTCTGAAGATCATGCCAGGACATGGAATATATTGATTACACTATGTGTGCCAAAATACTTCTTATGCTTCTTAGAAAATTTTGAAAAAAATAATAAGCTCCTGCAACAAACGAATTCATAGAAATAAAGTGGTTCAGTATATGAAATGAATAAGAAAAGGATATATGTTGTTGCCATATCTGGAAATTGAAGAAAAACAAATTTGGAAGACATGACAGTGGAAATAAAATTAGAGGCAGAGCCTCTAACAATATGAGATACGTATGCCATTATTTTGTTAGCTGAAGTCAAAGACTTAATTTAAATGAAAAATGAAAAACATTTGAAATATTAAACACCAAGAAGACAGAGATGATGTCATGCTTAGTAATTTTACAGTTTTGTTGAAAATAGGAAATAGCTTTGTATTATTGGCACCAATTAAAGATAACGTTAGATTTTATTGTACTTAACTTACATATTTGAATAATTAGGCAAAACCATTAAGAAAATTTACTTGTAATATCCTTTGAAATAATTGAAATTAAGTTTATACACACCTATATATCACAATTCTTCATTATGACATTGTTTCCACAGATAAATATATTACTTATTATTTTAGGAAAATAGAAGTAGACAATTTGATGAAAAATATATATTCTATTTCTTTTCTACAGTATGAGTGAAACTCTACTGAACATGTTTGCATCAAGCCCATTATATTTCCATTGATTTTAGGAGTAATTTATGATACAGAGAAAAACAAATAATTACTTGATACTACAGAGAGCAATGAGCTGAGATCTGTAAACTATCCATTCATTCTACATTAATATCTATCGGATTAAAATTTGAGTTTCCAGAATAAAAAAAATTAAAGGTTTAAACATTAAATTTAAACATAGATCAATATAGAACATCAGCAACAAATGTAATTAAGACTTTTTTCTATTTATTAATGTGAAGAAAATTGCAGCACGTAGAAAATAGAAAGAAATAAAGGTCAGGGGAAATGAATATGTTTCAAACTTTCTATTTAGGAAAAAAAGATGCTTGTTAAATTATTTGTAATTTTTTCTAACCAAAATTTAAAAAAGATAATATTTGCTAAATGCATCTCATATGCTATTATAAATTGAACCATACAACCATACTTATGCTATTATAAAGTGAACCATCTTCTAAAGAAGTAAACTAAGATTATAGCTACAAAAATTATTTTGAAATGTATTTTATAGTCTTATTGTTTTTAACAAAAAATAGTAGATAGTTATAAAATCAAGAAGGATGGACATCTTCACTTGTTTCAAAAAGCCACAACAATTGTGATTAAGATTCTTGACATTATGTTAAATGTCAGTCCCAAAATATTGGTCAGTGCAAGATATATATTAAACCATTTTATTTAATCTCTTGTCTAGCATGAATATTTTCTTATGAAATGTTGCTGTATGTCCCTACAGCAATTCAGCAATTTATTTCCCCCCTCTTTTTTGGTGACTTCAATTCAGTCTTAACTCTTAGTGATTCCACAGTCCAATTCAGACAATTTTCTTGGTAACATTTTCAGAAGTAGCTTCTAATCGCCTTCTTCTTAGGGCTAAAAGAGAGTGAGTGGCCCAAAGTCATCCAACTGGCTTTGTGCCAATCAATCAAAATTTATTTATGGTGCAAGACCAAACACAATAAAAGACCAGTATACAAACTATAACTATAAAAGGTCATTTTAAAATTGCAAGAAAATCCTAAAGCAAATAGCAGCTAACAGTTACTAGCATGAAAGAGAAACCTAACACTTTCTGACGGCTATAACTTTTGATAAGAATTTTGTAACTTCCTTGCAGATTTTTGAAGAATGGTCACCCAGGAGAAGGGAAACCAGCTTCTGGTCGCAATAGCAATTACACATTAACAAAATATATTAAATATTAAATTTGACTGCAATTTTGTATACTGTGGAAATTTTAATAGCACATGCTAGACAGATTTTGCCTCAAAATATGAACAGAAACAAATTCAACTTCCATATGTGATATTCAGTTGATAGTGACCCAATCCACACAAGTAAATTTTATGTATTTATTTATCTATTAATCAAATTTATATTGTTACCAATCAATATATAATAAAACAATAATAAATAAAAGCCAAAGATATAAAAACAGGAAATACAAAAATAAAAATTGTACTAAAAAATATCACAAAAGCTAAAAATGCAAACAATAGTTGAAAGGAGAATAACTGCCCCGGTCCCAGTATGGAGCCTATAAGGTATTATAGAAATGTGTGGGATAAATCAGGGAGAAGGAACGATTTTGATATGAAATCAAGGGATAGGAGAATTCAGCTGTCACTTGGATATTTCAAATCCTTCCGCTTTAATTAAGCCAGGATTTTATCAAATCCAAAGCAGAATGCTGACAAGGTAAGAGTGTAGTACAGGTAGTCCTTGACTTACAACCATTAATTTAGTGACTCTTCAAAGTTACAATAGCACTGAAAAAAATCACTTATGACTGTTTTTCATACTTACAAATGTTGCATCATCACCATGACCACATGATCAAAATTCAAATTGACAACTGACATGTATTTATTATGGATGTCATATTATGGATGTCTATTGCAGTGTCCTGGAATCATGTGATCACCTTTTGCAAACTTCTGACAAGCAATGAGGAAGCCAGAATCATTTAACAATTGTTTTATTAACTTAACAACTGCAATGATTCACTTAACAACTGTGGCAAGAAAGATCATAAAATGGAGCAAAATCACTTAACTGTCTTGCTTAGCAGTGCAAATTTTGGACTAAATTGTGGTCATAAGTCAAGGATGACCTGCATGCAATATTGTTATTAATTTACCTTTATATTCATGCTTAAAGTGAGACTAGATCTTTCATTCTCTCAGTTTGAGACCCACTGCCTTCAGCCACAACACCAAACTGTTCATTCTTATATTAAATGGATTGTATTTTTTATACTCGTGGTATTTTTTTCATGAAAGTAGATAATTTGCTTAGTTAACTTGATTTTTATTGCTTTCATCACATTTGAAGAAATTATTTTTCTTATCACTGTGGAAACAAATCTGGATGTTGTAGGTAAAGGATTTTGACTTCAGGTAAAATAGGTTGAAAATAGCACCAGTTAAGAGAATTTTAAGTGAGAGAACTTAAACTGCTAAGAAAAATAAATAAAATGTTTGACATGAAATATTAAGGAAATCAGCTCTATTGATCTTTCTTTTGATTCAACATCAAGAATTTTAGTAGTAATAGATCCAGGGGTAGGGAACCTTGGCTCTTTTATCACTTATGGACTTCAATTCCCAGAATTCCTGAGTGAGCCATAAAAGGTTCCCCATTCCTGGCCTACTGGTTTTTCAGTTGTGGGGGAAATCAATTTTTGACTGGAATGGGATTGTTTGATATACAAATGTAGGACATATAAAGAATATATAAAGAATATGTCCTACATTTGTATATTAAACAGTCCCATTCCAGTCAAAAATTGATTTCCCCCACAACTGAAAAACCAGTAGGCCAGGGATGGGGAACCTTTTATGGCTCACTCAGGGATTCTGGGAGTTGAAGTCCATAAGTGATAAAAGAGCCAAGGTTCCCTACCCCTGAGACTAATGCTAATGAAGTTATTTGTGTTAGACACTTCTAAATTAAATAAAAATAAGAAACTGCAGATGAGTTTTTTTTAAAAATGTTACTAAAATTAGTGAAAATTAGTATATATATTTGCATCTTCTGATTGATCAATTCTGCCAGAATCAAATTAATTCACAAAACTTACATATGATGATTTGCAACACTCCAAGATTATGTTATCAAAATGCAGGAACAAAATAGATATATTTTGGCAAAGCATGTTCTTCAATCCAGAATTAAGCATAATAATTATTACACGATGCCTCCTATAGCTACTCTAAACTAAAAAAATCAGCCAAGTTTCTGAATTTATTTCTGGACTGAGTCCAGAATAGAGTTTTTCATTTTAGAAAGTATTAAAGATGGGAATAGACTTAAAGATGATTTTATTCTACTCTTAACCTAGACCACTTTCCTGAATAATGTTCCAAATATCCCTCAAATTAGCAGTTAACAATTATAGGTCCTTCCTTCCTTCCTTCCTTCCTTCCTTCCTTCCTTCCTTCCTTCCTTCCTTCCTTCCATATTTGAATCCTTAAAATAGTGGATATACCAATAGTAGTAGAATGAAGATTTGAAGATTTTCCAAACAAAAGAAAACAAATATTATAGGTCCATACATGTCAATACGTGAACCTCTTGAAACTTTCAATGCCATAATTTCATAGAATCACATAGTTAGATTGGATTTGGAGGCACTGCTGTGCAATTCAGCAGCAAAATGCTCACATTGGAAGGCTGTGCTGGGAATGCTGTAAAAACAATAGACTATTGACATATGTTGCATCACGTAATTCTAACTTGTCTCCATGCTATCTAATATTGATATGATATCGGTAGAGAGAAAGAGGATGTGAGACTATCCAGAATTTTATTGCTTCTTACTATCCAAGGAAGCAAGAACTATGTCTGAATGTTGCCTGATTGCATTTATTATATTATATGTCATCTTCAAGAGGATAAAAACTTAACAGCAATAGTTTAATAACAAACAACCCTATGAAATAAACTGAGCTTAGAGATAATGATTAGATGAGAGTTGTCAAATGGGTTTTGGTAACTAAGGCCCACCAGTCCTAGTCCAAAATCTTAAGCACTATACTAACTATGCCATACTAACCTAATGAGGGAAAACAAGCTGTAAAGAGATTCTATTTTAAATAAATTTCAGTTCCTATATTTAGGGATTGAAGTTTCAGGCTAAACAATTGCTGCTGATTCCATGGATTTACAGATGGTTGCCAACTTTTGCACTGTTATGCCTAGAGCAGCATCTGCAATTTTTCCCGACCTTTCTGGAAATGGCAACAGTTATTCACATTTTTGTAATATCTCATCTAACTATAACAAGCCCTATATAGAGGCACATCTGAAAAGTAACTAGAAGTTACACATTGTTACAACATGTGATAAACTTCTAATGATTGCAAGAAATCATACAATAACTTTATTGAAAAATCTACAACATTTACATTACTGATATTGACTTTTAAAACCCAGATCTGCTTAGAGCTTGGCTATGGATGTATCTGCTTTTTGGGATATGTAAGAGAGATCCTTCCAAAGATATCACTATTATCAGACATTTATTCTGTATTTAATGCCCCTCTTTCAATATTAGAAAGATATCTCTTTCACCAGGCTTGTAACTGACAAATTTACTCTTAATTTTAATTTATATTTTATTAACGTTATATCTTTGTGCTTTAATTTTGTTAAGATCCTTGAATAGTGTTTCTTTACCAGTTTAAAAATGCAAGGTATAAAATCAATCAGAAATAATAAAGCCTTTTTATTTTTTTTCCTTCTTTCCAAATTTTGAATAGACTATTGTGGTAAATGTAATCTTTCTCTTTTTTTGTGAAATAAAAAAATGCTGGTCTCTAAGGTAATTAAAATAAAGAAGTATCATCTTGTAACAAGAAACATACACATCCATATTCCTAAAAATACAATAGCTTTCCCACATCCCAAATTATAGAAAACAGCCTAGAATGAATAAGAGGTCATAAATAGTTAGATAGTAAGCATCCACTTAAGTACCCAAGGTTATAATCTTGTGTGATTAAATTACATGCACTTCTTGATAGAAAATTGATCTAACCTTCAGATAATATAATGCAGACGAACTGAATAAGCTTTTATAATTGTTTAGTCAATGGTGGATTAACTACCATTTTTCCAGTGTCGTCAATCTTACAGTTCATAGTATCCACCAATAACAAAGTAGATGACTGGCCAAAAACTCCAAGCAGTTAGGTCTCTAATTCTGTGCTGGTCTAAGATCTCACTTTGACTACAAGTGCTATATACAACTGCTGACTTTAGTGTACCTCAATTTAGTTTAATAACCTAGCATATTAGCACTACTTACTTATACATCAGAATAAGTAGCTACATAGACTGGATGTTCATGTTCAGTGAGTTTCATCATTTGGCAATATATGTTCTACCATTCTTCCCTTGTATTTATTTTCTAATTATTCTATTAAGGAATTTGTGAATTTGTATTTCCTGATGTATAAAATGAATACTTGTATGTGGGAAAACAGGAAAGAAAAGGATAACATGCAACTTGCTCAATTAATGAAATATTATTTTCTGGATCAGTTTACAATAAGCCTTGACAAAGAAACTATGAAAGGCTTTTGAAAAAATGAAACTTTTAATGGCAGATCATGTAGTAACCAACAAGAATTTAAGATGTTCAGTTTTAATTGGCTGCAGTATTAAAATGGGTAGTCGATAAATTTTACAAATAGTAGATAGATAGATAGATAGATAGACAGATAGATAGATAGATAGATAGCTAGATAGATAGATAGATAGATAGATAGATAGATAGATAGATAGATAGATAGATAGATAGAATCAGTAAAAGGTTTAAAGTATTAAGTAAATACAGAGTAGAAATAAAATACCTTTTTGAATGGAAAACTGGAATTAATCCAGCGCCATCGCCATCCCCATCCTTGCATCCCCACTCAAAGAAAGGAAGAATTAAATGAGTAAAAATAGTTAATAGTTATCAGACTATTAGTTTAGCCAGACAGTTGGTTTTAATGTAATAGATATCATGTGAGTAACAATGCTGCCACATAGTGACATAATTAATTATGTAGTTACAGGGTATATGGTATATGATATATATATATGGTAATCACTGTTCTGTATCTAATCAAACACAACCTGCCACACCTTTTATGTAGAGTAAAATAACAAGATTCAAGAATGTTTGGCTGCAGCATTTTCATAGCATTGTTGAAAGAAATATCCTTCTGGGTTCAGTTCCAAGTGGGGAAAAAAGACACTGGAAACATGGAGGCTGCTTGGAAGGTTTAATGGTTACAGGGCCACATGGCCTAGAGCTCCAGAGAAGAATGATCACATGCTTCAAGATGAGAAGAGAAGGGAAAAAGGGAAAAGGGGAAAAAGAAAAAAGGAAGAAGTGTTGAGGTGCTGAGAGTACCTGGGTTTTATACTCTCTGTTGAGATTTGAATTGGAGCTTGTATTCTAATTGGTTGTCAGACTCCCAGGGGCAGTGGTCTTAACTCTATAGGCTTGGTCTGGCCTTTCTGGGTGATTATGCCCTTAAAAGGGCTTTTGGCAATTGCTATAGCTTTTACCTGGAGTTCCTTCTTATGTAAAGTATTCTGGCCCAGGCCTTAATGGCCCACCCATTGACAAAGGTGGGGGTGAGTTTCTGCTTCTTGAGTGAGTTTCTGCTTCTTGAGTTTCTACTCTTTTTAGAAGAAATATTCTGCCTTTTAATATTTCCTGGGCTATTTCAATTTTTCTAGGAGAGGGGTGGATGCTAACTTCCCACAATCCCTCATTTTTTTTTTTTTTTTGAAAACACGTGAGAGTTCTGACAAAAAATTAAAAGGTGATCAGATCAGGGAAACTCGATGGGTGCTTTTAAAAAAATTTTTTTTTTTTTCTCTGATGCAAAGGAAAGGCATTGAAAAAGAGGCAACAGAAAAGGATTCCTTCAGTGGCTCCCAAAAGCTTTCAACCATAAAGGTCTGGGAAAACTTCTGTTTTTTTTTTTTTTTTTTAGCTGTATCCAATTATTCATGCCAAATAATTTTCAGATGTTTGATATACGTTTTGTGAGCTTACAGTCAGGTTGTAAGCACAAGCCTCTATACAATGTTCACAACCTTTAAATTACAGGCTGCTCATATCCAAGGTTATGGTTACTACCTGCCTAGCTCTTAGCTTCCAGGGTTTGTGAGGCCAAATTGACATTAGCCAGTGTGCAACCAGGCTATTTAGTATTTTTAAAGTTACACACAATGAGCCCTGGGACTTCTACTCATGAGATCACCAGTGCAACATATCCTGCTTTACTGGGCAACTGGGCAGCATTATTTGTGAGTCACAGTCAGGACTTCGGGTTTGGAGATCTCTTTTCTGCTATCTCTTTAGGAATTGCCTGAGGGAGATACCTTCTCCCCCATGGAATTAGCAGGGCAATATGACTGCTTGGGCCTTAGTGCCTCAGAGCAGCAAACAAAAACAAAACAAATAAAAAAAACACATTAAAACGAAGCTAGGAGCAGCTTTGTGTAGAGGTAGGTGAAAGGGGTTAGCCTCTCTAATTCTAAATGGTGTGTCTCTGTATGTGCCTGTGTATGCAGCTAGTTTTACAATACAGATAATACAAACGTGGACAATTTTCCCTCCCACCAGACAGAAGTACAAGGTGTTCAGAACTTGCTGGGCCAGTCACTCTCAAATACAATCCTTACATGAGTACATTAAACTGGTTACAACATAAATAATGCAAGAAAGAAAACATAACAATGGATTTCACATTACAATGAATTTTCAGTTACAATGAATTTCCAACCTCCCCCATAATCTTTCTGTCTTCTGGGGATTGAAAAAAGTCTTTTAGTCTTTTACTGGTCCATCTCAGGGTCCTTTCCTTCACGTCTCTGGGTGGCATAGGCTTGGCCTGGTGGTATGGGTGGTCAGTCAGGCTTGGGAAGGTCTGCCCACTCTGGTTTGCTGTAATGACTTTCAGTGGATGCTGGATCCAAACTCAATTCCTGGCTCCAATGGATGGAATGTCTCTAGGGGCAGCATCTGCTTCCACATGTGGCAGGCCTGGAAGACACAGAACAAGGGTCCCCTCCCCCCTTCGCTGGTAATTCTACCAGGAAAGGCATTGTAAAAGGATTAGATTTTGGTGGGGGGGGTAGATAGCTTGCAGGCATGGTTTGAGGATGAAGAATAACACATTAGTATTGCAGTTACTAAAAAGATAAATCAATTTCAACAAAATGGAGACACAACAGATGAGAAAGGAAAAAAAAACTGGATTCACAAGCTTCAGGAAAAAGAATGAACAGGTAAAATCATTTAAACACATAGTATGAAACTTTTCTTGTAAATGAACTTAGAACATTCACTAATAACCTTGGGTTTTTCTTAAAAGCACAGAGAGGAAAGAAAATTTTCTCTGTTCCTCATCCAGTTTGGTTGGCCAGACCAGACCGGGAGAAGACAATTTCTCTCAGTGTTTTTAAATCTTAACAATTTAAAATTAATATCTGAAGAGGTCAGACACTTTTAACAGTTGCAACAGTTACCTCGAGGACACACAAAGACTTAGACACACACACACGTGCGCACGCACACACACAGAAACAAGGACACAGAGAGGAAAACAAAAGTCTGAGGTGTACACACACACTGATCATTCCCACAATAAATATCTTAGTTAAATTGGGGAAGGCATAAATCTTAAGGAACAAACCACGTGGTTGCATAGAAGACAAAGAAAGAAAGATAGAAAGAATTAAGAAAATTCCATGTGATCCTGTTTATACATTGCCCTTTTAAGTACCTTTATTTACCACATTGGTCTTCCTGTATCCCTCAGCAAAGCCAAATCCCTACCTATACATTTTACCTTTTTCTTGCTCATGCCGGCTAGGGTCAGCATCTGCTGCTCATCCCAAGCCTCCAATAGCTCTCCCTGGGGGGTTCCATCCAGGACCCTCGAACTACCGCTTCCCATGTTCCCCTTACATGTGGGGTTTCACACTTTGGCTTAGTCGGGTCAGTCAGCTAGGCGAACCAGTTTCAGACACAAGCAATATCCGAGCAAGAAGAAGAAATAAAAGAAGGGTGTCTGAGGGAGACTTTGGTCGTTGCTCCTGGCGCAACAGAATCAAACACTTTTCTTAAACCTCAGAACAAAAATATAAAAGAGACTGGTCGTTGCTCCTGGCGCAACGGAATCAAACACTTTTCTTTAACCTCAGAACAAAAATATAAAAAAACTAGGTGTTTCCCAAAGTATGCGCGCTCCCCTTTTTAGTAAAAAAATTCCCGAGAGACTTTTCTCTCTCTCTCTCTCTCTCTCTCACTTCACCACGGTTTTCGGACTGGGGGTGTTGCTGTCAATGCAGCCTACTTTCCTTTCCCCAAAAAAAACAGCCCGTGAGACTCTCTGCCCCCCTCAGACAAGTACGAGTACTCCACTTTTCTCTATTCTATTCTTTTCTTCCTAGCCCACGTTTACAGATCTGGAAGAGCTCAGATCCGAGGAAAACTTGCTGCTCTTATGCAGGCAAGTACTGGCGCTCCTAATTTAGTGTCCAAATTACACTAAAACTACCTAAGTTTACCTAAAACGCTGGGGTTTGCTTTTGGGATACACTGGACAAAAAAAATGACAAATTTTCCTTCCCTCCCTTCAATCATAACCCGCTTGGCTTTTCCTCTTATATACAGAAGGTCCCACACTCTGATGGCCCCCCCTTGCTTTTCCTGTCCTGATGGTCATGGCTCTGTAGAGCTAACAACAGGCAAGAGGGCGGCTAGAGGCCAAACAAAGAAATGAAATCCAGCTGCTGTCCAAGGATGAAGCCACTCATACACATACTTTTCCTTTTTCCCTAACAAAAGGTCCTGTGCTCTGGCAAAACCCCCATGCTCTCCAGACTCTTGGTCTTTCTGCGGTTAGGAAATGCACAGAGGAAGCAAGATCCAGTTGTGTTTGGGAGAAGGATCCTCTCACACACATGCAAGCATACACATATTTCCCATACTTTTCCATGCTTTAAAATTAAAATTTAGAGGTACTCACCTTCTTTCCAAGCAGCCTTTGAGCTCAACACTCAAAACCCCTTTAAAACCATTTTTCCAAATGGCCAAGGTCCAGGAAAAACTCACCCACAGACTCAGTGGGTCTGTTTGCTAGCAAGGGAATCTTACCTGGGCCTGGTCCATTGCTTAGGTTAGCTTGGAGTCCCATCTGCTTGGGTGCCAATTGTTGAAAGAAATATCCTTCTGGGTTCAGTTCCAAGTGGGGAAAAAAGACACTGGAAACATGGAGGCTGCTTGGAAGGTTTAATGGTTACAGGGCCACATGGCCTAGAGCTCCAGAGAAGAATGATCACATGCTTCAAGATGAGAAGAGAAGGGAAAAAGGGAAAAGGGGAAAAAGAAAAAAGGAAGAAGTGTTGAGGTGCTGAGAGTACCTGGGTTTTATACTCTCTGTTGAGATTTGAATTGGAGCTTGTATTCTAATTGGTTGTCAGACTCCCAGGGGCGGTGGTCTTAACTCTATAGGCTTGGTCTGGCCTTTCTGGGTGATTATGCCCTTAAAAGGGCTTTTGGCAATTGCTATAGCTTTTACCTGGAGTTCCTTCTTATGTAAAGTATTCTGGCCCAGGCCTTAATGGCCCACCCATTGACAAAGGTGGGGGTGAGTTTCTGCTTCTTGAGTGAGTTTCTGCTTCTTGAGTTTCTACTCTTTTTAGAAGAAATATTCTGCCTTTTAATATTTCCTGGGCTATTTCAATTTTTCTAGGAGAGGGGTGGATGCTAACTTCCCACAGCATGTTTATTTTGATTTGATTTTCCTATACAAAAGCATTGTTTTTATGGATCCTCTAATCTTTTTGGAAGTAAAAATCAGGGCGGCTGGATGGATCTGAGCATTTATTGACCATATGCCCTTTCTGATGCCAAATGGCGTTTGCAGCTGATATTTTTTTCTTTGCACCCTGGGACAAAAACATCTGCTGCTATCTAGGATTGAACTCTCAAACTTCCAAGTGAGAACCCAGCACACCACTTTATTTGACTTTTCTATATAGAAAGATATTGTAGGAAGTTAGCACCCACTGGTCTCCTAGAAAATTGAAATAGCCTAGGAAATATTAAAAACACAAAATATTTCCCCTAAAAAGAGTAGAAACTCAAGAAGCAGAAACTCACTCAAGAAGCAGAAACTCACCCCAGAAGGAGAAACTCACCCCCACCTTTGTTAATGGGTGGGCCATTAAGGCCTGGGCCAGAATACTTTACATAAGAAGGAACTCCAGGTAAAACTATAGAAATTGCCAAAAGCCCTTTTAAGGGCATAATCACCTAGCAAGGCTAGACCAAGCCTGGAACTTAGGACAGCCTACAGAGTTGCACCTGGGAATCTGACAACCAATTAGAATACAAGCTCCAATTCAAATCCCAACAGAGCATATATAACCCAGTGCTCTCAGTATCTCAGTCTCTTTTTTCCCCCTTTTCTTCATCTTGAAGTATATGATCAGACTTCTCTGGAACTCCAGGCCATGTGGCCCCGTACACCATTAAACTTTCCAAGCAGCCTCCATGTTTCCAGTGTCTTTTTCCCCACTTGGAACTGAACCCTTCCTGTGTGGGAGGTCTTATTCTGGAATCATCAGCTAGATGATTCAGATCTGTCTTGAAAGTACAGATTATTGGTCCTCCCTCTGCCACTGTTGATACTTCGTAATGTATGTCCTCCCAAATGCCAGATTAATTAGGCTAATATGATCTCCAACAGATTAGCCTAATTTCCAGTCATGGGGTGATTTTTGCATTGTGGTTTCATATTTCAAACAAAGGCAGTAGCCATCTAATGGATCCTGCACCAAGAATAGGTTTGGATAAGATGTCCTCTAAGATTTTTTCCAAATGAATGATTCTATTATTTTCCTTTTAGTCACAATAGTTTTTAGGGGGATTACAGTGGTAGTTTGAAGGTAGATGTAATAGAAAATGATAACTATGTTCAAAAATCACACTTGAAATCCAACTGGAAATTCCAAATTTTAAAGAATATTTTAACCTTTTAATGTCTGACTGGACAGCAGGTACCTTTTTTGTAACTCCTTTCCAACATTCTGATGCAATAGTAACATTGTAAAAAAATCATAATAGAGATAAGAAAGTTGCAGAAAATGAAACAAAAAAACAAAACAATAAATAGAGCAATTTCCACATGAGGTAAACATTAATATTTAGAACTTTTAAATTTACAAAGTGAATGAAGAAAGGGAAAGGGAGAAATATATAAATTATGTATGGTATGAATATGTAGATAGGAAAAAGACTCTGTCCCTTAATATTAGAAGTGTGGATAATCCACTGAAACCAAAGGTGGGAATAGTGAGAAATCATTATAAAACTATAGTGAACGATAAAATATATCAGGGAGTATGATTACAATCTGTGTAAATTCTCTAAAATTTAAATGTAATTTCAATTTTTCATAATGTCATTTGGCTTTACCCTGATCAGAAGGAGGAAGAGGAGGAAGAAGAGAAGGAGGAGGAGGAAACTGCTTCATTTATGTTGCTATAACAGGTGATGTTAGGATTTAGGAAAAACAATTGGGAAAAATAAACCACCCAAAAAATGAGACTTGCAGGTTGAATTTGAATACCATGGGAAAAAATCATGTTTATACTAATTGTATATGGATCCTTCAGGTGAATCCAACTGTAGATTACCTACACATAATTAAAATATGCAAAATATGGTTTAAGTTTCTCTTTTCAAATTATTTTAGGTTCAATTTGAGAATTTATACAACAGAAATTATACTAATTGTTTTATTGCTGGTTTGGCTCCAGAAAATGGTCATAAAGACAGAACCAGCTTTCATATTGTTACTAGTATATTAATAAAATTTACAAACCTGATGGTAATTTGCTGATTCTATTTGATCATTTCTGAAACAGTCAGTTATGATATTAAGACACAGGAATATGTGGACAGAAGAATGGGAGCATTAAGCAGTGAATTCGGAAGCATTTTACTTCCAAAATTACATAATTATTGCCATTATAGCTTGTACATTTAATGATGACACTGGAAGTTTTTTTCAGCTCATATTGTCAGTTTAATGGTTTGGTGAATCCAAGAATATATTTCTAATGCTAATAATTTAATCTCATCTGAGATCCAAGTCACATGTTTCCATACATGTTTTGAACAACTTTTTTCTTCCAAAATTCTAGGAAATAAAATCAGACTATTGAACTTCTATGCTTCTGTTTATTAATTTGAATAATTCTCTTATAAATATATGCTTCAAAAGTCTATCTGATATTTAATATTAAGATAATGTTGTCATTCCAATATATAATTATTAATATCCAAATAAAAGAACAGCTGAAAAATTGAATGAAATGATAGAATGACATCAGCAACACAAAAAGCTATTCAAAGTATTTTCTGAATAACAGAGCTTTATTTAGCTTTTCACTCTTGTTATCTTTTCTTTGATTATATTTAACTTTTAGTTACTTGCACTTTTTCTCATTTTGCTTTGCTTCAGCCATCTGTTTTCTCCCAGCTCTCTCTCTATTCTTAACATTATTCCCTTAACTGTATGTAGGCAAAAAAAAATTTTTTCCTTTACCTAAAACAATGGAACACTGAATTCAGAGACAGCTTTAGATAATTTAAATAATATTTTACTCAAAATCAAATATTCATTCATAGTCAAAGAATTATCAGTGGCAAAATGTATGGTTAAATGGAAGGGTAACAAAATATTACTATTATTTAAAAATGAATTAATCATTTATACTTGTAGTCAGTAAAGATAATTTATTTTAAAAATGAGACAGTATTTTTAATTATGCCTAATTATGCCTATTTCTACCATTTTAGTGCCCAGTTTACATTTCTTTTCAGAAGGTTTTGGTTAACCCATGCTATAAGATTTTGTATGTCTCTAAATAAATAACACTCCTGAAGAAGAAGCTCAAATATTTTAGCTCACAGAGAGTTGAATATGCCTTAGTGACTGTGCAACAGATATTATCACTTAAATGAATTTTAATTCATTTTATAGGAAACCAATTTCCTACAAAAACAGAAAAAATGGAAATTGTAAGAAAAACAAACTTTCCCTTCATCTCAGTAAGCAAATTAAAAATTAACATAATTGTCTCTTAAAATACAACCATAATACATCTTCATCCATACTTCACCATATTTTCTATACATTCATTTCTAAATCTTCATTTCTCCTTATTAATCAGCAAAGATCCAGTAAAAATTAGCAAAATTTTAATAGCATATATAGCTCCTTTTTCCATTTATTTTTCATTCATACCTTTTTTTAAAATAATCAAATCTAATCCCAATTAAGCATTATAAAATATTTAAAAAGTATTAAACCTTACCAGAATTAGTAACTCCTTATTTATACATCAAAAGTAATAATATACGGTGGATATTGCAATCTAATCCATTACATCCTTGTTTTGTGGTTTCTACATTTTTTAAAAAGTGATTCTAAGGTGTATAATAGCAGACTAATTAAGCTGCTTCTCATTGCTTTCGGTGGAAATTCCTACTTCTCTCTTCCCCAATTGTAATGTTATAGATATCTGGACTGGACCTTACTTATCCTAGTAAAATTTTAGCAGCCTGGACCAAATGTTTACTCCTTTATTTATTTCTCAGATCTAACAATTTTTTTCTGCAACAAAATAAAATGCACAAAGGCCAAGATACATCCACAATGAATTTTGCTCATATGTTCAAAGGCTCCTTTATACTTTTGTTTTAAAACTGGCACCCGTATTGGCTCATTAGAATTAGTGCATTACCCTTTATTGGAGATTCATTTCTTATTGTTCATTATAGATTGATTTTATTATCTGAATGTTCCTATTAATTGGTTCCGTGTTTGACAGTGGCTAAATCATGAATGATATCAAAATCTCAAGTTCTTTCCAATCTAAGGATGTTTGAACATCCTCTCAGGTTTCCCTTGCATGGCTTATTATTGAATTTCAGCAAGTCATTGACAGATTTAAAAGATTATTATTTGCATTAATATATTCTATAATTTCTTTTAACACTTAAATAAGTAAACTAATATTATATTATTCAGCTATACATAGAGGCGTAGCTGTTAACTAAAACAAATACTGAACCCCATAATCTATCCAAATGGTATACACAATGCATCTTCTCTTAAACTATCAGAATCAAGAGATAAATCATATTATACCATGCCACATGTATGGGGCTTTACACTGATTCACATAGAATAATATCCAGTTTACCTATATCTAATGTCCCAAACAGCATGATTCCAGTCATGCTCTGCTTGCCTCTGTTGGTCAAAGTATCTTCTATAATAAGAGCATTTTAATTAGAATTAGAATTCTTTATGGGCCAGGTGTGATTGGACACACAAGGAATTTGTCTTGGTGCAAATGCTCTGAGTGGTGCAAATGCTCTTAATTTGTGGCAGTGTTCATTAATCATTGTTTTCCTAACTTTAGTTTCATATCATGATGTATTTTGGAATACACCTTTATTTATCTATCCAGTATTCCCTATTGGATGTTTTCAGGGATAAACTTCAATGTTCCATTAAAAATCCTCCTTCACACCCTTGCTTATAGCAAAAGCACCAAATTAAATAGAAGTTGCAGGTGTATTAGAATCTACCATATTTCAGCTCTACTGGAAACAGCTTTTATTTTCTATGTAAACTATGCTTCCTAGCTTAAGTCTGACTTTCTCTGTTATGCTAATATTATCCCAAAGTGATAATATTTGGGCATAACAATTATTATAAAAGCAGATCAGAAACCTTCCCTTCAACAACAAAGGAAAATGTCAGGAAGCTTTCTAGCACACTGCCTGCAGCTGGAAAAAGAAACCCCATTTCAGTTTGGTAAAAGCACTGGAGAATGTTTTTCATTATTATTAAAAACTCAGGCAAGACACTTGTAAGATACAAGTGAGTTTCTGCAAATATTTTCAGCACCCATGAATTCACTTAATGTGCTGTCGGTCTCTCATATACTTACACACAGATATATACACCATATAATTTTCTGATGTTGAATGTGAAGGAATTCTTGACACACTGGATAATTGAAAATTCCAGTGTTCAAGTTTGTCAGGTCCTACGGCAGCAGGATTATCATTGTCAATATCCTGTCTACCCAATCATTATGCTAAAGAATACCTGTCCTCTGCCTTTAACTCAAGAAACAGAAGGAAAAAAGCATGGTCTTCTTTCTATCTGACACCTTAGTGACAATTTGGTTTTTATTTCTTATATAATTTGCTTTCTAAATTTTTCAGAAAAAAAAAATGTCCTCAGACAGAAAGAGGGAGGAGAAGAACAGGAGTTTCTGCTAAATAGGTCATATTTCTGAGTGTCTGTCTATCTAATCTACCTATCTACCTACTTATTATTCTCACTCTCTTTTAATTCAGAAGAAGCTGAGTGTTCTTCCAAGTCATCAAAATTAGCCCAAAACTGCCAAAGGAAGAAAAGAAAGCTGTTTTTTGTTTTTTACTTCCTACATCAAAAATTCATAATCCTTTCTTACCAAGAAAGCAACTTTCTTTGGTAAGCTGCACCCTGAAACATATTTAACACTCCCTTCCAAATACACATTTGTGCACATGTATTAATGTTGCATTTGGTATAACTATTTGTTGTATCAAGAAGTTTTAAAATTACATTTTTTTATTTTATTTTATTTATGTATAGCTGGACTTCGAACATGCGCCATTAAAATGAATAGCTTTTTGTAATCTCCTGATTTTACACCTTTATTTGAACTATCTGCCTTTCTTTAATTGTACTGAATTTATATGCTTTTCCACAATTTTTTTTAATTTTACAGCAGGGTGTCAAACTTGATTTAATTGAGGGCCGGATCAGGTTTGTGTTTGATCTCAGAGGGCTGGAGGTGGGGCATGGTCATGGTGAACATTGTCATGATAGGCATGACATGGGACTCTGGTTGAAGGGCGCCTGTAGTGTCTAAGTGCTAAAGCAGGACTTGCCTAAGATCCTCCCTCAGTCTCATTACACAGTTATGAATGTAATAGAGCCTGCCAATTACATTCATTAATGAGTGTATTCATTTGATTGAATCATGTTAAATGAACTTGATAACTCTCTGCTTTCCCCAATGCATTTGTTAATCAAATGTGCAGGTCATTAAATGCACATGATGTATGTCAGAGTTGGGAAGAGCATGCAGGGCCTAGTTGCTGCAGCAGGCCATCCAAGGCCTTCCCCAATCCACTGAGATACCTTAGGATCACCTGGGGTTCCCACAATTGCTTTCCCCCTATCCTGTCCCGCCAGGTTCCCAAAGACTGGGCCTGTTTTGTAGCATCCAGGATTCCACTTACTTCTCCCTACTATTTCCCATGGATTACTTACTTTTTGAAGATCTCCAGAGCTCTAGAAGAGCCTGACCTGAAGTATTTTATTCAGATTATGGCAGCTTGCTTTGTCTCATAGGGCTGAACTGCAAGCCCCTTGTTGACTGACTGCCACATTCCAATCCCTGAAGCTGCTCATTCAAACTAGCCAGTCAGCAGCAAGCAGGAGGTTGCTCGTCGCTGGCAGATAGGGGCCAAACTAAGCCTGCAGGCCCTCATGGAAGAGAAGCCATCTTTTATTCAGACGGGGAAAGCTGTTTTCCTTACACCTTATGTTCTTCCAGTTTCACAGACTTCTGAATAAAAGACTTTGAATCTTGAAAGCTTATCAGGGTTACCTTTGCCAAACTGAATCAGAACTCTTATGAGTTTCTTTCTCAAATGTTCACACCCCACATTCACAAGAGTTTTTTTTTTCACTTTTAGTGGCCCTTTCATGAAGGTTATATTCAGGAGTGGGCTTCTACAGGTTCGCACCTATTCGCTAGAACCGGTTGTTAATATTCTAAGCAGTTCGGAGAACCAGTTGTTAGAAGAAATTACTGGTCTAATCCTGTAAGGAAGGCAGTAAGGAAATATTCTGGTGTTGCTTACAGAAACTGCCTCTCCATTAACCCTTATTATATTCTTGGCAGGACTAGACTTCCTGTCTCAGGAACGTCTCTGTAGTTTTTTTTCCTCCTTTGCTGGTATTTTGCTTGTGTGGAATAACCATTCAAAGTTATAATGGCACTGAAAAAAGTGACTTATGACCATTTTTCACACTTACAACTGTTGCAGCATCCTCACAGTCATGAGAGGCCAGGCGAGGAGATGCGTGCCTCGATGTGAGTGATGTTGAGTTGGTCACGCCCAGCCAGTCACATGACCACCAAGCCACGCCCACCAACTAAGCCATGCCCACAGAACCGATTGTTAAAAAATTTGAATCCCACCCCTGGTTATCTTCATATGTTAGTCTATAATTAATGTTTCCAGCTTCTGTAGTAGAATAGCAATCTAAGGAATGATGTCAGAAACTAACCATGCTTTATCTAAGGATTAAAGCACTACTCTCTGCAGCAGCATTGTACATCAACCTTCCCTCATATAGTTGGATCCCATGCTGTACATTTCTCATCTTAAATGTGTGTATTGTCACATTCAATAGATAATTCTATAAGAGACCACAGTCCAAAGAAAAGATGCATTAAGAAAACCTTATAAAAATGACAAAAAGAAAAGGAATTCATTGACAACCAAGGCAGTTTCAAGTACAGAGGGGAAAAAAGATAAGAGTATAGGTCAAGACTAGTTGCACTCCAAATTGCTAAGTTAATATAACTCATTTAGTCAAATACCTGTCCTCAATTTTTTTATGTGTGTGTAACTTAATATTTATTAAACAAGTTGCACTGCTGAGAAAAAAAAGCCTTTTAGGAAGTTTATTAAAATTAAAGAAATATTTTCACTATCAAGACGTTCAAAATTCTTTAGAAACATTTTTTTTTTGCTGCCTGTACTAGCTCATTGATATTGCAAACCATTACATAATCCTATAGAGATACTTATAATATAGTGCATATTGCCATCATTGGACTTTTGTTGTTTTCTTCAATCTCTAAGTTAGTATATGTTGGCCCGATGTCAAAGTTGGTGATTTTTATTCTCTCCTGGTAGCATTAACATAGCCTTCAAAATGGGTTTTCCTCATAAATTATGATTAGCTTACTAAATAATGCATTTGGAAATTCTTGCCTTTCCTCCAGTTTCCATACACTTTATGAAAGCTTATCTTCCCCTTATGCAGCAACACTATAATAATCATATTTAGAAGCAAATATTATTCGCACACAGCCTGAGGCTTTTTTGGGGGGTGGGTGGCAGTCTTTCGTTCTGGTTTTTACACTACCAGAAAAAGAAGCCCACTTACAAAATCTCTTTCAGTCACTTTCTCTGCCTGGACCATGGTGATGTCTGGGTTCTGTCTAGACCACACTTTCCATAGCTTCCTATTAGTACAAATGTTCACTACTGGTCCATGGCCTGTGCAAGTGATGGATAACTTCACAAAGCTCCGTTTCCACATACACAGGATTAGTTTGTGTTGCAAAACTGTCCCCTTCTCCCACTGCCAATCTATGGATTTGGAAAGGTTGGGGACTACTAGTGGATTCATCTTTACCCTTTCATCATGTAGGAAAACAACACCAAACATAATTTCCACAGAAGACCATTTTATGCATTTGGTCTATTTAGAACACTGAGCATAGAAAGAGTCCTCAGAGGTCTTCCAGTCCAACCCCTTGCTTTACTCTCAGATTTACTGATACCTCTTATACTTGTTGTCTACCTAAAGCAATAAGTGGACCAGAGAAAGAAAGACACCTGTTGTTCTTGGGACTTGAGGTAAAGAAGAAGCTGACAGAATAATTGTTTATTTCATTTGCCTGGGAAAAAATAGGAAAAAAAATCCAGATCAGTAAGACTAACCAAAATATCACAGCATTATCATGTTTCCTGTCATTTGGAGGCATCTGTTAATAGTTATTGTTTTACCAGTTGAATAAGCTAAATAAACAAACACCTATCCTTTCATCATTCAGCAATCCAGGATGCAATACTGATGGAAAGCAGAATTAGTGATTAGGAAGACATTCCTTCCCTACAGCTTGTAGAGTGGAAGGGGGTGCCTACAATGATGGAGTGCAGCACTACTTGACCTTACACTAGTCAGCAAATACTATTTTTGACATGTAGCTGGAACAAATGGAGATTGGTTTCTCTGTGGACTGGAAACATGTGGAGGATGAAGTTGATCATCTCTGATTTTAAAAAAATAGTGGCTCCTACCACTATTGAATGCCCTGGTTGTGCAGAGCAGCCTTTAGTCTAAGTAATTGCCCAGAGTTGCAATGGGTGGCTTGGGTCCCATATATGTTGATTAAATAATAAACAAACAGATGACTTCCAGGCTTAATTGAAATAATAAAGAGCAGAGGTTCAGTCCACATGGTATTCTAAACTATTTCCAACATATTAGTGGCAAATGCATTTTAAAATAGTAATGGATTTAGCAGCCCTGTATATTACCTTTTGCTTGTAACTTGTGAATTGAAAATGGTTTTCTTAATAAGGAAAAGCCAAATTAGTGCTTATATTGACCATAGTGACATTGGTGGGAAGTGAAGCTAAGTGGTGGGAGAGTGTTAAGCTGGCTAGAACACCACAATAACACAAACACTATCTGCAAGTCTTGCACGGTTGCAAAGAGGTGGTGTTTGTGGCCACTACTGATTTCGTAAGTATGATGAAAGTAGAAATCCTCTATCGACTGCCTGCCTTTCATTGAAAAATAAAAAAGAATTTGTGTAAGTACATAGGAGGATTTCAAAATAAAAAGCAATAAACAGAATTATAATTATACCAATATAAATTAACATTTATCTAGCAGTATTAGATTTTCCTGTTTAATTTTTGATAAAATATTCTATTGTCTGTTAACGTGAAAGATGAAATTGCATCTATTTAAATGAATTTTAAGTGTATGATTTCTTTATAGCATAACATTTTGTGATATTTTATAAATTAATATAAACTAGCTAAACCCAAAGGATTTTCCATAATTCAATTTAATGCTTTCTATTAAGTGCAATGACCACTCAGATTGACAAATACTGCTATCTCCTTTGAGAAGTGATTTCTAAGTATGCTAAGATCATGAACCATTTCTTTTTGAATACCTTTATTAAAAAATGTCAAAAAGTCAACCAATGATCTTTTCTTTAGACAAAAAGGCTTTTTTTGCATTTGAGAATGTGCTTTATTACTGACAAAAATGCATTGATCTTTTTTTTAGTTCATTATTTGACTACACTGAGAGGTATGCAGTTATGTTTGAACCGTTTGTTCTCTGTTTAAAGAAGTAAATCTATGTAAACTCATTGACTGATAGACAGATAAAAGAACTCTTTTGATTATTCATGCAGTGTTGTTTGAAAAGATACATGAATGTTACAGTCCAATTAAATAATAATACAATCTATATAAATAATTTTACAAATCTGGAGGGGAAATCGAATTGTTTAGAATTATAATCTATTAACCTTACAGAGCATTGTCCCAATAGGACAGCTGTTTCTTTCTGTTGTCACAATTAAGCTAGTTTGCCCCAGCAAAAGCAATTAGATATAGAATATTTAATAAAAGTAAAATTAAAGGGCTATATTGTTGCTTAATTCTGAACTTTTATTAACACCAGCAAACAATTCTTGGTCTGTATTTTGAAATAAGAAAACTGTGTCAAAAATAGCTGAAAAATAGCTATAGTAAGAGTTATGATTCCTGCAGTTGAGTTTACTGTCTCTAAAAATCCAGTTAATTGATTTCAGATCATTTTCATATTTTGCAAATTAGAAATAAAATACAGCTTTTTGCATAAAGATTTGACCCAAGGTTCATTGCCACTATTTTCCTTTGATTCAATTTGCAAACAAAATAGGCATTTATATAGCATGATCCAGAATTTAGGGACGTGGTGGTTCAATGGCTAAGACACTGAGCTTGCCAATCAGAAAGGTCAGCAGTTTGGTGATTCGAATGCCTAGCACTGTGTAATGGAGTGAACTCCCCTTGTCCCAGCTTCTGCCAACCTAGCAGTTCGAAAGCATGTAAAAATGCAATAGAAAAATATGGACCACTTTGGTGGGAAGGTAACTGCATTCCGTGCGTCTTTGGCATTTAGACATGCTGGCCACATGACCATGGAGAAGTCTTTGGACAGTGCTGGCTCTTCGGCTTTGTAACGGAAATGAGCACTGCTCCCTGGAGCCAGAAGCGACTACCATGTATGTGCGAAAGAAACCTTTACCTTACTATCCAGAATTTGCACAGGAGATAGATAAGAATTAATGACTATATTGAGATAAGTTCATGTTTGCACGTGAGTGTGCCTGCACACACACACAGACATTTAAAGTATTTTTATTTTTAAACTAATGAATGTGTAACAGTGTACAAGACATAAAATATTATGTACCTTAATGAGTTTTAATTCTTAATGTAAGGAAATATACTTTCCTTTGAAATTAGCCAAAGCTGAAAATAAATAGTTATAGTTCTGTTAACTTTCTGCAGGTGTAATTGTAAGTGCCTGCTTGTTCACAGTTTGTCATAAATCTTAGAAATCTTTAGGTCAAAATTAGTACTCAAACTATTAATCAGTAAAATAAATATAGAAATGAAGGGGTCAAAACTTATATCTTGCTGTTGAAATCCTGAAATGTATCTAAGCATAAAGGCAATACCATAGTGTGTGGACTATTGGAGTAATATTAACATTCTTATATATATTTCTATTTTTATGAACTCTGTGGTCAGAAAAGTGCCAGGAAATACCAATCTCCTTAAAATGGAAGCTAAGGATATTATTATGTTACTTCATTCATATGAAAACACTTTCTTGACAAGTTTCTCAGACAAATCAGTATGTAGATTTTAAGACCATCTATTTTAATTGTATTGACTTCTAAGGAGCAATTGCTCCAAACCATGCCACATGGAATTATAACAAACTGAACGGAAAGTTTCAGGATCTGTATATTTGATTACATCATATATGCTCCAACATATGTACTGTAGTATATTTTTCCATCATGGTGTCCAGCTTGAATATGTGCTGGGAACAGATCCTGTTGGTTGGAGGATTTAAATATATTGTGGATATTTATTGGTTTATTCTGGATGGTGATAAGTGAGTTTTCGGATAGTTCCAGGTTCTGTCTGACTCATGCAGTTTATCTCTTTGGCTGGGCACCAACGTGCCTACCGTCCCTGTCCTATTATTTATTTTATTTTTCTTATATGTACCCATTTCATGTACTCATAACTATGTATATACTTATACCAATTATCTTGTAAGTGATTTGACAAAACAAATCAATCAAATAAATAAAAATAAATAAATTTAGGAAGTAACTATGTGTGGCACCCGAAGCCCATCCCCTTACCCAGAGTGCAGCTTGGAGAAGTAACCCTGGTGGATTGCAGCCAGCAGCAATATTGATTGGATTATTAAATTGTTTGGTGCAGGGATAAACTGCCTGTCCTGGCTCTGTTTTGAGTAACTAAGTCGTTCCCTGGAGAAGAAATACTAAGCTTCACCTACAGAGTTTCTTGAAGAATATGCTGTGCATCTTGCAGATAAAGTAAAGTCACTCATATTCATTGTTCATTGGACTCTGGCCTTGACCCAGAAACAATGGTTATGGGAGTCCTGTCCTACAGGGCTCTCTGGGGGAAATCTAATACCATTAAACCTGAGGAAATGGATAGGGCCTTTGTAACTGCTAGTTGGATACATCTGTACTCCACCTGAATGGTTAATACTGCTTAAGTGAGAACATTTGCTTGAGTCTGGGTGGTAATTACTTCTTTTTTGATGGACAGCCTGGTCCTACTGGCTGTTGAGGCAAACATTCATTCTCTTTTCAAGGTACCATTGCTTGACCCAACTAACCTGGACAGATTTTGTTCAGTTTCCAACTTTCTCTTTTTAGGTGACTGTTGTTGCTTGTCAGCTTCAAAATATCCTCAATGAAATGAATTATCTAGATTCCTTTCAGTCAGTGTCCTGGCTGGGACATGGGACCGAAAGGGTATTGAACACACTCTTGAATGATCTCTGGCAAGAACGGAATAGTAGTTCGTCTATCTTTCATCTTCTTGACTTCCTAGTGGCTTTTGATAACAGCCTATCATGGCATCCTTCTGGAACAGCTTCAAGAGTTAGGGATGAACAACACTGCATTGTTCTGGTTCTTCCCTTTCCTCTGAGCTTGGTTCCAATCATAATTGATGGAGGGGGAAATGTAACCCTTCTTTATGGAGTGCGTCAGAGCTCACTTAAGCTGGTCCAATGGTTTGGGATGGGATATCATCAATATGCCGATGATACTCAGCTTCATATTCTCTATCCTGCACTATCTGAGGAATGCTGTGTAATGTTCTGCTCCAGTGCCTGGAGGCTGTATGAATTGGATGGGCGACAATGGGGTTTGACTCAACTAAGCAAGAGTGAGGGGCTCTGGATATTTGGGGCCTTTGTTGATAAGGTTCTCCTATCTTCGTCTCAAATGGGGTGGATTTCAAAATAATTTCTGAAGATTTCATAAAAAATTTAAACACTGTCCAAAACAACATGATCAGAATGGTAAGGGGTTTTAGTTGCAAAATGCTTTCTTAAAAAATCCAATCTTCATCTATTTCTGGAAAGCTAACAGTTATGGTATTTGCCTAACTTTAAGAGGAAAGGGACCAGATCTTGTTTGTCTCATCAACCCATCCCACCAATCGAGCAGGGAAAGAATGTTGCAGACTCCATTGGCTAAATCATTTTTTCCTGGTGGGGTCTAGAAGAGAGCCTTCTCTGCTGGTGGCCCATCCTATGGAGCATCTTGTCCCCAGAGATGAGGCACGCCTCCACTTTTTGAAAAAGCACCAAGACCTAGCTCTGTCAACTTATAAGGAGTTCTAAGAGTGGCCTTAAATCCTGGGTGTGATTGGTGGCTTCAGGCCACAGTCTCTGATTTTTTAACTTTTAAAAAATTTAATTGTTTAACTCTGTTTTTAATATTGTTTTTTAATATACTTCTTTTTATAGTTTTTTATTTGTAAACTGCCCAGAATCACTTGAGATGGACAGTGTAGAAATTTGATATATATATATATGTACAAGCATAAAAAAACAATAAAAACAAAAACAATGAGATCAGTAAGTTGTGATACTCCTATTCCATAGTCATATGGCTCTCTCATAATGTATAGAGAGAGAGAGGGAGAGGGAGAGAAAATGAGAATATAAGATGACATTTGTATACACTTGATCTTGGAAAAGAAAATTGGCGGCTTATTGGACTTTTGCATTTCATAGCCTTTTGCTTTCTCTGTACTCATAGGCAATTTCTCTTTCCCTAAGGATTTCTTCATTTATTCAGTGATGTCAGCTTGAAGCTCTAGTTTGTGGAAGCTTATAAATATATTTCTTACAATCCTGTGCATATTTGCTCAAGAATAAATCAAATTATGTTATGACAGGTTAGTTAAGTATATTTAGAATTGCTGCTTTAATTTGTTTCTCTAATTTCATATGTGAAAGCTGGCTGCTATTTCTTAAAAATGAAAAACACAGTTTGTTATTGTTTTGTAAGAGGTGACCTGTATTATAGAATGTTACTTGCGGGTCAGTTAATATACATGCAATCACAGACTTTGTGTGGGGGGTCTCATATTGTTTAGCCATCACTTGATATGTTTTGCGTCTACACTTACTCTTCTGTAAAATATTCTATGCTTAATAACAAAAATTGTAATGCTGGCATAAAAGATTGTGTATACCATGAATAGCCAGAGTAACTAACACAGGTATTAAATTGTATAAAACCAGACACATCCTAGAAGCTAAAATCATAAGACTATATCTTATTTACTTTGGTCATGTCATGTGTGCAAATTCATTGGAGAAGGCAATGCTGCTAGAAATGGTTAATGGAACAAGGAGGGGCAAGCAAAGAGCATGCCTACTTGATAACATCAAATATGATACAAAGTTGAAGGTGCAACAATTAAAAGAAGCTGTGCTTGACAGGGTAGCATGGGCATCATTTACCTATAAAGTCGTCAAAAGTCAGACACTACTAAATGGTTAAAACAATAACAACTTTTATTGAATATGCCTTGGAATTCACACTTTTACATTATTATGAATTATTCATTTGGTTATGAAACTGGCATTAGAACACTACTATATTCATTCTTTCAGCCATGCTGACAACTTCCATCTGAAGATCTTTTTCCACAGTTTTTCTTGCTTTGCATAATACAGACAACTGTCCTTTTCCTCCTTCTCTTTAGGCAATATATCAAAAGCTGTCCTATATATCTTTATTTGCATTTTACTTATATTTCTTACTCTTTACAGTTCTCTTAACATTATACTTACTATTATTCCTTCTGATCATCTGATTATACCAACTTCAGAATTGTCCAGAACTTTTTTGTTACATAAAATTAAAAGCTTATCTGACCTTCTATGGCAATTTATTACTTCCACCTGGTGCTATTTTTATTTTGATAAAAAACAATCAACTGCTGAGAAGAAGAAAAATCAAACTATTAAGAGTAAGCAGTAATATTTTTTTGTTCAGGTTTGTAGAAAAAGATGGAGAGATACCCTCATTGTTAGAATTTCCACTTAGGATTGCTTACTTTCACTTATGTTTCTTCTACAGGGCAAAAGTCATGCATTGACAGTCATGGTAATACTTCAATCTGCTACTTACCTTTTCTGGAATCTGCACAAAATTATTAGGCATATAGCATAACTAAGAAGCAGTTAAGTACAATAGTTTCTGTTGGATAACTGGACTGTGCTGTATAAGATATTGATCACCTAAATAGCACAAAACTTATCTTCTCACTTCCTTAACTGTGCTGAATAGTGTGATCAAGATTACTCAATTATATCAAGATTACTCAATTATATTATCAACATTAACCAGTGTGAGAAGTAAGCAAGTAAATAAAATGGTGAAACAAACACAAGTGCCAGGCTGCCTATCAAGTTATTTGAAAAGTTGAGTGTGGAGCTATCTATCTTCTTTTAATCATTGTCTTCTTTCTGGATCAGCCAATAAACCTAATACTTCCTTCTGCTTTCAAAAAAGCACAGGAATGAATTCATACATTACATAGTGCTATAAGCCACAGCCAAGCATGGTTTAACATTATATGAATACACAAATGAACAGTTTGTGTAACAGACAGATAATAAGCAAGTGAAAATAGTATCTGCTAAGTTTCACACTATCTTCCTTTTGCCATTTATGAAGGGCAGAGAGTTGGTTTTACAAGTAGTAACTTTATTATTTTTATGTCTAGGGAAACAACTTCATCAAGAGAAAAAGATATTTACTGATATTTCCATGATTAAGAGGCACACCAAATCATGAAAGTGATAGGTGCTCAACATGCCCATTTATTTAGTTGACTGGATTTGTGCACCTTGAACCATGAATTCAGCTTTTAAATCAGCTGTGACACAGCACACTGAGCCACAAAGTAGTCAAGTAGTTTTACATTTTAACTTAGAATATTGTTTGATAATCTATACAGAGGCAATTTGGTCCAGGTAAATTTGCTGAACCATATTCAATTGAATAAACAATTAAGTTGGTTCTACAACATACTAATGTATAAAACATAGTTTGTGACCAATCATAGCTGAGTTCACTCAACATAACAAGCCAAGGCCAAATAAAACATAGAACAGTATTTAAAAACATTGACCAATGGTTCTTCATTTTATCAGAGGTTTGGAATAACAATGGTAGTAATCTCCAGTTAGTTAGATACACATTCATCTAAAGTGTGTTATTTGCTTGTATATTCTGTCATAGGAAACAATAGGCTAAAATAGACAGAATAGAGAGAAATAAGGAATACTCTCCATCTTTAACTTTGTAATAAATCTCCCATATAGCTTGTAAAGCTTATTCAATTTTCATTTATTGAACAAACCACAGCATCCTGGTTCACAAAAATATGTATATCAGTAGTGCTTAAAGTGTTGGACAAAACCTGAGAGACTTAGATTTAAGTCTACCTTCCACCATGGAAAGTCATTAAGTTTTAGTCAGTCTGTTAGTTCATGTAGGACTGCTATTTGGGAAAAACTGAAGGGGAGAAAGCCAGAAAATATGGGTTATAAAGCTACTAAAAGAGAAATCAATTGAAGACCAGAACTCAAACAAATAAGTCACTTTTGGAATTGACTCACTGCATAAAATCAACATTGCATATTTACATTAGTTGGGTCAATTCCTGCCCTATAAGCCCAAAACAAAGGACAAATGGGATTGACCCTTCAGTTCCAATGCAGACCCAACAGTCTGCAACGCTTGCACAGAGATAACCAAGTTTCCCTGTCAGTAGCTCTATAATTGTATTTTTCATGTTATGAATTGCATAGTTCATAAACAGCATGAAGACCATCTTATGCATTCCTAAAAGTGACAAATGAAGAAAGGCTATGAAAAGTGGGGAGGCTTATTGATTTAACTAGGAAATCCGTCTCTCACTATCTCAGTGTCTTTCACAGCTTCCGTTGAAAAAGGGGGGGGAAAATGAAGCGCGTGTGTACAGACTATTTACTGGTTGATTCAAAAAATTCAACAAGTGTTTCCCTTTTCAAAATCAAAGCGGCAACGTTATACACATAACATCTGTGCAGTTGGCTAGTCAGCATCCCTCTCTTTATAAAAGCCCAACTTCTTCTTTTCCATCAGCTTAAATGACTATACTTTCCCTCCTCCACCGTTCCCTCAAAACGCGATTCACCTGCCCTCCCCGACTACTCTGGGTAACCCCGCCCGACTTTACTCTTCCAGCAGCAGCAAACACCCCCCACCCCGTCACACACCCACCCACGCGGCAAGGGGGAATGAGCCCACTCCTATCGTCACGTGCTCCTGGTATCCTCTCTGAAAGGGTTTATGTAGCCCATTCACAAACGTAAGCGCCACGCTGAGAAGCCAAGTCGCGATATACCTTTAAGGCACATGAGCGGGAGGGCGCGAGAGAAGCCCTGCCGGCGCATCGCTAAAATCCTTCCATTAACAATGGCAAACTCGCTTCCGTGACTAAGGGGCATTCTGAGGGGAGCGCTGCTCCAGAGGAGGTTAATGAGAGAAACCGCAAAGACTAAGCGGCAGCTGAGAGCTTGCCGGCTACGAGAAAGCAGAGAGAAGCTGCCACCAGCAGCGTTTCTTGAATACTCGTAGGTTTCAGGAGCTGCTTGCTGCACGCCAGTGCCCTCCGCAGACCGTGCGCGTATCCTGCCTTGCCCGCTCAGCCCTCGGGTGCTGGGAAGGCAGCTCGTCTCTCCTCTCCTCTCCAGCATCTGGAAGAAGCTGCTGCGAAAAACACTCCGCTCTTTCCCTTTCTGCCGCCACAGTCCATTTTTGCCCCGTTTCCCCACCTCACTCGCGTCCGGAATCAATTGCAGCTGCTGCCGACCGCGGAGCTGCCGAAGCTGCGAGAGAGCAAGTAGCGAGCGAGTGGGATTGACTGAGGTGGGCGGGAGAGCAGGGGGAAGGGGAAACCTGTCTGCAGCCATCTAACCTCGTCGCCCATCAGAGATTGAGGAACCCGTCTGCGAAGGTGGCGCCTACGCGCAAGGGACAGGATCGGGCTGCGAGAGTCTCTTCCCGTGACTGACGCGGCGAAGTTCTCTGCAAACGTGTTGCACGTCGCCGGCAGCTCCTACCTGCGCCTTTGAACCGCGGCTCCAGTAGAGCTGCCTTGAGGGAATCCAGGCTACGGCTGTTTCTCGGATGGGCGCCTTGTTTTGCCTGCTCTAAGGCTGCCACAGACCCAGACACAGGTACGTTCGTCTGTGGCTCCGCCGTGGTGGAAGGTGATGGGGCGGGATGATGGAAAGACATTCCTCCCCACACACACACCCGGGTTAAGAGAGCGGATTGTGTGTCAAACTTTGCTTCTGCCTTGCACATGTTATTGGCAGCGTCTCCCCTGCCTCTCTCTCCTGTTCCCCACCTCTTTCTCATTTGGGCGAGACTGATCGGCGTGAAGCGTTTGCGCTTTAAGGAGAAGCCAAGACCCTCCTCCGCCGTAGGAGCCGCTCGCGCCTTCTATTACAAGGATGGTTCAGATTCCCACTTTTTAGTGTACTTTGCTTGTTGCTCCATCAGGAGAGTTCAGTTCCGTTGATTAGGCAGGCAAGTTTTGCTAAAGTGGCGAAGTTTGACCTCCTTGGTAGCTGCTATTTCGATTTAATAAAGTGGGGAGGGAGGGGTTGTTCATTGTCTCTCGCTCTCTTCCACCTCCCCCCAATTTTAAGACATAAGTTGTCTGAATCCTTAACCGCAATAAAGGCAGTCTTAATTATAAACTCCCTTTTAGCTTTTCATGGATCCAAAGTCTGAAGCTAATCTGAAGCTTTAGATAATGTCATCTTTAGTCTGATGGAATCATCTAAAAGCATGCAGAGTTTGAAGCCAGGTAGATGTCTTCCTAGTAGATTTACGTTTGTAAAACTGTTTTTGGCCTGCTTTAAAGGGTACATTTCTCTTGAATGGTTGTAGTGGTTTAATGTGGATCATACCCATTAAAATACAGAATAAAACGTTTTTTGTAGGAAAAAATGTTTCTTTTAAAATGACTTTAAAAGAACAGAATATAAAGCTATGTGAATTTTGAGTAATAAAGCAGATTTTAAAAAATGCTGTAGCCACCTGCTGAATTGCTTTGATGGTACTTGCCTCCCACCCCCTTATAAAAAAAGAGTATTGTAAAGACATCCAGCAGATGGAGCAATGAAAAATACAGAACAGGCTCTTCATATAATAAACAGTTGCTATGTAATCATAGCTTTAAAATGTTTTTTTTTTTAAAAAGGGGAGGAATACTATGCTGCTTCCCCAATGAGAGTATGCCCCTTGCTGTAAATGTTGGTTATGACATACCTGGAATGGTTTTATTTATGTGAAATAAATTTTTTAAGACTATCTGTCTCAGGTTTATTTTTTAGTATTAACAATTATGGTGCAATTAACTTGCATATGACAACATTGGTAAATAGGTATTGTCTTTTGCTCTAGGAAGATAGCTCTTATTTGGCTAACTACAAAAATGTAACTGTTGAATCAGATAAGATGAGCCTCTAATTTAGGCAGGTATAATTGGAAAGCATGCCAGTTTGCTCTTGATAGTTTTAAGTGATTATACTCATTAACTGTTTAATTCACTATCACAAATTTATCCTGTGTTCCTGAGAATGAATCATTAGGTTGGTTGCTATGTTACGACAATTGAAACTTTTAAAACAAAAAGCTACCAAAACCTGAAAATAGCTAAAGATGAGTTTTTGTTGTTCTGCTTTTCAGGCAAGAAGATGATATTCAGCAGATTGTTACAGTTTATCTTTATTGCAAACTTCATTGCAAGCTTAGAGTACAATTTTTTATTCAGAAGCTTTTTTTTTATTAACATCCATTACAACTACACATCTAGTTAAAGTTTATATTTATTCTACAATGGAACATGAATGCTTCTAATCTAAACTAACTATCAATTATCTCCTTTTTTGTTAATGTAATCCAATAGTGTTAATCCAATTACTTAAGCGTGATAACAGCTAAAGTTTGTACACTTCATATAATTGATTAATCACATGTTTTATTCCCTAATTCAATAGATATATATCAATGTTTGACACAATTATGCCCTTTAATAACTAGTAATTATGAGTTCTTTTGTCCTTTAAGTTTTAGAAGTAATATTTTATAAAATGCTTGGTTTAGTGATTTTACAGTTACAAGTAAATTGATAATGGAATCTGGCATATGAAATTGGATCTCTCTCTTTCCCCCCCTCCCTTTTTACCTGTCTTGATCTATGTTTTCTAAAACTGACTTTGTATCTGAAATTGTATGGTCTTGTTCTGTAGGATTTTAAAAGCTAAGCTTTAAATGGGAATGTAAAAGTTAGTGTGCTAATTTATGAAAGACTACTGGAAAAAAAATACATTGCATTATAAAGATATACATTTCCTGAGCTATTTTCTAACATATTTAGAAAAAATATTTGCATATTTCAAATTGGTATAGTCAGAACCAAGTTTCTGTTATACTTAAATATGTAAGACTACATTATTTTGAAAAGTTAAATTATAACTTGCTTGAACACAGGTGTGGTAGTGGAACTGTGATTCATGAGCATTTTACCAATGTTTTCAAAAATGAGAATAGATTGAATTCCATTGAAATTAATGAAATAAAATCAATAAAAATAATAAATAAAAAACTAAATTCTAGGATTACACATTGAATTACACATTAAATTCGTAAGAAAAACATTCTTTAGATAACTTTTTATTCCCAGTGTATTCTCATGACCACTAGAAATCTAATTGTTATGAGTGTCTTAAGCCACTTTATTTCATCTGCTGTATAGGAATTATTTGGGAAAATAATGAAAAGCATGGGGTTCCTTGCTGGTGTGAATATTAAAAATAGTTTTCTATAGTTTCTATGTATTTGCATATTATGCTGTACCTGAGTAGTACCATATATAATACTGATAGTTACAATATGCAGAAATTGATGAAAAGTGAAAAAGTTCTTCAGAGATAGTAAAGTTGGTCTTGTTAAGAAATAGGTAAAATTAATAGTATTACATTTTTGTCAATATGTTTTAAAATGTGGGTCAGATTTAAACTAGAAATACTGTTCCATTATATATATATATTTCATCAGCAATAACTCTGGCTTTAGAGTGCAGGTTAATCCAGTTTCAGGCCAGTTGTTTTCAATGAAATTGTATGAATAACTTGTGATTTAGTCCTGTGCATGGTAACTCAGGAAGTCATTAGGTTTTATTTCTAGGTAATTATGTGAAGGATTTGCAGTCTGTATTGGTTTAAAGATGTTTTATGCTTTCATTCCTAAAATACTTGTATTCAGAATTCCTATAGCTAATATTAATAAGTGCAATATTTCATTTTCCTCATTAGGTATTTATTTATTTGATTAGGTATTCCTGTAAGAAGCAAGTTTTTAAAACAAAAGCTATTATTTTTATATCATAATTTTATCAAGGTTATATTGATTTTTTTCAAAAAAAACCCTTGCTTTTAAATATAAACAAGTATTTTTATCTTAAGAAATTATTTTGGAAAAAGTTTCATTAATTTATTTTTTACCCTGTAAGATACTCATCAGTGACACAACAGATATTGTTCTGTATCTACATAAATCATTTATTTTGTTGGAAGAATGGCATTTTAATAGTTCCATTGGGATAAATTTATGCCACATATATTTAATCTGCTTAATGAAATATCAATTCAGTTCAACCGGATTTATAACTAGATAAAGAATTATTCTACAATCAAACTAAAATTCATAATTACTATGAAAATTTAACCACCAGATATTTTCACAAATATTTAAAAGATTATTGATTATTCCAGCTGAAAAGGGGCTGGAATAGAGGGCTATCATTATACTTTTCAGTTGCCTTATTCTAGATAAAGTTATGAACAATATAATTCAGAATATCTGGATTAAATTGTCATTATCTACTAAGACTTTGAATGGAGGCTTCTCCAAAAATGAATAATCTTACTTTTTGAACATTAGTGGAGGCAAGGGTTATACTAAGAAATACATGGCTTGTAGAACTATAGTTTTACAATAAAAATTCCTGATCTGTAAAACATTTAAATCTGATGATATTGTATGCAGCATGCATTCTGGTTTAGAATTCACTGCTAGTTGAATTAAATCAGTATTTCCTCCAAAAAAATATTTCATTTTTTGATTGATTTGCATGTTTTATGTATAGAGAAAATTGGTAGAGGTAAGAATAATTACATTTACATTCAAGTTTACTTGAAGGAGAGTTATTGACTGAAAGTAGAGTATTCATTATTCCATTCTTTTTCTGCAATATATCCTGTTTCATTAAATTTAATATAATTGTACAATTGTAATTTAAAATTAAAATAATTAAAAAGTAAAAGTATATTTAGGAAAATTAGTTATGGAAAAGTTGTTTTTCAAATTGACGAAAAGATTGAAATTGAAATATGGAAAGAATATATATGAAAATAGCTGAGGGATCTTGGGTAAATTCAGTAGTGCTATTAGTAAGGAATGGGTTTTTTTTCTTATTTCAGCCATTTTTATCTGTCCCATTTTATTTATATTCCCTTTCTTAACAAATACTACTAGAGAATTTTTATAGTAATATTAAATAGAAAAGATAACTTCAGTTTTGTCAACTGATAGAACAAAGAACTATTTTAAAAGAAATTTAAAAAAATCAATGTAAAAACTTTCTATTAAAAATTCAGATTATTCTTGAATTCATTACTATTAAAATACAGAAGGAGATTTCCTCACTGTTTTTAATTTAAGACTTCCTGAATTTAAATCCTTACTAATACAATAAATACAGTAAATTCACAAATAAGTGACAAGGATCTCTCAGTTTTGCTTAAAAGTTGAAAGAAAATAAGAGGTGAGATACTCCCAGCTGATATTATCTGTTCTTTTCAATGGGGCACTAGAGGGTAATGGCATATGTAATTCATATCCTTATGTAATGGTATGAGGATATGAATTGTGCAAAATGTTCCTAGAATATAAGATTGGAGTGAGAAGTTAGTTTCAGTAAAATTAAAAACATGCATTTGAGATCAATAATTTTTATGCACATTAATGTTCTTTAGGTATTTCATTGCTGTTGCACAATGTGAAAGTAAGAAAACTTCACATCATGGGACTGTAACTGCAAATCTTATTCCAGTAAAACACTTAGATAGTTTCTACCATTGGAGAAATCCTTTTTTTCTTTATACTATATACTTATTCTTTTGATGTATAGTGCTAAGCATGCAGTATTGTGAAGACTCTTAAATGGAAAGTACAGGCAATTCAAATGTAATTGAAAATCAGTTAAAAGTTATTACAAATAGAAATGAATTTACTATAATGTCACTCTGAGGAGAAATGATACAATGATACAAATGAGTTCTTTGGAGTTTGGTCAATAAAGCTAAATAATTTGAATTATTTTTCTTATTTAAGGTGATGAAATAATTAGAGAATGTGTGGCAAATAGATATGCAGCATACATACATACATACGAAAGCTTTATAAAACATTAAACCTCTTCAAAGTTATAGCATGCATTTAATCAAGCTCTTTTATTACAAAATAGAACTCTGTGAGGTTGTACAGGTGCTGCATTTGAAACAGTTTTAAGGGTTTATGTTATATTTAATTTTAGAAAATGGTTGTGATGCTTCATCTATCTGCACTATTTTTAGTAGTATGCTAGGACTTTAAAATCAGAAATGAATAGATAATATTAAAATTCTAAAAAGTAAATCTTGACAAAGATTGAGATCAGTATCTCATACGTTTGGAATATATATGTGTGTGCATACACATGCATGCCAACATAGATGTGTTCTGTCTAAAACAGCTGGGTTTGAACTTTTACAATCTAGAACTCTTGAGGATGGCTTCTAATAGCTTTTAAATGTTTCAGTGTTAATTAAGGGATAATGAGAATAGAATTGTCTGTTATGACAGTATAATGATTTCCTACACCATGTAAATTACCCTGCTCAATTTTAAAAAACTGTAAAAAATAAAATATTAACTATTGCTTCTGTTTCTGCTTTTTTTCTAGATTATTAATTTATATATTGTGGTGCTTTAGTATATTTTCTCCAAAAATAAGAGAAAGACAACATGAAAGAGTGTTATAGCTTCAAATTATAGATTGCCAAATATATGAATTATTTGATTGCTTTCTAATAGGTAAAATATTCCTTAATATGGTTGTTATATGACATAACTGTATGATGTTATAGTTAAGATTAGGGTTATAATTATTACCTTTTAGCTAAAGTGAAGAACAGCAGCTACCTTTTTGTACAAAGGAACTTTTAAATGTTTGCAAATTGTAGATCATCAGAATACATACTTTAAAAGTTATGTTGTTTGTAGAGAAACTATATATGTCTTTCTGGTTTTGGCTTAGTACTATATAGTCCAACTACTGCAGTTATTCTGTAACCTGTTGTAAGTAGTCCCAATGTCATCTATCACCACAGGGTCTGCCCATACAACTGCAGTTTGCACTGGCATCTTCTGATTAGAAGAGCTGATAAAAGAGAGATTCTGAGAAACATGAGCAAGGCAAGAAGAAGAAACATTCCTTTCCATATCTACTGGTAGAAGATAATACAAAGAGTGCTTTAAGCTGAACAAATGGACCTGTCCCCAAACCCAGAAGTACTAGCTTAAAATTAAAACATGGTTGGAAGAAATAATGAGACAAAGAATTGAATTAAGACCAGAAATATTTTTATTAGGTATAATAAAACCTAATTTTAGTAGGAACCTCCAATATATCATACTACATTTAGTAACTGCTGCCAGAATTTCATTTGCTCAAAACTGGAAACAGGACACTATCATGTCAGAGGCAGCAATAATAAAAAAGATCCTCAAATGTGCTGAAATAGACCAGCTAACAGTGGTATTGAAAGACAAAGAATAATTAGAGTACTATAAGATATGGAATGTTTGAAATGAGTGGTTAAAAAGAAGATGCAAAGGCGTCAATTGACAGCAAATATGAGAAAGTGTTAACTAATGTTATATATACGTATATATACGTATATATATTAATAGCATTACAAGTTAAATTGAAAAATAAGAGTATAAGTGAATGGAGAAGTAATTGATATGGTTATAAACTTTATAAATAGATGTGAACACCATTACAGAATAGTTGTAAAATGTGGAAATCGTTTTTTAAATGTTGAAATGTTGAATAAATAAATATTTAAATAAGTTGAACAAATGATAGTCAGTATGCAAATACTTGGTGTGATACCAAACAGGACAGCACTTATAATTTTATGATACAGTTGAAGCACAAAAGTATTAGGTTACAATTCAATACCGTCTAATATTGCTAACAAGCAGTATTGGCCTTAGAAACAAATTATTCTCCTACTAGTCAATAATAATAAACAATTGGACAAAAATGCCAGTGCTTGTTCAAAGAATTCAATTAAAAGACAGATCTTATTTCTCTAATTTTTTTATGGACAGTTTAGTCAGTATCTTAAACCATCAATAAAAACATTTATTAAAAGTAGTAGCAATTAAACAACTAGCATTGTAATTATTGTGATAGCTTTAACTCTATTCTTAAACACAGACTCTGCAGCAGAAAAATTGAATTTGAATTAAATTCATTAATTACAAATTACTGCAAAAATGTGTTTCGGTGATAATCTCTATTAATTTCAGAGAGAATACTGAGAATTATATGCCTAGCTCTGCTAGGCATATTCATGTTGCAATTTGTATTTTATCTAAATAAGAATAGAGAATCAAGTACTGTAAGATTCTTTCTCAAGCTATAATGATGTAAACTTGATGATGTATTGTTCTGTCTAAATTAGTAGTACTCTCTAGTCCCTGTGCATGGTACATTGCAAACTATTCTGTTTTAAAGCAACAGATATGAGCAGCTGGTGAGCTGTTGCATTGACAAATAGAGGTATCTTTTATAGTTTATGAAAGTAAAATCTATCAATTTTTATAAACTAATAATTTCATGATTTTTACTGTGATTGATAATTAAGAATAAGTTAGATTTCACATAGATACATTTTCACCTTCATTATATAAGCATTCTTGAAAATAGTTTAACATATACTTTCATCTTGGAAACAAACAATGTGCTCTCTAGCAAGCTATTTTGCATATATGTGGTCACATAATGAAGTAAGCAGACATTAAAATACATTAAGGTTTTAAGCAGGTCTATAAAAGCAAATTAAAACCAAAAACTAGTTGTAAGCAGTTAAAAGTTCAGTAGTGTATTAAGATGAAAAATTATTTTGATGTATTATGCCATCCAAAGCTAACCAATGCAAATTTATCAGACTTAATATAGATTATTTTAATTTCTGTATTTGGCATACATTGTCCATTTTCCAAATAACTTGATTATTTAAATCTCATCCTCAGGTACTATGTTGAAAAACTCATCCTATTATATCTTGGAATCTTAACTCAGCCTATTATTCTTTCCAGTTATTTTGGAAATTAAATTTATTTCACCTTCAGATACTATAACATTTAACATTATATTGCTGCATTTCACTTTGTCCTTGCCCCAAATGCAAGGCCATAGGAAGAGTTGGGATAAAAAATAAACAAGTATCATATGGAAGGAAGTTCTTCTATTTTTAATTAATCTTATTCCTATGTAATAATCATTTAGATATTGGAGAGCAAGGCTGGAGTAATAAGGCCCCAGGCTAGAAACCAGAAAACTGAATTCTAGTATGAAAGCTTGCTGGGTGATTTGGAGCCAATCACAGACTCTCAGATTCACTCACTGCAGAGGGTTGTTATTGTGTGGAAAATAGGAGTTTAAAATATGTTCACTGCCTTTAGTTATTTAAAAGAATATAAAATATAAAAAAGCAAATTACATTATAAATTATATAAACTATTTTGTGCATAGATATAGAGCATCATTTTTACCAATAATTTAATTATACTATATTTATTGCATTAATTTTATTGAATTATTAGCTGGATACCCTACTTTGCAACAAAACTATGTGATTGGGCTATGCAGAAGAATGTAGTTCACAATCCTTTGGCTCAGTGGTGATCAGTGATTGAAACACATAAGGGTTTCCTTTCTCCATTCTCCATTCTCCTTTCTCCTTTCTTTCCATCTATCCATCTACGTATGCCTGCCTGCTTGCCCTCCTGCCCATCCATCCATCCATCCATCCGCCCATCCATCCATCCATCCATCCATCCATCCATCTATCTATCCTCTCTCTCTCTCTCTCTCCATATATATATATATATATATATATATATATATATATATATATATATATATATATATATGGATCTTTGGTTCTTCGGGTTTTCTTCAATTACTCTGAGAAGCACAAGGCCGAAGACACAAGCCTGAAGATGATGAATGAGACTTCATCGAAACGTCGCCTAGATACTTCCAATTCTACGCGGGAGAAAACCCGAAGAACCAAAGATCCACATACAAATACCCGCGAAAACCTCCGAAAACATATATATATATTCCAGCAAAAGTGTTGTAAAATACAATCCTCTAACTGTTGTCCCAAAGGTGCTTTTTTTCAGGAGACAACTGGACTTTCTGGTTTTTCTTTGAAGATGTTTTCTAATCCAAGGAGCTCTTCAGCTCTGACTGGATGATGGGTAATAAAAATACTACAACCTTTGATGCCAAAGTAGCTTCTGTTTGGAAGTATAGTTTGCATCCTTTTAGAGAGTCGTTGAGCCAACTTGGAGGTTTGTCTGTGTTCTCAGGTCACCTGAGTGGTGCAAATGGCTGTGGAATTACTAAGGTAATGGAATGTGAGGCAACTGGCAGTTGGAATAAAGTTCTTTTCAGGTGGAAAAGGGCACGCTCTTAGCATCAGAGCATGCTAATTACTGTATTAAATACTAATGATCTCATGGTCATTTCAAAAGATCCTTTCTTAGCGAGCACCTAGAAGCCAAGAGGAACATACATGCCAAATTTCAAGTTTGTAGGCTTTACGGTTCTGGAGATTCGTGATGCTGTATGAGTGGTATTTCGCTTTTATATATATACTGTAGATTCCATATCAGATTTTGGTGTGATGCTAATGCTGTGATGGTGTGATTCTGGGCAAAATAATAGCAATCTTATTTCATCCATGGTTATGTTTTCTCTTGTTCCTTTATTTATCTTTCTTTTCTATGTCATAAAATAAAATGGAAGGCATCGATTAAGAACCCCCCTCCCCCCAAAAAAAAGGGTTAAATCTGAAAAGAAAAGCTTGTTTAGGAAAGAAAGAAGTTGAGTATGTAGTGGCGACTATAGCTGGATAAAAGCAATCTGATTGAATGACTGGGATGTGATTCTATTTAACTTGTTTGCTAATTGTCAGTCAATAAATGGTTGTTAAAATGATTTCTCCAATCTGAGGCTACTTGCTAGTTGTTTTGGCTTCCTGCAATCATTGATTTTCTTTTTAAAAAGCTGAATTGATTATTCCTTCCTCTGTATAGTCTCTTGTTATTTCATCAAATCTTTCTTGAATGAAAATAAGTTTTATTACTGTTGGAAATTTTTAAATGAATTTTAATTATTGAGAAGAGACACTATATACATCTAGTTCTTGAACACTTAATATGTAAATATTTGGCCCCCAAAAAGCTATCATGATTTTATTACTGCCCACTACTATATCCATTAAGTTTGGTCTTTAATTTTCCACTATGTTTAAGCCTTTTGGTATTGTGCTCCATCCTAATGTTGGTTGTAATGTAATATTGTCTAAGCGTATCAGTGAATTAAAAGGTCTATATGCTATACTCATATAATATAGTAATACACTTTTATATTTCTACATAAAAACAATGTTAAGAGAGCTAGCATGAAAAGGCATCTTGAATCATAATATTTGATTTGTTTTTAAATGATTAGTTTACTATATAACAAAACAATTCTCACTCTATGTCTGTCTGTCTGCCCTCCCCCTGTGTTTGTGTGTGTGTGTGTGTGTGTGTAACATTAAAGATTTACAGAATTGTACTAAATATATAAGGAAAAGCATATGTACAAAGGTAAAAGCTTGTTTATATTCCAGCATATTGAACAAATTATAATTGTTTGCCTACGTTGGCTATGACACAGCATTATGTATCCCTAATACATTATTTTAGTATTTGAAAAGCAGAGAATGATAAATAACCTAACAAATTAAATTATGATTAATGATTTCAGTTTATTTGAAATGGTAAACAGTAAACAACCAAATGCCTTGATTGCAAAATACATGAATTTATATTTCCTGTCAGTAGCTAATAAATGTGTAGATAGATAAATTGAATAAACTAATATTATTACTAACAATTTATTTAAAAGTTCAGTTAGTTCAGAAGTATTCATCCAAAGAACAGAGACAAAAAGAGAGTTTGTTTTCCAAAATGTATCTGGCAGTAGTGAAACATTTTACTGCTTTCAAAAATGTACTTGGCAGTAAAACGTATTTTATATCTTAGATAAATTCATTGAGAAGATCTTCAGATCAAAACCAATACAAAATAAAAATAAAAAGTTAAACACTACAATAATAGAAAAACAATACAAAATACCAGTTATATATTCTGTTATAAAGAGTCTTCTATTTATCTGAAAAGAGAATATGCATGCATGTATGTATGTATGTATGGTATTCAGCTTTGTTCGGGTATTTTCCCACATCTTTATAGTTGTGCTTTTAAAGTTGTAGCGATGTTTTGGCAGAATTTCATCTGCCATCATCAGGCTTGTGTATTGGGTTCATCTTCATCGTGTGTGTCAGGTTTTCGCAGCCGTTTCTGTGAAAGCCTGACACACACGACAAAGACAAACCCAATACACGAGCCTGACGATGGCAGATGAGATTCTGCTGAAACATCACTACAACTTTAAAAGCACAACTATAAAGAGGTGGGAAAATACCCGAACAAAGCTGAATACCATACATATAAATACCTGCGAAAACGTAAGAACGCTTGAGATATATACAGGTTTTGGCATGTTCGGGTCTTTTCCCATGTAAGATTGAGAGTATACCAGTACCCGTGAAAATCTATGAAAACCTATATGTATGTGTGTGTGTGTGTATGTATATTTATTTATTTTAAGGCATAGTAAATATGTCTTATCTTAATAAAACGTGTGCATGTAAAGATAAGACATATCTACTATCCCTTACATATTGCCATGAGAAGCTAATTTAAAGAAAGTGTTTAATATGTTTAATATTAAATAATATACAATATAGGTATTTTTAATAAGAACTATGTAGAAAGAAATTACCATCAACTTTCTACTAGTATGGAACATAGATTTGTGGATAGGACTTAGTGTTATTTTCAAGATAAAGGAGAAAAAAGTTAAAATTTCTCAATTTCATTACAATTAAACTAAATGAAAATTGAATATAGTTCAATGTGATCACCTTTATAAGAATGGACCTATTTTAGTGTAGGAAATGTATCCAGGAAATTTCAGAACTATAGCTAGTCTGGAATGTTAAACAAACAAACAAAACTCCTAAAAATATCTATTGTTTCCAAGAAAATGACATAAATATGTCCATAAAGTCACCAAGGTTTACCTAAAATTTGAAGATATTATTTTTATTTCTGAAGCATTATTATTAGGAAGGATCTGTTGTGGCTATATTCCAGATTTTTGAAAGGTTGTTGTAGCTGGAGACTAAAGGTTATTATTGGATAATTAACTTTTCTACTGTAACTCTCTGAAAATTCCATAAGAATTTCCTAATCCACAGTAATAGTATCAAACTATTAACTTAAACTGACTGGCTTAACTTGACATAAAGCTTTAATTTACTATTACTTAAGTCTGTTCATGTACATATATCTAAATTAACCTGAAAAAGATAGAATATAGGAGACATGAAAAGCTTTATTAATTTTATTTGAAACTCTTACAGGAACTAGCACACACATTGCATTGCATGGATTTGAATTCTAAATATATGTTAGAAGAATACTCTTCCAAGTAAGAGAGCCTAGTATAGCATTCTTACAATCACATGTTATGGAGTGAAGTAATAATATTTAAACTAATTGAATCTTGACTTTTTCTTACTGATTTGTAGCAAATACTAACCTGGAAATATTGGAAAAGATTATAGAATGAGGTATTAGGTTTTTACTTACCCAACCTTCTTTAGTGCAATGATTTCACACAAATGAGGCTGTTGGAAATTCCACTTCCTTCACTATAAGTTAAAGGCACTAAATAGAACCTTTTTTCCTGCTTCTTGAGCACTCTTACACAAAACCATTTTCAACTAAATTGAAAGCTTTCCATAGCCAATAATCACTTTATAGAGACTTGTGTATCAGTTGTGTAGTGGTTCATTTATCAGTTAAGAAGTTTTATTATAAAGAATTCTTTAAATAATTTGCTTCATCTGTTTGGTTATAATCCAGCAACAAGTAATCAGTCACAATATCTACAATTATATCCTTGAATTTTATATCAATGCATGCTGTTTCAATTTAGCACTGAAAGTGCAAGTCTGTGACATATATATATATATATATATATATATATATATATATATATATATATATATATATATATATATATATATATATATATATAATAATAGTCCTTTTTGCCAATTTGATAAGTGTTTAATAATGGGTTTTTTTGCTATAAAAAGCAAAGACTGCTTTTGGAAACATATTTTGAACCATTGTTGCAGACCAAGATAAATATGACAGTGATTTAATATATTCTATACTCTGACTATGTAGAATAGGTTCCATAAAATTCATTGCTCATGACTTACTTTACTGCAGTTTTTATAGATTCTAGAACCCACTTCATCTGTCTTCAATTAATAAAGTATCCAAGACATGCTGATTCTTTGTTTCTGATCAGTTGGAAATTTCTAAGTTTTGTTATGCCTCTTCCAAAATTAGGTGGGAGATGATACCCTTTGTCATTTGCTGACCAGACTAAGATCTAAGATTTAACGTGTTTGCTTTTATTTGCAATAAATGATTCTATTCCTGCATAGATACTTTCCTTTTGTGTGTCTATATTTGTCTACACAGAGCCCTAGTAGTGCAATGGTTAGGATGGTAGTATTGCAGACTAACTCCGCTCAGAGTCTGGAGTTCAAACCTGACAGTCTCACTGTTGACTGAGCTTTCCATCCTTTTCAGATTGGTAAAATAATGATCCATATCTTTGGTGACAGTATGCTAAAATTGTAAGGCACTAAGACAGTGCTACGAAGTGATGTCTCTTAAGTGCAGTTGTATTGCTATGCAGCAGTTTTAAAATCAGAATTTTAGTATCATTTATATATTTTCCCTGATTCCAATTTTAGCTTTATTTGGGTCTTTTTTTTTAAGTTTAAACTAAAGTAGTTTAATTTTGATTTTAGTTTTAGGAATACAACCTCAGTATTAATATGATTTTATTGTAATATATATTCATATTTGGAAGGTCACTTGAGATCAGGGGTGGGTTTCTACTGGTTCTGTCCACCTCTGTAGAACCGGTAGCTCTGAAGAGCAGCAGACATAGAACTGGTTCTATGTCTGCTGATGCTTTTGCCCAGCCCCCCACCCAGGCTCTTACCGGATCTTTATTTCTTGATTTTTCAACTTCAGCTGCCGAACAAGGCACAGCTGAAATTAAAAAAGCAGGAAAAGAGGGCTGTTTCAAAGGCTGCTTCTCTGCACACAGCGTGCTAATGACGATTTCAAAGCGTGCAGGGAAGCACATCATCAATCACAGACCCTTGTAAATCCTGAAACGGTAGTTAACCCTGTCGTATTCCACCCCTGCTTGAGATTATATTCTGATTTGGTGAAATCAAATGTTTAGGCATGCATACTTATGCGGAGACAGTTGGAACAGTTTACAAAGCAGCTTAATGAGCTAAATGAGCTTAAAAACCCTCAGTTGCTTTAATGCTTTGAAGAAACACTGCCCTCAAAAGGCTTGTATGCTGTGTAACATTGTTTCTTTTAAAAAGGTGCAACAAGCATTTTTGAAATCATTGTTAAGAGTTGCAGGAGTACTTAATTATTTCTTGAAGTATATTATGCATGTCATAACATTTAAGTATAGTATATTAAATTACTTGGTGGCTGCTTTTGAAGCAAAAAGGATTTAATAGAGAAAAAGGATTTAATAGGGAAAAAAAAATAGGGAAATTTGATATTTTTATGAAGTTCCTTCTCATGATCAGTCCCTGTGAAAAGTTGTGGAAAAGTAGGTTATTAATACATGAACTGGTAGATGAAATATTGCAGAAGAATTTTAAATAAATGCAAAATTAGAATTAATAATGGTTATAATAGGATTTAAATATAGCATTTTGTTTACTTTCTAAAATCTTATACATTTTAGTAATCTTATACATTTTAACCGTTTAATGATTGTAAGTGTTCCTATGTACATATCAGATAGTTAATTTTTATATTTCAAGCAGATATTTTTTGTAAGTTACAATAATTAAAAAGATAGTTTCAATAAAAAATTTATCCTGTTATCTTGGGTTAAAATGGCATTTGCATGAAATTCCAATCTCAACAATGAATAATAACAAATTTGTGTGGATTAGTCCATCCAATACACAATAATTGAATTGTATTTGTTTATGTATTATTTCGTGTTTTTACAGATTCTTTTGCTGGATAAGCAATGCTTATCCAGCAAAATGCTCTTTTTTAATTGGCATTATTGCACTCTCTGATGTACCTTTGAATTCTTTTTCAGTCTATTTTGTTTAGGCAAATAAGATTAAAATAAATATGTTGATATCTTTGGTAACCCTTATTGGACTGACTGGGACTGAATGACAACCTTTCAATTTTATTTATAGGTAAAGAATGAGATATGGGAAGAGATCGTTTATTGTATAGGAAAATATGACATTGCTAAAGCGTATTTATGTGATATACATTTATATATTTTCTTTATATTAATACACTCAATATATATACACACATGCATGCATACTTTATACATTTTACTATATATAGTAAAATATACTATATACTACATACATTTTCGATTTCTTCAATTTTTTTTCTTTTCTGAACTTTATTTTTACTTTCATTTTTCTCAATTTTATTAGCTTTTATCCTTTTAATTGTAGCATTCATGAACATATAAAATAACATAAAATTAGAGCAAAAAGTAAAAATAATGTTCCCTTAGAATAGCATTTTAATTTAACATTTTGCTTTGTGAGCCTCCAAAGTTTGATTCAAGATGGGTTAGATATTAATGTTTTATTAACATTTTAAATAAATAAAATATGTCTTTAAAGTGTAGCCAATATTTTAAATAAATCAATAGATTAATTTTAAAACAAAGATATGACAATATGATGTAATATGATTTTTCCATTTAGGAATTAGTATGAAATACATTAAATATAATAATGAAATATACTACAGTAAGTATACAGTAGAAATGAACTTTTTAAAAAAACAGAATTCTTTATAAATGGAATAGGTTAACAGCAGGCAAAAGGCCAAAAGTAAAAAAAATGTTCATGCAGGAAGCCTTGAGGCTATTTGAAGCTCTCTGCTAGAGGCACAGATGGAAAAGAAACCCTAAGGATGAAATTAAAGATAGAGATAAGAAATCAACATTTTAAGCAAAAATGTATGTATTTTTATGTTAGGATTTTTTCTTTTACTTAAATAATTTGGGTTATCAATAATGGTGAATATTTATAGCTCAGGAGGGTATCTTTGGTGCTCTCTGAGCTTGGTATTTCTTTTGCAAAACTAGGTAACATCATCAGTCCTAGGAAGGAGTGGAGTTTGCTTTCAATTTATATTCTAGTGGCCTGCCCTGTCAGTGTTGGTGGGAGTGATCTTAGAGATTCTTTGGTTGGGCCAGTTACTGTCGACTTGTTTAGCAGTTCCTTCACTGGGTTTTGTTTACTTGATCTGAAGTTAATATTGGAGTTATTCTATGTTCATCTGGGTGTTGCTTGCTGATGGGGAGGTATTTTGGACTTTGCTTGGTCTAGGAAATTCTAGAAGCCTGACAAATTAGCCATCGATAGACACATAGAAATCACATACAAAAAAGAATCAACAGGCGAAAAAGTGAGCAGAATGACAAAGTTGGAAAGGATCATGGGGATTTTGTAGTCCAACCCCCTGTTCAAGCAAGACGCAAATGGCATAAAAGCCTCCAGTGATGGAATATCCAAAATTATTTTTATATATATATATAAGTATTTATTTGATTTGTCAATTGCTTACAAGATATAGGTATAAGGATAAATATAGTTTTGAATACATGAGATGGATACTTATAAGAAAAATAAAAAGAAACAATAGGACAGGGATGGTAGGCATGATTGGTGTGCTTATGCACGCCCCCTATAGGCCTCTTAGGAAGGGGGTGAGGTCAATAGTAAACAGTCTAAGGTTAAAGTTTTTGGGGTTTGGGGAAGAAACCACAGAGTCAGATAGAGTATTCCAAACATTGACCACTCTGTTGCTGAAGTCATATTTCCTGCAATCAAGTTTGGTGCGGTTAACCTTGAATTTGTATCTATTGTGTGCTCTTGTATTGTTATGAATGAAGCTGAAATATTCATTTGCAGGTAGGACATTGCAATGTATGATTTTATATACTATATTTAGATCGGACCGGAGGCGGCATAGTTCTAGGTTTTCTAGGTCTAGAGTTTCAAGTCTGGTGATATAAGGTATTCTGCAATGAAACATGCTGTTTCATTGGTTTAATTGTCTTCACTGTCAGAAAGTTTTAGGTTGGTTCTTTCTTTGATTAGTTTCTATCTTGACTGTATAATCTGATAGTGTTGTAAATTCAAGTGTCAGCTTTGGAATCGTTATTAAAAGCTGCCACATAGCTGTGGAGAAATGGAGGCGGTTGATATTATTTGAGTATCTTTCAGTAGACAAAATAAATTATTTAGTAATTTAAGGTCAATGTGAATAGTGTAGAGAGAAGTGGAACTGAAGGGGGATTGGTTCACTGATGTATGATGGGGGAAAATGGGGAGGGGTTGTAGGTTGGGTCATTGTGTAAAGTCTGGGGGGAAAACTTAGTTCGGAATTCCACAGATGTGTCAAATTTCTATTCTAATAAAAGGACTTTGAGATTATGATTGTCTTGGAGTTACTGGCTGGAATGGAGAATCTTTGGAACGCTGACATCAAGAAACCTTGGGTTGCATCAATAGCAAAAATAAGTAACATCATAAATAAGATGTTTTCCCCCTATAAAATGCAATGCTTGCTGTGTTGTATCTCGTTATATAAATCCCTAGTATGTTTGTTATTCTGAAGTTTTAAGATTAAATTTTATAAATAATCCAAGAAAAATGAAGCTGATCACTTTTTGAAAAACATTTACATTTTAAAGGGAAGGGAAGTACGGAAAAAAAGTGAAATTTTTAAACATCAAAACACAGTTTAAACCTAAATACAAAACAAAATTGTTTTAATTTTCAAACTATTTATCAACTCTCATAAAGTATAGGATTACTATCTAGAAAATCTAGATTTTCCTTCTCAAACTGGATTAAATATTAGGTTCAAAATAACTTGGATAAAATTTCTTCTTTTATAAAATATAAAATTTGCAAATTTAAACAATTGCTACTGTTTCATGTATATTTATTAAATATATAAAGAAAAGTTTGAGTGCTTTTTGTATAAAGATCTTGCAACTGTATCCATGATAGATGGATTCCACATTTTTCCCAGGGAATATTAACAATAAATGCCCTCTTAGCCAGTTGTTATTAGTGATTTGCAACAATGTAGCTTTGTAAACCTTTCCAAATATGTTCACATCCTGAGAATTCATAGATTGAAAATGCATATACTTTTCATAAAATATTTTCATAAAGAATACAATATATATTCTCATAAAGAATACAAGATCAAATCAGATTAAGTATTTTACTGTCAAAGTGTTGTATGAATAAAATGCCGGATACTGTTAATGAAGATAAAATAGAATGAGTTGAAGAAAAAGGGATATAGCAAATTTTTCTTCATTTTCATTGGTATATTGCTACAGTATAAGTCACTAATTTGTATGTAATCCAATGGGAGCCATTTTGGATACAAGAGGATATAAACCCATAGCAAAGTGTTATTAATATTTTGATTGTTTATAAAAATATTTCATTAACAACAAGAAAGTAAATAAAGAGTTCAAATTATATGACTTCTAATTTGCATAATTTCTAATAAACAATTCACTAATCCTTTGCTGTTGGTCTTTTGTAGAAAGTCACCTTCTAAACATACATTTTAGCTAAATCAGCATATTAGAAATCAATTATCTAGTATCCTTGACCTTGAGAAATAATTAAATAAGTAAAAAAAATTATACAACCACCTTCACAAGAAATATATCATTTGTAGACCTTGGTAATGAATATGAATCAAGCAAAACTTTACAGACATATTTTATATGTGTATATGCTATGTATACAGTTTTAGATATTTTTTAGAATGGTTAATTCTGCTGCATTATGGATGGAGTAACATTATGGAAGCAAATAACACTTGCCATTTCTTGCCATTACAAGCTTTAAAGTGAACAAAAACTTGTTATTTAAACATCATATTACTATATAGTACTTCTCACCTTAGAACCTCTAGAAAAGATTCTTTGTCAAGTTCTTAAAAGAAAAGTTTTGTGCTTTTGACCATGATCTATATATATGTGGATCTGTGGTGTATTGCTTTTATTTCCCTAGATAATTTATTCACTTCCCCCATTCCATTAAGGTTCTTTCATATTCAATGAAAGAGGTAATAGTATTTGACAGAAAATATTTGCATTAAGTGCTCTTGCTGGAAACATTATTGCTTCTGAAGAAAATTAACTGTCCTTATTGTATACCAGTATTGTGTTAGCTTCTTGTGGATATATAAGTTTATAAGCTAATAAGAATCACTGAGTCCGTAGCATCTTTCATGAATTTTGGCCTTGCTAGAGTTTTGATATATATGTTAAATATTGTAATAAACACTACGATAGCCCTTCAGACATTTTCAGTTGGTCTGATTAAAGTATGAGGGTTGTTTATTGAGAGATTGTGTTAGATCTTGAAAAGATCTACACTATTAGGTGCAGTTGGGCTGTTACTCATTAAACTATTGCATCCTGATAAAGTTAGATTATCACTTTTCCCAATATGAATTTGTTCATATGCTAAAATATCATGTTAGACTTTGGGGATAAAAGATTTTACTATTAGAATTTTTATCTGTTCATTGATTGGCGGCTGATATTTCTTTTCGCATTAAGTCATACCAATGTAATTTGATTAGGCTTTTGAATTTCCTATAAAATTATGTTCATTTTTCTAAAAAAAGATTCAAAGAAAATTTATTTTCATAAGTAGTAGAGTGGACTTTATTTAGATTTCCAATATATCTGTGCTATTTGAAGCCATATTTATTCAATGGATATATATATTAAGACTCAGATGTGTATTATCATTATACCAAATACTTGTTCCTTTTGAGTTACACTCCTGTCTTTCTTTTGCAACTGATTTTGAAAAGGCTATTTGTACAGGGAAAAAAAATACATTGTGTTCAAAATATATTTGTCATGTGTCTTGTGTGCAGAGTTACTATTCAGAAAAATACCATTGGCTGCTTCAAAATGAATTATACAATAACTGTATCAGTCAGTGGCAGAATACATCTAAAATACAGTTCTATCAGTCAATGGCTTTGGACATCTAAAATATAGTTCAATTCCTGATCAGTTAAAGGATGCTTGTGTCTGCACAAAATTAGTACTAATCAATATAGATAACATTGAATTGTCCAGAGATCATAATGAGTTCCTTTATTCAGATCATGCACTTAAATATTTTTAGTATTATTATTTGATTATTTTAAAATGTTATGGATTCCCATTCCAATAGACTCTTACAAAATAAAATAATTAAGAAAAAACACAGCCCGGACTAAAGCAATCATGGCAATATCAAGAAATACAATGACTCCACAAATATACTAATCCCAGGACAGAGCCACATCTTAAGTGTTTTCCAGAATCTCAGGAAAGAAAGCACTGTCCCTATCTCTGAAGATAATGCTACTTATAGGCATTATTTCAGAATGTTCAGGAAGATAGAACAATTTATTTGAACGAGAGATGATAAATTTGACTTTCTCTATTAAATGTCTAAGTCCCATATCTTCTGTTTAAATACTGCCAGGTTTTTTTTTAGGCCTAAGAGATGGTATTGACAAGCTACATTGTGTCAATTCAGTATAATACTAGTAAATTATAACATGGATTACAAAGAAACATAATAGCTTTCTTCATATATTAAGTTTAGTAACTTAAGTGATCACATTATTATTTTCTTTAAGATATAGTTATTGAATATGAGATTCATGAATATAGTAAATTGCAAATAATTTTGTATTGCTGTTAAGACAAATTTCACTGTCATATTTACGTAATCATCAGGAGCTGAACTGAATTACAAATATTGAACCAAATAATGTGTTAAAGAGATTGGCTTTAATAGTGTCGTCGTTGCAGTCTTTACCATTAGGTCCTTTCAGGGGTGGGATGGACCTTGAGTCTTTTAGTTTGTTGTTTACAAAATTGTAGAAAGCACGGGTGGAATTGGTGCGTAGAAGGTTTTCTTCTTGTTTAATGTGATAATTGGTGCATTCAGTTTTTATCTGGTGGCATAAATTTTTGTATCGGCTTTTGAAGTTGGCAATATGACCAGATTTGTTTTTCTGCCAAAGTGATTTCTTTTTGGATTGAAGCTGCTTTATTGTTTTGGGTAATTTGTTTTTTTTTCTGGTTTTGGGAGTTGTTAATGGTACATATAGTTTGATGACTCTTTTGATTTCAAGTAAAATATGTTGTAATGGTCTTCTACAGTATTGCATCCAGAGAATAGAAATTGCCAATCAAGGGATGAGAGATCGTTGTTTATAAGATCATAGTTGCCTTTTTTGAAGTTATAATTGGGGATTCTGTTGTTGTGATGATTTTTGTGTTGAGGTATGTTGAGACAAAAGTCAATAATGTTGTGGTCACTGTTGGAAAAGGGTTCTTTAATTTGTATTCCGTAAATTGAATTCAAACTATTGCAGAAGATGAGATCGAGGCAGTTGTTAAATCTAGTGTTGTTGGTTACTAGTTGTTCTAGTCCCAGATTTGTTACTGCATTGTAGAAGATTGCATGTGTGGGTTCAGTTGTACATTCGTTAAAGGTCCAGTTAATATGAGGTAGATTGAAGTCTCCAAGAAAGATAAAAGCCTGTGGGCAGGATGCTGCCCATGTTAGTAGTGAATTTAGCTTGTTTACATGTTCAATGTCATAATCAGGGGCTCTTTAACATAGTAAGAACCGAAATGTGATATTTAAGGACAGTTCACAGATGATGGTCTCAGGAATAGCAAGCTCCTGGGTAACTTGGATGTCTTGCCCCAACTTGGTGTAAAAACCCTTTTTGCATAGCAATTATTTTGCCTCAACATAGTAGAACATATACCCTCAATAGCAATGAAAGTACCTAGGGTTACATTCCATTTAAGATTACGGGAGCCGGGTGTCTGCTGTTGCTCAGGTGTAAGGGGAAGTCACTCTACTGTATATGCTTTCCATTTTGACCTATTTAAACTTTTTTTTTGCTTTTTCCTGTTTTTTAATATTGCATACAAGTTAACTATTTTCTAGTTATATTCCAATAAGGATACTGAGAAATAATTATATATAGTCATTATACCATTGCTACAACAATAAATCTAAAGGTGGCCTAAGACTTTATATAATACTCTTTCTCTCTCTCTCTCTTTCCCTCTCCCCCCTCTTTCTCTATCTCCTTCTCTTCTTCCCTCTTCCTCCTCTGCCTTTCACCCCTCCTCTCTCTGTGTCTGTGTATGCAAGAGAATTTACTTTTTTCTATGATGGAAAATAAATCTGTGGAAGAAAGCAAAGGTGGCCCCTAGTGGAGTTTGTTAATAATCTTATTTCATAGTTCCAAAATCCTCAAAACCAAAAAATCGTATTCAGTTTTCTTGCTATAAAAGTGAGAAAGATCAGGGTTTTTAAAAGGTATCTCTTGGAATCTATGAAAATAACTGCATATGATGGCAAAAAAGTTCCATTTACAAAGCTTTTTTTTAAAAAAAACTCTGAGATATTCTTACAAGATATTCCATTAAACACTTTAAAGTGGAAATAATAATTTTTTTAGATTTTCAAATCTATTATTATTAAATAATTAATAGATAATTACACAGAAAGAAAAACCAAGATACTGGAATATTGCCCTAATAGCACAGATAATAACATCAATGAGAAGTATGTTGATCGATAAATCCCTAATTTACAGCCATGACAGAGGTAAAGTCAAAGACAATTTAAGTCAAGGTTGGACAAAAATCATAGTGTGAATTTAGATAACTGAGTCTGATGCTGAGTGATGGAATTTAAATGAAAGCATTCTTAAAAGTGAGCTCCTCTGCCTCTGGTCGAACATAAAGATTCAAAAGGAGTCTACTATTTCTCTGGATAATTATCAATTATTTCCACTGTAGAGTTTTTTAAATGGGTTATCTTGCAGGGATATGTTATCAAATTCTAATTTGGGTGTGCAGTTTTACTACTTCCATATTTCCTAATAGATAAGTCATCTTAAGGAATAAATATTAACATTTGGTGTTTTTGTTCTTATTGAACCATACCAGGTGGTTGCTAAACATTTTCTTGATTTACTAATTTGGTATAGAGATAATATTAATAACTATGCTGGCTGTTCATCTGAACTTGCTATCCTTGTCCTGAATTTCAGTTTGAAGTATAAAATATACTTTGCCAAGAATATATTTGGTTGAAGAAAAATTATAATTAGTGTCCTTAAGATAATTTATTGCTATGCTACCCTGGTAGATCTCTCATTATGAGGTCTAATGCATGTAATTGGCAAATGTGTTTGCATCACATACTTCATATCAATTGACACCCACAGTGTTGCTACTGACAGCTTTTCAGGCAAGATATATGTGCTGTCTGCCAACAGCTATTACTACTTTACTGCATTGGAGGTGGGTGACTAAATTAAGTAAATATGTAAAAGAAATTTACTATAACTTTACAGCTCTTACTTCAGGATTTCTGACATAAGCCATTCTGATATATTCAGATTCTTCATATTGATGTTATGACACGTGACACATCTGACCACACCATGTAATGTGAATTTAAGTGGAAGTTTGTGAAATCTTTAGATGAAACTGCATAATTCAACAAATGAATCAGGAAATTATAATGTCTTTTTAAAGAATAGTGTTACCAGACAATCTATTCTATTCTGTATCTTCTTAGTTATCTTGTTTTTGACTCAGTGTTGGTTTAATTTTATAAGTGTACACAGACCATTACAAACTACAGAGGCATAAAACTGGCTAGCAGGATTACTGCAATGACAAACTGTCAAGATACAAATAGTGGCCTTTCACAGTTGGTGAACTAAGGTATAATGGATTGTTTCAAGTGTAAGAGGGTTTCTGGTAATAAAGATGAAATAACTGTAGCTGTAAGGAAATACTGCTTCCACCATAATATTTTATTTGGCATCACACCTACAATTAATTTGTGTACAGAGGCAAACATGGAAAGAACATAATTGAAAGCATCATTATAGGCAGTGTTGATAATTTAAACAGTGATGTTCTGTGTTAAACTGTTAGGCAGTAAAGCAGAGTTGATATTGTGTATCATTAGAATTTATGTCAAACTGAAAAGTATAAATAAAATGTACTTCAGTGTCACAATAAAATAGAATTATAGAACGTTATATGTAGCCTTCTTATTTTACTTAAGCAGTTTCACTAAATTCTTAGTGTTAAGATAATATTTCTTTATATCATTGTAGCTCTATTTTCTAAATACAGAAATAAATGTATGTGGGATCATTATTTGTAGGTAGCTGAAGTTGTATTATAGAATTTAATTTTAATATCATTCTATAATACATTAATATTAAATATTGTTTCATTTTTAAAAACAACTTGGCATGTCTTAATATTCTACATGCACATCTAGAAAATCTGGAAAATCATGGAGGTTGATTCAAAACATGACATGGAGCTGCCTGGAAACAGAAACTTCATTTGTCCAGTTTGTTTCTACTACCAAGCTTGCTACCATTTATCTATTCATAAAACATTTCAGTCCAAGCAGGAATTCAAGTGAATTCATTATTATAGATAACATTTTTTTTTCATTTCAATCCTTTCCAACAGAATATTTCTATTTTGATACCATCTGTTATTTTTCCTAATCATTAAGATACAAATTTATAGTCTGATGGTTTGAAAGAAAAATTATTGAAATAGTTCATATCTATTTCTAAATAGTATTGCCATAAATTAGAGACCAAAAGCATCTTGAAGTGTATTGTCATGCTGTGAAATAGCATTAGACAAAAGATTATCCAATTGTGAAACTAAAAAAAATGGGAGCGCGGCTTGCATTTTTTAAGCCTTTATGTCCACTTAGGAAAAAAATAGTTAAAACAAATTTATAAGCTGGTATTTTCAACAAAAATATACATTGGGTTATTTTTATGCAAACTCAATTACACACATTTGGGTTACATATGATTATCCCCCATATACCAGAGTAAGTTCCATTTCTGCACAACCTAAAATAAAACACTTTGAAATATTTCCCTGGTTGCATGTATCACTATTTCTTAAAAGAACTATACAATTAATGTCATATCCTGAGTGTTAGAGGAGGAATTTTGGCATTTATCAAACACATGTGCTATAAAGTTGTAAAGTGATGAGAAAGTAAAACTTAAAGCTTTTATTACTGAAATACTGATTTTTTCTATACTTCGCTTAGTTTACTTTTCCCTCTTGCTCCTGCTTCTATTTTTAGTTGCTGATTCAAGCTGGATCATTGAAAATATCAAAGAATATATATTAAAAAGTCTGTATGTGCTTCATTCATTATAGAGATCCCTTTGATTATGTAGATCACATAAAGCTGTGGAATATGCTCAGAAAAATGGCAGCCCAGAACATCTCATTGTCCTCATGAGAAAATTAATGTTCAGGTCAGGAAGCCACAGTAGAGACAGAATGGGGAAACAGACTGCTACAGCTTAGCAAAAGAGTGAAATAAGGCATGTGTGTGTGTGTATGTATTGTGTGTGTTGTGAGTTTGTGTGAGTGAAAAGAGACAGACATCCCGATATCTGGAACTAAAATTTTATAGTGTTCACTAAGCTTTTGTTAACCTCTGTTAACAATCATCAGAATGTAAAACTACCATTAAGAGATCCGTGCCTTTATATAACATTAACCAATGGCCGTTGTGTGCATGACTTTGACATCATTCTCTCTAGTTCCTTCCCTCATCCCAATGACTTATGTCTTAAAGACCCCTTTGTTTTGTCCACTAGATTCATTCGTTGCTTTGGTCAAATGGGCTTTGATGGGAAGCAGTCTCTGCTCTTCTTGCAGGATCTTTCTTGGTGCCTCAATGCTTGGTAGGCCGGTAATGTCTATTTGTTATGTCTATTGATGGAGTTGTTCTTGGAAAACAAGGCTTCTTTCAGTAAGCGTTCCCCTTTGGTTGCATCAAGGGGAACAACTTCAGCCTCTTGAAAATTAAATATGTGATTGTGTTCCTTCATATGTCAAGATTTGGGAGCGCTGCTCTTTGCACTGGACAGCCAATTCATTTTTCGTGTACTCTGGTCTGTAACCACTTGGCCATTTCTCCTATATAGTTGCTTGCACAGCTTTTACAGTTGATACAGTAAACCACCAAAGATGCCTGTTCTTTGGGTAACGTTTGTTTTTGGTGCATCACTCTCATTCTCATCCACGCTATCACGAGAGCCCAGGATGGGTATAATTCCTCCCTCTGACATCATAGAGTTGAGTCTGCTACTATATAAAAAGCCATCCTTTAGCTGGCTCCCCAGCTTTTGACTCAGCTTCTTGTCTATGAGCAAATGCCTCTGGAAGAAGTTTAAAGATCTTCAGAAGCACAAAAGCAACTTCTACACAGCTCCCAGGCCTCTGTTTGAGCTGTGCTATGAGGAGAGTGGGAACTGCTCTCTGGCAGCATCGAGGCTTTGGCACTGCCCATCTGAGAATCCGCGGCCACAGGGAGCATTTGGCTGAGCCTCCCAAGCAGTTTTCTTGAGCGTGATGAGCTGCGGCTCCCCAGCCAAATTTTTGGCCACTCCACAGCTGATTTTTGGACCTCCTTTTTCACCACTTCACAGCTGTTGTGAGTTTGACTGTTGGATCACTTGGGGCCTGGTAAGAGCTTAAGGAGCAAGTGAGGTGACTAGGCCATCCCAGGGCTAGTGCACATGGTGGGTGGCCATTTTGAAGGGCAGTCAGCCATTTTGTTTTGAGGAACAGCCGTTACCAGGGCCTCACAGCTACCACTGCTCACTAGGCCCATGCCACAGTCAGCACTTTCACAGGAAAAGCTCCCAGCATCTCTTATGTCTGCCCTGTTAGCAAAATGGAGAGTAAAGTGGCCTAGTCAGACTATACTGGCCTGGTTTTCAAGCCCCAATGAGGAAGAGAAGAAGGCAAAGAGTTCATTCAGCAAAAAGAGAGGCTGCAGCAAAGATCAGGGCCAAGACCCTGGCTCCCAAAAAGACATCCAAATCCGAGCTCAGGGCTGAGAAGACAAGGTATGCTGCTTTGGAAAAACAGTTTGCTAGGACACTGGAACAGATGAGAAACAGGATCCAGCAGACTTCTCAGTCAGGGGAAATGCAGGTTTGCCCAGAGGTCATGGCCAGGACGGGGGAGGCTGAATCTATCTCTGCCAGCCATCTTCTAGCTTGGTCTCCTGAGAGGGTGGAGGAAGAGTTTTTACCCCAGGATTTAAGTAGGTTTGGGCCCAACTTCAGACAGACTGCCTGGGGCCCAGGTCCCTCTTACCCCATAGGTCAGGTGATTCAAGGAGGCCATAGGCCTAGGCCTGAGGCAACTTAGACTCCCATTGCTGCAGGCCTGTGTCCAGTGGACACCCCCACAGGGAACAAGCCTGGGACATGGTCTCAGGCCATCAGGCAGGGCCTTGCTGAAGGGTTTCAGCAACTCCTCTGCCCTAACGGTGGTCAGTCTGTACCCTGGTTACTCCCAAGCACCCCCTCCATCTCAGAGAGGCTTTCCCAGACAACAACTGTTCAGTTACCCATCTACCCAATCGGACTCGGGCCAGGATGAGGAGAGGGGTTGCACAAACCTCTCTGAACACAGTCACTCCTCCATGTCAGAGGGGGAGGAAGGGGAGATCATGGATCCTAATTTATCTGAAGAGGAGGGGCTTAGATCTGATCAATCCCCCTCAGCAGTGGTTTTTAAACCTTCCCTGTTCCCTGCAAAAGGCCCTAGTCACTGCCCAATTAAATCCTGAGAAGGTGGCTCCAGAACCCCAAGTGGCTTCCTCTAGCCACAGTGACTCTCTGTTCTCAAAGACAGTGGTCCATACAGAGGTTCTTCCATTCCCTCTGTTATTTCTGGATTTGGTTAAAGAGCAATGTGCCTCCCTTGGGGCAGCCTTCATAACACGAAAGGTGGTTTTACAACATGGGCCCTTCCTTGGCCAATACTCTCATTGTTCCAGCTGTGAATGTTCGGGTGGTGGCCTCGTTTTCAACATCAGGCACCCCCACTGAACCAGAAGATATGCTCAAGGCGCAGGACAAGAGATCAGAGCAAACTTCAGCAACAGAGTGGTCAATGCCTGGAATGCACTACCTGACTCTGTTGTTACATCCTCAAACCCCCACTCCTTCAACCTCAAACTATCCACTATTAACCTCACCCCATTCCTAAGAGATCTGTAAGGGGTGTGCATAAGTACACCATCATGCCTCCCATCCCTATTCTATTGTCCCCCTTTATTTGTACCATTTCCTGTATTCTTACTCATGTTTATACTTATACCTATTATCTTGTAAGAGATTAACAAACAAACAAACAAACAAACAAACAAGTAAACTCTCAAGCACACCCACCAGGCAGCGGCTTAGGTGGTCCGGGCCTCCACAGCAGCCTCATTTTTTACTAGGGCATCTCTGCACTGGCTGTGCCAACTGCAAGATCAACTTCCTTCCACCAATTTTATGTCTCATCAAGATCTAAAGAAAATCATTGCAGCAGCAGAATTTACGGCGGACGCTACACTAAATTCGGCCAAATTTGAATCAAGGGCCATGGCTTCATTAGTGGCAGCTAGGAAGCTTCTCTGGCTGTGAAATTAGCAGTCTGATTCTTGCTGAAAGTGGAAGTTGGCCTCCACTCTATGTGCCAGAGAAAAGCTTTTCAGCAACGCCTTGGAGCCATACTTGGTGGAAACTAAGGACGAGAAAGGTTCTCTTCCCAGCGGGGAAGAAGTCAGAGTATCATCCTGCACTGTACTACCAACCTTCTTCCTTGTATCCCAAGTCTTCCACTCATTTCTCTTGGGGCCATAGAATGTTCCCTCCTCATCAGGAGCAATGACCTGAGGCTGCAGGCAGTCAGCAGCAGACTACCGGTAAACGGCCTTTTCAAAAAGGAGGAGCTCATTCTCCGACTGGAATTCCTCTCACTATCTCCAAGGTTTTTTTTGTCTGCTGCCCGATACCTAGAAACAGTTCTAAATGGGCCCTGATGGAATCGGCCATTCAATACCTCATGGACATCAAAGCCATTCAGGAGGTTCCAGTGGATCAACAATGGCTAGGTTTCTACTCTCACCTCTTTGTGATCCCAAAGACCTTGGGGGAATGGTGAACCATTCTTGACTTCAAGTTTTTGAACAGATTCATCCTTTGCAGGTATTTTAAGATGCAGACCTTGCATCCAATTCTAGAGAGCGTTCAATAGGGCAATCTCCTCTCTTCCATAGACCTTACGGAGACATATCTCCATATTCCTATTTAGCCTCATCACTGCCAGTTTCTTAATTTCTATTACCAGAACAAGCATTTGCAGTACCGGGCCCTGCCTTTTGGACTTTCATCGTCCCCCAGGGTCTTCATCATGATCTTGGCAGCATTGGTGGCTTCACTTTGAGTGATTCCAGTGAGGGTCCAGTGTTACCTGGACGACATCCTGATCCAGTCAACATTAGTTCAATCTGCCCATTGCGACCTCCACATCACGCTGCAGTTCCAGCAAGACCATGATTTTTCTTTTTGTTTTTAAAGAAAACTTTATTGAATTTTATTACAAAGAAAAAAAGAAATTAAAAAATATATAATTCAATAACAACTGTGTGTGGTGCATTATCATATAACAGTCATTTGTGTGATAGTGATAATTTATACATAACTATATTCTTATTCTATCTATGTTCTATATTTAATAATCATCTATCCTTAGTCTGTCTCCGATCTATCCAATTGTACCATTGTTCCCATATCTTATAAAATATTGAAGATTCCTTATCTTTTAAACTCAATGTTAATTTATCCATTTCAGCACAATTCATGACTTTTTGTATAACCAGTTCTTCTACAGGTGTGAATGACTGTTTCCAACACTGAGCAAAAGCAATCCTGGCCGCAGTCAATATATGTAATAATAAATATTTTGTAGTCTTTACATATTTTTTTTTGAAGATCCCCAATAGGAAGAGCTCTGGTTGTAAATCTAATTGTTCATTGGTAATTTCCTGTAGCCATTTTTGGATTTTTAGCCAATATTTTCAAACCTCTGGGCAAGACCACCACATATGATAATATGTTCCCTCTTTTTTCCCACATTTCCAACATGTGGGATTCCGTTTAGGGTACATTTTCGCTAATCTCGAAGGGGGTAAGTGCCACCTGTAAAACATTTTATATGCATTTTCTTTGTATGTTACTGATTTTGTTAATTTATGATTTCTATTCCATATAGTCTCCCAATCTGCTAACTTTATATTATGTCCAATGTTTTGAGCCCAGGCAATCATACATCCTTTCACTACTTCTTCTTCCAGTTCTACTTCTAAAAGATACTTATAAATTTTAGTAATATTTTTTTTATCTGGTCCTAATAAGATTTTATCTAGTTGTTGTGGTTTCAAATATATTCCATAGTCTTTTATATCCTTATTGTATCGGCTTTGTATTTGAAGATAAGCCCACCAATCTATTAGCAGCCCTTGTTCTTAGAGCTCTTGTTTTGTTTTTAAATTTCCATTTATATCCAATAGATCTTTATATTTTAATATTTTATTCAGATCTAGGTTATTTGTGTGAATCATCGCTTCCATTATAGATAGCCAAATTGGGATTTTTATATAATGTTTCTTTTTAACCTTGATCCAAAACAATTGTATATCAGCGAATCTCTGATTAAATGTCTATAAAAATATTTTTGTTTTGTAGGTCCTATTTCCCAAAGAAATGCATGCCATCCCCTTTGAAGATCATAACCTTCTATAACTAATATTCATTTATTCTTTAAATTAATCCAGTCTTTTAGCCAAACTAATGCTGCTGCCCTATAGTATAATTACCAATTTGGTGATCCAAAACCACCTCTGCTCTTCATATCTTGTAACAATTTCATTTTTATTCTGGGTTTCTTACCCTGCCAGATGAATTTTAATGTCATTCTATTGAGATTATCAAAAAAGGTCTTATCTAATTTAACTGGAATGGTTTGGAATAAATAAATAAATTTTGGTAATATAGACATCTTTATCGCTGCTATTCTTCCTAATAATGACAATTGCATTTTCGTCCAAAGTTCTAAATCTTTTTGTGTTTGTTGTAATAGCTTATTATAATTGTTTAGCTTTATCGTCTTGCAGTGTGCTGTCAGCCATATTCCCAAATATTTAATTTTCCTTGTTGTTTGAAATCCTAGCACCCTTTCTAATTCTACTTATTTGTAGATCTATTAGATTTTTTACTAAGAGTTTCGTTTTCTGTCTATTAATTTTTCATCCCGCTACTGCTCCGTATCTTTCTAGTTCCTTAATTAATATTGGTCCTTTTTCTATCGGATCTTCCATAATAAAGGCCATATCATCTGCGAAAGCTTGCAATTTATATTCTTCATTTTTGATTTTTAATCCTTTTATTTCAGAATTTTGCCTCACTCTTTCTAATAATATTTCTAATGATAATATGAAGAGGAGAGGGGACAATGGACAACCTTGTCGTACTCCTTTTTCTATATTTATAGTTTGAGTATTTTCTCCATTTATTATTATATTTGCTTTTTGTACTGAGTAAATTGCCGTTATAATATTCTCAAAATTCATATCGTAAATTTGTTGAATCATAAATTGCCAATTGAGATTATCAAAAGCTTTTTGAGCATCCAAAAATACAAGAGCTACCCCGGATGAGCTTCATAATATTCCAGAACATCCATTATTATTCTTAAATTGTTTCTAATCTGCTATTTGGGAGAAATCCATTTTGATCTGGGTGTATTTATTTATTTATTTATTTTATTTATTTTATTTATTTGATTTATATACCGCCCCCTCTCCCCGAAGGGACTCGGGATGGTGAACAGCCAATAAAAACACATATACAAGGTACAAAGTATGAGACAACATAAAATATTAAAATTTAAAAACTGAAATACAATATGGCTCTAATAAAATATAAACAAGTATTAAAAAGATTAAAACCCGATTAAAATTTAAAAACCCCTAGGCCAGTCCGGCCTGCCGAAATAAATGCGTTTTGAGCAACCGACGGAAGGCCATGAGATCGGGGGCGGCCCTTACCTCCGGGGGTAATTCATTCCAGAGAGGGGGTGCTCCCAATGAGAAGGCCCGCGCCCTCGGGGTCGCCAGCCGTCCAGCCGGCGGCACCCCGAGGAGGCCCACTCTATGGGAGCGTACCGGTCGATGGGAAGCCGATGGTGGCAGGAGGCGGTCTCGCAAGTAACCTCGTCCCGAGCCATGGAGCGCTTTAAAGATAGTGACCAAGACCTTGAAGCGCACCCGGAGGGCCACCGGGAGCCAATGCAGCGCGCGTAGAAGTGGCATAACATGGGAGCCCCTAGGTGCCCCCATTACCACCCTCGCGGCTGCATTCTGCACCAACTGGAGCCTCCGGATGCTCTTCAAGGGCAGCCCCATGTAGAGAGCATTGGCATAGTCTAGGCAGGAGATCACCAGGGCGAAAGTGACCGTGCGAAGCGCATCCCGATCCAGAAAGGGCCGCAACTGGTAGATCCTAAGGACCTGTCCAAAAGCCCCCCTGGCGACGGCCGCCACATGATCTTCCAATGACAGCCGTACATCCAGGAGGACACCCAGATTGCGGGCCCTCTCTGTGGGGGCAAGAATTTTCCCCCCCCACAGCCAGCGATGGAACCAGCCGGCTGTATCGGGGTGCCGGGAAGCACAGCCACTCAGTCTTAGATGGGTTGAGCTGAAGCCTGTTCCGCCCCATCCAACACCGCACAGCCTCCAGGCATCGGACCATCACTTCGACGGCTTCATCGGGGTGGCCCGGGGTAGAGATGTACAGCTGGGTGTCATCAGCGTACTGATGGAACTCTACCCCAAAGCCACGGATGATCTCACCTAGCGGCTTCATATATATGTTGAACAGGAGGGGCGAGAGCTCCGACCCCTGAGGCACCCCGCAAACCAGGGGCCTCGGGGCCGACCTCTGCCCCCCTGCCAACACAAATTGTGAGCGGTCAGAGAGGAAGGAGGAGAACCACCGCATAACGGTGCCTCCCACCCCCAACCCCCCCAGCCGCTGCAATAGGATACTGTGGTCGACAGTATCAAAAGCCGCCGAAAGATCTAGGAGGACCAGGACAGAGGAATAACCCCTGTCACGGGCCCTCCAGAGATCATCCACCAATGCGACCAGCGCCGTCTCTGTGCTGTGCCCGGGCCTGAAGCCCGATTGGCGTGGATCCAAATAGACAGCTTCATCCAGGTGCTGGGGAAACTGTTGTGCCACCACACTCTCAACAACCTTTGCCATAAAACGAAGGTTGGAGACAGGACGATAATTAGATAACAAAGTTGGGTCCAGGGACAGTTTCTTGAGGAGGGGTCTCACCACCGCCTCTTTCAAGGCGGCGGGTAGATATCCCTCACTCAAGGAAGCGTTAATAATGCCCTGGAACCAACCTCGTGTCACCTCCCGGGTGGCCAACACCAGCCAGGAGGGACACGGGTCCAATAAACATATGGTCGCATTCAGTCCCCGCAGTAACCTGTCCACGTCCTCGGGGGTCACAGGATCAAACTCGTCCCAAATGACTGTTCCAAATTCCGCCCCCGATTCCCCACCCAGAGCTGCCCATTCGGAGTCCAAGCCATCCCGGATCTGAGTGATTTTATCCACCAGGAACTGTGAAAAATCCTCAGCCTGTCCCTGCAAGGGGTCCTCCCGCGCTCCCCCTTCTAAGAGGGAGCGGGTCACTCTAAACAGGGCAGCCGGGCGGTTTCCTGCGGACGCAATAAGGGTGGAAAAGTAAAGACGCCTTGCCACCCTTATCGCCACTAAATAGGTCTTAATAAAAGACCGTAAAAGTGTTCGGTCAGGTCCGGAGCGAGTAGTCCTCCAAATACTCTCCAGGCGTCTTTTCCGGCGCTTCATCTCCCTCAGCTCCCCGGAAAACCAGGGGGCTGAGCGAGAGCGGTGCCGGGTCAGAGGCCGCAAGGGCACGACCCGGTCCAGGGCCCCAGCCGCCACCCTTTCCCAGGTGGCGACTAGGTCCCCCACCGAGTCGTGAGTCCGAATGTCGGGATATGGCCCAAGCTCCATCAGGAACCTATCTGGATCCATCAGGCGCCTGGGGCGGTACCAACGTATTTGGTCCACCTCCCTGCGATGGGGAGGAGCGGCCTGGAAGTCTAGCCTAAGGAGCGAATGATCTGACCATGACAAGGGTTCAACAGAAACATCCCCAACACCTAGATCATCCTGCCACTGTCCAGAGACAAAAACCAGATCCAGAATGTGACCCCCAGTATGCGTGGGTTCCTTAATTAATTGGGTCCTTAATTAATTGGGTTGTATGTACTCATTCAAGATTATTTTTAATCTGGTAGCAATAATAGTAGTAAATATTTTATAATCAACATTCAATAGAGAGATTGGTCTATAATTTTGTATCATCCTGGGATCTGAATGCCGTTTGGGATTAGCGAAATTAATGATTCCTTCCATGTATCTGGCATTTTAGCAGATGTTATTATCTCATTAAATAAATCCACCATTATTGGTCCTACCTGTTCTTCTATTACTTTATAAAATTCTGCTGAGAAGCCATCAGGGCCTGGAGTTTTGTTACTTTTCTGGATTTTAATTGCTTGTTTTAATTCTGTCATAGATATATACTTCGTCAACAGTTCTTTCATCTCATCCTTAATTTCATGAGTACTTTTTTCCCTTAAATATTTCCTTATCTGATCTTCATCTACTCTCTCCTTTTTATACAGCTTCTCAAAATATTTATGTACAATCTCTTTTTTCTTCTCTGTTGTATGCCGATAGTTTCCGCTTTCATCTTGTAATTGGTAAATAGTTCTTTTCTCTTTCTCTTTTTTGAGCTTATAAGAGAGCCATCTGCCAGGCTTGTTTGCATGTTCAAATTCTATTTGCTTAGTTATTTTCAAATTTCTAATCAATTCTTCCTGTTCCATTAAATTGACTTTATGTTTATTATAAGTTCTTGGATTTTAGTCTTTTGTGGTACCTCCTGTAATTCAGTTTCTAATCTCTTAATTGTTTGGTATAGGTTGTTATGCTGAGCGTGTTTTTCTTTATTTTTTTGAACGGTATAAGATATTATAATTCCCCTTATAACGGCCTTCATCGCATCCAATAAATTTTGAATAGTTGTATCTGAATTATTATTTTCTTTAAGATAGAAATTTAATTCTTTCTTAAGTTTCTTTATAAATTCCTCATCTTTTAATAGTTGAGAATTTAAAGTCCACCTTCTCCTTGGTTTTTTCTTACCCTGCCAATTAATTTTAAGAGGATTGTGGTCTGCCCAAGTGTTCGATATAATTTCTACTTCTGTCACATCTTGCATTAGATCTCCACTCATCCATGCCATATCAATGCGCGACCATGAATGGTGGGGGTTTGAATAAAAAGTAAATTGTTTCTTATCTGGGTTTAGTTTCCTCCATACATCTATTAAATTTAATTCCTTAGTCATTTCTACGCAAATTTTAGGTAATTCTCTCTTCTTTTTTTCCCTTTTCTTCTTATTTCCCCCATTATAATCTTTTTGATAATCTGTTAGAGCATTGAAATCCCCAATAATACAAATATTTTTCCTTTCCAATTCAATAATTTTAGCATATAAAGCTTTATAAAATTCTTTTTGTTTAACATTAGGAGCGTAAATTACTACCAGTAAGATTTTTTTCAAATTTATCTGTATTTCTATTGCCAGAACTCTTCCCTTGGGGTCTGCGAATAATAATGTTGCTTTTATCTCTTCTTTAATATACACTGCTATTCCATTCTTTTTTTCATTATCTGCAGAAGCCATAAACACTGTCCCTAATTTGGAGCAAACTAAATAATTTTCCTGTGCTTTCAAAATGTGTGTTTCCTGTAAACAAACAATATCTACATTTTGTTTTATCAACTTTGCCAGAATCCTTTGTCTTTTTATTTTTGAGTTTAAACCATTTATATTAATAGATAGGAGTTTCACCTCTTTTTCTATAGTTCTAATTTGTCTATATCTTTATCTCTTAATTACTTTCTCTCTAGTACTCTATGTTTATTAATCTAATATATTCTCTTATTGTTATTGAATGATTTTTCTTACTTCTTATTTTTCTTCTTTATTTTAATTAATCTTGTTCTTCTTGAAGGTTTGGGTTTAATTATTTCTTGCTCTTTGCCTTGTAGTTACTCCAAATTCTACTTGTGATTGTTATTGTACCTTATTTCCTTCTTTTCTTTCTTCTTGTTTTTGGTTATTTTTCAGGTTTTCTGCAATCTTCTGTCCCTTCTTTTGATATTCTTGGTCTTCTTGAGATTCTGATTCATCTTTGCTGGTCTGCTCTTCGGAGCTTACCAGTCTTTCATAGAAAGACCATGGTTTTTCTATCAATTTCAAGAAAAGCCATTTTTTTCCAACGACCAGATTGCTTCATCTCGGTGCAATCATCGCTACATCGCTCTGTGAGGTCTTTCTCTCGCCGGAGCAAGGGGAGAGCCTCAACGACTTCATCATTCAGATTCGATGGCCACACACATTTCCCTTGTCCCACCTATCCAAGCTTCTAGGGAAAACGATTTCCTGCATTGGCATCATCCCATGGGCCTGTCTCCATGCCCGGCTTTTTCAATGGTTCCTGCTGCCTTTTCAATGGGCAGAAACCAGCCACACTTCCACCAGGGTTCAGGTTCCACCACAGATCCTTTGCTCCCTCAGGTGGTGGTAATCTCCGGCAGTCTGAAAAGGACATCCATTCAACAGAATCCTGCTCACCATAGATGCCAGGCTCCAGGGCTGGAGACCCTTCTAGCCAGTGAGATAGCCCAGGGGACTTGGTCTCAGTAGACAGGGCCTGTCCCATAAATTGGCTACAGCTCAGGGCCATCTTCCTAGCCTTGAAACATTTCTGGAACAGAGTGGCAGGTTATTATCTGCTGGTCATGACGACAATGTGGCCACAAAGGCACATGTCAACAGATGTGGGGACCAGGTCCAGGGCTTTGTTGAGGGAAGCAAAATTCCTTGGGTTGTGGACAAAGAGTCACTTTCTTTCCATCAGGGCAGACCACATTTCAGAGGTCGACAACAACCAGGCCGACTGGTTGAGTCGGTCCAGAGTGCATCAGTCGGAGTGGAGTCTCCATCTGACCTTGTTCCTGGATCTGTCCCACAAGTTCAGAACACCAGCAATAGATCTCTTTGCCTCTTCTCAAAACACTCAAGTAAGCAGATTCTTCACCAGGTTTCCAACCCAGGGAGCGGATAGGACCAATGCTCTTCGGAGCAAATGGCCTCCAGGTCTCCTCTACACATTTCTCCCTCTTCCGATCATTCCGGCAGTCATTTAGAAGATGAGGGAGGAAAAGGTGGAGCTACTACTTCTGGCACCCCATTGGCCCAGGAGACCCTGGTTCTCCGATCTGAATCTCTCTGTAGCCCAGCCGTGGAGGATTCTGGCCAACAGGATCTTCCTCCATCAAGGAGAATTACTCCACCCGGACCCTCAGTGGTTTCGCTTAGCCATTTGGTGCTTGAATGGCAATCTCTGAGGGATTCTAACCTCCCTGGCAGGGTAATAGAGATTATCCAGGCTTCCTGTAAGCCTTCCACTACTTGCATCTACGATGTTAGATGTCTGCACTTGGTGTTCAAAGTCAGCCTGAGATCCCTCTTCTGCATCTGTTGCAGATGTGTTAATGTTTCTTCAAGATGGGCTAGATCAGGGACTAGCACCTAACACCCTTCGCCGTCAGGTGGTGACTCTGTTATCAGTGTTGTCCTGGGAAAATTACCTGACCTTATCTCATCATCCTACAGTTTGCAGGTTTTTGAAGGGGGCTTCTAATCTCTTTCTCCCAGTGGTTCATAGGTATCCCACATGGGACCTCCCTAAAGTGTTGCAGGCCCTTACAGGAAATCTGTTTGAACCTCTCAGATCTGTGTCACTTCGATTTATGACCATCAAGGTGGTTTTTCTAGAGCCATTACTTCGGCCAGAAGAGTGTCAGAACTAGTGGCACTCTCAATTAGACAGGACCTGTGCATTTTCCATGAGAACAGAGTGGTTCTAAGGCCAAACCCTACATTTATTCCTAAAGTAAATTTTTGGTTTCATCGGGCGCAAGACATTGTGTTACCAGATTTCTGCCCCAAGCCATTTTATGACTTGGAGCACAAGTGGCATATATTGGATGTAAGGCGAGCCTTCCGTATCTACATCAAACATACTGCAGTCTTTAGGAAATCTGAAGCCATGTTTGTCTCTTTCCAATCTATGTCCTTGGGGAGCGAGGCTTTCTCATCTACTATTGGTAGTTGGATTAGAACATGTATCTCTGAGGCCTACCAGACTTTGTCCGTGCTGGTGCCCAAGAACATTATGGCCCACTCCACTATAAGTGCTGCTACTACTGCAGCCTGGAACACCCAGGCATCGCTTGAGGAAATCTGCAGGGTGGCTACCTGGGTGTCTCCTTTGCCGTTTATACGGCACTCCTGCCTGGACTCCTTTGCTTCCGCTGAAGTGGCATTTGGATGAAGGGTACTACAGAAGGTTGTCCCACAGTTGGAGTGAGTGGACTACGATGGCCCTCCTGTGGACATGCAGGCTTTAGTATGTCCCATCTTGAACTCTTTTTGCAGCATGGATGAGAATGGGCATTGGCATAATTACCTGAGAATGCCCTTTCTATGCTGCAAGAGAATCCAGCCCCATCCTTATGGTCATGATGGTGGTGGGTGAATTAATTTTCATGGTTTATCTTCCAGAGGCATGTTACGTCTGTCAAGCATCTTCGCCTAAAAGCTGGGGAGCCAGCTAGGGCTGGCTTTTTATATAGTGGCAGACTCAGCTCTATGACATCAGAGGGAAGAGTCATAACCATCCTGGACTCTGTTGCAGCATAGGTAGAAAGGGCGTTCTCAGGTAATTATACCAATGCCCCTTCTCAATGTTTGATCCAGTTTGTGTGCCACCTTGACCCCATGCATCAAGAGAACGATGCAGCAGTTTCAGATACCCTCCGTGTATATGGGAGCACCCTCCACAAAGATGTTCCACTAGCAGCTTCAATAGGTTATCGAGGTCCGGATATAATACATCTTCAGATAAAGTCCATAGAAAAACCATTGAGCTTACAGACTTGATAGAGGTATCCCTCTCTTTGGCTTTGGCTGTCAGTGTACTACAATGGGTATCCTATTGAACAGAACCTGAATACAATTGGCTTTGTGTGCGGTGGGGTGATTACTCTCATTGTGCAAAATATGGCCCGTGCTCATGATTTTTCGATGTACACCTGTGTAAAAGACTCCCATTCAGGTTACAGCTGACTAGTACATCCAGGAAGGCCAGCGTATTATTTGCCTCTTCTTCCATCGTGAATTGAATGTCTGCGTATATTGAATTGAGGATTTTCATAAATCTAGTCTTGCTGTTTAATAATGACAAACTGTCATTGACATAATGTGCCCAAAACTTGGATTTGTATATTTTCATTGCTTCATATTCTAATTTCTGGAAGACTGCCTCTGCAATCACTCCAAAATCGAAGATCACATATCTGTTCATATGTATGGCCGTTAAATGTAAAATAGGTTCTAAGGCAGAAGATTGTTTGTGCTAGGGGATTTGGCGTTTTGTGACTCCTTTTCCAATAATAGCTCTTTTATAGTTAGGGGCGCTAAATCCTGGGGGATGGATGTAAACAGTAATACGATATCAAAATGACACCACTGTTTCATCCTCCCCAACTCCACTCTCTCCTACTGTTGTAGAAAGTCGGTAGAAGATTTCACGCTGGTAGTGGTGCCTTCCATCAGACGTTGTAGCTATCCATATAACCATTTGGCTAAACCAAATATGGGAATGCCACAAAGAGAGACAATGGGGCACAGGGATAACTCTGTCTTGTGGATCTTTGGTAATCCATAGAATCATACCATGGCTGAGTCTTTTGGTCGAATCATTTTTAGATCCTCTTCATCCACTTCCATCAAGAGGCTAAAGTTGTTGCCCGTGATGCAACCAAAGGAGGACACTTACTTAAAGAAGCCTGGTTTTCCAATCTATTTCCATATCTATTGTCTACCAAGCATTGAGGCACCAAGAAAGATCCTGCAAGAAGAGAAGAGACTGCTTCCCATCAAAGCCCATTTGAACAAAGCAACAAATGAATCTAGTGAAAAAAACAAAGGGGCCTTTAAGACAGAAGTCCATTGGTATGAGGGAGGGAACTAGAGAGAATACTGTCAAAAGTCATGCATACAACAACCATTGGTTAATGTTATATAAAGGAACATATCTCCTTAATGGTAGTTTTACACTCTGACAATATTAGCAGTGGGTAATGAAAGCTTATTGAAAAATATACATTTTTAGTTCCAGAAATCAGGATTTCTGTCTCTTTTTTCACAGTTTTACCTCGTAATTTTAGAATAGTTTAGCCCTATGATAGGGAGAGGGAGCTGGTTTCTGCTGCACCATATATGGATAAAAGCCATGGAAGCTAACCTTTCCCCAAATTCCAGGTGCTACAAAAGTTTGTTCATCTTGGCAAGGGTTCACAACTCAAAAGTTGTTAGTATCTATATTCTATATTGATAGTAGGGAAATTAAATTTACACATTGTGGTAAATAGCCCATGACTTACAACCAATTATTCATCAACTGTTTGAAGTTATGATAGCACTGAATGGTGGTATGACCTTGTCTTTGGAATTCCCTTTCCAACCTTACTTCTTGCACATACTCACTTTATGATCATATCACTTAGTGAAGGAAATTTTTTATTTTTTTATTTTTTATTTTTTTATTAATTACATTTATATACCGCCCTTCTCCCAAGGGACTCAGGGCGGTGAACAGCTCATCTAAAAACCCCACAAAAATACAAAAGTTAAAAAGTAATTAAATATTTAAATCAGCTGCTGACTAAAATTAGGAAACCCTCCCCCCACCCTTAAAAACCCAAATTTAAATTTAAAAATGGAGATCAAATTTAAAATCATTATCTCAGCCCAGGCCGGCCTGCTCAAAGAGCCAGGTCTTTAACGCGCGCCTGAAGGCCCTCAGGTCCGTGCCGGTACGGAGTTCCGGTGGCAGAGTATTCCAGAGGGCGGGGGCACCCACAGAGAAGGCCCTACCCCTTGGCGCCGCCAGACGACACATAGCGGCCGACGGCACCCGGAGCAGACCCTCCCTGTGGGAACGCACCGGCCTGTTGGAGAGCGTTGGCAGAATGCGGTCCTGAAGGTAACCTGGTCCCATGCCATGGGTCGCCCTAAAGGTCAAAACTAGAACCTTAAAGCGAACCCGGAGAGCCATCGGCAACCAATGCAGCTCGCGCAGGAGAGGCGTCACATGGGCGCTACGCGACGCCCCCATAATCACCCTCGCGGCTGCATTTTGCACCAACTGGAGTCTCCGGATGCTCCCCGCAGGGAGCCCCATGTAGAGGGCGTTACAATAGTCCAGGCGAGAGGTGACAAGGGCCTGAGTGACCGTGCGCAAGGCGTCCCGATCCAGGAAGGGCCGCAACCGGTAGATCCGACGGATCTGATGAAATGCCCCCCTGGAGACGGCCGCGATGTGATGTTCAAGCGACAGCCGTACATCCAGGAGGACTCCCAGGTTGCGAGCCCTCTCTGTGGGGGGCAGAACTTCCCCCCCAATAGCCAGCGAAGGTATCAACTGGCTATATCGGGGCGCCGGAAACCACAGCCACTCGGTCTTGGATGGGTTGAGCCGAAGCCTGTTCCCGCCCATCCAGTCCCGCACGGCCTCCAGGCACCTAGACAATTACATTTATAAGTTCAGGACTACCCTATATCTTTTTTTGTTTAGTTTTTAATTTATAGCTCAGTTTACATAGCAGTTAATAGAGAGAGAGAGAGAGAGGGAGAGAGATTAGTTTGTCATAAACTGAAATAATATTGTATTCCTTGAAGCTCATTAGAAGATATTATGCATATATATTATAGAAAAGCTGTCAGTATAATTGAATAATGATTACTTAAAGTATGTATGAAAATATGAGAAAAAATTAATAGTGTTACAGGGAGAATGACAGTCACCCCTTTGTAAGTATGCTACATTTCAGTGTTATATGTCAACTTTTTCAATATGACAGTATTATTTTAAAATTGTGACACCTTTTTTAAATGGAGATTTTAAATAGTGAAAGTGAAATATATTAACTCTATAGCCTGGAAGACATATTATTACTTGACAAACTGAATCTTTTCTGATTAACAAATTTTATTTTAATTCAGTAATTATACCAAAATCATTTTGAAAAGCATGTATATTTTAGGCTAATTGTATTGTAATAATACAAGATTGGATTATATAAATGTTTTACCTCTTCTAACAAATCATTATTACCCTTTATCTGAATTGTCCAATCCTCTACAGTGTGAAATTCAATTGTATGTGTTAATAGCAGGTGAAATAAACTATATGGTCAGATTAAATTGTGCATTATTTTAAAATCACAACTAGCAGCGGTGTATGTTTTCCTTAAGAGTAAACAGTAAACCTGATTCAGAGATTCAGTGGGTATACTTCACAGTCAATATATTCTAAGATCTATTTAACATTGCTGCAAAATATTCATTCTTTGCTTAGTTAAAAAAATGTAATTATCATTGGGTTCCCCCCCCCCCCCCAAGAAATACAGAATGTGTCATAGACATGATATGTACAATTACAGCTTTTGGTAATCTTTTATATGACTAAGCTGTCCCAGAACTCAAAGCTAATGTCAAAAACAAAAATAAAAATGATGTATATAAGAAGCAAATAAAATCCATAGCACCCCAAAATGATGTTTTTAAAGTATTTGTATTATGTGATAGCTGAAATCTTTTCCCTGTGCTAGTGTCAGATGAACCATCTTGTTTGTGTATCCTTTTATGCATGCCTACAAACTAGAAAATTTCATGCCATCTGATTGAACAGATTCCTATTCCTGAGAGCATAAATAAACTAAGTCAAGTATGCTTACAAACTGTAAGCTGCCAGATGGCCTTCCCAAATTCTAAATCAGAAATACACTGGTTCACATAAGCCATTTTACAATTTAGATGTTTTATTTTTTGCTGCATACCATATTTTAGGTCATATTTTCTATGAGTGAAAGTAAACATACTTAGACATCCTGAAGATTATTTTGTATTAGATCAGCCCTTGTTATCACTTTTCCCACTATTCCCACATACTTTGAAAAGGAACTACTGGTAATATGACATACGTTTTAATGTGTGTAGATAATGCAGGGGTGGTCTTCAAAAATTTTAGCAATGGGTTCTCTGCCCAGTTGCTGAGTGGGCATGGCCATGTTGGACATGGCTTAGTCAGCCTCCTGTACCACAGTGTGGGTATTGCCCTCCCCGGGCTCTGGAGGCTTTCCTTGAGTCTGGATGGGCAAAAATTGCTTCCTCAGGTTCCGAAGGATCTCTGGAAGCCAGAAATGGGCCCATTTCAAGCCTTCCCAAACTTCTGGGAGGCCAGGTTTTTACCGTCTCCGATTCTTCAGGTGTTCCCTGAACTTACCTGCATCCAAAACGGGCTGGGTGGAGACTCCTGGGGTAGGTAGGGCCAGTCAGGAAGGGATTTGGAAGTTCTTCAAACTGCACAAAATCTTAGGACCTCTCCTGAACCCCTGCGAACCTCTAGCAGCCCACCTCTGTGTTTATGCATATATGTGTGTATATACACACACACACATACACACACACACATTATGATTGAATAGTCTGATCCAATGCTACTTCAGATGGGAATATATGTGTGATGATTCTACATAGGAAATATGTAATTCATACTTAAAAGAAAAATGCATACTAACAATTTTATCACTATTTGAAAACATACCACATAATTGTACTTATTATTATTCATTTAAAATTCTTTTAAATACAGGTATTTTATACAAACACAGACACTATATTTTTCAACAGTGAGTGACATAGGTAGTCCTTGACTTGCAACCACAACTTGGACTGGAATTTGAGTTCTTGTGTGTAGTAGTCATTAAGTGAGATGCCTATGTGATTATGTTGCTCAATGATTACAGATTTTCCAGGTTATGTGGAGAGAGCCAAAGACCTGCCTGCCAAAGGAGGACAGACACTCTCCCCTATGCATGGAAGAGAATGTGAGCAGAGTGTAGGAATGGAGTTCAGATCTGTAGGATCAGAGTTTCATTTCTGGGGCCTACCACAAGATTTCCCTTTTCTTGTGTGCAGAAGAAAACTTCTGCATTGAGTTGTAGAAATGAAAATCAGATGTTAGCAGTCTTCAAATTCTTTGGTTTTTGAAGATCCAAACTTCATTTCTTCCAGTGCATGAGTTCCCCTACTGTTCCTGCACAAAACAGAATTCTTGCACTGAGCTGCAGAAATGAAGCTCAAATCTTTATGATCCAAGGTTCCTTTCCCTATCCTGCTACAGGAGTTCTCCTGCCCTCTGTGTGTGGAAAAGAACTCCTGTGCTCAGCTGGTGGTCTGCTCCCCACCTAGCCACAGTGCATTTGGAGGTCAGGAAAATAGGAGTAAGGAGTATCATATATGTTTGCCAGATTGAGTTGTTTATATAAAAATACCAGCATTAAATAAATAATAAAAATATTTACATTGTTTTGCAGGAAATTCACATTGTTGATTCATATCCACTTTGCAATCAACTATTACTTCATGATCTTTTTCATGCATATTATTCCTTGTATTCCTCATTCTTCATATATATATATATGTATTTATTGTTATACTATACATACAAATTTGATTCCTCTTTCCCTAAATGTTTAATTTTTTCATTGTAGACTCATTCATTTAATTGGAATCTTCTATAGTTTATAAATTTCTAGGAAAAATCTTTCACTTGGTACCACACATGAGCTTTTACTAATTTTTCATTATGTTTTGGTTAAAGCAATAAGCATGTTTATTTTTTGAAATACAATGTCAAAATGTCATTTTCTCTTTTTCTCTTTTCCTTTAAATAATTTTAATGTTTTATTTATTTTTATCTTTTAACATACATATCCTTATCTGAACAATTTTACACAAGATTATTGCTTTTCTTTGTGTTCTGTGCTTCACATTGTTTTAATGTAAAGCATTAAGCCAAATATGGAGGAGCTGAAAAAGGATCTAATCTGAGAAAGGATGTTTATTTTCAAAATATTGACTTCTAATGTTTTGGGGAGGAACACATTATAGAGCATTATAGGTACTATCATGCATTCATTGTACAGATTTGTTAATTATTCCTACTAGTACCATTTGCTAGGGCACTTTTAGAAGCAGAACTTTCAAGCAAACTCCAAATGTTAACTTTATTTTCCTAAAGTTTCCAACATATTTTAGAGGTTCATAGGATTTTCTTATCTTTTCTCCATATTTTTAGCATTATAAAAATTGTTCAGTGGATGTCAAATACTTTTAAAAGTTTTAACCTACTTAATTTTGAATAGGACAAATGGACTCTCTTTTTCTTGGTTTTAGAAATATTAATAAGTAGTTAATATTGATGGTTTTGATTTTGTATATGCAGGACTTTTCTGTTCTTCATGATGCTCCTTGGTGACAAACATCACATTTGACCTCTGGCTGTACCTGATACCTCATTCAAAACCAGTCTACTGACAGAGGTTCCATATAGGTAGATGACATATAGATATAGATATTACAGTTAGTATTGATTCCAAAGATATGACTTATTCAACATATGCAAATGATGAAGCCAATCTTTTGGAAGCAAGTATCTATATCGCTGATCATTCTTATTCTAGTTTGATTCTCTGTGTATTTAATCTTTCATTCAAGTTCCTAATCATCTTTCAGAAAGGTTCCATTTTTATAATATTTTTTTTATGGTACAATATTTTAGCAAAGTAGTTCAACAACATCTAAAACTATAGAAGCCAGAATTTACTAGTTGTGCAGGGCACTCGTGTTTCTCCAATCCTAATTCCCATTGTTTTAGTCTTAAAGATAGTGGAACTCAGATTTAGCTATAGTATACCATTCTGCCATATTCTTCTCATTAAATGAAACATTTTTACATAATGAAAGAAGAAAGATGTTGATATTATTTAACACTCCCAATTCCATTATAGTTAAGGAATCTCAGTTGGATTCCTATTGTCAGCAACATTTCCCCCCTTGTTTAAATGATTTATAAAGAATGTTTGTCGTCTGGCTGAAGCCAGTTGAATAAGCATGTGAATAGAAAGGTGGAAATGGGAATAATTCATTATGCATTGTTCCATTTTATCAAGAAGCACAACATGGTGAATTTATCAGTGCCTTACTGATGTATTTATGCACTTTATTAGCATATGACATCTATAGAGGTCATGCAATCACTGATATATAAATTTAGTTTAAATAAAATGTCAGAATGTGCGTGTGTGTACATGTACTGTATGTAAGATGTGGACACATATCTTCATGCACTATTTCTATAGCATTCTCTTATTCTAATAATATGGTCATTAAAAAAGAAGCAAACACTGCACTAGGACAACCTATTTTTTACAGCCCATGCTGTATTCTACTAATTCTTGTGTATCTTTCCTAATATTTTTCCAGATATTGATATCAGGTCAATATAATTCATTTCAGCTCGAAGCAGCTCTGAACTCAAATCAGATCACTCATAACTTTCTTTCCTTTTCATGTGCATTCTCTTCTGCCATGTGTGGTGCATTTTTGACATTTTGGACCACTTTTTCCTTCAGTTGAAAAATAGTTGAAAGATGGAAATTAAACAGCTAGGTCTTCTCCTGTTGTCTATCATAATACACCAAGCAGACTAATAGTTTTATTGTCAATTCCCTTTTCCTTTCAGGTGTTAACATTCAAGATTATGTGACCACCATGACTAAATTGCCCATGGAGCTGTTTATTACAGCTCAAGATTTCCCCATTAACTTCTGATTTAACATCAGGTCAGATAACCATTTTGGTACTTCCAGAATAAATTGATTTCCTTCTGCAAAATGAGGGAGTTAAGATTGTTCTGGATGAACTATACTTCTATTTTCTATTCTATTCAAATACTTGACCATTCCCAAGTCTTTACAAACTATACATCCATGATCAGATAGAGGTGCACTTTCAGTCTTTTTGCTTCTTAGGTACTCGGACTGCATTAGAAATATTTCAAAATATCAGTCTAGAACTGTTAGCTGTTCGAAAGATGCCTTTAACATTTGAAGGCTTTCACTAAAATTGAATTATCCAAATTTTATCAGTTGTATGATACATAAACAAAGTGAAAGACTCTGCCCCTGCAAGAATATACATTTTATAGGTTGTTTAATATCCTACCTATAAGTGAATTGATTTAGGCATTTAAACTTGTGTTCTTTACTGTTTATTCTTCTAATTAAAATACATAGAGTTCTGTTTTAAATAATACATCATATTCTATAATTATCCATTCCACATGCATCTTATGATACTTAGAGGATTTTAGCTTACTTTTTAAAAACAAAATGCTCTATGTTTTCAAAATAAAAGTAAATCCATCAAATTCTGAAAAATGTATTTTGTTTGTCACATACACAGCCTCTGAAAAGCAAGCATATAGACATATAATACCTTCGTATTCTATGTTCTGGTTAGGAGTCCTTTCATTAAGGAGACATACCTGAAAGTAGCATATCATATTCAGTATATTCAAGTGAAAATTATTTGTACATTATTCAGAGGTACAATGTCTATATTTGAAACATGCTGAGAGGTACAATAGCAAAATGTATTTCATTTGAAATCTGACCAGCAGCACATAAGATGCTGATAGCAAAGTATATCTATCTTGCTCTTAACCCCAGGAGCTCAGGTTGATTATGTCATCTACCAAGGAAATATTTATGAATCTATACATGATCTTCACAACATAGTATATGCAACATAATTTTGTGATTTCTTGAGTATCCCATTTAAAAATATAGGTCTATACATATAATCCTCAAATTATAATCACATTTGGAGTCAGAAAAACGTAATCATTAAGTGAAGGATCATGTGACAATACTTGATTTTATGATCTTTTTTGCCACAGTTCTTAAGTAAATCAACATGTTGTTAAAGAGATCATGTAATTGCAGTTTGTGACTTGGTTTGATGACATCTCGATTGACTTTTCCTGTCAGAAGTTGGCTGGGAAGATCACAAATCGTGATCACATAACTGAAGGATTTGGTAAGCATTGCAAGTGCAAGCCAGTTGCCAACTGCCTGAATCACAAACACATGACTGTAGGGATGGCGTGATGGGATGGATTGTAAATTACTTTTTTCAATGCAGTTGTAACTTCAAGCTATTGTTAAATGAATTATTTAACATAAACTGTTAAATAAAGACTACCTGTAAAACATGTTTTATCTCTATACATCTATATATCTGTAAACACACACATATATACACACATATATACATACATGTATATACTTTGTATTACAACACCCTGTTAAGCCCCAATTAAGGGAGAAAGCATACTGCTTTCTTTTCTGTCTTTCGGCTCATCACCAGAGACCATACCGACAGAAAGCTATTTGTTTCGTTGCCTTTTGTTTACATGTGTGTAAGGTTTTTAAGCTGATAATTTTTAAACAATAAATAAGGGAGACTAGTATAGATCTATTTCGAGCTAGTTAGCTCTCTTCAGCTAGCCATACCCTTACTGGGATTCGAACCAGGGAAGTATTACATGTGAGGCAGTTGTAATTGCCTCTACACCACTGGCTCTCTCCTTATCAGCTCAGGCAGGGGAATAAGTATATACTTTGTATTACTTTGAATAAGTATATACTTTGTATCTCTGGTGATGAGCCGAAAGACAGAAAAGAAAGCAGTATGCTTTCTCCCTTAATTGGGGCTTAACAGGGTGTTGTAATACAAAGTATATACTTATTCCCCTGCCTGAGCTGATAAGGAGAGAGCCAGTGGTGTAGAGGCAATTACAACTGCCTCACATGTAATACTTCCCTGGTTCGAATCCCAGTAAGGGTATGGCTAGCTGAAGAGAGCTAACTAGCTCGAAATAGATCTATACTAGTCTCCCTTATTTATTGTTTAAAAATTATCAGCTTAAAAACCTTATACATGTATATATATACATATGCATAGACATACGTCATACTAATACCGATCACACCTGCCAGCCTGCATTGGACCAGTCTGGCAGATGGTCTGTTCCTTGCACATGCCAATACAACTATCAAAAACAGTCCTCATTCCCTACAAGCCCTAGGGCAATTACCCACAACAGCGGAAAGACCTGTGCAAAGGCAGAGGGTACTAAAAGTCACCATGTTAAAGCTGAGGACTGGATTGGTTGGAAACGTGGAAGAGGCCTTCACCCTGCAGTGGATAGATAATGGCTAAAATGATGATGATGATGATGATGATGATGATGATGATGATGATGATGATATACAGTATATATTATGTATCTCTTGCTTCTCTTTTTACTTACATTGAAAAATCAGTCTTTCATTACTGCTGATGACTTAGCTTTAACTATCACTTTGATTAAGAAATTAAAAAAATCAGTTAATTATCTAATTATTATTTGAATCTAGGGAATAATTAGGAATATCTGTGCCCAAAGTAGACCTGGAAACATTTGGATTGACTAAAAGACATACATTTTTTAGCCAATGAAAAAGAAAGGTTTAGAATGGGTTATTCCATGCTAACCAAAGTTTGATACCATTTTCCCTGAAAAATATTCTCGGTATCTTAAATCAACTTTTTATACTTCGTTTATAAATGTCAGGTATGCCTTTGTTTTGGTTTCCAGGAAAGTCCTGTAGCACAAACATAAGATCTTTTACAATTACTAGATGCCTTTACATTTTCTTACATACACTTCATATTAAATCCAGGCTGAGGCTGAGATGCAATATGGCAGGTATAATGCCAGCTAGCAAGAGACTTTAACACACACACAAACACAATTATGAAGAAAACACGGTTATTCAAATATTAGATCAATACAATCCCCCAAAATCTGCAAAGGCCCCTATCTGTTCTGCTTTGTACAGATAATGCAATGAAGTCCCACTTTTGCAAGTATCATTTATTGCAAATAGTCATTAAAAAACTAATACTATGTGCTTTATGTGAGATTAGAAATACCTCTCCTAGATAACTAATAGGGAACTCAACAAAGGGGTGACTTTTTGTGTGTTTGGGATTTGTTACTACCAAACATGGGAAAATGAAATGCCCTTGTTGTCCAGATACTGATGAATTCCAAGAGAATCTTCATAACAGAGTGTTCATTTTTTTATTCCTATAATTGAATTAGTGGTGTGTTGCTGCCTGATTGTTAACATAAATGCAGCCCACCTCTGAGTTGAATTATGCTTTATGACTATGTGAAGCTTGGTTCAACTTTTATACAAATACAAATTTTATCTTACTGAAAATAATTATTAATAATAATAATTATTAATAATTATTAATAATTAATAATTATTATTTTTTAGAAAAAATTTAGATAGAAAAATGCAGATCTAAGGCTGGAGGCAGAGCTGTTGAGGGCTGAGACAAGGCATTGTTGTTTTACAATATTAGCAGAATTTAAACTCCCTCTCCCAAGTTTGACTGTTTCTACCTTGCCAAAGAAATTCAAATTGTCTTGGAAACAACAAATTGAAGACAAACTTCAGAATTTGGGTTTTGCACTAGACACAGTGCTAAGACTGGGACAGAACAAATTGTGGAAGCTCTTAAACCAAGGATCCTCAATAGTCAGTTGCATCATACCAAAGATATTGCAAGTTACCAATATCAATATTTTAACATCAAGTGAAATACAATTGTATGACAGTAATATCTGTTTTAAACTAGTCTGGTATCCTGATCAGGTCATTAATACATTCTGTATTTTCATTATATCACTATTTTTTGATATCTTGCCATCAATTATACTGAAGGGCAATTTTCAGAAAAACATCTATGCAGAAAATACTTGTCCTGTCATGTGAATGTTGATTCACTGGCCAATTGTCTTACTTTATTGTAACTTCTCATAATAAGCTCTGAATATCTTCACCAGGGCATTTCTTAGACAAGCAAATGAATTCTATGTAAAATTCTTTCTGGCAGATAAAGAAATTAAAATCACACAGACTTTGGGATGTTGGGATGTTTACATTTATCTTACAGAACATGTTATTGACAAATTAATTTGGTATTGATTTCTGGGTATAAGAGTATATTTTCTTACCTAATTTTATTGTATTTTATCTTATATTGATATACATTACATATATCTTATCTTTATTTTGCTATTATTTCTGTAATGAACTTATTTATTAGGTCACTCTTTCACATACACCCATGCACATATTATCCATAGCTCCTTTTCCCTGCTCATTTAAAGGACTAACTAAAACTTAATTAAAATTATTTGATTCAATCAACTTAATTTTTAAAAAACAAAGGCTTTTTATTGTATGAATGGATTGACTTTCTGAAGACAGATGTAAAAATTAAACATGGGTTTGCAAATCTGGGTTTAAAACCCATACTTTAGTTAACAAATCAGTTTTCATTTGAAAGCTTAACAATATTATATTCATTAACTAAATTTCTGTTTAACTGTCTACATAAACAAATGTTTTATACATAGACCATGCCTTTCAAACTCCTCTTTCATTCACATATTTATTATCTTTAGCATAATTATGAGCCTCGGTGGTGCAGTGGTTAGAGTGCAGTACTGCAAGCTACTCCTACTGCAATTTGGCAAATTGAATCCCACCAGGTTCAAGGTTGATTCAGCCTTCCATCCTTCCAAGGTGGATAAAATGAGGATTCAAATTGTTGGGGAAAATATGCTGACTCTGTAAACCACTTTGAGAGGCTGTAGAGCACTATAAAGCGGTATATAAGTCAAGTACTGTTGCTATAATATTTATATAGCTATAAATGTAAAGTATTATTTTCTGATGTTTTAATATCCAATAATGACTGAAATATACAGAAGATATTGGATATATTCTTGTGACACATTAAACATAGCTTAATGTTAATTATCATAAATGTGCTTACTAGGTCTATAAAAACTTTTGGATAAATATTGCCAGTATGAAAGCTTCAATCCTTTGTACACTGAAGTGGTGACAACTTCTTGGGCTTAGAAGGGTGCCTTATTACCTAGTGAAATCACTAATCTTCATATACTTTCCATAGCCCTAAGACTTACCTAGTGGATATATGACCAGGGGGATTTTCAACTTCGCCATTCCTTTTTAATCAATATCTAAGATATATTTTTCATAATAACAAAAACGACTACCCGATTCACTATGTGAATCTCTACAGAAATCTGTTATGCACTTTTGGATTGCTTCTGCACTAATTCATACTACCAATCAGTTTTAAGAGGCATGAAGGAGTTAATAATTAATTTTATATCTGCATTCAGATAAAAATCTAAATAATCTTTATGTTAAGATAATAGTTAACCATAACTATGGATTGTAGCTAATACTCTACCATGGCCACAATCTGGCATATACTGTTTCTCACCAGCAAAAGTGTGATAAGGCTTATGTGTTTTGTAAAGGTATATTTGAACTTAAACAGCATGTTTGCCCAGGAAGCAATCTAAAATAGGTATTTATTTTTAATGATAGAATTTTAGTGCAGAAACCCCAAGTTTTTTAATTCCAACAAACTAAATTAAAATTTAAAGGTAACTTCATATTGTTCAACAATCAAAAGTCTGAATTTCTTGTTGATCACAGTGATCAAAGTTATGGACACAAATTTAACTGTTGCATTTAAAAACTAAATTGAATTTAAGTACATCACACTGACATTTTTGATTTTGTCACATATTTCCCAAAAAAAATTGATCTTTATTTCAAAATACTGGTAGATAAAGGGGATATAATGCATATTATGAATCATTTACATCAGAGGTGGGATTCAAATTTTGTAACAGTTGGTTCTATGGGCATGGCTAGGTGGGCATGGCTAGGTGAGCATGGTTATGTGACTGGGTGGCCATGGCTTTTTTGGCAGCATTTCCCCCCTTTTTGGGGCCTACTGGCCCTCAGGGAACCCTCCTGAGGGGGTATTTTTGCTTCCAGAAGGCTTCCCTGGGGCCCAGGAAGAAAAAAAACAGAACATGGGGAGGGTGCAGCATCCCCCTATGCATCATTTTGAGACCTTCTGGGCCTCAGGGAAGCCTCCTGGGGGTTGTTTTTGCTCCCAGAAGGCTTCCTGGGACTCAGGAAGAAAAAAAATGGAGGCCCCTCCCTCCGTTTTTTGCCTTCCTGGGCCTCAGGGAAGCCTCTTGGATAAAGCAGTAAGTAAGCAAGGGGAATCCCAGCACAGCTGATCATAGGAACAGCTGATCGTTGGATGGGGAGAGAATACTTTAAGGAGTAACTGGGTGGGGAAGAACACAGTCAGCGATGTCAGCCATGAAGTTGCGCATGCACAATAAGGACTGACTGAGTGGGGAGGAGAGAGTGGGGCCAGCCAGGGGCACGATTTGCTGGTTTTCCGATTTGCACAGAATCATAACAAGTTCTATAGAAGCTGTCTGAACCGGTAGAATCCCACCCCTGATTTACATAATGTATTCCATTGTGTAATTTGTAAAAATACATGCACATTTTGCAGGTGGAAAAAGTAAGTACACCATTGCATTTATCACTACCTCAATTACCTGAAATTAGAATCGGGTGCACCAGGTTAGATGTAAATGATTAGAACATTGTTGTAAAAAATTAAATACGCCCATGAATCCAGAAAGGGATTTTAAAAAAATGTCCATGTAATTGGACATTAATCATTCCACTGTCTGGAAAATCATATACAAGTGGAAAAGATGTCAAGCAATTGCCAATTTATCCAAGCCAGGCCATCCCAGCAACATCTGCTTAAGAGGAGAACACAGATAGTGACCTTAAAAATTTCCTCAAGTGACCTACACCACCTAGCTGTCACTACCAATTGATACTAAAATATACGAGTCTATCATTAGAAAAAAGCTGCACAAATTAAACCTACATGGGATATATCCAAGGAGAAAACTTTTGCCACCCAGAAAGAACATCATAGTAAGTCTAAAGTTTGTTCATAAATATCTAGGCAAAGTCCATGACTAGGTTAGCTAAATATTTAATTGTAAGACTACATTAATGGAATCTTGCAAATCTGAAGAATCAAATTTCTCTCTCAATTGTCTGATCAATTAGGGAGGATTCCTAATTTCTTTCACTGATTGTTAAGCAGTTGCAATCTCCTTCCTCTCTGGTCTTATTGTTCCTTCGGAAAGATCTCTTTCTCTGATTCCCACAAGGTCTTCCAACCATTCCATTACAGAAACAATGTGTTCTGTATAGCTAGAACAATTATTTGGTCACAGTAGAAGACATGTTTGATAAAAAGCAAAGTCAGAGTTTTACCTAAAGAATCCACTCTAAAGCATGGTGGTGGAAATATTATGCCTTACTGTACCAGGGCCTGGGCAGTTCATTGTCACAAAATTCACCAGACATTCTTCATTGTATTAGAGATTGTTTCAAGATAATGTAAAATTATCTGTCAGAAGATTGAAGGTCAACAAAGAGTAGACCTTGCATCATGACAATGACCCTAAATATTCCAGTACAGTATATCTACTAAAGAATAGGTGAAAAAAAGAAATGAAAATACTGGCCAATGGCTCTAAAATCCATCAAGATTTAAAATGGATTATGCATCCAATAAATCTCTGTAATATGAAATAACATATTACAAGAATATGTTAAGTCATACATCAAAAGCACTGTGCCTGCCCTATGGACTGTGGAGTAAATAATATTGGATCCCTTTACTTGTGTAAATTTCAATTTATTTCATGACAAATTGGGAGTTTCAGAAGAAAAAAGAGAACTACGAATACTTTCGGCCATGTCTGTATTAGGCTAAAATAAATAATCTTTGGCCATTTGAAAATCACAGTCTTTATCTTTTATATTAAAAATGCAATTCAAAGAAATGTTACTATTTGAACATTAAACTTTGCAAGCAAATCACATCAAAGTAAAGGCAAATAATATATAATCTCTATGTAATATTTTCATCATTTAATAATTGTCTGGACTTATTTAGTATTTATGGTAATATTCTCAGTTTTGTCCATTCTCCAAATGAAAGGGTGGCAGAAGAGACTTAAACATAATTTTCATTCTCTCTCTCTTTCTCTTTCTCTGTCTCTAACAGCTTGGGATCTATTTATTCCAATTATTCCAATTAGCATAGATAATTGAACAAGCATTTTTTTTGCAGACTAATTGATTCCATTTTTGTATCTGACTTTTTAAATTTGAGCTAATCTGTCACAGACAATATTGATGTGTTCTAAATCATAATGTCCTAATTCACTCTGCAGTAAAAGGGCTTTTTCCCCCTGATTATTTTCTAATCTTTGGTTTGTTGAGTAGATGGACTCCAGAGATGGCATATGTGGTTTATTTTTTATGTCCTAAACTACATTAGTGCTGCACAAAACTTAGCATGAAAAGTTTAATATAACTAGTTTATTTAGACAGAAAAATCAGACTAACTCCTCCATGCTTAGTCATATGTTACATAATCTTATGAAAAAGCACTTCAAATACTATTTCAGTATATGTACTTATGCTAAATAAAAGAAAACTCCACTCCTAGTACTGATGATGTTACCTAGTTTGGTAATGAAATATCTGCAAGAAAACCATCAAGGTCAGATGCCGATCCCTGCACCCCATTTTGGACCTGGAAGGCCTCCTGCATCACCCTGGAAGCCAAAATGGGATGCAGGGGGCCTTGTGACACCCCGGTGCCCTGCTTTGGGCCTGAAAAGCCTCTTGCATACCCTGGAAGCCAAAACAGTGTGTGAGAGGACTCTTGGGAGTGGAGGGGCAAGGTGGTGTGGGACCAGCCAGAAATGCGATTAGCCAGTTCTCCAAACTGGGCAAAAAGCTAACAACTGGTCACTCAAACTAGTGAGAACCATCTGAATCCCACCCACGGGTGAGGTGCTACCAGTTCATCCCAGTTCTATAGACTGGTAGCTGCAAAGAGCAGCTGACACCCAACCGGGCTCTAGGCTGTCCTTTATTCCCTGCTTTTCCCTTCTCAGCTGCTTTGCGAGGCACAGCTGAGGTTGAGGAACAGGAAACGAGGATTTTCAAACGCTGCACACCCATGCGCAGCGCTTGTCAGTTTCCAGGTGGCACAGCTGATGATTTCTTGCAAATGCTGCACACACGTGTTATGATTGTTTGCAGTTAGAATCGGCAAATTGTTCCACTGACTGGCCCCTCTCCTCCCCTCCCTTCCCCGCCGAGCCCACTCACTCCTTACCTGGCATGCGAGCCATCCAATTTGCCTGGTTTGGTAAGTTGCTATTTTTCCATTTTTTCCCCCGACCGTCAGCTTTTCTGTTCTGGTGGGAGATTTAAATTAGCTAGAAAACAGGAAATCCTTGGATTTTACATAAATATTTATAATATTTACATACAAGCCATGGCCATCCAGTCACATGACCACCAAGCCACACCAGTCAGCAAGCCATGCCCACCCAGTCACACGACCACCAAGCCATACCCACAAATTAAGCCACACCCACAGAACCAGTTGTTAAGAATTTTGAATCCCATCCCTGATCCCATCTCAGGGTAAACTATTTCACTTTTGCATAGATCTTACTGTCAGGAATTGTTTATATATATTTTAATAAATTCTAGGTATCTGCAACTTACAAACATTTCTGTGTTTTCAACTGCAGTTAAAAATGGTTCTGGATCATTTCCCAGTGGATCCTCTTATGTTGATTTTGTTATCTCTCAATCTTTTTTCTCAGACTAAATCTGCTAGTTTTCTCCCAGCCTATATTCATAGTCTGTATTATCTTTATTATCTTCCACTAATTCTATTCTGTTTTATTTTAGATTTTATGTGCCTTTATTATTTTTATAAATAACTCAAGGTGACAAACATACCTTATGTGTCTTCTTTCTATTTTCTCCATAGCAATAACCCTGTGAGGTGAATTGACTGAGAGACACTGGTCTAAAGTGTCTCAGCTGGTTTTCATGTCTAAAGTAAGGGGGAGACTAGAATTCTGGATCTCCTGGTTTTTAGCCTGATGTGATGCCTTAACCAGACGATCAAATTGCCTGCAATACCTTCTGTTTTTCCCCATCAAAAAACAACTTCTTCTGAGCCCACTCTTTCAAGCTATCTAGATCTCTCAATTTGTCAACTGTCCCACTCATCTAGCAAAGAAAGACTCCTGACCCTTTGTTTTTGCCAAGGTATACTTTACTGAAGTTTAAGTCATTACAGAAGTAGTGAAGCTGAAGCTGAGGTTTTCCTGTGCAAACAATACAAAACTTCTCCCCCTCCTCCCCCCCCCCCCCCCGCCATCTCCTGTTATCTATAAATTTCCTATTAGGTGCTTGTATATTGTTTAGAAAACAAGCTCTCACTTCCCAGCTATGTATATCAATTGCTGACCTTGACTGACTGAAATTTCATATAATTTGGCCAGCTCAGCTGGGCTTCCATCACCCCCACTTCCTCCCTGCGTTCCAGTCTTTCCCTTCCCCCAGTGCTGTCAGTCAGTCTGTCAGTTCATGAAGCTTGGATTGGAGAGAGGCAGCCATGGCTTGCTGTCTCTCTGGAAATACAATAATAGTTAGTAGCACATCATATATAGATGGATTGTTTGGATTTGTTAGGGTACTTAGCAGGGAATTTGCAGATGAGTTGGGATGAGTATCAGAGGGAAGAAAGTTCTTTCATAAAATTAGGTATTGCAACTTTCCTTTATAGTAGTGAGAATCAAGGGTTTCCTTGATCTAAAAAAGTTCTTCTATTAGAATGGGAGGGGCTGGTGGTTTTGTGGCAGGACACAAGGGGAGTCAGTGACAGGTTTCAAAAGACTACAGGGAGAAACTTGGTGGATGCATTTAAGATTTTTAGGAAATTTAAATTCAACTGTCACTGGGTTTATTACTCTAGTTATGGGCAATAGCCCTGCATATTTGGGACCAAGTCATGACTGCATACATTTGGTAGATATCCCCTACTTGAATTCTTTCTGTGGAGTTCTTCTCTTATCAGTTTGCCTCTTTGTATGCATCCCATGGCTCATCCAGCTCTTTGCAGCCAGGTGTTCTGCAGGGTTCTAATCCCATCAGTTAAAGTTGCCAAGTGAGAAGTGTGTTGAGGAAATTCTGGCATACAGAAAAAGTCTAGGCAGTGCTATTCAGAATGGTGCAAATCCAATATTACTATGTACTGCATTATTGTATGCAAACTAGTGGTGGGATTCAGTTTTTTTACTACCAGTTCTGTGGGCGTGGCTTGATGGGCGTGGCAGGGAAGGATAATGTAAAATCTCCCGTCAGAGGTGGTATTTGCAGTTTTCCGAACTACTCAAAATTTCCACTGCCGGTTCTCCAGAACTGGAGAGAAACTGCTGAATACCACCTCTGAGGCAAACGAAGGGTAAAAGTTCAGCCCAGTTATTTTGCTGGTAGCTCACATAACAAAACAGTGGAACAGTATTGCTCCAACATGCCATTAGCACTTCATAGTCTCCATTTGTCCAAGGATGGTGGATAGAGTTTAGGCCCTGGGATGTGCCTAATAATTTCAGGAACTCTCTTGACAAAAGTTCAAAGTAAATTGAACACCATGATCCAAATGTCAACTCATACCTTGGGTAAAGCGTAGAAACGTCCAAGCAGATCACCTTGTGACAAGGTTCCATGCAGAAAATCCAACCAAGCCTGGGGCAGGGGGTTTCGCAACCCTAAGTCCTATACCTGCAATAAATTTGTTTTCTTTTTATGGTGTACAGGTCAAGAAGTGAGGGGAATGTCAACTCATAAAATATTTCTACGGTCTTTTTAGAATTGCCAACAGAAAGGGAGGGGGGAAAGCAGCAGCTTGGAAATTGAAAGTGCATTACCTAAATAGTTTTCAAAAATAGTAACTAGGTGATTGAAATTTCTGCCACACAAAATTCTATCTGGAGAACATGATTGATGACTCTTGGCTATGGATGTATCTCATTGGAGAATATGAATTATGATACACCCAGGGGATGGGGGAAAACCAGTGTGAAGGGTGACAATGAATTATGTGTCTCAAAATCAGCTACACCCAGGTAGTGCCAGACATGTTAACTCCCAATAAATCCTTTTGAAGTTTTGGAAGTTTGGCTCAAGACTCATGATTTCATTGGGGTAACTACCGGAATCCTGACACTGAGATTATGCACTCATGCACTCCATGCAACCAATATACACGTAGCATGAACTTCGGTAGAGTCTATACAGGGTTGTAGTTCTTCCTTTTTTTGAGGTGTATTGTCCCCACTGCCACCTCTCTAGCAGTGCCTGAATAATGCATGGCTTATCGAGATCAGTGTGCTTCAGTACCAGCTCGACTGCAAAAAGGTGTGTTAATTTCTTGAAAGTGGCTTGGCATTCCATTGTCCATTTCAGCTGTTGGCTTGGCTTAGGTTTAGTGCATTCTTTGATCTTTAACAAATTTGTGATTGGCAGCACTATTAGGGCAAAAGCTAATAGGGGACAAACTGTTGGGAAAAGTTAGTGAAGCCAAAAAGCTCTAACTGCCTCCTTGTTTGAGGGGCTTCCTAATCTAGGATGTCACACACTTTCTCCACGTCCATTTTTACTCCGTCCTGGGAAATTTGGTACCTCAAATAGTCCAGTTTAGTGTTGTGAAACTCACACTTGGTGATTTTTGCATAGAATTGCTTCTCACCCATCCCCGAAGTTTTTCAAGAACAGCCCTGACTAGTTTCACATTCTCTTCTATGGTCTTAGTGTAGATTAAGACACCATCCAAATACACCAACACTCATTTATATAAATTGTAGCACTTCATTTATCAACTGTATGAACACTGTGGGGTTTCCCTGTAGTACTCGGAATTGGACACAGCCCAGCAGAGAGTTAAATGCTGTTTTCCATTCATCACCCTTCTTAATCTGCACTTGGTAATAAGGTCCCTTAGGTTCATCAACAGAAGGGAATACACATTTTCCACGCAGATGGCATGGTAGTCTATGTACAGTCTAAGCTAGCCATTTATTTTTTCTTGGAAAATCACAGGGACAGCCATGCAGGACTTTGTCAGATGAATGAAGCCCCTGGTTAAGTTCTTGTTGATGAATGACAAAAGATTTCTTTCATTTCCCAGGACATCATCAAGTACAATTTAGGTTTTGGCAACTTAGCTCCCAGGATGATCTCAATTGCATAGTTTATAGGGTAATGGGATGGGAGTCCATCAGACTCTATTCAACTGAACGTTTTGGCTAGGTCCCAATACTCTTTGGGGATTCAGTTTCTCCCCTCGCCCAAGCTTTCTCTGTGACTTCTACATTTGCTTTTCTATAGTAATTGGTGGCTCATGGCAACTCATTATCACTGTTATCACTGCTTCTGGGCCAGAAAGTTTTCCCACACTTTCAAACAGTTCCATTCTCAAACTATGGAGGGATTCCACTTGTTGAACCAAGCAAATCCCAGGACAATGGCCTTGGTCGTCCCTTGACTATCCCACAATGAACTGGATAATCTCTTATGGCTCCCTATCTCTAGTCCAAGTGATTCAGCTGGGGGAATACTATGGGATTTTTCAGTTCCCTCAACTGCATGCTCAGTTCTCCCACCACACCAGGGCTTACCAGGCATCTGGTGCACCCGGGATCTAGCAAGGTGGTTCCTTGTGCCCTGAGAAGGCCACCATTATTTCTACTCTAACAGTCATGGGGATAATGGTGCCACTTATCATCTGATCATCTTCCCCCTTCCTCTTCCTGGTCAGAGTTCCTTTCCCCTCGCTGGGAGGGAGGGTAAAGTTTATGACCTCCACTCTTTTTTTGCTCCCTTCCTTTGTCTTGGCCAGATTTTCTCTCTCTTTGGTGGGCCACAGCAATGCCTGGATGAGGACCAGAGCACTGTGCTATTAAGTGTCCCTATCTGTTGCAGAAAAAGCAATAATAAGGCCCCATCATGGATTAGGAGCGCTTATCTTTACCCCTTTTTGGGTGCTTTGTAAAACTGGAGCATGGTGGCTTTGGCTTTCTCAACCTGTATGCTTGTGGAATTCAGCCAGGTTGATTTCCACTTCACTGTCTAAGATTACCACCCTTGGAGGGTTCACCTAGCTCCCCTGGACAAGCTGGTATAGTATATATCTTCATTCATTTATTCTTGAAAGTGGGTCATCAGCAGACATTGGGACCTTTCCCCTTGTTGGCTAACTAAACTCCAGAGTTCTTGGATGTATTCCATCACTGGCTATTATGCTGTTTAATGACTCAGAGGTGAGTCTGTGCCTGTGAGTTGGTGATGGGGTTCTCAAATTGCTTTCTAAAGGCATCAAAACTATATAGTTTAATGGCATTATAATCATGGAGAGCCACTAGCCTGCATCCCCATCCAAAGTTAGAGCCACACAATAAATGCAGACTACATCAGCTGCATATATTACCCCATATCTCTTCATGTAGCTCTGGGCCAAGAAGTATACCCATCTCTTTGGATCCTCATCAAACTTGATTGTCAGGGAGGCGATAAATAAACCAAGAGTAGAGCTGGTGCTGGCAAAGCAGCCAGCACTGGAGTAATTGCAGGACCTGGTTGAGCCATTCGTGGAAAACCATGTGCTACAGCAGCAATGGCAGCAGGATCTGGTGCCGAGGATGCTGCCCCCTGGCCCAGATGATTGCACATTTCCAGTTCTTGGAATTTCTCCCTCAGTTGGTCCACTGTGGGCAGAAATTTCCATTATCTGAAATGTCCAATTAGGTGCTTGTATATTGTTTAGGAAATAAGTTCTTAGTTCCCAGCTCTGTATACTGATGATTGACCTTGTCTGGTTGAAACTTTTACTGAAGTTTTTCCCTCAGCTTAGCTGGGCTTCCGTTCCCCCTTACTTCTTTCTTATATTCCAGTCTTTCCTCCCACCATTGCTAATGTCAGGCTGTCAGCTTGTGAAACTTGAATAGGAGAGAGGCAGCCATTAGGGACAGCCATAAGGTGAGGGACACCTAGAATTCACAGTCTCCTGGTTTCTAGCCTATGTGACTGCAGTCTTAACTGTATGACCAAATTGCCTGCAATATCTTACATTTATCCCTGTCAAAAAACAAGTTCTTCTGAGCCCACTTTCTCAAGCTAGCCAGATTTCCTAATATTTGTTGTTCACAGGTTTTTATCATCCATCCATACCATCAATACCATCCATATCATTAATACAAATTTTGAATGCCATTAGTCCCAAAAGTGATCCCTGCAGATTCCTATTAGTTACTTGCTACTAATAGTTCAATATGACCCCATTACTATTCTTCAGTTCTATTGATCTATTAATACTGTCTGCATACAGTTAACCAGCCATTGTGGATCTACTGTGATGAAATGCCATCCAAACAACACTGTGACAACTTCTCAGTTGGAATTTAATACACAATCTTGTGAAAAAAAATTCTGGTATTGAGTTAGATTAATGTTCATAGTATTTTTGATACACTAAAGAAGTTATCTGATCAAAAAGGTTTGCTTTTGATGAAGCTGAGCTGAATCTCAGCTCTCACAATTGTCTTTAAATACTTACAAATAGCTTGTTTTATTATTTTCTTTAAGAACTTCTAGTATTTGTGATAGGTTTATGGTTCATCATTATTAGAATATTCTCTTTTCTATTCTTGAAGAGTCAACATTTTTCTGTTTATTCTCTGGCATCTGTCCAGTTCCTCATGACTTCCACAGAGTATTGGTATAAATCTCATCAGATCTTCCGTAATTCCTTCAGTATTTTACATCATATTTTAAGGTCCTGGGAACTTGAAGGCATTGGGGTTAGGTTAAAGATCCTTTACCATTTCCTTCACAAGTGTTACTCATATTATCATTCCTTCCAGATATTAAGACAGAAGAAAAAAATTTATTTTTGTTCATCTATTAATATTTTTCTATTTGAAATAAGTGATTTATTTTTCCTCTTTCCCTACAACCTATATTTTCCTATTTGTTCATATGTAACCTGGAATATCTTTACAGGAGAAGAGGGAGAATTGTAAAATGTATTTCAAGATATAAGGTATGCTCTGTACTTATGATGTCTCACATACATCAAGGCTTGAATTGTGCTGTCACTACGCATATTTTATTATCTTGGAAAAATATCCACTAAGACATCATTATCTTTTTTCTACCTATTCTACTTTCCTGTCATGTGCAGCTGTTGAGAAAAATTATCAGTTTTTTCTTTTTTCCTAGGTTTCTCCCACATGCAGAGGACAGTATATTAGTTCCTTGGCCAGATAAGAAGACATTTTTCCCACTTTTTTTTTCACCTAAACTAATGTTGGCTGCATTTTTAACTATATTTATGTTTAATTATTTTCTTACCAAGCATGGGGGTGCAGTTTCCTCCTGATTCATTTATCAGCCTCTTTTTCAAAAGTCTGTATGGTAGCTAATGTGAAGAGATTAAATTAATATACAAGCTCTCCTTAAAGGAAAATATTTTGTTAAGAAAAGAATCAAAGGCATATAGAAAAGGATTGTGTAAACAGCCACATACCGTGGCTCACATGCCAGGATAAAGCTTCTCAAGTACACAGAAATTTATTGTCATCCATGGGTATCCTATTGCTGATTCCTTTCCTACTTTCAGATTTGTTTAGAAATGCAAGACAGGAAATTTGTGCCTTTTGTAGTTAAAATGTTAAATAACTGGTTTCACAGATTATTGACACTTTGTAGAGCTTCTTGATTTTATATTGGTGTAAGAAAAAAACTTTTTCATGCATGGAAATCTCAGATAAGTAAAACTTGTCTTTAGATTTAGGTAAACTTTTTTCTCAGTGGGAGCACAAAATGAATTCCTAATGGATTCCTAATACAAGTAATCTAATCTTCTTAATTGTGGCAAGAAGGTGCCCTTGCGGCCTCTGACCCGGCACCGATCCCAAGTGGCTCCTTGGTTCTCCGAGGAGCTAAGGGAGATGAAGCGCCGGAAAAGACGCCTAGTTGGAAGGCCAGCCGCTCTGAATCTGACCGAACACTATTACGTTCCTATATTAAGACGTATTTAGTGGCGATGAGGATGGCGAGGAAGACCTACCTCTCCACCCTTATTGCGTCTGCAGAAAACCGCCCAGCCGCACTGTTCAGGGTGACCCGCTCCCTCTTGGAGGTAGAGACACGGGAAGATCCCTTACAGGGACGAGCTGAAGAATTTTCTAAGTTTCTGCAGGACAAAATCACTCAGATTCGAAATGAACTGGACTCCGACTGGGCATCTCCGGGCGGGAAGGCGGGGGTGGATATCGGCGAGGTCAACTGGGTTGAGTTCGATCCTGTTACCATAGAGGACGTGGACAGAATACTGAGGGGACTGAATGCTACCACCTGTTTGCTGGACCCGTGTCCCTCCTGGCTGGTCTTGGCCACCCGAGAGGTGACTCGAGACTGGCTCCAGGGCATTATAAACGCTTCCTTGAAAGAGGGGTTTCTACCCGCCTCCTTGAAGGAGGCAGTGGTACGACCTCTCCTCAAGAAACCGTCCCTGGATCCAGCACTGTTATCAAATTACCGTCCTGTCTCCAACCTTCGCTTTGTTGCAAAGGTTGTAGAGACTGTGGTGGCACGTCAGTTCCCGCAGTACCTGGATGAAATGAGTTATCTCGACCCCCTCCAATCGGGCTTCAGACCCGGGCACAGCACAGAGACGGCATTGGTCGCGTTGATGGATGATCTCTGGAGGGCACGAGACAGAGGTTGTTCCTCTGTCCTGGTGCTGTTAGATCTGTCAGCGGCTTTTCATACTGTCGACCACAGTATCTTATTGTAGCGATTGGAGGGGCTGGGGATTGGAGGCACCGTCCTACGATGGTTCTCCTCCTTCCTATCCGACCGTTCGCAATTTGTGTTGACAGGGGGACAGAGATCGACCCCAAGGCCCCTGCTTTATGGGGTGCCTCAGGGATCGGTACTCTCGCCCCTATTGTTCAACATTTATGTGAAGCCGCTAGGTGAGATCATCCGTGGCTTTGGGGTGGAATTCCATCAATACGCTGATGATACTCAGCTATACATCTCCACCCCAGACCACCCCAACGAAGCCGTCAAAGTGATGACCCGATGTCTGGAGGCCGTGCGGGATTGGATGGGTCATAACAGGATTCGTCTCAACCCGACCAAAACCGAGTGGCTGTGGTTTCCTGCTCCCAGATACAGTCAGCTTGTTCCCTCGCTGACCATAGGGGGAGAGGTACTGACCCCTGTGGAAAGAGCGCGCAATTTGGGTGTCCTCCTGGATGTACGGCTGTCTTTGGAAGAACATATTGCAGCCGTCGCCAGGGGGGCTTTTTATAAGATTCGTTTGATCTACCAGTTGCGGCCCTTTCTGGATCTGGACGCACTTCGCACAGTCACTTCCGCCCTCGTTATCTCCCGCTTGGACTACTGCAACGCTCTCTACATGGGGCTCCCCTTGAAGAGTCTCCGGAGGTTACAATTAGTCCAGAATGCAGCCGCACGGATGATTATGGGAGCCCCCAAGGACACCCACATAATACCACTTCTCCGCAGACTGCACTGGCTTCCTGTGGCCTTCCGTATTCGATTCAAGGTGGTACTATTAGTATTTAAAGTGCTCCATGGCTCGGGACCTGGCTACTTACGGGACCGCCTTCTGCCACAAACAACCTCCCGCCGCCCAGTACGCTCCCACAGGGTCGCCCTGCTTGGGATACCGCCACCTGATCGTTGTCGGCTGGCGACCCCGAGATTACGTGCTTTCTCTGTGGGAGCCCCCTCCCTTTGGAACTATCTCCCCCCGGAGATACGAGACACATCGGACATCCTAACCTTCCGGCGTGCAGTCAAGACCTTACTTTTTAAGCAGGCCGGCCTAGCCAATTAAAGGTTTTCTGAGATTTTTAAATTTTAGATTCAAATAAGACTTTTAATTCTATTTGATGGGACTCAATCATTTACTTACTTATTTTACTCATTTATCCTATTTTCATCTATCTATATTCAATTCTGAGTTAATTACTGTTACTGTTGACTGTATCTTTATATGTTTAGACTGTACACCGCCCCGAGTCCCTTTTGGGAGAGGGAGCGGTATAAAAATACGATAAATAAATAAATAATAAATAAAACATCCAACTATATATTCATCATTGCGAATGGGATTAAATTGAAAATGCCTATTAAAATACAAAGCCTATGCTGTATACTTTTCAGATTCCTCATTAATATTCTAGAATATAAAACATAATAGATGGCATATTAAGTAGATTGCAAGGCTCTATAGAACTGCATTGGAAAACAAACTTGGTAGCTGTTTATGTGCCATGGTTGAACTGTTGCACAGTGGGCCATACATATGAATTATTGTGAAAAAGATTGTATATTATGAATATGTGTTTTTTAACTCTCAGAATCCTTGTCTTGAATATGCATACTTTTTTATTTCTAATTATTATTCCAGATAAGACTTCGACTAGAAGTGACTGATTTGAGATTATCCCCAATTTTTGGTATGAGTGACAATGAGCAGGGTTCCATGCTCCAGGAATAGGGACAACTTAAAAAAGCTGATTTTAACAAGCTCAAAGAGAGCCTAAGCAAAATTTGATAGATAAAAATCCTAAAAGGGAAACAAAGTCAAGAAGCATAGGAAACACTGAAAAATATGATCATAAAAGTCCAGTCTAGCACAATACCACTCAAAAAGAAAATCAAGAAATCCAATAAGAAACCAGCATGGCTGCACAGATAAACAGATAGAGGGAAAGAGGATAAGTACAAAAAAATGGAAAGAGGGACACATAACTAAGGCAGAATATCAGCAGATTGCTCAATTCTGCAAATACGAAGTCAGGAAAGAAAAGGTTCAGAATAAACAAAGATTTGCAACAAAAGTCAACAACAGGGGTGGGATTCTACTAGTTCACACCTATTCGCTAGAACCGGTTGTTAGAAGAAATTACTGGCCTAATCCTGTAAGGAAGGCAGGAAGGAAACATTCTGGTGTTGCTTACAGAAAATATCTTTCCGTTAACCCTTATTACATTCTTGGCAGGACTAGACTTCCTGTCTCTGGAACTTCTGTGGAGTTATTTTTCCTCCTTTGCTGGTACTTTGCTTGTGTGGAATGACCATTAAAAGTTACAATGGCACTGAAAAAGTGACTTATGACCATTTGTCACACTTATGACTGTTGCAGCATCCCCACAGTCATGAGAGGCCAGGCGAGGAGATGCATGCCTCGTTGTAAGTGATGTTGAGTTGGCCACACCCAGCTAATAACATGACCATCAAGCCACATCCACCCAATCACATGACCACTCAGCCACACCCATCAACTAAGCCACTCCAACAGAACCAGTTGTTAAAAAATTTAAATCCCACTCCTCGTCAACAACAATAATAATAAAGTTTCTTTCAGCATATAAATAAGAAGGAAAAAATCAAGGAAAAAGTTGGTCCACTAAAGAGAGAAGATAAAAGGAAGTAATAGGCAGTAGAGATAAAGCAGAGCAGCTTAACTTATTCTCATCACTCTTCACACAAAAAAATTGTAGCCCAACCTTCAAAAAACATAACTGTAAAAGACAGACTAGAAAATTAAAACAAGCAAGAAAATGGTAAGAGAATACTTGTTGGACCTTACTGTATATAAATCATTGTATCTGATGGATTACATCCAATAGTTCTTGTTGTGGAGCGACGGAATAACTCAGGCAGAGACCTGGTCAAGGCTTTCAGCTTAACTCTTTATTTACAGGCAAAGAGGGTTACCGCTACTGCCGCGCTAACACGGCAGCCAGCTGAAGCGGCAACAGCTGATGCCGTTTGACAGCCGCCTTTTATAGCCGGCTGTCAAACGGCTCCAGCCAATGGGAGAGGTCCGTGCTTCCCGCTGGAAGCCGGACCTGAGTGAAGACTCAGTCCATACACAACACTCCTCTCTCCCAGTGAGGAGCATGCGTAGTCCTTCAGATACGCTGGATGCCTGCGAATTCGTCCGGATCTTCTAGGCTCCGTCAAAAATGGTGTCGGGTTGCAGTCTGGTGCCTTCTGCGTGTCTTCGGGCGACGGCGAGGCTGCCGGGCTGTCTGGAGCTGGGTCTGCACCTTGGTCAGCTTCCCCATCTGGTAGGTCATCGTTCCCGGTGGGTTGGAAACTGGTTTCGTCGAATGGTGTGGTTGCTTCTGCAGGGGGCTCGTCTGGATGATCTCTGGGTGCGGTGCTCCAACGCTTCCTCAGGTGGTCCACGTGACGCCGCCAGGTCCGTCCATCAGGTAACTGGACTCTATAAGACTTGGGACCAGTTACTGCTATCACAAGCCCTGGTAACCATAGTGGTTGCCCAGCAAAATTTCTGACAAACACCTTGTCATTTATCAGGAACCCTATATCTTGGCTGTTTGACCCAAGGGGAAGCAAAGGGGCATAATTTGGGTGCAGCCTGTCCAAAGTGGTCCTCAGCCGGCATCCCATTAATATTTCGGCTGGTGACCTATTAGTTGAGGCACAGGGTGTAGTATGTTGGCTCAATAGGTATTGGGCTAGCCTGGCATGCCAGTTGATTGGACCCAATCTTTGTAGCACTTCTTTGGCAGATCGCCTCTCCTGCGCGAGCTGCATTGGTTGCCGGTGGCTCTCCGGGTTCGCTTCAAGGTTCTAGTTTTGACCTTTAGGGCGATCCATGGCATTGGGCCAGGTTACCTGCGGGACCGCATCCTACCAGTGATCTCCAGCAGGCCGGTGCGCTCACACAGGGAGGGCCTTCTCCGGGTCCCGTCGGCCACCATGTGTCGCCTGGCGGCCCCGAGGGGTAGGGCCTTCTCTGTGGCGGCCCCTGCCCTCTGGAACACTCTGCCGCCGGAACTACGTACCGGCACGGACCTGAGGGCCTTCAGGCGCGCGCTGAAGACCTGGCTCTTTGAGCAGGCCGGCCTGGGCTGAGGTGGTTTTAACTTGTCTCCATTTGCTCTGTAATTTTAAATTGGGGTTTTAAGGGTGTGGGGTGGGTTTTTTCTTATTCGGCCAATATTTAATTTAATCTTCTTTTAACTTTTGTATTATTGTTGGGGTTTGGATTGGCTGTACACCGCCCTGAGTCCCTAGGGAGAAGGGCGGTATAGAAATTTTATAAATAAATAAATAAATAAATAAATAAATAAATAAATAAATAAATAAATAAATAAATAAATAAATAAATAAATAAATAATAAATAAATAAATAAATAAATAAATAAATAAATAAATAAATAAATCTAGCTGCCCTCTCAGCCAGCCCATTGCTGGCAGGATGAAAAGGGGCCACTAATATGTGCCTGATGCCCAAACTTTCTAGAAACATCTCAAATTCACAGGAGGTGAATTGGGGGCCATTGTCGGATACGACAGAATCAGGAAGGCCATGAATGGCAAACATCCTAGTCAGTGCTTTGCTGACTGCTTCCGTAGTGGTGGAGTGCATTAGAGTTAATTCCACCCATTTTGAATATGAATCTACTACCACCAGGAAAGTGCACCCATGGAAGGGGCCTGCTAAGTCTATGTGTATTCTGGACCAGGGGCTGCCTGCTTCCTCCCAGGTCCTAGGGGTGGTTGCTGGTGGTAATGCCCTGGTGGCCTGGCACGCCTGGCAAGAATTTACCCATTTAGAGATTTGGGCATCCATGCCTGGCCACCATACGTAGCTGCGAGCTAGGGCCTTCATTCTCACAATCCCTGGGTGACCCTCATGCAGCACCTTCAGTATCGAGGTTTGCAATTTGTGGGGAATGACTACTCTGGTTCCCCATAGTAAACAGCCTTGCAAGGAGGAAAGTTCCTGCTGGCGTAATTTGTAGGGTAGGAAGTCTGAAGGATAAGGGGCCGTAGGCCACCCCCTCCCTACCCAGTCCAGGACTTGGGATATTACCTGGTCCTTGGCCGAATGGGCAGCGATGTCAGCAGCAGTGACTGGAAGCTTGAGTTCGTTGATAAGAAAGACTGTGGTTGCAGGTGCTGGGTCCACGACTGGCATTGGCAGGGGACAGCGGCTGAGTGCATCAGCATGACAAAGGCTTTTTCCGGATCGATGGATTAGAGTGTAGGAATACGCAGCCAGGAAAACCGTCCATCTGGTCATCCTTGGGGACAAAATCTGGGGAGTCTGTTTAGTGCCGGATAAAATACTTAACAGTGCCTTGTGGTCAGTAATGAGTTCGAAATGATGCCCGTAGAGGAATTCATGGAACTTCTTCACTGAAGCCACTGCAGCCAAGGCCTCCTTGTCAATCTGGCTATAGTTGCGTTCAGTGGAAGATAGTGTCCTTGAAAAGAAAGCTATAGGTGCTTCTGCACCATTGGGCAGTCTGTGGCTCAGAACAGCCCAATTCCAAATGGAGAAGCATCGGCTGCTAGAATGAGTGGTAGGTCTTTATTGAATTGGATTAAGACGGCCTTTGAAGTTAACAATGACTTGACTTGTTTGAAAGCAATAGTTTCCCTTGGTCCCCAGTGCCATGGTGAGTTCTTGTCTAAGAGTCTATGAAGGGACTCGGCAACAGAAGCTTTATGGGGCAGGAACGAAGCGTAGAAATTCAAGAGGCCCAGGAAAGCTTGAAGCTCAGTTTTGTTAGTAGGAGTAGGCGCATCATGAATGACCTTGACCTTTGACTCAGTCGGGTGAATACTCTTGGCATCAATCTTGTAACCTAAGAATTCCACTTGTGGAGTGGCTATGGTACATTTTTCCCTTTTTAGTTTGAGACCAGATTGTCTAAAACGGTCAAGTACACCTCTGACCCTTTGTAGCAATTGTTGTAGATTGGTAGCGGATACCAGAATATCATCAAAGTAAGACACAACGCCTGGTAACCCTTGCAGGATTCGTTCCATAAGGGACTGGAAAATTCCAGGGGCCACACTAACTCCGAATTGTAGGCGTGTGCATTTGAAAGCCCCTCTGTGGGTTACTATTGTTTGCAGTTCAGCAGTTTCATCATCAACAGGAAACTGTTGATACGCCTGGGACATGTCCAACTTTGCAAAAATGGAACCAGGCTCAAGGGAATGGAGTAAATGTTGTACCACAGGGACTGGGTACGCACTAACTTGTAAATATTTGTTTATGGACGACTTGTAGTCTGAGCAGATCCTCAAGCTTCCATCCTTTTTTAACGGTGTTACTATGGGGGTTTCCCACTTTGAGAAGTCTGTAGGTTTCAGTACGCCCTGCTTGATTAATTTGTCAAGTTCCTTGTCTAGTTTAGAACGAATTGCAAAAGGAACTCTGCGGGGCTTCAAACGAATTGGTACTGCCTGGGAGTCTGCCCTGAAGGATATTGGGGTTCCCACGTAGCAGCCTAGGCCCTCACTGAATACGTCTGCATAGTCCCTGAACAGGGATTCAACTTCTGAATTGGTAATTGCGTGGATTCCCCCTATGTGGAGGCCCAGGGCTGGGAACCAATCTAGTCCCAATAGGCTTGGGAGGACGCCATCCACTATCACTAGAGGCAAGTGACCCTTAAACCCTTGAAAATGGACAAGGAACTTGCCTTTTCCGATGACAGGGATGGTTCTGCCTTGGTAGTCCCGAAGTGTTAGATTGCAGGCTGGAATTTTCTGTCTTGACATTCTGGGGAGTAGCTTCTTTAAGGTGTCCCATGAGATGATGGATAATGCAGAGCCGGTGTCAACCTCCATTCTGCAGGGTCTACCTTCTATGGAAACAGTGACACTAATTTTGTTAGATTTATTAATTTTTTGTATTTTGAACTGATAGCATGTGAAACAGTCCTCAATTTGTCTGGGGTATCGAATGAGCTTCTGTGGCCTTTGTGGCTGGTTGAAGGTTTTCCCTGCCTGACAAATTTTGGCCAGATGGCCTTTCTTTTGACACCTTAAACATATGGCATTCCTGAATCTGCAGGATGCCCTGAGGTGATTTCCCCCGCAGCTTAAGCATAAGGTTTGTAAATGTGGGGTTTGACTTATACCTTGCCTGAACTCTTTTTGATTTGCGTTGGGCTGTCTGAGGCGGTTTACTTCAGTAGCCTCTTCTGGGCCATTTTCTGTGGAGGCTTCCTCAAAATATACTGTTGGATTTTCTAGTCTGCTGGGTTTTCCCTGAATTTCAGCTGCTGAGAGTGCTGACAGCTCAGCAGCCTGGGATTCCTCTATGGCTTGCTTTAGGGTTAGATCCCCTTTGGCTAATAAACGTCTTTGCAACTTGGGGTCTCTAACGCCACAAACCAGCTGATCGAGCAGCATAGCGTCCAGGTAATCTCTGAACCCGCAATGCAAGGCAGCTGTTCTCAGTGCTGCCATATAATCACTAATTGTTTCCCCCTCTGTTTTGATGCACCTTCTGAAAGCATGGCGCCTAGCAATTCTGGAAGGCTTGGGGGAGTAGTGATTTGAGAGAATTTCTTGCAGTTCCTCCCAAGGGATAGTCTTTATAGATCTAGGGGCCAGTAATGCTGATGCGGTGTCAAAAACCGTGGCTCCGCAAAAGCTTAGGAAGTAAGATTTCTTCCTATGCTCAGAAATTTCTGACAGGTCTAAAGCATCTAAAAAGCAGTCAAACCGGTTCTTGTATGACTCCCACGTCTCAGCGGTCGGTCTGAAGGGCGGGAATGCAGGATTCGTAGTCATCTTCTGTCAGCTGTGAAGTTTTTCCTCAGGCAAGTTAGAGACGGCGCTTCGCGGCTAGAGTCAGCAACTCTGTAGCGATTTCAGCTCTCAGCTAGTGATTTCGCTCCTTTCTTTCTCTTCCTTGCCTGGCTTGCCTTTATTAGTATCCCATCCTCGTCGCCAGTGTTGTGGAGCGACGGAATAACTCAGGCAGAGACCTGGTCAAGGCTTTCAGCTTAACTCTTTATTTACAGGCAAAGAGGGTTACCGCTACTGCTGCGCTAACACGGCAGCCAGCTGGAGCGGCAACAGTGATGCCGTTTGACAGCCGCCTTTTATAGCCGGCTATCAAATGGCTCCAGCCAATGGGAGAGGTCCGTGCTTCCCGCTGGAAGCACGGACCTGAGTGAAGACTCAGTCCATACACAACAGTTCTGAAGAACCTTTCAGATAATATCTCAGAACCATTGTATCACATCTTTAAAAAATACTAGAACACTAGGAAACTACCAGAGGATTGGGATGTGGTTCCCATCTTCAGAAAAAAGAGGGAAAAAATCAGACACAGTAATCTACAAACCAATTAGTCTAACATCAATATCTTGGAAGATAAGCAGAAAAAATAATTAAAAAACAGATCTGTGAACATCTAGAAACAAAGTTGTAACTAGAAGCCAGCATGGGTTTGTTAAAAACAGATCATGCCAAACTAATCTTATTCATTCTTTGACAAAGTGACTAAATTAGTAGACCAACAAAATGCTGTGGACATAGTATATTTAGACTTCAGTAAGATATTTGACAAAGTAGACCACAACCTACTTCTTGGTAAGCTATAAAAATGTAGGACAGCATCACCACCAGATGAATTTATAACTGGCTGACAAACTGTATTCAATGAGTAAATTTTAATAGTACTACATCTACATAAAGGAAAGTAAGCAGTGGGGTACCATCAGTGGTGGGATTCAAATAATTTAACAACCAGTTTTCCCAGGGTCAGGTTGGCTGTCATGGGAGGTGTGGCCATCCCCATCCTCCAACTCTGCCTCACATGTGGGACAAGCCTCCCACGATGGCCAATCTGACCTTAGGCAAACTGGTTGTTAAATTACCCCTCCTGCTATCAAAGTGGATCCTGGGTGCTACGCTGTAATGAAGAAATGGGAAATGGAGGGGCCAGCACAAGGGAAGAGGAGGAACAGGGAGAAGAAAGAAAGAAAGCAGCCTTCTCCTTCCTTGCTCTGGCTGCTCTGTTGCCCATTTCTTCATTGCAGTGCAGTACCCAAGATCTACTTTGATAGCAGGTGGTCTGTAATTTAACAACCAGTTCACCTGAACTAGTGTGGACCAGCTGAATCCCACCAATGGGTACCATAAGGTTCTATCTTAGGCCCAATACTCTTCAATATCTTCATAAATAACTTAGATGAAGGAATAGAAGGGGAACTCATCAAATTTGCAGATGACACTAAGGTGGCAGGAATAGCCAACACCCCAGAAGACAAATTCAGGATCCAAAAAGATCTTGCAGACTTTAACAATGATCTCTATCCAAAAAAATGAAATTTTAATGTGGAGAAAAGCAAGTTTTACACCTGAGCAGGAAAAACCAAAAATACAGATTAGGCAAAACCTAGCTAGAAATCAGTAACTCTGAGAGAGACCTTGGACTCCCCTTAAACATGAGCCAGCAGCGTGAGACCCAAAAAGCTAATGCAATCTTTAGTTGCATAAACAGAACCATAGAATCAAAATCACCTGAAGAATTAGTACATCTTTGTAAAGCCTTAGTAAGACCACACCTGGAAAACTGTATCTAGTTTTGATCACCACATTACAAAAATGTTGAGACTTTGGAAAAAGTGCAAAGAAGAGGAACTAAGGTGATTAAAGATCTGGAGATTAAAACATACGAAAAACGGTTGCAGAATTTGGGTTTGGCTAGTCTAGAGAAAAGAAGGGCTAGGGGAACATGATAGAAGTATTGCAGTATTTGAGAGATTGCCAGAAAGAGGAAGGGTTCGTTTTTTTTTTAAAGCACTAGTGGCAGGACAAGAAATGGATGGAAAATAATCAAGGAGACAAGCAATCTGAAATTAAACAGAAACTTCCTAACAGGAGGACAATTAACCAATGAAGGCAACAGCTTGCTTTCAGAAGTTGTATGTGTTTCATCACTGGAAGTTTTTAAGAAGAGACTGGACAGTGACTTGTCTGAAATGGTATAGGGTCTCCTGCTTGAGCATGGAACTGGACTAGAAGATCTCCAAGGTCCCTTCCATTTGTATTCTACTAATTGAAATATGTTACAATTGGCACACAACTCAAAGATGTGCATAGTCTCTCCTAACTATAGCTGCCACTTACTCTTAGCCTGAATCCTGACTGAAAGGGTCTCTATAATGTGTTTCATGCATAATTTTTAAAGATGCAGTGTAACCACTTTTTCTTCAAACTTTAGAAAGGGAAACTTGGAAACCGGATAAAAATTACCCAGGCTGGTAGAATTGAACAAAGACCCCATGAGAAGGAAGTCACTACTTCCTTAAAAGCTGGCAGAACCACCGCTGCCCTGATTTTTCATGAATTCAAATCACATATCCCCTGTCAGGCAGCATGACCAGCCAGGACTGGCATGGATCTAATATAGAAATAACCACATTATAGCAGTAAGAAACCTATCCACTTCCTTGGACTCAACAGAATCAAACACGTCTGATAGATAACTTTGAAGATAAATCTACTGGCTCTGTTTCAAGGCTGGTGTCCAATGAACATTGAACCCAAGTGACTTTGCTGTCATGTATTTAGCATATTCCTCACAGCAATCCTATAGGTAAACCACAGAAACATCCCTCCCTTCCAAGGACAGTTTGAGTTACCCAAAATAGTGCACTTGGATTATTCTCTATGGATACAATAAAAGGAAAGAAATAATTACTTTTTCCTATCCGTACTCTCATGAATTAGATTCTAATAGCAGTTCTAGCCCATCTTCAGTCAGGTTTGCTTCTTGTCATCCAGCAGAGTTTATAATAATTAATAATTTTGAAAAGTACACTACAATAGAAAGAAATATAAGTAGCTGAAAATAGTGTTTGTAAACCACAAAGTCTGATCTATTTAAATTAATGAAATTTAATTATCGCTGCTTATCATAATTTAATTATACAGCATAATCTTCCAGTGCTAATCCATATATAAAAATTAAAGATTACTGATCTTGTTCGTTTTACAGTACTGTTTTATCACAGAAAAAAAATATGTATATCAAGGTATCTCTCTTTCTAGTTGAAATGCTAAGACATTCTGGCAGTGTTTCAGATTCATTTATTTATGCATTTATATTGTTATTTTAAATGGTTTGGTAATGACAATGTTATTAGTCTTTATAGCCTTTAGCCTGCCATATGCTATTTTTAGTCCCCCACAATAGAGATCTATTTCTTGCTTAATTTAGGAACAGGTTTTAAGTAAGTGTTAATTATTACAATGTGTGTCTAAATGTGTTTAACATATGGCAATACATTGTTGCATGCAGATTTTACACAGATTGGTTTTCTATCCATATTTGTGTGATTTTTTTTCCTGTTAAAACTGATTTTTTATTTACTGTAATGGTGTGCAAAAATAGTTTACATTTGGTTACTAAAGACCACATTTTTGGGTGTAACAGCTTCTATATTGTTGTAAAAGGGAAATTTGTTTAGGGTCATCTATATGTAGAAAATGGAAATCTTTATGGAAGGATCTTTTCCCCCAATAAAACAAGGTTTGAGGTAAAGTTTCAATAAAGCAAGATTGCACCCATTCATACTTTTAGCAGTTTCAAACAATGGAAAACAATACAGTGAATGTCTATCAATTCTGCATATAGCCATAAAGCCTCAAATTGTTTACTGTGGTTGTATATAAAAACATAATAACTTAAGTTTTTCAAATTAACATGACTTTTAAATTGTTGCATTTATATGTTGAGCTCACTCATAGGGGATATAAAACTTTAAGCATAGTCTATATTCTGTCATTTAAACCTTTAAGCATAGTCTATATTCTGTCAATTATGAATCATAACAATAGCAGGAAAAATGAATCCCACAGATGTTGATGATAAACTATTGAGAATATTCATTTTTATAAGAATCAGATATGACAGGTAGTTGATAGAAATAGAATCAGACTAAGTACAGAGTGTTTTAGAAGCTCAGATCATAAACTCCTTGCAAATTTATAACTTAATCCCCCAATAAAGTCATAAATTCAACACATAGGATCCCAGCAATATTTCACATAATTATGTAATGAACATAAATAATAACTGTAATAGATTTAATTTCTATAAGAATCCCTAAAAATATCTGGATTGAAATTTGTGGCATATTAATCATGAAAAAGCAATAATGCCATAAACAAAAATTAAAGATAAAATATGTTAGTGTTGTTATATTGGAAATAGCTGCAGAAATGTGGAAAGCAAAAGGCAGTAGAGAGGGGTGATTGCCTGAGGAAAGCAAGAAATTGAAGGGTATGTTGGAAAAAAAATCCAGTCTGGTTCCAAGCCAGAAGAAAAACGCTAGAAATAAAATGGAGGCTGGCTATAAGGAAATAAGGTTTCTATTGTTTGGTTTCCAAAAATCTCAGTGACAGCAGCGTGTTTCTGGGGTTGTTGACAAAATGACTGAGTGAGGGAATGGATTTTTATAGGGTTCTGGAGTTTGTGATTGAAATGTTCCAGGGAGTTGTGCATTGTAATGAGCCTTGTGTCTTTTATTATTTCAAAGGTGGTGGATTAATCCTTTTATGTCCTAAAGGTCATGTCCTATCTTTAGAATTTGTGTGGGGAAATGCAAATTTTTAATCGCATCAGCTTCAGCTTTTGGTGGGAGCCATGGCTGAAGGTGTTTTGTTTGTTGAATAGATTGGTCTTTCTGAATAAATATAAAATCTGCATTCCTACAGGTCAGCCCCTTCAAGCTTCCTAATTGGCAGGAAGACTGGGGCTGCTTTCTGCCTTTGTTAAGATTTTTCTCCATTTCTCCTCTGGGGAAATACAATTTTTACTCCTTTTAATATTTCCCAAAATATTTTATTTTCTGTGGGTTGAATGGGGGGCTTCCCACAAGTGCATGATACTTGTGAGTTTTGATTATGGAAATAAATACATTATTTTGGAAAATGATTTTAAATTGATACTAGAAAATATTGTTAAGAATAAAGCCAAAGAAAATCAGAAATACTTCAAAACTTAAAAAACGATGCAGTTAAAGTGACACTTTTCAGCTGCTGCTAAAAACATGGAAGGGACCAAAAAATGAGAAAAGATACTAATTATGTATCCCAGTGTCACTGATACCAAAAATTACTGAAATTGTTTACATTTACATCAACTTTTAGTAAAATAATACAGAAAAATCATAGTTAAACTTCATCAATATCATGGACTTGTAATTGCAAGAAGTAGGATTCAGAACACACAAAAAACACTCAAAATCACATTGCTAATATCTAATGATAATGAAAAAAAACAAGGGAGTTCTAAAATTATTCAAACTGTGTAGATCACTACAAATTGGCTATGATCTTTAAAACTAGATCTTCTTCATCTATTATTGAAAAAATAGTGAGATTACCAGAAAGCATGAGTTAAAATGAAATATGGAGCAAGAAAAAAGCTCAAACTTTGAAAGGATTAAACCAAAGTTGTATAGTGTCTCCTTATTTATTTATATATATATTATTGTCTACAGAATATATTATGCAAAATAATGGATTATAAACATGTAAATTAGAATTAAAATTTCTGGGATAAATAACCTCACACATCTAGAAGTTAAGAATGTTTTTCAGGTGAAAGAAGAGCAAATCTGATTAGTAATTAAAAACTAAGATTATACCACCAATTAATGAAAATCCAATATCAATAATTAGAAAAGCAATGTATTTGATCTTCCTAAGCTCAAATGTTCAAGGAGATGATGATCTTAGTCCTAAAATAAAAATCATTGTTATTGGAAATAAAGCTTATAATAGATCTAGACAAAATATTAATGTACAGGGATACCATACTGATAGGAAAACTAAATATTGTCAAGACCATATTTTTTTCTACTTGTAATATATAGTTTTGAAAGTTGAAACATCCAAAAGGCTGAATAAAAGAAAAAATGATACAGTTGAATATAGTGCTGGAGAAAATTGCTAAAAATAATTTGGACCACCAGAAAAGCTACCAAGCTAAATGTGAAACTGGGAGACAATTCTGTGAACTAAGTCAGAATGCTGAAAAATGGAAGCTACAGAATGACTGAACTGACAAGAAAGTAAATTTCTGTGTTAAGATAAATATTGTTACAGTACTTTAGAAACAAGATATTATTTTGGCGCTAATTTCCAATGGTTTCAATGTCATTACAATCTATCCAATGAAAGGATTGTCATTTTATAGTTTTAATTCAGCCAGAATTTCCAAAAATCTTTGATGTAACACCATATAATGTTATCAACAAAAACCTCACCTTTTCTTAATTTAAAAAACCAAAAAATTATATTAGACCAGCCCTCACAGCAGGTTTTATAGATCCAAAATTAGACAATTTTAGGCCAATGAAAATGCTAGATTGTTCTTAACTGTTTCTTTCTTGCAATAAATAGTTTTTATAAACAGGTATTTAAATTTTTTAAAGTAAATATATAATTGTACTATTAACTGCTTCAAATAGAATGGGGTGTCAAACTCGATTTCATTGAGGGCCGCATCATGGTTGTGTGGGGCTGGGTGGGTGTGGCCAGGGTGGCCAGTGCCAGCTTGGTGTCACTTGTGTCATGGTCACCTGTTGTGGCCGAGAGTGTTGTGTCAGCAAAAACGGGCCCCTGACCTCCATTTTCACTGGCAGAGGCACCATGGGCTGATCCTTTGCTGTTTCCAGGGTGGCCTTGCAGGTCAGATCTATACATCCTGTGGGCTGGATCCAGCCCCTGGGCCTTGAATTTGAGACCCCTGAAATAGAACATTTAGCACAGTTACAGTATTAAATATTTTTGTTAGGAAGAAGTCACAACTCTTACATCATTTTACTTTTAAAATAAGGTATAAGATTTGTGAAACCTTGGTTCTTCAAATGCATGTATGCTCAATCAAAATAATCATTGGCAAGAAAAATAATAATTCTACTTAAATTATAGAACAGTTTCCCCACAATGAAACTGTATTTATAATTTAAAATGTGATCTTGGAAATGCTTATTATGTGAAAAAAAATTATTAGATATTCAGTTTCAGCCATATAATTCTTACATAGATAATTGTCTGAAAGTTCTATTTAACTGGATATTCAAGATTGAAGCCAAATGTACTGATTTGGGTTCAATATACTGTCTATAGTTTTGAATATCAAAAATAGTTTGTTGTCTCCTGTACCAATTTAGATAGTTCTGAACTCAACATAATTGTTATATTGTGTAAGAATTAATCAACACCTACAATGCTGTAGCTTGCCTGTTCTTGTTTTGGAAAAATCAAATACTGTACTTGTTACCAGGCAGGAAAAATGTGTATTTCTCTGTATTCTTTCAAACATTTCATACATCTGTGATAGTTACTTGTATTTTGAAGATTTGTCAAATTTAAGCTATTTCAAATTATAGAAATGTTATTCAGTAACTGTTAGTTGTTAATGTTATGTATTTGTAATATGTATTATTGTATTTGTAATATGATATCTGCAGAGAGACAATGTGTCTTCCTTTAATTTTGTAGATATTCAAATACATATGAAAATGGAACAAAAATATTAATCACTGCATTTGTATATGTCAGAAATTTCTATATGTATGTAGAAGCCTTCCTTGAATGTAGTTTTTGAATTAAATGTGATTCTGTTTGTAATATGCATGTAACATACCCACTAATCATTTCAAATATATATTGATAACATTTCTGGGATGATTTTATGATTGGAAAAGTTGCTTTCTAGAACAAATGATAATCACAAGAACAGCTGAAAAACTGTTTTTCTGAGGTAAGGGGCAGGCAATGTTGATAAGATAAGCATAAATTACAATAGAAAAAAATCAGTTGACATCAAAACTTTCTTCTAAAATTGGCCTTCTCATTTGTTTCATATACTGTATATTATTGTTTCTAGTATTATTATAGTATATAAAACAGTACAATGAAACTGAGTACTAGGGTCAAATTTTCACGCTTCATTTTGTAATGTAAACTTCTGAATAAATGCATAGGGTTTTGATAAAATGAGCTGCGCTGTCCCCTGATTCCATCTGCTAGGGTTACGAAAGCAAAGACAAATTATCCAATTACTAAGCATGCTGCTTCAGGCAATACAAAAAACCTGCTGATTAATCAAATTTTTATTATTTTCCCCCCTTCCATATTGGTCCTTTAGACAATAAATGGAAATGGATTGACAGTGTTTCCAGCAAATATAATGTAATTAATAATGAAGATAATTGTAAAAACAGTATGTACCAGACACATGGCAAAGTTGTATTTTAATGCCACCTTTACTCTCATGTACTATCTTATACTTTTTATTTTGTGGAAATTATATAGAATTACAGGTGGAAATTTGATAACTTGCCTGAAAAAGATAAATGACTCCTAATATAATTTCCTTTAAAACCACATGTCTGCACATGAATCCCATGTCAACAGCTTTTTCTTAGAAAGGTGCATTGCTTTTTTTATATAGCTACTAATAATATGGCTTAAGTTTGGAAATATTCCTGTTCTCAAGTTGCCTTTTTTGTGGCATTATATTGTGTTCATTAATTATATTAGTGGAGAGCAGAAATTACAGGTTTTATTATGGCTTGGAGGACAAGAAAAGGGAAAAGTTCTAAGCATTATTTAAAAAAAAAATCTCTGGTTTGGAATGTGTACTATTGATTTGAAAATTTAAGTTTTCTACCTCATATATAAACTTAATTAAAATTACTTTTTAAAAACTTAATTCTGTTCTATCGTCGTTCCAATGTTTTTATTCTAACATATATGTTTTATATACAGTGTTTTCATACACTCTTCCTCAAGGTATTATATGGTAATTTACACCCATAAAATAAGGCTTTTTCCAGCCTTCTCTTCCAACTGAAAAAAAAAGGACTACTTAGATCAATTATCCACACATTTTTGAAGCACCAATTATTTTTATGTTAGGACATCTTGCAAAATTTTATCAGTTTATTTTCTTTTTTACTTATTTGATATGTTGGTGCCTTCTCTGCTCTAAGCAATTTCTTTCAAATGGGTAATCCTTGCTTAATGACCACAAATTGCACTGGAGCCTTGGTCATTGAGTGAAGTGGTTTTTAGAGATATCACACAACTATCCATTTGACTGCTTCACTCAATAATTCCAGCATTCCTAGTTGCGGTAATTAAGCGACTTGAGTGCCAGGTAAGATGCAGTGCCTCTGGGCCAGAAAGGTGGGGAAATCCTGGAGTGCTCCCTTCGGGGGCTGAAAATCCTCCCTGCCAAAATCCAAGTGTAGACTGCACCAGGCCTCCAAGGACCTCTCCACCATTCTGAGATGCCTCTGTTCCTTATCTTACTACACTACCTCTTTGCTCAGAAGCTGGAAATCCTGCCTGAATTTCATCTCCCTCCAAAGACTGGTTGAAAGAACTACTTGCCAAAGGATATCAGCTCCTTTCCATGGGTGAAATGGAACTTCTTGTATGGGATTGAAAAAATGGAGTTTAAATCCTGATGTTTTGCACCCTGCAAGGGGATGTCAGTTCTCTGTGAACAGAAGGGAACTCCTTCTACTGGATGCAGGAATTGACTTTAAATAATCAGGATCTAATCTTTCTTTGTGAACCACTTGGAAGAATGTTAGCTATCAGTGCATTGAAGGAAATTTCTGTGATGATGTGAAGAAACAAAGTTTAGATTTTCAGGATCTGAGGCCCATTTTTTCATCTCACAAAAGGAGTTCTTCAGCTCTTCTTGGCAGACAGCTCTTTTGGCCAGCCTCCAAAGATAAGAAGAGTTGGCAGGCAGCAATCTCTGTCTGTCCATCTGTCTTTCAATCTGTCAATCCGCCTATCTGTCTATCTAATCATCCATCCTATCTATCTATCTATCTATCTATCTATCTATCTATCTATCTATCTATCTATCTATCTATCTATCTATCTACCTACCTACCTACCTACCTACCAATCAATGATCTATCTAATAAATGTGGCATACCTAATACTCTTTCCTCTTCCTATTTTATCTACAATAGTGACTTAATTCACCTGAAATTAGAAGAATATAATTTTTTATTTATGGTCATTGATTAGAATTAAAGATAGAAACATATTAAAATAAAGTAAAAATAAAAGGTAAAATATTACAATTGATTGTGACTCATTAGTAGACAAATCTGCCTAATTTTGTAAATTTATTACCACAATTGGGATCAGAATATCTGTTAAGAAAAATTGTTAAGTGAAATGTACATTATTTTATAACCTTTTTTTGCCATGGTTGCTAAGAGAATCACTTCAGTTTAATATATAATATTAAGCAAATCCAGCTTCCTCCATTGACCTTGTTTGTGGGAAGCTGGCTGGCTAATTTCTAAGCAGTCTTATGAATATTCTGTTCTTTGTTATCTAAACCTGTAACAAAATCTTTAACAACTGTTTAACCACAAAGGTGAATTACTGCAAAACACTTTACATGTGACAGCCCTTGAAGATTAATTGAACCCAGAGACTTCAACTGGTCAGAACACGACAGTGCACACGGTATTTGGGCTCTTAGGTTTACCATATAACTCCTTTGTATGAGCCACAGTTTCCATGTGAGTGCAATTCAAAGTGCTGATTATTCCCTTTAAATCCTGTATGACACAGGCACAGGCATCTGCACACACATCTACAGGACCACTTTCCCTAAGGAAAACTATCGGGTTAGATATGCTAACACTCCTGGTTCCTCTCTCCCAAATATTATCATCTAATAGTAGCTAGGGAGCATACCTTCTCCATCTATAAAGAAGAGTTGGCAGAATTGTCTGAAAGATGGGAAACAAGATAAATGTTTTAAATAAATCAATAAGTACTGTTCTGATCAGCTACAGTACTATCAGTTGTTACTTGGAACTGCTGCTAAAATGTTGGTTTTGCCCTTTCTAAGAATGGGCTTATGGATAATGACAGCATAAAAGGAAACTCAGGATATTGTAACCAGGTGCAAACTGATAGCTACAAAGGATCAGGAAAAACAGATTGGACTCCTACCAAGATCCCAGGAAGAGATCCCAATATCAAAAGACATGAACTCATCTCACACACACACAAATCAAAGACTTCAAAGGTTCACACTTACAAAAATCAAAGGATCTGAAGGGTATTTTAAAAAGGGTTTCTCTACTCACAAGATTAGATTAATCCTAGGAATGCTGTGAGGTTTCTTACCTGCCTTCCTATTAAAAACCGATTCTGACTTTCAATGCAGCTGACCAAATCATTTTGCATTTCTCCCAGCCAGGAAATTTGAATCTACAAAATTATTATTATTATTATTATTATTATTATTATTATTATTATTATTATTATTATTATTAAATAGTTTTATATACCGCCCTTCTCCCGAAGGACTCAGAGCGATGAAAGCCAACTAAAATATATATAAATTACAAATACAATTAAAAGAGAATTAAATTATAGGCTGCCATTTAAAAAATTTAAAACCCCTGATTAAAAATAAGCTAAAATTTTCACACCCCAACCAATCAATTCTAAAACCTCTTATTTAAAATCCCATTTGAAGTCAGCTCAGGCCGGCCTACTCAAAGAGCCAGGTTTTCAGATCACGTCTGAACGCCCTCAGGTCAGTGGTTGTCCATAGCCCCGGGGGCAGCCCATTCCAAAGGGTGGGTGCCCCCACAGAGAAGGCCTGTCTTACATATTGGCAAAAAAATGAGAAAATAAAATACAAGCTGAATAGTCAAGACCTTGTTGATGATCCAAGCTCTGTAAAGGACCTTGGAATATTCATCTCTAATGATGTAAGTGCTAGAGCCCACTGTAACTACATAGCCAAAAAGGCATTAAGAATTGTTAACCTAATCCTACATAGCTTTTTCTCTGGTAATATCACACTACTAACTAAAGCATACAAAACATTTGCTTTACCAATACTCGAATACAGCTTATCAGTCTGGAACCCACATTACGTATCTGATATTAGCACAGTTGAGAAAGTCCAGAAATATTTCACAAGAAGAGTTCTCCATTCCTCTACTCAAAGGTATACTTGTAGAATACCTTATGCCTCCAGACTTGAAATTCTAGACCTAGAAAACCTTGAATTACGCCGTCTTTGGTCTGATCTAAGTATGGTATATAAAATCATACATTGCAAAGACTTACCTGTCAATGAATACTTCAGCTTCAATCATAACAACACAAGAGCCACACAATAGATACAAACTCAAGGTTAACCGCACCAAACTTGATTGCAGGAAATACGACTTCAGCAACAGAGTGGTCAAAGTCTGAAATATTCTACCTGACTCTGTGGTTTCTTCCCCAAACCCCAAAACTTTAACCTTAAACTGTCTACTATTGGCCTCACCCCTTTCCTAAGAGATCTGTAGGGGGCGTGCATAAGTGCACCCACGTGCCTACCGTCCCTGTCCTATTGTTTTATTTTTCTTATATGTTCCCATTTCATGTATTCATAACTATGTATATACTTATGCCTATTATCTTGTAAGAGATTGATAAATCAAATAAATTCTAAATTCTAAGGAGAGTGAAACTGCTGGGCTGCTTCCCTTTTCACCTGTTGTTTGCTGAAACACAAGCCTGTTCTTTCTTCCCACGGGTTGTCTCATAAGCTGACTTCTGCTCCAGTTTCCTAGCTGAAATTCTTCCTTTTTGTTCTCAAATCTTCCTCCAATATACCTAGAAACCCATACTCTCAGAGAGGTGCTCTCAGAGCTTGCCTGATAATTGGAAACCAGGTGTTACCCAGCACTCTTCAGATTTCTTCAGGTCCCAGGAGAAAAAAGAAAGTAATGTAGGCCCTTACAAGATTTTCATTCCATATGGGAGGAATGGGAATAATTGAAATTTTGAGGTGGGGGGACGGACAACTTCTTACAAAATGACTGATGTGAATGAGGTCTACAACTTTAAAATACTTTTTTAGAAGGAAACTGGGAAGATTTTCTTCCTACCACATGTCTAGCTTCATAAAATGGTTCATAGGATTTCAAGTGAATCTGTCTTTTTTATGTGCACACTGCTAGGCCTGCCTACCATTTTTATTTCCTAAAAATTAGTATGAGGATTTATGGGATTCTTTGAAATAAAGCAGATGCTAGAGGCTGAAACTCTGTTTGCAGCATGCCAGCTTCACATTGTTTTTAATTAAAAGAGTAAAAGAAAATTAAACCTGGCATCATGGGAGATATCTGCAGGAATACTGATGTTCATGGGCATCATGCTGTCTACCTAAGCATATTTACTTATGGTGCTCATGTGGTGTCATTTTTTTTCTTTTCCTACTTATTTTTTCTAGAATTTTAGCTATCGTATTACTCTAATCCACTCTGTTGGAATTTTATCCTTCAAAAATCTTTACAGTTGTATATAATCATTGCCTCAATGAATATAAAGCAATTTTTTCACTCTAAAGTATTTCTAATATAAGATTCTAATCTAGTCCTTCTAGCTAATATGTTAAATTGTTGGTTTCAAAAAATCATAAAAAAGAGCCAGCATTTGATCCAAGCATACTATATTTCATTTCTATGCTTACATGAAATAGAAGAAGTAGAAATATAGTACGACTTCTATTAATACTTTGAGGGAATACATTCAGACAGTTATCATATAATTTATCTAGCATATTTTCTACAATTTTATTAATGAAGATCTTTCTATTTTTGAATATAGGAATAACATTTCTTTTTGTCCAAACTTCTTTGACTTCATGAATTTTCTGTGAGCTGTCAAAGACTAGACTCAATAATTGACATCTCCACAGTTTCTTAATATGCTAGGACAGTGATAGCAAAATTTTTGGGTTGGTGTGTTAAAAATTTGGAATATATTTAACTTGTTTCTGCTGATCTCTCAATCAATCTCTCTCCCTCTCCCCCCTTCCCCCCTCCCTCTCCCCCTCCCTCTCCCCCCTCACCCCCTCTCTCTCTCATACACACACACACACACACACACTCATCAAACAAACAAACAAACAAGAATCAATTGTTTTTATCTTCCTACCCTTCTGGACTACTCTGAATGATGACATTCAGTGGCATAATTGAGATTGGGCCTGAAGTTAAGGCCAGATTGTTGACTTCAGCCCTAATACCACTTTTGCCTTTCAAAAAAAGGGGCACTTTGTGCTATTCCCAAAGTTTGATCTGCAGCTCAATGCTGCTGTCTTAAGATCTACCATATGCCACTAATCTTCAGATAATATTCTCTGTATCTTAACAGGAAACCTACCCAAGACTGCTCTAGGTCACACAATGCAGTCTAAAAACTGCTTTGGAGAATTTTTACATGGTTTCGGCAGCTTCTGAAAACTCATTCTTTTGGAGACCCTACGGGCTGCTTGAGAGCACAGCTCTCTCATGCAACTTCTGCAGGGTCTGGAGGCTGTGTTGAGCATGCCCCATTCTTGCAGGGCTTCCTTAACCTCCAAAAATCATGTAAAAACAGACTCCATTCTTGCACAATTTTCAGAGGCTGAAGAGATTGTGTGAAAAATGGGGTATAGTTTTGCACAGTCTCTGGAGTTCATGTGGCCTCCTTATTTTCTGATAGTCATTCAGGGATATGAATGTACTTCCCTGTGACTTCTAGAGGCTGTATAAGATCATACCCCATTTTGGTACTTGCTCCGCAGCCTTCAAAAATCATTTGAGAATGTGGTACACTTTTCAGAATATTTGTTGGGTATTGGTCAATGCCGACATGTTACCCAAAATATTCTGGCATGTCAGTTTTGACACATATGTTATAGGTTTACCATCGCTGTGTTAAGATGAAATTCATCTTTACTCTGTCCTTACCTATCTTATACTGCAACTTCCTTCTTTCACTAATGGTATCTGAAGACATGAGAGGGTTTTGTCTTCCTTTTGAAACGATTTGACATAAAATACAAATTAAGTTTTCCTACTTTCTTCTTCTTTCTCCTTGCACATATGGTAAAGTGTTTTATATATAATACCTTCAAACCAGATTTTGGTTTTGGGTATTTTTTTTCCCTTTCTGTCAGTCCATTTGAACTTTAGCTTTTTTTAATCACAGTCCTACAATTTCTTATTCTATTTTTTGGGGAAAAGATTTCTGATTTCTTAGGCTTCTTCCCCCGCCCCAACATTTCATACAATTCTGCCTCTTGCCATTTTTCATTTTTCCTTTTGGTAGGAACTGTTAGAGATTTTGAATTCAGTATCTCAGTCCTCAGGATTTCTCATTCGTTTCACATATTTCTTCTGTGATATTTCAGGATATGGTATATGACTTCTCTTTATCTTAGTTTATCTAAATCTGCTCTATAGAATTTAAGCAAGTATGAAATTTTAAAAAGAACTGGTTATTCTTCAGGGCCAGAGATCAATTTGCTTTGAAATTTTAGGCAGATAAGCATGTATCTATTCATGTATTTATTAAAAAAGACAAAAGCCATTAAATAAAGATTTAGCAGAAAAAATAATTAATTTGGCCTATTTACGAAGAATAATAGACAAAATTGTGCCATTTATAAATGCTCTGTATAAACTTTAGTGGTTTTTCATATTATGAATCGTGCTCAAACTGAAAGCAAACAATATCAGAATATGTTTATTGTTCATAGAATGGAATTATCACGCTATAATACATGATCAATGGAAGTGATTTCTGGTATGAAGGCAGTACACGTGATAACAAAATTATGTATACGTGGAAGCCCTGTCTTGCTGGTGTGATTCAACAACCAACCAAAAATTGTTTGTTAAGAATCAAGAGTAGGAATTGTATTATAAAACAAGCGAGTATAATTTTGACAATTATATAGCCTTTTTTTTGAAAAAAATATAATTATAACTTGTTGGCAAAATGAAGTGACTATAACCTTGGATCATATAGAAAAAGCTGATCTGTTGTAAAATTCTATATGAAACAGCTGTTTTCCTTCTAAGTATATAATATAATCCTTCCTGGAAACATTTAAATGCTTATTCATTCAGATCTCATTTCTGCATTTCAGGATATTGCATGTCTGCTATTATTAGGTAGCTTTGTAACAGTAATTCTCCCTTCCAATATCTCTTCACCTCACTTCCTTTCACTGATATTTGTTACTGAATCAGCATTTCTTATGAATGACCTTTTTGAGATTGTTACAAAATTAATAAACATACACCCTTCAGAGGTGTATATGTATTGTAGGTTTTTTAAATATCTCATCAGCCGTACCTTAAATCTTAACTTTGTCCAGAGTGCTAAAAAGGAAAAAAAAGGTGTTTACCTGTAGTTAGTCACTTGTTCAGATCAAGTGGAAAGAGAGCCACTAAACTAGCACCCCATAAATTATCCCCATAAATAACCAAACCATATCCTTTCTTTCTTTTTTCAGTTAGTTTATGAGAAACTTTGAAGTTGCTTCAAAAGTTTGTTGCAACTACTACAATATGTAAAAACCAATGAAACAATTTCTTTAAACATGTGCAGAATACATAGTTTGGATATTGTACAGTGTGCCAGAGACATTTTGATGCATCTATTTTGCCAAGGGATGAAATCTCAGAGAAAATATTTAACTGAAATGTAGATTCTGCATTCCATTTTATATTTTTTGCTCTATTCAGGCATTGATAGTAATGTCTTGTCAAATAAACCCATGTCTTGTCAAAAGAAAAGCTGATTAAAATATCCAGATAAGCAAAATAGATAATAGAAGCACAATCTGAATAAGCCATATGGTATATAGAAAATGTTTAAAGCATGGTAAATGAAACACTTGCAATAAAACAAATGGAAAGAAGAATGCTACTTACTAGATACATAATAAGTAGCATAAACACAATAAGCAGCAAGTAGCATAAACAAATCAAAAAGTATCAACTTGCCAGTTCCCCATTAAGTACATATAGCTTATGAATTCTAAAAAAATAAATAAAACAAAAGTTCATATCTACCACTTTAAAAAAATATATAAATTTATTTGTTTTTGTTTTAATTCAGATATAAAACTTCATAATGATGACAGATCAAGAGACCAAATTATTGATAAATAGTTAAGAAATAAACTTTAGAAAATATGAGGCTTGTACTATAAAGCAGTGGCCGCCAACCAGTTCTACCACTCTCTACTATAGAATCTTGTATTATATCTAAGATTATCCAAGTTGAGATTTTACTCAGCTTTAAGATTATTATTTTTTTTTAAATCTAATACACTTCACTGGGTTACGTGAGATTCAAATTGTAAGAACATGAAAAATCAAGCTCCTGGACTGAAATGGGTTTCAAATACCAGTAAATTGACTAAGAACTAAGAATCTTTTACTTCTTTCCTGTCAGTATTTTTGTGATTGCTGGGTTCTCTTGATTAATTTCTTAAAAAGTATTTTGTAAACATCTCTACCAGATAGCACATTACATGTCTAGTAGTTAAGGCACCAGGAGACCAAGAGTTTTAATCTCACCTTAGGCATGAAAGCCATTTGGATGACTTTGGACCAATCCCTGTCTCTCAGTTCAACCCACCTCATTAGAGTTATTGTTGTGGGGAGAGTAGGAGGAAAGACTATTAGTTATGTTCATCTTTTTGAGTTATTTATAAAGAAAATGAAATAAAAATAAATGAAATATGCTATGTTTATATAGATAAAATTTGTGTGTGTGTGTATAATCTCAGTGAATTGTTCATCTTGCATTAAAATAAAAATGTTTTAGAACTGGAATACAGTTTAATAAGACTCCTTATCACATCAGTTTCTGTGAATTGATGCTAAATACATGAGGCTTCAGCACTATGAAATATTTTGTCACAAAATATGCTGTTATGGAATTTTTCATTGACAGAAAAACAGTAATTAAATCTATTATTCTCCAGAGAAAGCTGAGTGGTATGATGTGCATAATCGTTTTTATTGTACTTGGAATAAAGAAAAAAGGTTATAAAAGAGATTAGGGACTGAATGATGAGAAATTGGAATTACTGAAAACACCAGCTCCTGTGCTATATAGGTGATAGTTGTGAGGCAGGTTTGAGAGGCTCTATACATACTTCACTTTCAGGTGAAATCTTATTATCTTAAGCAGATGAACCTATGTTTCTGCTAAATCAAAGTTTATTCTGACATACTGTAGTTGTGTTATGTTTGCTATCTCAATTGTTTTATTTGTTGCATTAATTTAACAAATAAGTACTAAGCCTATACTAATGTATGTTATGACTTGCATCATTATTGTCCAAATTTCCTTTGATGGTGTTCCAGTCAAAGCAATAATGTTAGTTACAGCAACCCAAAGATTATCTTTTGAATATTCAGTCAGTAAAATTATATTTCATGTAAAAGGAAATGTAGTTGCTGAAAAATGATGTGAATACTACTCTTGTTAAATACTTTCTGATAAGATCATAATGCTGTGAGATAAACTTCATTTATTCAGGGGAAAAAAAGAAACTCTTGTTTGATTTTTCAGACTGTGGCAGGTTTTTCCAGTCTTCCAGCTATTTTGGGAATACAATTCTGACATGAAATTTTACCCTGACATGAAATATTAGAATATGTGGTATCAGCACAACTAAAAGGCTGGGGAAGATTTCCTGGATATTCTATGTGATTCTTTATTCTCTATATTAAATATATTTAATGTTGACATAATGTGCATGTTTAATAATGTGCATGTTTCCTGTGTTAAATTATTTTAACAATAGCTACCTAATTCAGTTCAAAATACATATTTTATAATGTAATACTTTTACCTTAGTCAACAAAAAATCCTCAATTAGTTTCTGTCTGACTTCAACTATAAGTCAATGAAGACAATGTTCGTATGTAAAAATGAATGGGAGAATATGTCTGCAATCATTTAGAAATGATATTTTTATTTTTAAAGAAGTTTCCCCAAATATTTTAGAATATGCTAGAAAACAGCCTAATGAGTAAGCTTACTTCATTGCCAATTATCACATATTTATTGTCACTTGGTAGTTTGTATAACTATTCATTTTTATACAAGTTAAGAATAAAATATTTTAATTGTTAATGTATTTTTAATAATATTCATACTTTGTTTTAAGCATGAAAGTTTCTGTTTGCTAAATTTTTAACTTTAAATATTTGTGATTTCTAACTCAAGTTTAACATCATACTGAAGTAATAAAATGGACATTATGCAAGTCATCTGTAATTTAAGTTTGGAGAACAAGACAGTTACAAGGTTTTCAAGAATATGTTCTAATGATAATGAACAAAATGTTGAAAAATGATGGATTATTTTTTTTCTAATGAATATTGTTAAAATGTATATACATTTGTTAATTTTGCAATCATTTTTCCTTCCAGTATTCCTAATATTCCAATATTTATTCAATTTTATAATACATTTATCAAAATCAACATATTTCCATTTCTTGTTTTCATATTTCTTGTATACAAAGAAATATTAAATGTATTCCTAATAGCATTTAAGATTAAAACAAAATTTCTAAAAAGAAAAGAAATCTACATATAGTA